>OZ010799.1:352905107-353607684 GCA_963932465.1 Maratus speciosus | reverse complement strand
GTTTAACAAAAGATAATGCCGATACCAAGATATATATAGGGGAGAGTAGCCATATTTGGACCGCCGCTTTAATTGGACCGTTGCCATTCTGCCGTTAATTACAGGAAGAGACTTCATCTACCACTGAAATCCTACTCATCAGAATGTCATCACTCATGATTAGAAGAAGAAGCCGCCTACCACTTGCTGTTTTCAGACAATTTAAAAAAACCTAAAGTTAGCTGTTTTGATCTAATTTTTTCCTACTAAACGTAAGTGAATATTTTAAAACTAAGGAAAGTTGTTATGTTTCCATATACATATATGAATTCATCTGTTTATTGCGCATATTTTTCATGCGGATTTGTTTGATTTCGTTTTTGTTCTTAGTCTTGAAATTAACTGTTTTAAAAAAGGGCGCAGTTGCCGTAATTGGGCCAGTTTAAGTTGCTTAAGTTGGACCAGATATGCGATCATAAATTTGAAAAATAAGTAACAAATTTCGAGGACGGTACGCTTTGTACACTTTTTTTTTTAAATTTTATAATGGTATATAAACTATCTCTATGCAAGTTTTTTTTGTATATCTGGAATAATTTTTTTACACAGTTTAGGCCTATATAAACATAAAAATATTTTTACATGTCCATGCATTAAAGTTTGTTTGCAAGGTCTTTTATCTTGTATGTAATTGTTTTTTATTTTCTTTGAATTCTTTATTCTTGAGGCATATTTGATTTACAGGTTTGAATTCAAACATTTTCCTCCTGCAGGATATTTGTGATGGAAAACTTTTTACAGTTCTGGAGGGTGAAATTATACTTTTTCGCCATTAAAATGCATAATATCTCAAACCTTGATAAAAATGTTGAAAAAGACACAGACAAACACACGTGACAGCAAAAGCTGTTAAAGATAGAGGAAAGCAAAAGGAAACAGTAAGTTGTGAAGAAATTGACCTGCAACAAGGCTGCAGCTGCAAATCCTCCTCAAAAGCAAAAAAAAAATAAATCATTAGAAATATTATTTCCCTTGCTAAATTTAGTTAAATCAAAGTACAAAGGGAGCAAAAAAACAGTTGTGTTAACATCCTCGCCGTATAAACTAAACCTTAAAATGAAAAAAAAAAAAAGACAAAAAGGAAGCTTTTACAGCACAAAAGCAATTGGAACATTCAGTTTTAAAAAATAGGCGTAATGCAATTAGCAAGAAAATGTTGGAAGAGAAGAACTACATACATAATGTAAAGAAAACTTCTGTTGCAAAATATATATATATATATATATATATCTGATAATTCAAAATCTAAAAAGAAAAATCTAGACAGTGAGGACAGGTTTGCCTAATTTGTAAGAAAAATAAAATAGCAGAAATGATTCAGTGGTCAGATTGCCATATACGGTTCCATGTTGTTTGCCCTGGAAAACAAAAACGAAAGACAAAATTCATGTATAAGCTTTGCATCACCCCTTACATGATATTCAAGTAACTGACAATTAATTCCATAATTTTTATTCGTAATTACTGATAACTTTGATTTATATTTTGAATATATTTTGATTTAAAACAATTACTCTTATTTTCAGATATTTGATTTCATTATATTTCATTGCTGTTATTTTGTTTGATTGTTTCATTAATCGCAAACTTTGCTTTTCTTAAAATTAGTGATATTCCCTAGTCATTAAAACAACCTAATATTATTTGGTCCAATTTAGGAGACTGGGGGTCCAACTTAGGCGGCCAGTTGCTGAATTTGGACCACTTTTGACATTTTTTTCAAACTAAAATAAAATTTAAGATTTTAAAAAAGAAATTGATCTAAATATTTATTTAGTTAGTAGATGAATAGATATACTCTGTGTAACGATATTTTGCAGATATTCCAAAAATTAAGTGAGTTACACCTGAAAATAAGTGAAGTGGTCCGAATTCGGCTACTCTCCCCTACATAAACTTTCAGTCTATTTGCACTTTATTCCTGTTATTATATGTTTTGAGTATGAAATATATACTCAAAACCTAATAAAAACATTTGATTTATAGAGAAACTTGCACAAAATTTTAAATAAAAAAACTTTTACTTAAAAGTAAATAAAATTGTAAAGAAATATTTCCTTAAAGCGTTTATTTTAAAAGTGTCTAGAAAATTGATAAAGATTAATAAATAATCATTTAGAAATTTCCAAAATACTTATTACATTTTTAAACGTTGATTTTAAAAACTAACAATATATTATATATATATTAAGTTTTTATTCTGACAACCATCTTTAAATATTTAAAACTTTTAAAATATATATATATTGAGAAATTTAATTTTATTAAAAATAGGAACTTTTTTTTAGCATGCACGTTATAAAAATGTGTTAATTACTATTTTTTTCAGTGTGGGATTGATAATGACTATTTTCCGAAACGGTGTCAAGAAAAAAAATATATCCAAAGTAAGAATTTTTTAACATTTACATAATTAAAGATTCTTTTTGAGACGGTGAACGAAAAAATTAAGAGCGTAATTTGTTAAACTACTTTAAATATTGAGAGCATAAAAAATAAACAAAACAAAAAAAAGCACATATATAAAATATAAATTTCTAAGTATGCATTAGATACATTACATTTTTTCCCGTCGTATTTGTTTTAGAAAAATACACATTAATTTCCCATAAGTGATAGATTGTGGCTACAGATCTCAATTATCTGATTTTTCTTCAAACAAATTTTTACTGAAAACAAAAATTTAATTTTCTCATTTATCTTATCCCTTATAAATAATGCATAATAGCCAATAAAAGCAAAACATTAATTATTTCAAAAACAGAAAAGCTCTCGTTCTTTTCTTTCCCTTTTTTTTTTTTTTTTTTTTTTTTTTTAATTATTCATCATTGTTTTTTTATCGCTCGTTGTTAATCTCGTTAGGCATAAACGAAACTATTTTTTTCATATTTTCCACCTCATATTTTTGAAAGCATAATATAGATCAAATAATAGATTAATATAAGAAACGACTTCTACATTTCAGTTTTCAATCAAAAAAAAAAAAAAAAAAAAATGCAATTTAATAAATTACGACCATTTGGAAAATGATTTCTTTAAAGACTAAAATTTAGGACATAAAAAATAGCACGGAGTTGATCATACATTACGTACGCCATGAATTGAACATTAATAGTGTTATGACACGTAAAAATTGCAAGCGACAGAAATCGCCTGCGATTCGTACGTATTATCCACCTGAAACTTACGTATTATCCAAGCATTTCATTGGTTGTTCGGAAAAAGGCTTTTCCATCGTCAGATTTCCAAGAAATCTGACGGCCAATTTTAAATGAAATTTATTTCTTAAACTTTTAAACATCCCACAATATTACTTTTTACACCGTCGTATAGAGAATAAAATGTACTTTTAAATGAAATTTGTTTGAAAGCTGTATCTCAATTTGTTTCTGAGTTATTAATTTTTTTTTTGTAGTTTTTATTATTTTTTGTAATAGTGGCAACACTCTGTTGTCCATCTCTGTTGAAAGTAAAGGGAAATACTGATTACTGTATAGACCAATCAGAAAACGAATAAAATGATGATTTAACCAATGAAAACTTTCAGATATGCTTTTGATTTCCTACCCTGACGAGGACAATAACCATTTTTCCAAATGGTTAAAAAAAAATATTTTCATCGAAAAATTTGCAACAAAGTTGAAAAGTGTTTATGACATCGGTTTGTCTGTCCGTCTGTACGCGCTCTACTTTTTGTAAATTGCTGGAAGTAATATCATATAGCTGATATAAACACCCTTGATATCACATCAGCAGGTTTTGTTATTTTTTTAATGCCATAAATATACTATTATTTATATATTTTGATTATTATTATTATTATTATTTTATAAAGTTGTATGTATATAAAGAGCGTGTTCTTATATGTATTTATTTTGATTATTATTATTGTTATTTGATATAAATGTGTTCATATATGTATTTACGTTGTAAAGCCTTAGTTAAGAGAACGAATGCACAGGCGTATTTTATCTTCGAAGGGGATCTTCTCAGACAGACTTGAAGTCTCCAATCTTAACAAAAGGTTGACATAAAATGCCAAACAGAATTTACAACTGGACGTAAGAATATGTATTGGACCTCATAAAATAAGTTGTAAACATGGACCACACGGGCGAGGAAGAGAGACCCGGGGTCTCAGGCCCTGTGATCACTGACGTTTGGATGGCGGAGTGCTTCGCACCCCGAAAAAGTGGAGTATCGAATCAGAGGTTTGCGAGAAGGTTGTTAAAGGTCGTCAAGACTGACCGATCATTTGATGAAGGGGGCAAAAGACCATCCTTCATATTGTTAATACGAGGTGATGTCGTAAGCGAGGAATTAGGATATAGTTAGATCTGATAGATTTCTCAACAGTGATGGTTAAAAGGTGATTTTCGGAGTTCTGATGGATTGTTCAACAGAGATGAGATGACTACAAGAGATTTGATAGATTTCTCAGCAGTGATGTTTAAAAGGTGATTTTCGGAGTTCTGATGGATTGTTCAACAGAGATGAGATGACTACAAGAGATCTGATGGATTATTCTACAGTGATGGTTAAATAGAGATTTGATAGATTCTCTCAACAGTGATGGTTAAACCAAGATTTACTAAGTTTTACCAACAGTGATGGTTTAGAAATGAGTACGAGTTTTTCGGGTCGTGTTTTTCCGTTAAGGGACGATCCTAAGATCGGCAACTCTTGGACCTGATATCATCGACAGTTTAAATAATTAGTGAACTTTACCTGGAATGTGAAAAACCCCAATATTTGACGGTAATATGTGTGTGAATAACGGCTATGAGTAAGCTTCTACTATATTGTTCAGAATTTATGTGTTATTTAATATTTTTGTATTCCCATTGTTTTAGTTGTCTATGTTGTGCTAGGGACGTACAATTTATGGTAATCAAGCAATTAATTAATCTTTGTAATAATAATTTATAGGGTAAACTTAATTCAAATATTAATTCAAATTCGTTCGTCGGAATGCTGGTGTCTTGTGACACAACTTATTTGGTTTTTGTAAATATGTTAATTAAACTGTAAATAAACTTTTTTGTTAATTGTTAAATTTTGGTCTATGTTTTTAATACAACCTGAGTCCATTGTTTTACTTTAATTTAATTTTTATTTCAGATTATAAATTTCTTTGGTATGTTATTTATGCGTAATTTTGATAGGGTTTGTTTAAATAAAATTGCGCGATATAATAGCTATTTCTACACTAAAATTACACAACGCAGTTTGGGCAGTTTTGGAGATGTGTTTTCTCCCTCCTCAATTTAAGATAATTATGGTTAGACTAATTATCAGAAGTAGCCAGGCCCATTATTCATTTTTTACGATCACAAATGTTTGTTTATAAATTGTAATGTTTTGAAATACCCACTATAATATTTCAGGTACAGTAATTTAGGAGTAGTTAACCTACAATTACTAGGGTAATTAATCCCAATTACCCATTTTTTCCCCCACCATCAAGATTGTGGTTTTACCCTGGCCCCAATCCCGTGTATGTCTGGGTAGTTAGTCGGTGTCGGTGTCTGTTCTTATATTCTTCCCAACATAAATATACTCGGATTGCCCTGAAATTTATGTAAAATTATTGACGATCATAGTACGATCCCTATTTAAAATGAAGTTTATAGTATGTATAGTTCATTTACAGGGACAATCAAAAGTATTCTGTTAGAATAGGGCAAATGGAAAAAATCATTTCAAATGCTTCTTAATGATGTACACCCTTTCAAACATAATTAAATTGATATGCATAAATGAAGTGCACTGGAATATCCATTTTGTAGAATACGTGGTCCAAAGAATATTTATTATTCATTTATAGGGACACTCAAAATAATTCCGTTACATAATGGCATAGGGGGAAACTGCTTGTGGAATATTTCAATTATGTTATACAATTTCATTTAAAATGAAATTGATATACGTCGCTGAAGTTTACTACAAGTTATTACACTTATAATATGAAGTGCATAGCATTTAATTCGACACTAAAAGATTTCAGATACTATACTGTATCCAAAATACTGTATATTAGCGATGATTCCTATAAATGCATTTTTAATTATGATATACGATTTTAAGTTTGACTAAATTTATGCAAATTGTGTGGCGTGTATAAATGCTATAGTTCTTATACAGGGCTACACAAAAGAATCCATAAAGGTCACTGAGTATGAGTAAATTTCTTTAGGGTGGTTTTTAAATGCGTTATGCATATTTACGGTGAACTACATTTAGTTTACTAAGATATGTTTGTGGAATATCGATAAAATGAAATACAAAAAGTGGATAAATGGCGGTCTATGCATGATAATTTCTGGAAGTGTATTTCAGGAGTTTTAGGAGTGTTTTATTTTGAATTTAGTTTTAGCTAAATAGTGGCGTGTAATAAAGGTACTAGATAGAATACAGAGCTGTACAAAAGTATTCAAGTATATTCCATCTACTAGTAAAAATTGCTGAAAGAGAAACTGCAACCTGTTATGCGCTTTCTTGCTAAACTAAATTTTCGCATTATATAGTATGTATATGAACATACAGATGAAATACAGTGCTGTTCAAAAGAATAGAATTACAATTTTGGCTATAGACGGTAACAATTGAAATCAGTTTTTCTAAAGTTTAATGCGTTTTTTAAAATGTTTACGTAGTTATCGTTTTTATCTTATTTCCCTAAATAACTATGTCCTTTTAAATGATTCAAGAAGTGTTGGAAATTGTTTCATAATCTAAGCATGGTTTTTCTTTCTTATTTTAAATTGCAGTATGCTTGTACCTAAGTCATATGACGACTATTAATTGACACGCTATATTTTGGCTGATAAATAATGCACGGAAAAAAAACCCCACAGAAAAAATGAAATTTTTTTTTAATCTGGCAAAAATATAATAGAACCAATAATAATAGTAATAATGATAATAATAAAAATAATAATAAGTTACAATTCGTTAATTTTTCTTTGGGCATTAAACTCGAAAATGGAAAACTCACTGCATTTTTTCACATAGTAGAAAGCTTCAGTTAGTGATTTTTTTTTATACATATAATTCTTCCTCTGTTTCTTTCTTTAAGATGTAGAAGAAAAAAAAGAAAAAAAAGCATTAATTAAATTATCTTTATTGGATTTTTAAATTCATTTCACAACGTATAATCACAATTTAATTAATATGAAATTGTTAATTTACTAAAGCGAGTTGAAAAATATACAGGATCATCGAAAAATAATGCCTAGATTTAAAAAAATCATAACATCGAAATATTTTATGTTAAAAGAGTAATTCTTTCACTACACGATAACTGGTAAACGCAAGTTTGGTTTTAGTTCACCAGAATTCATTTGCGTGACTGTGCTATGCGCGGATTAGTTGCGCAGTAGTCAAGGTCAGCCGACGCGACAGACTGCAGCTGCTCACCGTGTTGACCGTGCAACAAAAAGCACAGTGCGTGATTTGGTATGCGGGTTATTTCATGATAATTTAATTGGACCTTTCTTTTTCGAAGAAAAAACCGTGTACTGAGCAGCTGCAGTCTGGCGCATCGGCTGACCTTGACGACTGCGCAACTAATCCGCGCATAACACAGACACTCAAACGAATTCTGGTGAACTAAAACCAAACTTGCATTCACCAATTATCGTGTAGCGCAAGAATTACTTATTTAACATATAAGGTTTCGATGTTATGATTTTTTTTAAATCTAGGCATTATTTTTCGGTGACCCTGTATATTACATTCATTATTTTACATTTCCTAATTTTAGTGCTGTAAATATCCGTTGTTGTATTTTCACATTCAGTTGGCTTATTTTTGCGATCATCCCGTAAGGCATGGTGACGTCACGGCGACGTCGTTGTGAAGTCACACTGTGATTTTGTGACCGTCGATGTGACGTCACGTGACGTGGATGTGACGTCACAGTGACTAGAATGCGAGGTCGTTATGGCCGTTTTAGAGGTCGTTTGTGACGTCACATTGTGACCACTCTGTGAAGTCACTATGTGACTAATTTGTGAAAAGTGTGTCATTTGTGACTATTTTGGCATTAACTTTGTGACGAACCTGTGACGAAAGTGACAATGTTTTGAAGTCACACTGTGACCAATTTGTGAAATATGTGTCATTTGTGACGAACTTGTCATAAACTCTGTGATGATTTCAAATGAAAATCAAATTTCAAATTAATTGCTTAAAAGGCGCAAAGGCGAACTAGTGAAAAAGATTCCATGCTGGAACTCGAACCCGGGCCATCAGTATAGCGCACTTACATTCTACCGACTAAACCACATGGAACGATACCCAGCCTGGAAAATTTCTCACTATTACATGTTGGCAAGGCTACAAACGCAGCACAAGATGCAATATTTATCGTCAGCCACCGACATGGCGCAAACACGAAACTTAATTAAATCCAGCATCGATTGAAACTATATTAATACTTGGAAATTTTTTTCAGAGAGAACCATTCGCCTTGCATACAATATTTCAAATGAAAATCAAATTTCAAATTAATAGTGTAAAAGGCAATTTTAATTTGAAATTTGATTTTCATTTGAAATACTGTATGCAAGGCAAATGTTTCTCTCTGGAAAAATTTCCAAGTATTAATATAGTTTCAATCGATGCTGGATTTAATTAAGTTTCGTGTTTGCCCCATGACGGTGGCTCACGATAAATATTCCATCTTGTGCTACGTTTGTAGCCTTGCCAACATGTAATAGGGAGAAAATTTCCAGGCTGGGTATCGTTCCATGTGGTTTAGTCGGTAGAATGTGAGTGCGCTATACTGATGACCCGGGATCGAGTCCCGGCGTGGATATTTTTCACTATGTTGGCCTTTGCGCCTTTTAAGCAATTTATTTGAAATTTGAATTTCATTTGAAATATTGTATGCAAGGCGAATGTTTCTCTCTGGAAAAATGTCCAAGTATTAATACTGTGATGATTCTTGTCATAAAAACTACGATAATTTTAAAGTAAAGTTTTGTTTGAAATATAAAATTTTATCTTTTTACCTTACTTTTTAGCAAGATATCACTATTTTGGAGTCCTA
The DNA here is from genome assembly GCA_963932465.1 of Maratus speciosus. NCBI lineage: Eukaryota > Metazoa > Arthropoda > Arachnida > Araneae > Salticidae > Maratus > Maratus speciosus. The sequence continues at coordinate 353,598,590 of OZ010799.1, read as the reverse complement.
TTCTTCTAAAATATTTTTAATTTTCCATTTAAAAAACAATGCTTATTAACTGACATCTTTTTTTATTAAGTTCTAAGCTTGATCTTGAATTCAAGCTTAATATTAAGAATGTGTAACCTTTTTTTAATGTGTTATGATTTGTCATTGCTTTATTAAATACGAACATGGAGTCTAACGGACATTAATACAACTGTTACTTATAGAACTACATGATAAGCCCTATTTATTTAAATTTTTTATTCCCATATATATTGTATTTTGTGAATATGAGCTAATTAGATTTGGTATGTTTTATATGAAAAGACTGATCTGGGAAATAGAAACAACAAGTAAGATATATCATGCGTTAGGCATAGATTATAAAACACTTTCCAACTCTTTCTAAATGTTTTAACAAGACATCTGGAGAAATAACGTAAATAAGATAACTAAGTAAACGTGTAAACGCGTAAAACATTTGAAAAACTGATTTACGCAGTTACCATCCACTAAGGTGTAAAAAAATCATAATTAAAAAAAAAAAAAAAAATCGGATTTTTTTATTTAAATCAGATTTTTATGATTTTTTTCCCAGCGTTCAAATACTGAATAGCTATCATGAGTTTTAGGTTTCCAAAACAATTACACCACTAATTGCTAACATAATCTATGTTTTTACACTTTAATTAATAAAATTATAATTGTTAGTTAGTAATTACAGAAATAAAAACTGCAAATTAGTAGTTTCATTAGGTAGTATTATACAATAATGTTATATACATTAATATTGTAATAATTATGTAAAACTTTATAAATACTAGTGATACTTAACATTTATGAAAATTATTAACTGCATTTTATATTAAATAGCTAACATTACTTCAAATTAATTATTAAACAATCAACTCTCTAATTAGGAACATATTATACATTTTTAAGCCTTAATTATTAAAATGATAATAATTCATTTTAGAAAGAAAAAGGGACAGGATGCTAGTTCAAAAAACGGGCACTATTTCCAGAGGAAATATATTAGTAATGTGTTTAGTAATGATGTAAGGAAAAAAAAAAGAATATTTTTTAGCATTATAAGTAAAGTGTCCTTAATTTTTAATAATTTTATGAATAACAAATTGAAAAATACAATTAAATAACATATTTTAATAATATCCTGTTTTTTCTAAAGAGATAAAGTTCCATATTTTTGCAAGATTTTTTCCACATGAATTTAGAATACTGTTGAATGGGGAAGTTTTTTACAAGAAATCTCTGGCTACAACTACAGGTAAATTTCAACTTTTTTTTTTCTTTTTTTAAGGCAGGGTGCATTTTGCCAATTTCAAAAGGGGCATGGTGTGGCACCATTAAAAAAATGGCCTAGAAGAAGCAGTATAAGTAATTACAGAATTAATAAAAACTGCAAATAAGTAATTTCATTAGTGAGTAGCACAAATAACAAAACTAACAAATATTATTTGCAGCTCATTTTGCATTTGTATTTAGGAAAATTTCTGTAAACCACCAAAATCTATACTTACACACATGTACGTGTATGCTAACCAAAAAAAAAAAAAAAAAAAAAAAAAGAAAATGAGTTAAACCCATTCATATAGAATAAATATAAGTTAGCCACTAATATCTGAAATCCTCAAAATATTTAACTAACAGCATTATTACCTCTTTTAGCTTTCAATGGTTCAATTTTTTAATATATATGAGTTACAAAAATAATAATAATAATAATAATAATAAACATTTATTTAACCTATACCAAAGAAGCTCTTGCTGTGCTTAGCATTTTTATACCAATTATTTCTTTTTCTCTTATGCATTCATTTACAATTTAGCTGCTGAGCAGATGTCATTCTTTCATTCTTCTTTAACTTGAGATTGCTATTAATTACTATTTATTCTTTTACTTGTAGAAATGTAATTATACTTGCTATGTGTGTTTTATATAAAATAATGCATAAATTGATTACCTAAAGGGAATTATGACATTGCAAATTATGTTAGATTTAAATATCATTTTTAAATGAAACTGTTTTAATTTGGATAAAAACTTAAAAACAATGCTTTTTACAAACTCAACTGTTTTTAATTTTTTTACAATACTAATGAATTAAGCTTAGAAACAATTATTTAAAGCTCTTTTTTTGTTTATTCATAAGTCAAAATACCTGTAGAAACTTTCAAATTATGTTCATGTTAGATTTTAATACTTTTTTTGACATTTTAAACATTTAGAAAATTTTTGATTTTAATCAATGATTTTTTTTAAAAAATCGGTTGATTAAAATCATGATTTAATCGCTGATTTAAATCAACCGATTAAAATCGTTGACACCCTACCATCCACAGCCAAATATGTTTTCTAATTCTTTTAAATAGTCCTGTATTTGATCTGTATATTGATATATATATACTATATAATGGAAAAATTTAGTTTATCAAGGAAACGCATAACAGGTTGAAATTCTCTTTCAGCAATTTATACTAATATATGGAAACATACTTAAATAATTTTGTACAACCCTGTAGTTTACCTAGAACCTTTATTACACGCCACTATTTAGTTAAAATTTAGTTCAAGCTAAAACACTCTTAAAACTGCTGAAATCACATTTCCAGAAATTATAATTCATAGACGGCAACGTATCCAATTCTTTGCGTGACCCTGTATATCATTTTATCTATCTACTACAAACATTTCTTAGTAAATTAAATACAGTGCAGCGTTAAAATGCATAACGTATTTAAAAACCACCTTTAAGCAATACCCAGTAACCCTTATGAATACTTTTGTATAGTCCTGTATATGAATTATAGCATATATATATACACCATATACTATGCATAAATGTAGTGAATCATAAAAGTGCATATCATAATTAAAAATGTATTTCCAGCAATCATCGCTAATGAACAGTACTTCGGATACAATATAGTATCTGAAATATTTTGTGTGTCCCTGTAAATGTATACACTTCGTATTATACATGAAATAATTCATAGTATGTAAACCTCAACGACGTATATCAATTTCATTACATATCAAATAGATTAACATAAATAAAGTACGCCGCAAACAATTCCCTCCACCCCTATATCATTATGTATTGGAATTCCTTTTTTAGCCCTGTAAATGAACAATAACTATTCTTTGCATCGCATATTCTATGGAATGCACATTTTAGTGCGCTTCATAAATGCATATCAATTTTATTCTGTTTGAAAGCGTGTAAAATCATTAAAAATCATTTGAAACGATTTTTTTCCCACAGGCCGTAATGTAATGAATACAATTGACTGTCCCTGTAAATGAACTAAACATGCTACAAACTTCATTACAAATAGTGGTCTTGCTATGGTAAACGTCAATAACATCCAAAAATTTTAGGTCAATCCGAGTATATTTACGCGAGTTAGAGCGCGGACAGACGGCCAGACAAACCGAAGTCATAAACACTTTTCAACGTTATCATCGGGCATGAAAAACACTTTATTTCAATTCTTAAATATTATATTTTATTTTTTAATGCCAATAAAATAAATGTATCGAAAATGTAGAAAATGAGTTTACAATCAAAGAAAATTTAATAACTGACTCTGAATGTCTACAATTAAATGTTTGATTAAAATCACAAACAGTAAAAAAAAAACCGCTTAAATACAATTTAAAAAAATATACAGCAATTTGAAAAACACTAAATAATTAGTATTTATAATTGTACTATTAAACAACAACAAACTATAATAGATGAATTAAATGCATTTAACAATTTCTCAAAAATCTTTCCATCGCCATATTGCTTTTGAATGGAATACCAGATCAGTCTCATTGCATATGACATACAACTATTTAACTCATGTAATAATCTGTCAAAAAGGAACAAAAAATTTAAATTAAATAAGACATACCTTTTAAGTTCCATAAATATTTTAATAATATCCGTATTTTATCCTAAATTGTCAGGCATATTTCTGTTAGCTTAAAAAAACTAACTCTCCGTGTCAGAAGTTCTCTGATCCTTATTTTATTCTGCGGTTTTCATTGAGCGCAGACGATATTTGACCAAGCAGGTGCTCCTACTGTATTATTATAACTTTTTTTTGTACACAACAGAGTTTAAATGCGCAGTAATTTTACCTTTATGAGAGTATCTGTAATGAAAATTTTCTATTTGAATGAAACACCTGCCTTTTTTCTTTCTTTTTTTTTAAAAGTACAGTTTGTTTTACACCTAATAAATAAATACGTATCTTCTTAATAAATGAAAAGAGAGTATACAGGATAAAAAATTTTCTTTGTCAATCTGTCATTTTTTTCATATTAATTTTCTGTAGAATAAAACAATTTTAAAATAACTTTTTTTAAAGTCATATCTCTAAAACACGAATTTGAAATACGAATAATTATATCATGGGTTTTGTATAAAATTTGTATACATATTTTTTCGGAAAATACTAATTTTATTTAAAAAGTCTGAAAGAAGTAGAATTTAAAATAAAATAGTTATTTAAAATAGTTAAACACTAACAGGAAAAAATATGACTTGAATGCAAATTCTAAAGTAAGAAATGCATATATGACTAAACTCTGAGTATTCTTTCTACGTGCTCATTAAAAGCTACAGACTTAACTGTAATAGAAAATTTTAGTTTGAAACCACAGAAGGGTTTAGAATACCACTGGTCGACAAAAAATAAAATAAAATAAAATAAAATAAAATAAAAAAATAAAACAACTTCCTCCCCGAAAACTAAATATGTAAAGTGTACAAATGTACGTCACAACGACGTCACCGTGATCATGCATGCTATGAGGGATGTCTTGGCGAATCAGTAAATATATCGTTTTCAGGTGCATTCGTAGTTATGTAAGTACGTAGCACTTATAACCGTCGCCTGGTCCGCCCGTTTGTCTGTCTAGCTGTCTGCCCCCATATAACAGCACAAAAATACATGTCTGCCCCCATATAACAACACAAAAAATACAAAACCGAATGGTTTGAAATTTAATATATATAATCATTGCAGAATGTTGTCGAGTCATTTCAAATTTTATGAAAATCTAATGAAAACTTAAAAGAGTATTAATAAAAATTTTCCTCATTCTATTAAATCCTATCATACGTAATTAAATCAATGATATCTCGTGGTAGGTAATGATTCTCGGTTGTCATGATGATTAAGTCCTATTTAAGATGGAGTCCTATTATTTCCGTATTACTCAGTTTAACATATATAATCGTAATAAATTTTGCATTAATGTATTTTTGCGTAAGCATGCCATAGCTATTGCACCAAGATCTCAATATTTATGAAACTAGTTATAGTACTAACGAAACTCATTTGCCACGTTTGACGTACAGTGTTCGTCTTGTTGTAACTTCTATACATTGTCAACTATATAAATATTTGTAAATTTATTTAAAATGAAATTCTAAAGCTATTAAAATGTTGTATTGTCATATCAAACATCGTTGTACATACTTTTTATAATTCTAGTGCATCATGATATAATTTTCCTAACATGTAATTTTCTTACCACTTCATACATTTTGTAAATTAAGAAATTCTATATAAAATCATGTGCCGAAACGCAATGTTTCACCTAAATCCAAAAAATTATACAATATGAACTTTAAAAAGCTCACTGTTTTACAGAAAAGGCAACTAAAGCGATAAAAGAGATGTAACAACTTAAAAAATACACATTTTATTTAAAACTTCTCAGTACTTTCGGCCTGCATTTCCCGAGGCCATAATCAGAGAGTATTTTAACTAACTGCTGTTTATTTATACAAATACGTCACTTCATTTTGAAATGAGAGAGCCAATAATTTATTAATTATTGGAGTTGAAAGTAGAAGTAGCAGTTAGCATATATTTTCTCTACATAAGTTCAATCCAAGGGACTTCTACTTTTAACTCTAATAATTATTGGCTCTCTCATTTTAAAATGAAGTAACGTATTTCTAAACGTATTCATCAATTTGTTATTAAAATATTATCTGATTATGGACTGTAGAAATATAGCCAAAAAGTACTAATAAGTTTTAAATAAAATGTATATTTTTAATTTGTAACATTTCTTTTGTTATTTTAGTCGCCTTTAAAATGAAAAAGTGAGCTTTTTAAATTTCATACTGTATTTTTTTTAAGAAATTCTTTTTTAAATTTTCCACTTTATCAATAATTGATATTTTCAAATAATAGTTTATTTATTTTATTCTAGAATTATTATTATTAAATCTCCATTCTGTATCTTACAACCAACACATTTACAATATTTTTCAGGCCAGAGTATGCTCGATAAAATATTTTTTTACTTATCTACTGTAGTTGTATAAGCAAATACCATTATTTAAATATTTATTTTAAGATTAAATAATGATGTTAAAGTACGAAAAATACACAAGACATGAAAAAGTATTTTGATAAATAGAGCAGAATAAATATTTAATCAGCTAAAATAAATATATATTTTTATAATGCCTCGTAAATGCAGATTTAAAAAAAATCTTTATACATGAATATAAACTCAAATAAAAACAAGTTGGAAATTGCTCGTCAAACGTGGCAAATGAGGTGCGTTCGTACTATAACTAGTTTTATAATTATTTTTTGCACCCCATATTGTACTGAATGTATACTTTTTTGCACTTCATAAAGCGCATAGTCTGATACATCATTAAAATGCACTTCCAATAATTTTTTCCCATTCCCCGTAATGTAACGGAACACTTTTGACTGTATCTGTAATTAAACTATACATCCGATTTTCCTAAAATTTGAAATAGCTCAACAAAACTTTGCAAAAATTATATCTTTAAAATTTCAGACCATTCGGAAGGCTGTAATATCATTAAAATGCACTTGCAATAATTTTTCCCATTCCCCGTAATGTAACGGAACACTTTCGACTGTCCCTGTAATTAAACTATACATCCGATTTTCCTAAAATTTGAAATGGCTCGACAAAATTTTCCAACAATCATATATTTGAAATTTCAGATCATTCGGAAGGCTGTAATATCATTAAAATGCACTTGCAATAATTTTTCCCATTGGCCGTAGTGTAAAGAAAAACTTTTGACTGTCCCTGTAATTAAACTATGCATCCGATTTTCCTAAAATTTGAAATGGCTCGACACAATTTTGCAACAGTTATATCTTTAAAATTTCAGATCATTCGGAAGGCTCTAATATCATTAAAATGCACTTGCAATAATTTTTCCCATTGGCCGTAATGTAAAGAAAAACTTTTGACTGTCCCTGTAATTAAACTATACATCCGATTTTCCTAAAATTTGAAATGGCTCGACAAAATTTTGCAACAATCATATATTTGAAATTTCAGATCATTCGGAAGGCTGTAATATCATTAAAATGCACTTGCAATAATTTTTCCCATTGGCCGTAATGTAAAGAAAAACTTTTGACTGTCCCTGTAATTAAACTATACATCCGATTTTCCTAAAATTTGAAATGGCTCGACAAAATTTTGCAACAGTTATATCTTTAAAATTTCAGATCATTCGGAAGGCTCTAATATCATTAAAATGCACTTTCAATAATTTTTCCCAATGGCCGTAATGTAAAGAAAAACTTTTGACTGTCCCTGTAATTAAACTATACATCCGATTTTCATAAAATTTGAAATGGCTCGACAAAATTTTGCAACAATCATATATTTGAAATTTCAGACCATTCGGTTGGGTAGTTTTTGCTCTGTTACATACGGACAGACGGACGGACGGACAGACGGACGGACAGACGGACGGACAGACGGACGGACGGACTGAACGACGACTATAGGTGCTACGTATTTATATAATTACGAACGCACCTAAAAAGGCAAATGGGAAAACAATTTATATTTTCATTAATCTTGAAGAATTAGAAAGTGAAAAATTTAGTTTCATATTCAAATTTTCATTATCAATTGAAAGTACTTTCAAAGTAAGTAATGATTTATTTATATATAGTGATTAATTTATGAAATAAATGTAAATAACTCATTTCACATTGGTTACCATGTGTTTGTTTTTAAATATTTGCTAGTTTTTTTATTATTATCAATGATTTCAAATGCCAATACATTTTAATAATTACAAATGAAACTTTTATAATTTTTAGTATTTTTATTCTGCAAAATATTTAGTAAGCGAAGAATGATTTCTTTTAAGAATTTACACTAGTCACACGAATACATTCGTAAGCTAATGTTAAACCAGTGACAGCGTTCTTTTCATATATATCGATATTTTCGATATTTTTAGATATTTTGTTTTCTTTTTGCATAGGATAGCTGAAGTCGATCTTGAACGGTGTATTTTTTTATTTTCCGATTTTGGTTGCAGATTTTCACTAGTTCAGTTAAACAAATAAATTTAAATAAATAGCGTAAAAATAATAATCTAAATCTGCCCACTGGCTTTGTTTTATGTTTTCGAAATTATTCATGGAAATTTATTCAAAAAAAGATACTTTTTTAAATTTATTTTATGCGGTTTTTATACCATTAATTTGCTCTGATTTAAACAGAACGTCCTTAAACTGTTTTGACAAACTGTAAGGGTAGTACCTAACAAGAAAACTGTAGTACTTATCAATATGATGAACCTTTGTACAGAAACCCATTTACGCGGTTGATGAAATATTCAGTCACAATACAGTGTGTTTCACTCACAAGCTGAATTCGGGTTTTTAGCCTTAAACTTAACAATACCCAAGATTTTTTATCTGTCTTATATAACCAACAGAACGACATCAAATTTGATTGCAGTTAATGTAGTGCTGAAAGCGCACTATTATTATGTCAGTTTCACCACATGTACGGGCAGTAACGTCTTGCATTATGCAGCATTTAACTCAGTGCTTGGGCATTAGCTATGCAATATCTTTAATCTTGGTGATTTTCATGTTATCGTATTTCAATGGAAAAATTTTATCTATATATAATATTGTCACAATATATGCAACTTAGAAACGAAAATAGGATTCAGATTGGAGTCATAACCTCTATTATTGATTGAATTCTTGGCTTGTAATCCTGATTTATTATATCAATATTGATAACCCAAATAGGAACAATTTAGTGTTGACTAGAGAGCCTAGTTGACAGGGGTTCCCGCTTTCAAGTGTTTGAAGACTCGTTAGGCGGAACAAATACGCAGAACGCCGATTTTACATGATACACAAATTCTCACATATAACATTCAGTACCATATTTTTTGTTACCCTGCATCGAGTGTAAAATAATACAGTAAAACTCTTTATACAGAACTTGCATATAACGGAAAAGATTTATTGTCTTACCGAAAAAGTATATCATACAAATAGCCACTGTTAAGACGGACACCTGTCTGAAAACGAAACATTTTTCAACATTATTTTAATTTACTTTCTCATACCCAATTTAAACAAAGCCTAATATTAAATACAACTTTATATAACCATAATATAACATAAAATATTAAGTACAAATTTATATAACCTTGATTATTTTAATCAGTCATTTATTTACTGAAACGGTTTATTAGTAAATGCTACGAATTATCGGTAAATGCTCGATCTAGAAGAATTTAAAAGCATATTTCGGGCTTTTACCAACTCATGTTGGTAAATGTTAGGATTTACAAGTAAAACATATGACTTACCAGGCTCCGGGCTTTTGCGGTAACATATGAATTAAAACGTAATAATTTCTGGACACTTTAAAACAGCATGACTGTCAAAATAATAGTTGTTAAATATGGAATATTTTCAAACAGAGAACTTTAAAAACTTTTTTTGTTATCAAGATGTGAGTTTCGGGCATTGGGCGCAAAGAAGTTAAAAAACTGTTCTATATTTTTTCATTTTATTTTCACGATGTATCGTGTACGGAAGGCTCTATAAAGTGAACCTAAATTTGCATCCTTTTATATTTTGTTTAAAACATTTTTGCTTGATGTAACCTGATGATGAGTGATGATTTCTTGAACTGTTAAATGATTTATTTAAGCAATATACAGTTTTCATAAAAAATGCTATAAATAAACACTTTTTGATGTTCAATGAACGCACAAAACTCTAAGTAGAATTGTATACCAACAAGTTTGTTTTACACGGATCCCCGAACATCAACGCGAAACTCTCTGAAGAATTTTCTCAACCATTATTCAACGGAAAAATTAAAAATTTAGAGATGTCTACTGAAGTGATTTGTTATCAAACAGCATTTGCTATTTTTCTATAAAAAATTACGAGTTATAAGAGATTGTTGTGTCAGAATGGCACTTTTTTCCCTTTTCAAGCGCTATCGTTTCCCGAAATACAGTTCAAACGCTAACTTTAACGGCAATTTCTGAAAGATTTTTTGCTTTTGCCAAAACATTAGAGAACCTGCTCAAACCCTTTCACCGCCAGAGGGTTTTCCTGTATTTTTATAAGAAAGCTTGTAAATTCCAGGTTATACATATATTTATAAATCGCAGTTTGATGCTATAATGACTTTAATATCACTTCTTTCTAGTTATGGTTCAAAATAAAATTCGGTTTCAAATATTTCTGTCTACAGCCCTTTTAAGATGAATTCTAGAAACGGGAAAATCCGAGCCAGCCGGTTAAAGGGTTAATAATTTCCGAATAAGAAAACCTGTACATTTCATGAGTTTGTCAGAAAGTAGGCAGTATTGATTTGAGAACAGCCTTAACATAAAAATGTAAACATTTAGACTCAATTACATGTTTTAAGCAAGTAAAATTTTGTATGTGCTATTTCCTTTTATACGGTAGGTTTCGCAACCAATGGAAAATCAGATATATTATATCAAAGTAAGAAAAAATTATGAAAGAAAATTTTTAATTCTATAAAACTTATTTGTTGATTTTTTTTAATTTCAAAAAATATTTTATTATTAAATAAATTATTATTATATAAATTATCCACATATATAAAGATATATATGTGGGAATGAAAAATAAGACTCAATGGTTAAATGAACGTGATATCTCAAGTGAGACTCGTAAAAGGTGAAATCAAAATTGCAGAGCGGGATGTTGTGGTTCTATAGATATTTAGCAATGGAGTCGTTTGGTAATTTTTAATGCAAAGCTCAGGGAAGCTTTTGCGAATTGTACGATATTATTTTGAATGTTAAGCTGTATTTTTTATATATTAAACCTTTTTATAGCTATTTACATTAAAACCCACAGTTTTGGGGCTCGTGCCGGGATTTGGACTATTTTGACTATTTGGATGATTTGGAAGATTTGAATTTAAATAACGGAGCTATTTTGTACTTGAATAAAAAAAAAAAAAAAATATTTTTCTGAACTGATATTTATAACACAAAAAAAATGACCTGTTCGTCTGATGTATAATGAATAGAGATGATCCGTAATCAAGCCTACGATATAGTGTAATATTTTTTTTTCTGTTGAAGTGTTAACAAATTGAACAATGTCTGTCCTGAATAAAGCTAGAAAATCAGATTTGTTTACAATGTGTGAAGACATAGGTATAGTTGCGCCTCAGAGTTCAAGAATTATTGACTTGATAAAGTTGGTGACTGAATCAAATGATTATGAAGAAAATTTTGTTAAAGCTCGACTTGAAGTCATTGCTGCTGTGAGAGAAGAAATGAAACACCTACAAGCAGAAAAAGAAGAAAGAAGGCTAGAAGCAGAAAAAGAAGAAAGAAGGCTAGAAACAGTAAAAGAAGAAAGAAGGCTAGAAGCAGAAAGAAGATTAGAGGAAAAGAAATTAGCGATAAAGTCAAAAAGAAAAGTAAAGAAATTGCAAATGGAATTCGAATTAAGAAAAATTGAGCTTCAAGGCAATATGACGAGTGTAAGTGACGGTTCGGCAGTAACTGGTCCAGGTAAGCAACCAGATTTGTTCAAATTAATGCCACATTTTGATGGGAAGGGTGATATTAGTATCTATTTATCTTTGTTTGAGCGACGAATTTCTAGGATGAATATAGTAAAAGAAAATTGGGTAATGCATTTATAAAGTTTAATTTCGTTAGAAATTGCTAATGTTATAGCTAGAGAACCAGACACATTAACAAATGACTACGATTTTGTAAAATACCTGCTTCTTAAAAGATTCAAAATGACGCCAGAAGAGTTTAGGCAAAAATTAATGTCGCATAAGAAAGCATATTCAGCCACTTGGCGCGATCTAGCATTTGAGTTAAGAAATTATTTGGAAGAGTGGATTGGCGGTCTTGATGTATCTAATTTTGATGACCTGAAAGAATTAATAATAGTAGATCAAATCAAGCGAAGATTACCTATAGAAATGAAAGAACATTTCATCGATGATCTTCCAAAAATTAAAAACGCTGAAGTATTAGTAAATAAATTAGACGATTATGAAACAGCAAGACGTAATGTTAAAACTACGGATAGAAATTCACACCAATTTGAAGATAGGAAATCGAAAATGCGTGAAAATAATAATTCAAAACCATGGTTACAAGCTCAAAATTATGATAATTTAAGAAGACAACAATTTATAAATAATAGCAGCCAAAATTATCGGAGCCAAAACCCGCGATTATCCAATCACAAAGAAGTAAATTGCGCAGTAATCAAAGGGAAAAACAGCGCCAAGCCAGATTGCATGATAGATATTGATATTAACGGGAAAAAGCACATGTCTTTTTTGATACTGGAAGTGATATAAGTTTGCTGAGTTATGAATATTATACTAAGATGGGATCGCCAAAATTATGTTCAAATAATATATCTTTGTCAGGCATAGATGAAGTAGTTGTTTATCCTAAAGGATACTTTCCCCATGAATTTAATATTGGGGTCATTCCATATCAGTTTAGGCAGGCATGTAACCCACCATCACAGATTTTGATGAAACTGCGTGTGTTTGTTCCTATTAATAAGATATGATCACCAGTACTTTTTTTACTCCATGGTCAAATAGTTTCAGAGAAAAAAATTGCAAAATTTTGAAGAACTGCCGTCTGTTGGCATTCTTGACTGCTCAGTTTTCAAATGTAGCATGACATAAATATGATCATATTTCTATATCTACTCTACAAATCATCTTCAAATAATATATGCATAATATATAGGGTACGCAGTTTATGGTAAAAAAAATACTATTACGCTTATAACATTTAAAGTGTGTCTAAAAAAATGTTTAAACTTTGAAGTCATGAATTTTTTATGAAAAATAATGCACTAACTAAAAAAGCATTATCAACAAAAGGCGGTATTTTTATTAAATTTATTTTTTGTGGGGGATATACTTAAATGTGTCCTTTACCTGATTCTGAAATAAAAATAGTGGGATTTTGGGTGTTTTAGTAGTATTTCCTATTTTAAAATATTTTGAGGCGTATTTCAAATCAAATCAAGCAGAGTCATTCCATGTCAGTTCGCCTAAGACATTTAATTCACTGTCACAAATTTCAATGAAACTGGGTATGAGTATAGCTCCTTTTAAGACGTAATCACCTTGATCCTAAGTAAAATATTTTTTAAGATAAAAAAAAATATATCGTAATATTGAAAATTTTTTAAAAAATGTTTTTAATGACGGATCTATATTTAAATACTGCATAAAAAAAGGTCATTTCAATATAAATCACTAAATAAGTTTCAAATAATGTATATGGGACAAATAACGTAGACAGATTATTATTTATTGTTGTTTGTCATGTTTAAACACTAAGAGTGTCTTTAATCTTGTGAATTTTTAAAATCAAGAATTTTGTGAAAAATAATGTGTTAATCAAAAATTTATTATTAACTGAAGGCAGGCTGTTATTACTTTTTCTAATTGTACGCAAAAATGTCTTTTCAATAGTTATAAAATAAAAATAGTGAAAATATGAGCAATTTTAACAAAATTTTCATAAAATGTGAATGTTTAATGATAAATATTGAAGCTTTTTATGCTAAGATGTACTATAATGACTACGAAATCGTGTATTGCTACTCTTGCTTAAATATAATACATACAATAATAAAATAACAAATATTATTTACAACAATAAAAATTAAATTAAATTATACCAGTTCCTTTACCAATACTACACTGCTCAACAGCCGACTTAAAATCAACAGCCTACTCTTATTGAAAAATACTTTCAACTGTTCAAATAATAAATAAAATAAATTTAAAAATCTTAATACCAACTAATTATCTTAAGACGATAATAATAACTAAACAACATGATGAATTTATAAATCAACTTTTAATTGAAAATTCATGAAATGGTCGCTTTAAATGTTGCTGTTTATCGAGTCAATCAAAATATATTATAAAAAAACGTGAACCTAATATGCTGACTGCAATGAGAACTTTTCTAACAAAACTAATTAATTCATTACCATCTGAAATCAAACCCGAAAGATCAAAAAGAAAAAATCAGCTGTAGTGTGAATGTGACATACTCAGTTGTTGTTGAGATAGGAATGTCTTTGTGACATTTTCACCTGTACTTCAATAAAATATAAACATGCACGCTTTTTTCATTCATCCAAATTAAGTAAAACAATTATAAAATTTTGCTGTCATTACACCAGATCTTAAATTTTTCGTTACATACTATTAGATAAGTTCTTTACTTTTAGATATTATTGACATAATATCATAAATTTTACCATATGTGTTTTCTATAAGTGTATAAACAATATATATGCTTTATTAAACATAAATGAATAATTTTTAAATAATTTGTTTGAGAACAGGGATATATATACACACACATTATATATATACATACAATATATGTTGAAAATCCATCTTTCAGCAATATTGTGATGAAATATATCAAATTACATATCATTAGAAACTGAATAAAGTTACAAAAGTGCAACTCATTACGTTTTAAATAATTTTTTAGATATAGTTATTTGAAAGATATAAATTCGGATTATGCATTTTTTGCATATATTTAAAGCACAATATGTCAAAATTTTCTTCAAAGGAGTGAAATTTGGTATTCTTTTCAATATTAGCAGCTCAATGCTAAATTTTCAATATTAGCAGCTAAATATGAGTTTAAAGATTGCGAGTGTCATTTTGAAAATTTCTATTGGACGGTGAGGAGCTAGTGATTTTTCTCTTTTTTGGAAAGGGATAATTGCTCTTCGCCCTAGAAGTTTTACTAAAAAACAATACTGTTTATTTTTTCCTTAAGAAACGAACATAAAGGATAATTAGAAAAATAAAATAAATGTACCGTAATTTCCGGTGTATAGCCCGCGGATCAAACAATCGTTTTTCGACACAGAATTTTTTTTAAAATAAAATGTAACTTCTTAGATCAAGGCAAATATTGGTCTTCAAATACTGAATAAAATTTCTGGATCCAAACTGAATTGTTTGATCTGCGGGCTATACACCCGAAATTACGGTATAAATAAAAATATTTCCAGGGATGATACATTGGATAGATTTTACATCTGAAAATATTGATAATTTTAAATATGATTTAAATACTACTAAAGCCAACCAAAATCTAACTATTTTTATTTCAGATCCAGTTATGATGTAGTATTATGTACAACTTAAAATTAAATAAATTAATCATAGGAACTCCGCCTCTGATTGATAAAGCTTTTTTAATAATTTCATTATTTTTTGTAAAATATTTTTCGATTTCAATGATTATACAATTTTTTAGTCACATTTAAATATTTTTTAACACTACAGCAATAGTTTTTTCATAATCTACATACTTTATTTACTTTGCTTAAATTATTTCAAGAAGAGTTCTTTATTAGTTATTGAAATATGATTTTATATATAAAATGAGGCCTTTGGAAATTAAACAATCATTAATGGCAACTCGTGGCAATTTTCCAAAACTTTGATATTTTTTTCTCATATTTTCACTATTTTTATTTTATAACCATTTAAAAGATATTTTTACGTAAAAAGCAATAACACCCTGCCTTCGGTTGATAATAAATTTTTAATTAACACATTATTTTTGACAAAACTCTTGATTTAAAAAATTCACAAGATAAAACACTCTCAACAAGATACACACTCTTAGTGTTTAAACATGACAAAAAACAAGAAATAATAATCTGCCAACATTATTTGTCGCATATACATTATTTGAAACCTATTTAGTGATTTTATATTGAAATGACTTTTTTTTAATGCAGTCTTTGAATATAGAACTGTCATTAAAAAAAATTTAAACAATTTTTCAAAATTTTGATTTTTTTTATCTTAAAAAATATTTTACTTAGGATCAAGAAAATTAAAGGTGATTACGTCTTAAAATGAGCTATAAACAAACCCAGTTTCATTTAAATTTGTGACAGTGATTAAATGGCTTAGGGGAACTGACATGGAATGACTCTGCTTGATTTGATTTAAAATACACCTCAAAATATTTTTAATTAGAAAATACTTCTAAAAACACCCAAAATCCCACTATTTTTTTCACAATCAGGTAAAGGACACCTTTAGGTATATCTCCCATAAAAAATAAATTTAATAAAAATACCGCCTTTTGTTGATAATGCTTTTTTTGTTAATGCATTACTTTTCATAAAAATTTTACGAGTTCAAAGTTTAAACATTTTTTAGACCCACTTAAAATGTTATAAGCGTAACAATATATTTTTTTTTCATAAACTGCGTACCCTAAATATTATGCATGAATTATATGAAGATGATTTGTAGAGTAGATATTGAAATATCATTATATATATGACATGCTACATTTGAAAACCGAGCAGTCAAAAATGCCAACTGATGCCAGTTTTTTCAAAATTTTGACAATTTTTTTCTGAGAAACTATTTCACCAAGGAGCAAAAAAAAAAAAATACTAGTGATCATCTATTTATATAAAATCCAAGTCTCTGTGTGTTCCTCACGATTCCGGTAGGACCACCTCATTGAAATGAGTAATTGTTGAAAAATACTAATGCACGGTTACCATAGTAGCGCCAAATGTTGGTCAACTTGGAAATAGCTGGCTGATTTGGTGAAATTCCCATTTAAAACTATTAATCTTTCATAAAGGAGGTCACCAAAATTTAATTTAAACTCCGCTCTTTTAAGATATTTTTTCAAAATCTATGGGTGAGAATTTAAAGTACATCTTTAAATCTTTCTCCCGATGCTACTAATAAAATAACCGCCAATAGACGACGCTGTACTGTATGAGCTCTAACTGCGCGATTTTAATGTGCTTTAGGTACTTTTCCAGTATAGGTGCGTTGGCGAAAAAGGAAATTTGGCAACATTTTCCGGGAACCTATTCACTGCTTCATTTTATATACACACGCATTTTTTTTTCGATATTTATACGATTTATTTATACGATTAAAAAAGCCGTTTCTCTAATTTTATACAGAAACAGATGTAATTTGTACATAAAAACATGAATAATATACATATAAAATAAATATATAAAAAAAATGCTCATCAAGTTCATTTTCATAGCTGTTTATATGATCTGACAACAAATCTCGGAACAGTTGTCATATTCGCCCCATATTGGCGCGATTTTTTTCGGTTGCCAATTTGGCGAAAACATCAACAGCATAAACAACATAATCCGGGTTACCACATCAAGCCCTTTAGCGCAAGTTAAGTACCCGTTGCCTATAGGATATTGGCGACAGAAAAAAATCGCGCCAATATGGGGCGAATATGACATCTGTACCCAAATCTCAATTATTTTTCCGTTATACGGACACCATTCCAAAATGTATGCGGTACTTTTTCGTTATACGGACAGCATTGTCGCCAAGTGCAATACTTGGCGCAAAATGAAAATCACGTGAATTGAAACATTTGAAAAATAAAAGAAAAAACATTCTCGATAGTAAAGTAGGCGTTTTAAAAATATAACATTTGAAAATTACAAACTTTTACGAACTATTTTATTAAATCACAAATATATACTTAAAATAAGTGAACAAATAACTGTTTTACAATAAAGTAATAAAATAAAAAATCATATTAAACTGCTGCCATAAAATTATAAATATCTTTCAGCATTGCAGTAAACATTTCATTTTTTGAACGAAGGCGTCGCCACATAAAATCTATGCGATACGACTCTAAATGATGACGAACAGCTCCCCGATGTCTTTTGTTGCGCCATTTTGCGATGCCCCATATTCTCTGAACATTTGGATTATGACATCCAGTATTAGGGTCGACAAAATTGTATTTGTGATTTACTGTGAAATGATCATAACCAGCACTTAGCAGTTCATCTGTTTTATATCTTTTCCGGCAATCTGTATAAATAATACAAGACTTTCATCTACTTCTATAATTTTGTTAGGTCCACCGATTTTTCTATTTGGTAGTGAACATAAAGATTTGCACAAACTTCTCTCGAATAACTATTCCATTCCACTGTTGTGTTGTGGTTCATATCAAGTTGCAGCTCCAAAACTCAATCGATGTCAACTCTTTGCATGATAAATATATAAACCTCAAAGCTTTAAGAAAAGTCACCCGCGATCCTTTAAACCAAGTTTTTTGTCGTATTCCTACGGTTTCTTCGCATGATCAACATGATGATGTATGATCTACAACTCAATTTCGGATTTCCAGAACTCATCCATAATTTCATTTCATGATTTTTTTAACACAATCTTTTATTATGCAGAATTCCAAATTCCTGAAACAGTTTTATTACAACTTTCTCATCATCTGGTAATTGCCAAATGATAAAATCAATCTCAGCATCAGCAGTAAAAGTAAACTACAACTTTATAATAAAAAATCATTTTTAATTCGATTAATAGCAGATTAAAAAGCTTTCCAAGGTTAAGGTTAAACAATAATCATTCACGTGATTCACGTTTCATAAATAATAAATCACAATGTTTCGCAGGGTTTACAATAAAACTCTACGATCAGGGTTGAAATAATTGGCGCATTAGCATACATTTTGGCATGCTGTCCGCAAAAAGTTTCTTTTGTGCCATTCTGGTTTCCTCGATATAACGAATTTTCCACTATTTCAACACGGAACGACCATTTCAGTGGCCCCGCCCCATCAACGAAATCTAAATTGTATTACGGCATTCGTTTGTGCTACATTTGTGCTGGTTTGTGCCGCAAAAAGTTTCGTTTGTGCCACTTCCGTTCTCTCGTTTTAACGAATTTTTTAATTCAAGGTCAAATAAAGAAAATCACTTATAAAAACCGTAAATAACTACATGTCACGAAATGAAATACGTAAATCTTTAGTCCCATGTAAATGTCTTTTTGTGCCGCAAAAAGTTTCGTTTGTGCCATTCTGGTTCCCTCGATATAACGAATTTTCCATATTTCAACACAGAACGACCATTTCAGTGGCCCCGCCCCATCAACGAAATCTAAATTATATTACGGCATTCGTTTGTGCTACGTTTGTGCTGGTTTGTGCCGCAAAAAGTTTCGTTTGTGCCACTTCCGTTCTTTCGATATAACGAATTTTTTTCATCCAAGGCCAGATATAGAAAATCGCCTATGAAAAAAGGCATGGCACGAAATGAAATACATAAATCTTTAGTGCCATGCAAATGTCGGTTTGTTCCGCAAAAATGTTTCGTTTGCGCCATTCTGGTTTCCTCGATATAACGAATTTTCCACTATTTCTACACGGAACGACCATTTCAGTGGCCCCGCCCCTTCAACGAAATCTAAATTGTATTACGGTATTCGTTTGTGCTACGTTTGTGCTGGTTTGTGCCGCAAAAGGTTTCGTTTGTGCCACTTCCGTTCTATCGTTATAACGAATTTTTATAATTCAAAGTCAAATAAAGAAAATCACTTATAAAAATTGTAAATAAGTACATGTCACGAAATGAAATACGTAAATTTTTAGTCCCATGTAAATTTCGGTTTGTGCTGCAAAAAGTTTCGTTTGTGCCATTCTGGTTCCCTCGATATAAGGAATTTTCCACTATTTCAACACAGAACGACCATTTCAGTGGCCCTGCCCCATCAACGAAATCTAAATTGTATTACGGCATTCGTTTGTGCTGGTTTGTGCCGCAAAAAGTTTCGTTCGTGCCACTTCCGTTCTCTCGTTATAACGAATTTTTATGATTCAAAGTCAAATAAAGAAAATCACTTATAAGAATCGTAAATAACTACATGTCACGAAATCAGATACATCTTTAGTCCCATGTAAATGTCGGTTTGTGCCGCAAAAAATTTCGTTTTTGAAATTCTGGTTCCCTCGATATAACGGATTTTCCACTATTTCAACACAGAACAACCATTTCAGTGGCCCCGCCCCATCAACGAAATCTAAATTGTATTGCGGCATTCGTTTGTGCTACGTTTGTGCTGGTTTGTGCCGCAAAAAGTTTAGTTTGTGCCACTTCCGTTCTCTCCTTATAACGAATTTTTATAATTCAATGTCAAATAAAGAAAATCACTTATAAAAATTGTAAATAACTACATGTCACGAAATGAAATACGTAAATCTTTAGTCCCATGTAAATTTCGGTTTGTGCTGCAAAAAGTTTCGTTTGTGCCATTCTGGTTCCCTCGATATAACGAGTTTTCCACTATTTCAACACAGACCGACCATTTCAGCCGCCCCGCCCCGTCCACGAAATCTAAATTGTATTACGGCATTCGTTTGTGCTACGTTTGTGCTGGTTTGTGCCGCAAAAAGTTTCGTTTGTGCCACTTCCGTTCTCTCGTTATAACGAATTTTTATAATTCAAAGTCAAATAAAGAAAATCACTTATAAAAATCGTAAATAACTACATGTCACGAAATGAAATACGTAAATCTTTAGTCCCATGTAAATGTCGGTTTGTGTCGCAAAAAGTTTCGTTTGTGCCATTCTGGTTTCCTCGATATAACGAATTTTCCACTATTTCAACACAGAACGACAATTTCAGTGGCCCCGCCCCATCAACAAATCTAAATTGTATTCCTGCATTCGTTTGTGCTACGTTTGTGCTGGTTTGTGCCACAAAAAGTTTCGTTTGTGCCACTTCCGTTCTCTCGTTATAACGAATTTTTTAAATTAAAGGTCAAATAAAGAAAATTACTTATAAAAATCGTAAATAACTACATGTCACGAATTGAAATACGTAAATCTTTAGTCCCATGTAAATGTCGGTTTGTGCCGCAAAATGTTGCGTTTGTGCCATTCTGGTTCCCTCGATATAACGAATTTTCCACTATTTCTACACTGAACGACCATTTCAGTGGCCCCGCCCCATCAACGAAGTCTAAATGGTATTATGGCATTCGTTTGTGCTACGTTTGATCGGGTTGTGTCGCAAAAAGTTTCGTTTGTGCCACTTCCGTTCTCTCGTTATAACGAATTTTTATAATTCAAGGTCAAATAAAGAAAATCACTTATAAAAATCGTAAATAACTACACGACACGAAATGAAATACGTAAGTCTTTAGTCCCATGTAAATGTCGGTCTGTGCTGCAGAAAGTTTCGTTTGTGCCATTCTGGTTCCCTTGATATAACGAATTTTCCACTATTTAAACACAGAACGACCATTTCAGTGGCCCCGCCCCATCAACGAAATCTAAATTGTATTATGGCATTCGTTTGTCCTACGTTTGTGCTGGTTTGTGCCCCAAAAAGTTTCGTTTGTGCCATTTTCATTCTTTCGTTATAACGAATTTTTATAATTCAATGGCACATATTGAAAATCGCCCATGAATAAATACATGTCAAGAAAATAAATACGTAAATCTTCAGTCGCAAGTAAATGTCGGTTTGTGCCACAAAAAGTTTCGTTTGTGCCATTCTGGTTCCCTCGATATAACGAATTTTCCACTATTTCAACACAGAACGACCATTTCACTGTGCCTGCCCCATCAACAAAATCTAAATTGTATTACGGTATTCGTTTGTGCTGGTTTGTGCCGGAAAAAGTTTCGTTTGTGCCACTTCCGTTCTCTCGTTATAACGAATTTTTTAATTCAAGGTCAAATAAAGAAAATCACTTATAAAAACCGTAAATAACTACATGTCACGAAATGAAATACATAAATCTTTAGTCCCATGTAAATATCGGTTTGTACCGCAAAAAGTTTCGTTTGTACCAATGTGCGTCCCTCCATATAACGTATTTTCCACTTTTTCAACACAGAACGACCATTTCAGTGGCCCCGTTCCATCAACGAAATCTAAATTGTTTTACGGTATTCGTTTGTGCAGGTTTGTGCCGCAAAAAGTTTCGTTTGTGCCACTTCCATTCTCTCATTATAACGAATTTTTTTCATCCAAGGCCAGATATAGAAAATCGCCTATGAAAAAAGGCATGGCACGAAATGAAATACATAAATCTTTAGTGCCATGCAAATGTCGGTTTGTTCCGCAAAAAAGTTTCGTTTGGGCCATTCTGGTTTCCTCGATATAACGAATTTTCCACTATTTCAACACAGAACGACCATTTCAGTGGCCCCGCCCCATCAACAAATCTAAATTGTATTCCTGCATTCGTTTGTGCTACGTTTGTGCTGGTTTGTGCCACAAAAAGTTTCGTTTGTGCCACTTCCGTTCTCTCGTTATAACGAATTTTTTAAATTAAATGTCAAATAAAGAAAATTACTTATAAAAATCGTAAATAACTACACGACACGAAATGAAATACGTAAGTCTTTAATCCCATGTAAATGTCGGTCTGTGCTGCAGAAAGTTTCGTTTGTGCCATTCTGATTAACCTTGATATAACGAATTTTCCACTATTTAAACACAGAACGACCATTTCAGTGGCCCCGCCCCATCAACGAAATCTAAATTGTATTATGGCATTCGTTTGTCCTACGTTTGTGCTGGTTTGTGCCCCAAAAAGTTTCGTTTGTGCCATTTTCATTCTTTCGTTATAACGAATTTTTATAATTCAATGGCACATATTGAAATTCGCCCATGAATAAATACATGTCAAGAAAATAAATACGTAAATCTTCAGTCGCAAGTAAATGTCGGTTTGTGTCACAAAAAGTTTCGTTTGTGCCATCCTGGTTCCCTCGATATAACGAATTTTCCACTATTTCAACACAGAACGACCATTTCACTGTGCCTGCCCCATCAACAAAATCTAAATTGTATTACGGTATTCGTTTGTGCTGGTTTGTGCCGCAAAAACTTTCGTTTGTGCCACTTCCGTTCTCTCGTTATAACGAATTTTTTAATTCAAGGTCAAATAAAGAAAATCACTTATAAAAACCGTAAATAACTACATGTCACGAAATTAAATACGTAAATCTTTAGTCCCATGTAAATTTCGGTTTGTGCTGCAAAAAGTTTCGTTTGTGCCATTCTGGTTCCCTCGATATAACGAATTTTCCACTATTTCAACACAGAACGACCATTTCAGTGGCCCCGCCCCTTCAACGAAATCTAAATTGTATTACGGTATTCGTTTGTGCTACGTTTGTGCTGGTTTGTGCCGCAAAAGGTTTCGTTTGTGCCACTTCCGTTCTATCGTTATAACGAATTTTTATAATTCAAAGTCAAATAAAGAAAATCACTTATAAAAATTGTAAATAAGTACATGTCACGAAATGAAATACGTAAATTTTTAGTCCCATGTAAATTTCGGTTTGTGCTGCAAAAAGTTTCGTTTGTGCCATTCTGGTTCCCTCGATATAAGGAATTTTCCACTATTTCAACACAGAACGACCATTTCAGTGGCCCTGCCCCATCAACGAAATCTAAATTGTATTACGGCATTCGTTTGTGCTGGTTTGTGCCGCAAAAGGTTTCGTTCGTGCCACTTCCGTTCTCTCGTTATAACGAATTTTTATGATTCAAAGTCAAATAAAGAAAATCACTTATAAGAATCGTAAATAACTACATGTCACGAAATCAGATACATCTTTAGTCCCATGTAAATGTCGGTTTGTGCCGCAAAAAATTTCGTTTTTGAAATTCTGGTTCCCTCGATATAACGGATTTTCCACTATTTCAACACAGAACAACCATTTCAGTGGCCCCGCCCCATCAACGAAATCTAAATTGTATTACGGCATCCGTTTGTGCTACGTTTGTGCTGGTTTGTGCCGCAAAAAGTTTAGTTTGTGCCACTTCCGTTCTCTCCTTATAACGAATTTTTATAATTCAATGTCAAATAAAGAAAATCACTTATAAAAATTGTAAATAACTACATGTCACGAAATGAAATACGTAAATCTTTAGTCCCATGTAAATTTCGGTTTGTGCTGCAAAAAGTTTCGTTTGTGCCATTCTGGTTCCCTCGATATAACGAGTTTTCCACTATTTCAACACAGACCGACCATTTCAGCCGCCCCGCCCCGTCCACGAAATCTAAATTGTATTACGGCATTCGTTTGTGCTACGTTTGTGCTGGTTTGTGCCGCAAAAAGTTTCGTTTGTGCCACTTCCGTTCTCTCGTTATAACGAATTTTTATAATTCAAAGTCAAATAAAGAAAATCACTTATAAAAATCGTAAATAACTACATGTCACGAAATGAAATACGTAAATCTTTAGTCCCATGTAAATGTCGGTTTGTGTCGCAAAAAGTTTCGTTTGTGCCATTCTGGTTTCCTCGATATAACGAATTTTCCACTATTTCAACACAGAACGACAATTTCAGTGGCCCCGCCCCATCAACAAATCTAAATTGTATTCCTGCATTCGTTTGTGCTACGTTTGTGCTGGTTTGTGCCACAAAAAGTTTCGTTTGTGCCACTTCCGTTCTCTCGTTATAACGAATTTTTATAATTCAAGGTCAAATAAAGAAAATCACTTATAAAAATCGTAAATAACTACACGACACGAAATGAAATACGTAAGTCTTTAGTCCCATGTAAATGTCGGTCTGTGCTGCAGAAAGTTTCGTTTGTGCCATTTTCATTCTTTCGTTATAACGAATTTTTATAATTCAATGGCACATATTGAAAATCGCCCATGAATAAATACATGTCAAGAAAATAAATACGTAAATCTTCAGTCGCAAGTAAATGTCGGTTTGTGCCACAAAAAGTTTCGTTTGTGCCATTCTGGTTCCCTCGATATAACGAATTTTCCACTATTTCAACACAGAACGACCATTTCACTGTGCCTGCCCCATCAACAAAATCTAAATTGTATTACGGTATTCGTTTGTGCTGGTTTGTGCCGGAAAAAGTTTCGTTTGTGCCACTTCCGTTCTCTCGTTATAACGAATTTTTTAATTCAAGGTCAAATAAAGAAAATCACTTATAAAAACCGTAAATAACTACATGTCACGAAATGAAATACATAAATCTTTAGTCCCATGTAAATATCGGTTTGTACCGCAAAAAGTTTCGTTTGTACCAATGTGCGTCCCTCCATATAACGTATTTTCCACTTTTTCAACACAGAACGACCATTTCAGTGACCCCGTTCCATCAACGAAATCTAAATTGTTTTACGGTATTCGTTTGTGCAGGTTTGTGCCGCAAAAAGTTTCGTTTGTGCCACTTCCATTCTCTCATTATAACGAATTTTTTTCATCCAAGGCCAGATATAGAAAATCGCCTATGAAAAAAGGCATGGCACGAAATGAAATACATAAATCTTTAGTGCCATGCAAATGTCGGTTTGTTCCGCAAAAAAGTTTCGTTTGGGCCATTCTGGTTTCCTCGATATAACGAATTTTCCACTATTTCAACACAGAACGACCATTTCAGTGGCCCCGCCCCATCAACAAATCTAAATTGTATTCCTGCATTCGTTTGTGCTACGTTTGTGCTGGTTTGTGCCACAAAAAGTTTCGTTTGTGCCACTTCCGTTCTCTCGTTATAACGATTTTTTTAAATTAAATGTCAAATAAAGAAAATTACTTATAAAAATCGTAAATAACTACACGACACGAAATGAAATACGTAAGTCTTTAGTCCCATGTAAATGTCGGTCTGTGCTGCAGAAAGTTTCGTTTGTGCCATTCTGATTAACCTTGATATAACGAATTTTCCACTATTTAAACACAGAACGACCATTTCAGTGGCCCCGCCCCATCAACGAAATCTAAATTGTATTATGGCATTCGTTTGTCCTACGTTTGTGCTGGTTTGTGCCCCAAAAAGTTTCGTTTGTGCCATTTTCATTCTTTCGTTATAACGAATTTTTATAATTCAATGGCACATATTGAAATTCGCCCATGAATAAATACATGTCAAGAAAATAAATACGTAAATCTTCAGTCGCAAGTAAATGTCGGTTTGTGTCACAAAAAGTTTCGTTTGTGCCATCTTGGTTCCCTCGATATAACGAATTTTCCACTATTTCAACACAGAACGACCATTTCACTGTGCCTGCCCCATCAACAAAATCTAAATTGTATTACGGTATTCGTTTGTGCTGGTTTGTGCCGCAAAAACTTTCGTTTGTGCCACTTCCGTTCTCTCGTTATAACGAATTTTTTAATTCAAGGTCAAATAAAGAAAATCACTTATAAAAACCGTAAATAACTACATGTCACGAAATGAAATACATAAATCTTTAGTCCCATGTAAATATCGGTTTGTACCGCAAAAAGTTTCGTTTGTACCAATGTGCGTCCCTCCATATAACGTATTTTCCACTTTTTCAACACAGAACGACCATTTCAGTGGCCCCGTTCCATCAACGAAATCTAAATTGTTTTACGGTATTCGTTTGTGCTATGTTTGTGCAGGTTTGTGCCGCAAAAAGTTTCGTTTGTGCCACTTCCATTCTCTCATTATAACGAATTTTTTTCATCCAAGGGCAGATATAGAAAATCGCCTATGAAAAAAGGCATGGCACGAAATGAAATACATAAATCTTTAGTGCCATGCAAATGTCGGTTTGTTCCGCAAAAAAAGTTTCGTTTGGGCCATTCTGGTTTCCTCGATATAACGAATTTTCCACTATTTCAACACAGAACGACCATTTCAGTGGCCCCGCCCCCATCAACAAATCTAAATTGTATTCCTGCATTCGTTTGTGCTACGTTTGTGCTGGTTTGTGCCACAAAAAGTTTCGTTTGTTCCACTTCCGTTCTCTCGTTATAACGAATTTTTTAAATTAAAGGTCAAATAAAGAAAATTACTTATAAAAATCGTAAATAACTACATGTCACGAATTGAAATACGTAAATCCTTAGTCCCATGTAAATGTCGGTTTGTGCCGCAAAATGTTTCGTTTGTGCCATTCTGGTTTCCTCGATATAACGAATTTTCCACTATTTCTACACTGAACGACCATTTCAGTGGCCCCGCCCCATCAACGAAGTCTAAATAGTATTATGGCATTCGTTTGTGCTATGTTTGTTCGGGTTGTGCCGCAAAAAGTTTCATTTGTGCCCCTTCCGTTCTCTCGTTATAACGAATATTTATAATTCAAGGTCAAATAAAGAAAATCACTTCTAAAAATCGTAAATAACTACACGTCACGAAATGAAATACGTAAGTCTTTAGTCCCATGTAAATGTCGGTCTGTGCTGCAGAAAGTTTCGTTTGTGCCATTATGGTTTTCTCGATATAACGAATTTTCCACTATTTCAACACAGAACGACCATTTCACTGTCCCTGCCCCATCAACAAAATCTAAATTGTATTACGGTATTCGTTTGTGCTGTTTTGTACCGAAAAATGTTTCGTTTGTGACACTTCCATTCTCTCGTTATGACGAATTTTTTTTTAATTCAACTGCACATATAGAAAATCGCCTATGAATAAATAAATGTCAGGAAATTAAATACGGAAATCTTTAGAATCTCTACGAATTTTCCACTATTTCAACACGGAACGACCATTTCAGTGGCCCCGCCCCATCAACGAAATCTAAATTCTATTACGGCATTCGTTTGTGCTACGTTTGTGCTGGTTTGTGCCGCAAAAAGTTTCGTTTGTGCCACTTCCGTTCTCTCGTTATAACGAATTTTTTAATTCACGGTCAAATAAAGAAAATCACTTAAAAAAACCGTAAATAACTACATGTCACGAAATGAAATACATAAATCTTTAGTCCCATGTAAATATCGGTTTGTACCGCAAAAAATTTCGTTTGTACCAATTTGCGTCCCTCCATATAACGTATTTTCCACTTTTTCAACACAGAGCGACCATTTCAGTGGCCCCGTCCCATCAACGAAATCTAAATTGTATTACGGTATTCGTTTGTGCTGTGTTTGTGCAGGTTTGTGCTGCAAAAAGTTTCGTTTGTGCCACTTCCATTCTCTCATTATAACGATTTTTTTTTCATCCAAGGGCACATATAGAAAATCGCCTATGAAAAAAGGCATGGCACGAAATGAAATACATAAATCTTTAGTCCCATGCAAATGTCGGTTTGTTCCGCAAAAAAGTTTCGTTTTGGCCATTCTGGTTCCCTCGATATAACGAATTTTCTACTATTTCAACACTGGGCCACCATTTCAGTGGCCCCGCCACATCAACGAATTCTAAATTATATTACGGCATTCGTTTGTGCTACGTTTGTGCTGGTTTGTGCCACTTCCTTTCTCTTTATAACGAATTTTTATAATTCAAGGTCACGTAAAGAAAATCACTTCTCAAAATCGTAAATAAATTTGTGTCACGAAATAAAATAGGTAATTCTTTAGCGCTATCTAAATGTGCATAAACTTTTTTAAAACACTGCAACTGTAAATATTCGAAAAAAAATCGAAAAAGTAACCAAATTAAAAAAAATGATTGAACTCTGCACTTTGCAATCTAACCAAGTATATGTGCATGCAAAAGCTGCTTAAATTGCTCTTTTTGATTAAATTACACTTGTTGATCATATAAAGCTTATAGACTTTTGAGAACATATTTATGAAAAATATGACTTCTTGGTAGTTCTTGAGAACTAAAGCTTCATTATGACACTTTTAAAACTCAACCTACAATGGCTGGATGCGCACAGAAATTGCGTCACATCAAAACAGAAATGTTACCATTGAAAGAAATGTGAGCGTGTTGAAAAATATTTTAAAAAATTAAGTGAAAAGATTTTTTAAAGAGTTAATGAATTTTAATAATTAAACAACCTTAATGAATTTTACTAATTAAACAAATAACAAAGGAAAATGTTGATTTTTTAATGAAACAAGAAAGAAAAATCATGCGTTAAGCATAGATTATGAAACACTTTCCAACACTTCTGAAGGCTTTAACAAAACTTCGTTATTTAGGGAAATAACGTATATAAAATAACTAAGTAAACATTTTAGAAAACGTATAAAACATTTTGAAAACTGATTTCAGCAGTTACCGTCCATAGTCAAATATGTATTTCAATTCTTTTGAACAGCCCTGTATTTGATCTGTGGGTTGATATATATTCTATATAATGGGGAAATTTAGTTTAGCAAGAAAACGCATAACAGGTTGAAATTTCAATTTCAGCAATTTGTACTAATAGATGGAAACATACTTGAATACTTTTGTACAACCCTGTAGTTAATGTAGTATCTTTATTACACGCCACAATTTAGTTAAAATGTAATTAAAACTAGAATACTCGCAAGTACTAATAGATGGAAACATACTTGAATACTTTTGTACAACCCTGTAGTTAACGTAGTATCTTTATTACGCGCCACAATTTAGTTAAAATTTAATTAAAACTAGAATACAAGTAAGTACTAATAGATGGAAACATACTTGAATACTTTTGTACTACCCTGTAGTTAACGTAGTATCTTTAGTGCACGCCACAACTTAGTTAAAATTTAATTAAAACTAGAATACTCGCAAAACTATTGAAACACATTTCCAGATATTATCATTTGTAGAGGGTCATGTATCCATTTCTTTGCGTGAGCCTGTATATCATTTTATCTATATTCTACAAACATTTCTTAGTAAACTAAATGCCTTTCATCGTAAAAATGCATAACTCATATAAAAACCATCTTTAAGCAATTTGTGCTCATAGCCAGTAACCATTACGAATTTTTATGTGTGGACCTGTATATGAATTATAGCATTTATATACATCATATAGTATGTATAAATATAGTGAAACATAAAAGCGCATATCATAATTAAAAATGCATTTCTAGCAATCATCGCTAATGTACAGTACTTAGGATACAATATAGTATCTGAAATCTTTTGTGTGTCCCTGTATATGCTATGCACTCCGTATTATACATTAAATAACTTATAGTAAACCTCAGCGACATATAACATTTTCATTATACATGAAATAATTTAACAGAATTAAATACGCCGCAAACAATTCCCTCCACTCCTATATCATTATGTAACGGAATTCTTTTGTATGTCCCTGTAAATGAATAATAACTATTCTTTACACGGCATATTCTGCAGCATGCATACTTTAGTGCACTTCATTAATGCATGTCAATTTTATTATGTTTGAAAGATTGTAACACCATTAAAAATAATTTTAACGATTATTCCCCATAGGCCGTTGTAAATGAACTAAACATGCAACAGACTTCATTTAAAATAGGAAATGTGCTATGGTAAACGTCAATAACATTCATAAATTTCAGGGGAATCCGAGTATATTTACGGGAGTTAGAGCGCGGATAGACGGACAGACGGCCAGACAAACCGAAGTCATATACACTTTTCAACTTTGTTGGAAAGTATTAAAAAGACTAATACAAACGAATTTGATTAATTTTTATGCTAGTTTGACATTATTTCATACTTTTAGATGCTACCTATCTAGAATATTAACCCTTGAACGAGGTACACTTTAAGAAATACTCTTTACTAAACAAAATAAATTAATTTTTAATCTAATCAGTAACTGAAAATTCACATTTTAAAAATATTTTCATGAATGTAGATATAAAAATAAGAGTTTACAAACTAATTTTTTTAATTTTATCACATTGGAAAATAATTTTCCGCATTCGAACTCAATTTTTTATACATAAAGCATTACTTAATCAAATTCTATACTTTCTGATTCAACGAAATTCAGTGATTTCTTCAGTTTTTAAACCAATTCTTAAATTTTATAATTATTAAAATATCCCAACCCCTATTACAAAACGTTTGAAGAAAAACGGATCACTTCATTAATATTTCTTGAAGAGTACTTCATTCAAGGGTTAAAATTCTACATATCTAGTATCTAAAAGTAGGATAAAATCTCAAACTAGTGTAAAAGTTAATCAAATTCGTTTAAATTAGTCTCTTTTTATTAAAAAATCAATATTTTCCTTTGTTACTTGTTAAATTATTTAAATTCATTAAGGTAATGGTTGTTCAAAAACTAAAATATATGTTTCAATTTCCCTTTTTAGTTGAAATCCTCGTAACTTTTCTCTTTTAAGTTGATATTTTGCTTTTATAGTTGAAAAAATCTAAATGAATCAGTCTTTTGACTTAAAAATTTATATTTTCATTGATTTTCTTAATTATTGATGTTCATTAAGATGTTGTTCATTCAAAATTCAAATATATGTTTAATTTTCATCATTTAAGTAGATATCCTTATCTTATAGCTGAAAAAATCTAAAGAAATCAACTTTTTTCCTTAAAAACTGATATTGATATTTTCCATTTTTTTCCTTAATTAATAATACTCATTAAGTTAATGATTGTTCAAAAACTAAAATTTTCCTTTTCGGTTATATTATTATTACTATTTAAATATATAATTAAAAATTCATGGAAATATACCCTAATCATATGTTTAGTGAACAAACAGTTCATAATCTGCATTCTTGAGACACGAAAATACTTCGATAATCCTGAAATTACATTCTTTTATTCGCATCTCTGCTTGAGAAAGCAAGATTCGGTGTTGGCGAAGGTGTCATTTTTCGAATATTTCACTCAAATGTTAAATGAAGTGGTGCGTTTTTCTTCAAACGTTTTGTAACAGAGGTTGGGAAATTTTAATAATAATTAAAAAATGTACGAATTGGTTTATAAAATCACTGAATTTCGTTAAATCAGGAAGTATAGAATTTGATTAAGTAATGTTTATGTATAAAAAATTAATTTCGAATGTGGAAACTTCTTTTCCAATGTGATAAAATTAAGAAAATTAGTTTGTAAACTCGTATTTTTATATGTACATTCGGGAAAATATTTTTTAAATGTGAAATTTTCAGTTATTGACTAGACTAGGACTTCCCTCAGAGGGATTAGTCTGAGCGATATTGCTGAGAACATAGATTTAATGATAACATATGGAAGCAAAGAAAATGAGATGTTATCTTTAATTGTCCAAATACTGCGATTAATTGAAATGATGAAAATAAACGAATCATATAATTACAAAACCTTATATATAAATTCGTATACACTGTTTAAAAAAGTGGGAAAGCAAACCTTGGAAGACAGCCATGCATGGATATAAAATTGAAAGTAGGCATTATATTGAATGTAAAATAGAAAATGAAACACTAAATTATCTTATATTGGAATTTTAACTGTATAAAATTATGTCAAGAGCATAATCAGACGCTCCGCACCAATTTGAGAAACTTTAAATGACATATATATGATGTTTGAAAAGAATGGACTATACTTTATATGGTGTGTGCGCTCCCGGAATAGTTTATATTGTACAATATCTGTTTTCCACGGATGCAATGAGGTTGTCGATAAGAGTTAAGGAAGTAACTCTTCATAATCTGATATAGTACCAAAGTAACGAGCACGTCAACAGTGGCATGCAATAGAGTGTGTTTTGCTCGATCGGATTTAAGGGGGCACAGAACCTTTAAACTTTCAAAAAATCAGTTTTCAGTTTTTGCTTTATTCTGAATGTCTTAAAATTTCCCAACAATGTGCAAAAAACCGCATAAAAAAATCTGCATTATTTCTTGAGTTATAATCATTTTTAGATGATGAGTATAATAGAAGGTCCGTAGATATTGAAACTTTGAAAAGCATTTTCTCAGATTAGTAAATTTGGAGTTTGCGCGCACTGTTACTTTTAAACTACTGTTTACCCGTAACGAGAAAGACCCTGAGAAATATCTTCCTCCCCGTGGTCACTATAGAAACGGACTCGTCCACTTCATTTTCAGTTGACCGTAGTATTGTTGGCTTCTTTTGTATGTACTAGGAGCGAAAACAAGGGGAGAAAAACGCAGTAAGCTTTGTTCTTGCCATCGCCAGACGGTTATATTCTTCTCTCCTCATTATTGCACATTTAATTTTATATTTTCCCACTGATTTAACTTTTAATCATTGCTATCTGAGACCGTATACCACTGTCAGATTCCCTATTGTTAAAATAACATCCACTTTTAAGAAAGGGAAAACACTGCATTCCCAAGCACGTGAAATAGTCAGTAACGTGAATAGTTTCTTGAAAGCGGAGGCTGCTGCGAAATCTTTGAAAATACCGATTTCCCAAGCTAGTAAAAGAGCAGCTGAAGAAACAGGAGTGTCCGAATCTACTGTGAAAAAATTAAACGTGAAGTGAGTAAACTGGAGCAGAGTGATGATAATATTTTGTCTACTCCAGGAAAAGACCGGAAATTCGGAACTGTATTATTGATGATTTTAATAAATTTGCTATAAGACAAATCATCCAGGACTTTTATATTGATAAAATGTAAAATATGAAAAAAAGAATTACACCAACACACCTAATTCCTTCTGTAATTTTACATCCATAGCATATTTATTCTATAAAACATATACGCAATTTATGATTTTTTTGCATTGTTAAGAAGGCATTCATTTTTTTCTGCGTTTCCCCTAAGCAGTTTCAGGCACCCTAATTGCCATTTTGGTTTAAGAAATATCCCCATTTGCCCCTCCCCCCAAAATATGCCCTTCTTGCCCCTAAGTAAAAAAATGGCACGTTTACTGTCGTTTGGATCTGGGGAAAACCGTGCTTTATTCGGTAGAAAATTAAATCCCATAATACAAAGTAACTAGTCGGATGTGCAATTCCAAAACTTTTTTCTATCTCACACATGTTAATACAGCACGGCTGTTCTTAACTGCTCTGCTCAACAAGCGCAAAACGTTTTGACACATTTACAAATTCGTTTTTTAATGGAAAGATATAAAATTGGAAGGCTCGGCCATGGAAGCGATTTGGAATTGAGCTGTTTTCCATTTTTTGATCAATAAATTACCTATTGAGTTATAAGCGATTTCGATCACGTGACAAACACATTTTTCGACCTTTCGTGAGTGTTATTCTACTTTCGCGTGGAAATTCGGTTTAAAACGTCCATTTTGACACTATTTTCTGAAAGATCTATTGCGTTTGAAAAAAACGGAAAAAACAGTTTCTGAACAACAACAACGGCTATGCATTTTTTCATGCATTTTCCAACAAAAATGAATTAAAACTTATGTCACAAAGTTTCTCTTTTGGATTTGAGAACACCCTTAATAATAAATTGGCGTAGCCTAATCAGAACAAACTTACGTCAACAGAATATGAAATTTGAGGAAATTATGCGCATTAAGTTCTTAAGATATGAGTATCATTAAAATTTTGTCAGAAATTCGAAAACACTGTTTGATTCCATAGCTTCTTAAAAAGAAAATTTGGCAGTGTTATGCGTTTACGAATAAACACTAATTCAGGAATGTGTCAGAAAGTAGCTAGATTGTTAATATAAATAAAATACAAATTTAACAGACATGTAATTGAACTACTCGCTTAAAGCACTGAAAAGATCAGAATCAAAAAGACTGTCGTGCGTAGCACAATCTTCGGCTAATAATTCCTGGCATGCGACTAATACAAAAGCTTTTAATAATTTTCGGAACTTTATTTGATTGCATTATAACATTCCTCAGATAAAAATGCATTTCGGTGTTAGTGGGCAAACTTAAAAATATAATACATGTAAAAAAAGTATTAGACTTATTAGAGAAAAAGGTTTTCTCCTATACAAAAAAGGAGAGCATCAAACGAATGCTAATCGCGCCGAGACTGTAACCTCTTCCAATTCCAACACACCTCTCCCAGTTGGTATCTTCTGAAGAAGCAACCCCTCTCAGGGTTTTTCTCCTTACGGTAGATCAGTATGTAAGCTACAGCTTAGAAAAAATTTACCAAATATGCGTTTGTTTATAGTCTACAGGGTAAAACCAACAAAATTCATATATTTTGGTATTATATTTATTTATTTGCACTTGACAAACTTTAAAAAAAAATTGAGATTTTTGAACTGTTTTTTATTTTGTGCTAAAATTAAATTTTAAACAATACTTTTTGCGTATATTTTGGGTTTAAGTTATAAGTAGGTATGTTATGATTCTATTTTGTTCTAAAATTATTTTCTATATGCATAATATAGAGTCCTATCATGCGCACAGCACTTAATCGCGCATTAGGGAGATGAATTTTTAAATTTAAAATGTAAATATTAATTTTGTACATACAACATTTATTTTTCTGTATAATGTACTTAAGGATATATACTTTAGGCAGAAAGAAGAGAAAAAGATCTTAATTGCGTATTGTTTGTGTTTTGGTACTTTGAAGAAGGCGATGTTTTTGATTGTTTCGACAAACTCAAAGGTCCTGTGCCCCCTTAAATGATGAGTATATGCTGGCCACTACATATGCTGCATTGTTTTGTTTTTAAGCATATTCTGCACAAGTTGAGCTGTATTTAGCATGTATTAAATAAAAGTAATTTTCTAACAGTGGATAGCATATCAATTATAAAAAATGAAATTTCATGCGAAGTTCGAAACTACTGTTTGGTAAAATGATCATACTCTCGTACGCAGAATCAATAAAATCAGTTAAGCTAAAAGTAAAAATCGTGTACATTAAAGTAATTCTCAATCCGTGGATAGCATATCAGTTACAAACGAAGTTCGCGAGTTCGAAACTATGGTTTGGTAAAATGACCTCCGGTATACAAAATCGATAAAATCAGTTAAACTAAAAGTAAAAATCGTGTACATTAAAGTAATTCTCAAAGTGTAGTAGTAGTTAAAACAGATAGTGTTGACTTATCTTAAGTAACCGATAAATCAACCTCTCTTTGCACATAAATGATAGGAACATAATTTTTTGTCTTGAAGCATCTAAAATCTCGACTCACAGGTATAGTTTCTTGGCTTGATCAGTTAAACCTACTTCAAATTGTCAAGTCAAAATACTATTTTGTCACAGGTTCGATTCCAAGTGAAATTTTTACGAAAAAAAAACTGATTGCATTACTTATAATTCAATTTCCTACCGATAGAGGGCGCCACATAGTATTTTTCAGTTACGTTTCATGTCAAACTTTAAGTTGATTCCAAAAAAAAAAAAAAAAAAATAAGCTTTCTCACACTTTCTCCCAAAAAGACCTAAGCCCTTATGTTATAGTATAACAGTACCTTATATGGTCATTCATTCAAACCTTAAGAAGATACGAAAAATTAAGCCCCGTCTAAAAATTTACTCCCCTTCTACCCCATCATACTATAGTATGATCTACAAGGGTAATCGACTCCTTATGTTCTAAAACGATCTTAACCTCTACATTCGACATTCAGTTTCCATACTTTATCCTCATCTCACTATAACATGCTCTTATCAGATTATCATTTCTTATCTCATTTCCGGTTGATAAGAACCTAACTCTCTCTAAACCTCTCCTACTATAGTAGGATTTTCACTTCCACCCACCTCACTCCTCCCTCCGCCGCTTTCGAACTGTCTTTTCTATATTACTAACGTAAAACTGCTCTTTCCTCGTTTTAGATAGACATAAGCATGAAGAGTGTAATTTTATGAAATAAAAAATAATTCACAGTTTAATAATATGTACAAAATGTGTGCACATTATCTATACATGAAAATAGAAAAGTGCATTTGCAAATTTCATTTAATAAAGTATATAGTAAGGAAAAAATTTTATAAAAAACAATAATTCAACAAATAATTATTTTTCCTGTTAAAAAAAAAAAAAAAAAAAAAAAAAAAAAAAAAAAAAAAAAATGTTAATGTAAGAGTGTTTGTTCTTTCCTCGTTTTAGAGACATAGCAGCATGGATGAGTGTAATTTTATGAAATAAATAAACGGTTAAGTGCGAGTATTACTCGTGCTCAGAGGGTTCCGTACAATAAATATATTAATTAGTAAGTATACTGCACAAAATATCGTTTCTAAAAGAACAATAAAGCTTTGTAAAAAACTATACAACGTACGGTTGGGTATAGCTGTATATACTACAAAAGTATAAAGGGACATACCACGAAAGTTCAGAGAGATATGAAGCCTAAGTAGTATCAAATATTGCTATCTGTATAACTCTTTTTTTTTTAATCTTTTCCTAATCTGTTTATGATGAACTTAATTTGGTGCGGACAATAAAAATAGTGCATATTTAACTTCATTTGGCATTTTATAAACACTAATTCAGCGTAATAGTAATATTTTCTTTTTACAGTGTACCTAAAATAAAACCCTTGTTCAAACTTTAGACATGGCATTTTGCTAAACGCGCTTCGAAAGGAGGTCGCAAAGATGCAACACCGCCCTGGCCCGTGGCGCGGTTTTCCAGATAGGTTTTTAATTAACATTTAAAGACTCGGGTGGCGTATTGAGAGAGCCATTCAATGCAAACTAGCGGCGAATCTTATAGTAATTATGTGATTAACTCTTATTAAACTAATCTGTTTTTAACAGTTCGACGTTTATTGCTTTCATACGACTACTGGGCATTGAAATTACATAAACATATCATTAAAAGTTGTTATCTAGGCTATAAAGCCGATAGCGCATAGAGTACGCCGCCCGTGTCTTTATGTATGCCCAAAGTGTCCGTGTCTTTAAGGCTTAATATCTCGGCTAATTACCGACATTGTTCTTCGAAAATCATTATCAGCAATCCTTTTTACCGACTTCGAAAAAAGGAGGAGGTTATCAATTCGACGCGTATGTATGTTTTTTTTTATGTATGTTCACCGATTGCTCCGGAACTTTTTGTCCGATTTATGTGATTTTGGTTTTAATTGAAAGAGGATACTCTCGAATTGGTACCACTTCCGTTTCATCGAAATTGGTTGAGTAGTTTTTTAGTAATTCAACAAAAACCAATAAAATAAAGGATTTTTCGGAAATTATCTTTCATTGTTGTAACCGGTTTTTCATTCATAAGCATAAAGCTATGTATTCATATGCGTTATCGCCAAGTTAACGCCAGACTTGGCGCCATTTGGTGAAATATCGCCAAATTTGGTGACCAAAATAAGTTGTCATAAATGAAGCCAACTTGGCTGTAACTGACTAATTTGGCGATATTCCCATTCAAATTCACTAATGGATCTTCTCCAATATGTTTCTTCACAATTTCTAATCGGCAGTCATATTTACAATTCTCAATTGCCAACAATTATTTAAAATGCTAAATAATACAGAAGCAAACTAAATTAATACATGAAAACATCTGAATTGTATCAAGAAACATGTAACAAGACATGTAAATTCAATATCAAGACATGTAAATTTTAATCAGATTGTACGATAAAAGCAAAAAGTGCGCTTTTTACTTTGCAGTAGTTTTTGAAGTCGGTTTTATTTTTGGTAAAAAAGTTTATTTATTATATACATCTGTGACGATAGGTACTTCCAGAGCTCCTCAATACCTTTGCTGAACGCCCCCAAATCGAAATTACTGTATGTAGTGTGGGAATGACATTTCTATGCCCCCGACGTTCACTCAAGGTTAAAGGAAGGTCAACCGGGAGTCTTTTTTATCTCAGAGTTCCAAGCTGATAAGAGCGTTTTGGAGGGGAAATGCGTAAAGATAACAGCGGAAGTGTTGTTAGATAACAATATTTTAGCGGAATTGGATAGATAAGCGTCTTATAGTAGGATGTTATTTATTTAGCGGGAGATAGAAAATTTTTATTTTGTGATTTTTTTTCCAAGTTATAGAAAAAAAAAATTGAATTTCTTTTTTCTTTTGTGAACTTAATATTTTTTTCAGGTGATAGAAAAATTCTTTAGAATTTTTTTTCTTTTACAAATTTTTCTTTTGAAATTCTTTTTTTCGTATTAAAAACTTTTATTTTCGGACATTATATTTTTTTTCAGTGATAGAAAAATATTGCAGGGGATTTATTTTCTTTAAAAAATACCAAAAGATAGAAATTTTTTTTTTCAGAAGAATTGAATTTTAAATTTTGCTTGTTCTTTACAGGAGAAATGTTTTAAATTTTGAGAACATAATTTTTTTATTTACTAGTAGTTAGAATTTTTTCAAATTTTTTATTTATTTATTTATCATTAGTAATAGGAAAACGGGCCTTCTGGGTCAGGAGGCGGTGCTGCGGTTCCAAACCGCATCGTTCCGCCACCGTACCACACTCGCACTGCATCCCCTCCGGTCCCACCGAAACCTGATTCGAACGCCCCCTAGAGGGAAAAATGACGTTTTTAGAGTTTGTTCTACTATAACATGAGGGGTGAATGTTAGATCGACTAGATTATCATACTGTAAGATAAAGATTAAATTTACATTTGAGTTTTGAACAACATTTATCTTAATATTTTTATAAACATTAGCAAAGCAATTAAAAATGACATTTTTAAGGAAAAAAGCTGATTTTTTTAGAATTTTTTTTAACTATAGGATAAGGATATCCACTTAAATGAGTAAAGTTAAACATATATTTGAATTTTGAATGAACAACACCTTAATGAATATTATTAATTAAACAAAACAATGAAAAATATCAATTTCAAAGGAAAAAAGTGATTTCTTTACATTTGTTTTCCAACTATAAGATCAGAATATCAACTTAAAAGAAGAAAGTTAAACATCCATTTTAGTTTTTGAACAGCTGTAACCATAATGAGTATTATTACTTAAGCAAAACAATGAAAAATATTGATTTTAAAGGAAAAAAGATGATTTCTTTAATTTTTTTTTCAACCATAAGATGAGGATTTCAACTTAAAAAGGAAATTTAAACATATATTTCAGTTTTTCAACATCCATTACCTTAATAAATTTTAATAAGTAAACAAATAACAAAGGAAAATATTGATTTTTTTTAAAAAAAGAGAGTAATTTAAACGAATTTGATTTTTACACTAGTTTGAGATTTTATCATACTTTCAGATGCTAGTAGCTATGTAGAATTTTAATCCTTGAACAAGGTACACTTCAAGAAAAACTCATTACTAAACAAAATAAATTAATTTTTAATCTAGCGGGTAACTGAAATTTTCACATTTTAAAAATATTTTCCCGAATGTACATATAAAAATACGAGTTTAAAACTAATTTTTTTAATTTTATCCCATTGTAAAAGAATTTTCCACATTCGAATTTAATTTTTTATACATACAGCATTACTTAATCAAATTCTATACTTTCTGATATAACGAAATTCAGTGATTTTTTAAGTTCATAAACCAATTCGTACATTCTTTTAGTTATTATTAAAATTTCCCAACCTCTGTTACAAGACGTTTGAAGAAAAACGCACCACTTCATTTAACATTTGAGTGAAATATTCGAAAAATGGCACCTTCGCCAAACCCGAATCTTGCTTTCTAAAGCAGAGATGCGAATAAAAGAATGTTATATCAGGTTTATCGAAGTATTTTCGCGTCTCAAGAATCCAGATTATGACCTGTTCAGTAAACATATGATTAGGGTATATTTCCTTGAATTTTTAATTATATATTTAAATAGTGATAAAAATATAACCAAAAAGGACAATTTTAGTTTTTGAACAATCATTACCTTAATGAGTATTATTGATTAAGGAAAAAAATTGAAAATATCAATATCAGTTTTTAAGGAAAAAAGTTGATTTCTTTAGATTTTTTCAACTATAAGATAAGGATATCCACTTAAATGATGAAAACTAAACATATATTTGAATTTTGAATGGACAACACCTTAACGAACATCAATAATTAAGCAAAACAATGGAAAATATCATTTTTAAGGCAAAAGACTGATTCCTTTAGATTTTCTCAACTATAAGATCAATATATCAACTTAAAAGAGAAAAGTTATGAGGATTTCAACTTAAAAAGGAAACTGAAACATATATTTTAGTTTTTGAACAACAATTACCTTAAGGAATTTAAATAATTAAACAAGTAACAAAGGAAAATATTGATCTTTTAAAGAAAATGACTAATTTAAACGAATTTGATTAACTTTTACACTAGTTTGAGATTTTATCCTACTTTTAGATGTCAAATGATAAAATGATGATGATAAAATGTCAAACTAGAATAAAAATTAATCAAATTCGTTTGAATTAGTCTTTTTAACACTTTCCAACAAAATATGACTTCGGTTTGTCTGGCCGTCTGTCCGCGCTCTAACTCCCGTAAATATACCCGGATTGCCCTGAAATTTATGAATGTTATTAACGTTTACCATAGCACGTTCCCTATTTTAAATGAAGTTTGTTGCATGTTTAGTTCATTTACAACGGCCTGTGGGGAAAAATCGTTAAAAATTATTTTTAATGGTGTTACAATCTGTCAAACATAATAAAATTGATATGCATTAATGAAGTGCACTAAAGTATGCATTAATGAAGTGCACTAAAGTATGCATTAATGAAGTGCACTAAAGTATGCATTCTGCAGAATATGCGGTGTAAAGAATAGTTATTATTCATTTACAGGGACATACAAAAGAATTCCGTTACATAATGATATAGGAGTGGAGGGAATTGTTTGCGGCGTATTTTAATTATGTTAAATTATTTCATGTATAATGAAATTGTTATATGTCGCTGAGGTTTACTATAAGTTATTTCATGTATAATACGGAGTGCATAGCATATACAGGGACACACAAAAGATTTCAGATACTATATTGTATCCGAAGTACTGTACATTAGCGATGATTGCTAGAAATGCATTTTTAATTATGATATGCGCTTTTATGTTTCACTATATTTATACATACAATATGATGCATATAAGTGCTATAATTCATATATAGGTCCACACATAAAAATTCGTAACGGTTACTGGCTATGAGCACAAATTGCTTAAAGATGGTTTTTATATGCGTTATGCATTTTTACGATGAACTGCATTTAGTTTACTAAGAAATGTTTGTAGAATATAGATAAAATGATATACAGGGTCACGCAAAGAAATGGATACATGACCCTTTACAAATGATAATATCTGGAAATATGTTTCAATAGTTTTACGAGTATTCTAGTTTTAATTAAATTTTAACTAAATTGTGGCGTGCACTAAAGATACTACGTTAACTACAGGGTTGTACAAAAGTATTCAAGTATGTATCCATCTACTAGTACTTACGAGTATTCTAGTTTTAATTGAATTTTAACTAAATTGTGGCGTGTAATAAAGATACTACGGTAACTACAGGGTTGTAATAAAGTATTCAAGTATGTTTCCATCTATTAGTACAAATTGCTGAAATTGAAATTTCAACCTGATATGCGTTTTCTTGCTAAACTAAATTTCCTCATTATATAGAATATATATCAACCTACAGATCAAATACAGGGATGTTCAAAAGAATAGAAATACATATTTGACTATGGACGGTAACTGCTGAAATCAGTTTTTAAAATGTTTTATACGTTTTCTAAAATGTTTACTTAGTTATTTTATATACCTTATTTCCCTAAATAACGAAGTTTTGTTAAAGCCTTCAGGAAGTGTTGGAAAGTGTTTCATAATCTATGCTTAACGCATGATTTTTCTTTCTTGTTTCATTAAAAAATCAATATTTTCCTTTGTTATTTGTTTAATTATTAAAATTCATTAAGGTTGTTTAATTATTAAAATTCATTAAATCTTTAAAAAATCTTTTCACTCAATTATTTAAAATATTTTTCAACACTCTCACATTTTTTTCAATGGTAACATTTCTGTTTTGATGTGATGCAATTTCTGTGTGCATCCAGCCATTGTAGGTTACGTTTTAAAACTGTCATAATGAAGCTTTAGTTCTCAAGAACTTCCAAGAAGTCATATTTTTCATAAATATGTTCTCATAAGTCTATAAGCTTTATATGATCAACAAGTGTAATTTAATCAAAAAGAGCAATTTAAGCAGCTTTTGCATGCACATATACTTGGTTAGATTGCAAAGTGCAGAGTTCAATAATTTTTTTAATTTGGTTACTTTTTCGATTTTTTTTCGAATATTTACAGTTGCCGTGTTTTAAAAAAGTTCATGCACATTTACATAGCGCTAAAGAATTACGTATTTTATTTAGTGACACAAATTTATTTACGATTTTGAGAAGTGATTTTCTTTAAGTGACCTTGAATTATAAAAATTCGTTATAACGAGAGAAAG
This sequence comes from Maratus speciosus, assembly GCA_963932465.1. NCBI lineage: Eukaryota > Metazoa > Arthropoda > Arachnida > Araneae > Salticidae > Maratus > Maratus speciosus. The sequence continues at coordinate 353,555,476 of OZ010799.1, read as the reverse complement.
GAAGTGGCACAAACGGAACTTTACGGCACAAACCAGCAAAAACGTAGCACAAACGAATGCCGTAATATAATTTAGATTTCGTTGATGTGGCGGGGCCACTGAAATGGTGGCCCAGTGTTGAAATAGTAGAAAATTCGTTATATCGAGGGAATCAGAATGGCCCAAACGAAACTTTTTTGCGGCACAAACCGACATTTGCATGAGACTAAAGATTTACGTATTTCAATTCGTGCCATGCCTTTTTTCATTGGCGATTTTCTGCATGTGCCCTTGGATGAAAAAAAATCGTTATAACGAAAGAATGGAAGTGGCACAAACGAAACTTTTTGCGGTACAAAACAGCACAAACGAATACCATAATACAGTAGCGCTCAAAAGTATTTTGACAACCTTATATTCTCTCTTATTTTATTTAATATAAAAATGTAAAAGAAAATATATTCCCTATAATTGAGAACACTATGCCTGCAGTTATTTAAATGTATCAAGTTTCAACTTGTTTGTTTACAATCGGCGCCTCCAAAGAAATATGAGTCTTCCTTAGCTCAAAGTATTTTGACAATTAGTTTGCATTTAATTGTTGAAGGTGTCAGTAGCGCTATAGCTTCGATTAGTGTTTATATTGATTTATTGTGATTATTTTTAAGGATCAGGAATGCCGAAAACTAAAACATATTGAAGTGATTGTAGAAAAGCCGCTGTAAATGCCCTTAAGAAAGGTAGACAGCAAGCAGAACTACCTTGTTCTTTTAACGTGTCTCGGCAACTTGTTATTACCTGGAATAAAATTTTTAATAAACAGAAATACATCGAAAATAAGCCTTAAAGTGGGCATCCGAAAAAACAACTTGAAATGTTGACTATATTATAAAAATGATATCTAAAAGTGATTGTAGTAAGTCCGCTGTAATAATAAAAATAATAATTGAAAGAAAATTACGGCATAGACATACACGTTTCATCAGTCAAACGACGCATAAACCTCTATGGTTTACATGGTAGATGACCAGCAAAAACACGTTTGTTATCTACTAAGAATAGGAAGGCTAGAGTTGCATTTGTAAAACGGCATAACGCTTTCAGGGGCAAAGCAATTCCATTGCTAAAGTGTTGAAATTAATGATTGACACCGGAATTTTAAAACAAATTTATTTTTAAATAAGAAAAAGCTATATTTCACACACATAGTAAACCGAATTTTTTTTAACCAAAATTCTGGTGTCAGTCATTAATTTCAACACTTCATCAATGACATTGCTTTGCACCTGAAAGGGTTATGCCGTTTTAAAAATGCAACTCTAGCCTTCCTATTCTTAGTAGATTACAAACGTGTTTTTGCTGGTCTTCTGCCATGTAAACCATAGAGCAGGGGTGGCCAACTGTGGCACGCGCCACACCACTAAAATTTTACAGTAATCATTGCCTTATCTAATCATCGAATCTCTGCGATTCAAAAAGTCGAATTTTTCTGTAAAATTTTAGTGGTATCAGGCGTGCCACTGTTGCCCAACCCTGCCATAGAGGTTTAGGCGTCGTTTGACTGATGAAACGTGTATGTCTATGCCGTAATTTTCTTTCAATTCATTTTTTATTGTTACAGCGGACTTACGACAATCACTTGTAGATATCATTTTTAGAATACAGTCAACATTGCAAGTTGTTTTTTTTTCGGATGGCCACTTTGAGGCTTATTTTCGATGTATTTCTGTTTATTAAAAACTTTATTCCATGTAATAACAAGTTTCCGAGACGCGTTAAGAGAACGAGCTAATTCTGCTTGCAGCCTACCTTTCTTAAGTGCATTTACAGCGGATTTTCTAGAATCACTTCAATCTTTTTTTACATTTCGGCATTCCTGATCCTTAAAATTAATCACAATAAGTCAATATAAACACTAATCGTAGCTATAGCACACCTGACAACTTCAACAATTAAATGCAAACTAATTGTCAAAATACCTTTGAGCTAAGAAGGAGTCATATTTCTTCGGTGGCGCCGAATGTAAACAAACAAGTTGAAACTTGATACATTTGAATAACTGCAGTCATAGTGTTCTCAATTATAGAGAATATATTTTCTTTTACATTTTTATATTAAATAAAATAAGAGAGAATATAAGGTTGTCAAAATATTTTGAGCGCTACTGTACAATTTAGATTTTGTTGATGGGGCGGGGCCAGTGAAATGGGGGTTCTATGTTGAAATAGTGAAAAATTCGTTATATCGAGGGAACCAGAATTGCACAAACGACATTTTTTGCGGCACAAACCGACATTTACTTGCGACTAAAGATTTACGTATTTAATTTCTTGACATGTATTTATTCATGGACGATTTTCTATATGTGCAGTTGAATAAAAAAATCGTTATAACGAGAGTACGGAAGTGGCACAAACGAAACTTTTTGCGGCACAAACCAGCACAAACGTAGCACAAACGAATGCCGTAATACAATTTAGATTTCATTGATGGGGCGGGGCCACTGAAATGGTTGTTCTGTGTAGAAATAGTGGAAAATTCGTTATATCCAGGAAACCATAATGGCACAAACGAAACTTTCTGCGGCACAAAAAGACATTTACATGAGACTAAAGATTTACGTATTTCATTTCGTGACACGTAGTTATTTACGATTTTTATAAGTGATTTTCTTTATTTGACCTTGAATTATAAAAATTCGTTATAACGAGAGAACGAAAGTGGCACAAACGAAACATTTTGCGGCACAAACCAGCACAAACGTAGCACAAACGAATGCCGTAATACAATTTAGATTTCATTGATGGGGCGGGGCCACTGAAATGGTTGTTCTGTGTAGAAAAAGTGAAAAATTCGTTATATCGAGGGAACCAGAATTGCACAAACGAAATTTTTTGCGGCACAAACCGACATTTACTTGCGACTAAAGATTTACGTATTTAATTTCTTAACATGTATTTATTCATGGGCGATTTTCTATATGTGCAGTTGAATAAAAAAATCGTTATAACGAGAGAACGGAAGTGGCACAAACGAAACTTTTTGCGGCACAAACCAGCACAAACGTAGCACAAACGAATGCCGTAATACCATTTAGATTTCGTCGATGGGGCGGGGACACTGAAATGGTCTTTCTGTGTTGAAATAGTGGAAAATTCGTTATATCGAGGGAACTAGAATGGCACAAACGAAACTTTTTGCGGCACAAACTGACATTTACATGGGACTAAAGATTTACGTATTTCATTTCGTGACATGTAGTTATTTACGATTTTTATAAGTGATTTTCTTTATTTGACCTTGAATTTAAAAAATTCGTTATAACGAGAGAACGGAAGTGGCACAAACGAAACATTTTGCGGCACAAACCAGCACAAACGTAGCACAAACGAATGCCGTAATACAATTTAGATTTCGTTGATGGTGCGGGGCCACTGAAATGGTCGTTCTGTGTTTAAATAGTGGAAAATTCGTTATATCGTGGGAACCAGCATGGCACAAACGAAACGTTTTGCGGCACAAACCGACATTTACATGGGACTAAAGATTTACGTATTTCATTTCGTGACATGTAGTTATTTACGATTTTTATAAGTGATTTTCTTTATATGACCTTTAATTATAAAAATTCGTTATAACGAGAGAACGGAAGTGACACAAACGAAACTTTTTGCGGCACAAACCAGCACAAACGTAGCACAAACGAATGGTGCTGTTGAATTTTGAAAATGAGTATGGGGCGGGGCCAGTGAAATGTACGTGAAAATGGAACTAACAGTCCAGTTACCCAACCTAACAAAATACATTAGTAGTGAACCGCCCATGTCCAATTGAAGCAAAGATGGCGGTCGTTTTAAATAGCAATTTTTTAGACAAAACTGTATGTAATTCAGCAATTAAACGAAATGTTAATTATAAAAGATGTTAATATGAAAGAATGTGCTGCTTTTAAATTTTTAGCTTTTTTTTATAATTTAGCTCTATAAACTAAAATTATATTAATTTGTCACTAAGCTTTCTACTTTCAAAAGGCTTCACTTCTCTTGATCAATTTTGGTATCTGGTATTGTCATCTTACAGTGGTGGAAAATTGGCGCAGAGGAGGAGCCTACAGACACCAAAAAATTTTAGTAGTATTTTTCGGCTTATCTAACGACAGAATTTCTGAGTTTTTATTAAGGTGAAGAATACTATAAAATATTAATGGTGTCAATAGGTTCCTCCTCTGCGCCAATTTTCCACCACAGCATCTATCAATGCGAGTAGAAAGAATAGTTCTTATACGAAACATTTCGGGTATATGATTCAAATCTCTCTCTCTCTTTTAAATAATAATAAAAAAGAAAAGTAGTTTTCTGACATTTCAGTTTCAGTTTCTTCATATCTGTTTAAAGCATGGACATTTTATAATGGCTAACTTGAATCCGTTGAACTATTATATACTACGAAAATTAATTCGAACTATATTTTTGTTAAATTTAAAAGAAATTTTTTTTGTTTAAAACAAACATTTTTTTACTTTTTTTTTAAATTTTTTGCACTTAAAAATTTCACATCAATAATCTTAGTTAAATAAAAAATATATATGCTAGAATAAATCTATGGAAACAGAACTTTTTTAAAGAATTTTACTGTGATGCAAAATTTTGTAAAAATGAATATCTTATAACTGTATAAATATTTCTAACTTTGAGCATAATTTTGCGAACGTAACAAAACCACTCAAAATGGTAATTCGAAATTTATTTATCTAAAAATTAAACAGAAGTATACACTTTTAATACGTGTTTTTATTTCATTATTCAAAACTGGTGCTACTTGAGGCTAGAACTCGTCAACGCTATTAGTACGTAATGTGATTCCTTTGGCTAATCAGCTGTACACATTTCAATTTCAAGTCCATTAACATGAGGTTTACTGATCTTGGCTCTGAAGTTAACGATGAATTTCAAATGTTAATTGCGGCTATTAGATTTGATAATTTAATGTTTCTTAATTGGGAGTTGAACCGTAAGTTGAACGTTGGTGGAGATTTGCTCTGAAAAGGCAAGAATGTTTGAAATGTTGCTCTTCATCATATGAAAATTTATTTACTGCTAAATAGTTATTATTTTTTAAAAAAAGATGCAAAATTTGAATTATTATACGGTTCTTGGTTCATATAAGTTATATTTAGAAACAATTTATCCATATTCTAACAAGTAAAAAAGTAAAAATTTTACTTTTTATACGACCACAAATTATGGAGTTATGATAATTTAAACTATATGAAATTTTAAACCGTTTATATATAGGGTTATATGTTACAATTTGTAATTTTGTCGAAAATTTTTTTTGAAAAAATTTATTTTTGGAAAATTATTTTTCGAAAAAAAAAAAAATGTTAATTGTAACCTAAGATTTTTTTTTTCTTTTTTACTGACATCTATTCTAAAAGCCTTCAGTATACAAATATAAACTTAACGATAATTCCTGTTGGTAATTTTTGACTTAGTCTTAAAAAATTCTCCACATTGCAACCTATTTGGCACCGACAAGAAATGAGTTTAACATTAAGGGTTTCAAATTTTAAATCTTTGTAGTACTTAAACTACTTGGCAAAATTACTTGTCGTTTGGTATCCTAAGATCTAGACACACGGCAGTGTGTCAGCCAAGTTCGCCTGACATAGCCGTGTGTTATTTACACGAACCATTTCGAGCTGTTTTCGTCAAATTTCAGTGCTCTACTACTAAAAATCTATGAGACCTACGTACTTCTTATACGAAATGTGTAGTAAGACCACCTTAATTACCTAAAATCCAAAATTTTATAAATAACGCATAATTAGTTTCCGAGATAATGACATTTGAAAATGTCTGATAATCGATAATTTTACCATTGACTGATTGACTGACTGACTGACTCACTCATCAAAAAGATCTCGTATATCTACTGCAGCTACAGACTTCAAATTTGGTGCGAAGTTTGTTTACACTATAAAACTAAGGAAAAAAATAAAAAAATTGTGAAAATCGATGAATTACCCACCTGGGGGTGCCCATTTTTACTTTAACATTACGTCTATTAGGCAAAATTTTAATTGCCATAGTAGGGGACTCTGTTCTGTCGCCAAATACCGCCAAGTTTCTCGCCAACATGGCGATATATCGCCAAATTTGGCGACCAAAATTAGTCGCCAAAAGTGACGTCACCTTGGCGATATCTCTAATATTTCGCCAAATTCCCATAGACTTCTATTGTAAACCTATCTACTTACTGGGGGTTTATCTGGGTTTACTTGCTTACAGAAAATCAACAAATTGAGATATTCTGTCCGTCACAGAGCCCGTTCTCAGATACTATACATGTTGGATACTTGAAATTTTGCATACATATTGCTGAACACCACACATCATACGACAAATCATAAAATTTTGAGAAAGTCGTACATTTAACCCTTTAGCTCCCACATGTGTATTTTAAACAATTCTTTCTAAGTGAGCCCCTAATTAGGTTGGAGGCATGTGATTTTACAGACTTATAGCTGAACACCACACATCATACGACAAATCATAAAATTTTGAGAAAGTCATACATTTAACCCTTTGGCTCCCACATGTGTATTTTAAACAATTCTTTCTAAGTAAGCCCCTAATTAGGTTGGAGGCGTGAAATTTTACAGACTTATAGCTGAACACCTCACATCAAACGACAAATCATAAAATTTTGAAAAAGTCGTACATTTAACCCTTTGGGCTCCCACATGTGTATTTAAAAAAATACTTTCTAAGTGAGCCCTAATTAGGTTGGAGGCATGAAATTTTGCATAGTTATAGCTGAACACCTCACATCAAATGACAAACCATAACAGTTTGAAAAAGTCGTACATTTAAACCTTTGGGCTCCCACATGTGTATTTTAAACAATTCTTTCTATCTGAGCCTCTAACTAGGTTGGAGGCGTGAAATTTTGCATACTTATAGCTGAACACCTCACATCAAATGCCAAATCATAAAATTTTGAAAAAGTTGTAAATTTAATCCTTTGGGGTCTCAGATATGTATTTTAAACAATCCTTTCTAAGTGAGCCCCTAATTAGGTTGGAGGCGTGAAATTTTGCATACTTATAGCTGAGCACCTCACATCAAACGAGAAATCATAAAATTTTGAAAAAGTTGTACATTTAACCCTTTGGGCTCTCACATGTGTATTTTAAACAATATTTTCTAAGTGAGTCCCTAATTATGTTGGAGGCGTGAAAATTTGCATACTTATAGCTGAACACACATCAAATGACAAATCATAAAATTTTGAAAAAGTCGTACATTTAACCCTTTGGGCTTCCACATGCGTATTTTAAGCAATTCTTTCTTACTGAGCCCCTTATTAAATTGGAGATTTGAAATTTTGCATAATTATAGCAGAACACGTGAGGCCAGGTGACAAATTATAAAATCTTAAAAAAGTCTTACGCTTTACCCTTTGAGCTACCACATATGTATTTTAAGCAATTCTTTCTAAGGGAGCCCTTAATTAAGTTGGAGACATGATTTTTTGCATACGTATAGCTGAATACCTCAGACCACACGACAAATCATAAAATTTTCAAAAAGTCTTATATTATTTGCTCCTCCGGGCTCTAACTTGTGTATTTTAAGCACTTTTTCTAACCTCCGCGCCCTTTTCACCCGGGGAGCACTTTTCCAACTTTTGCCGACACACCTTTGACCATTCTTTCATATTATGCACCATAGCGTTATATATTTTAGTTCCACATTTTACCGCCAGGGGCGCCTACTTATCTCGGTGCTATGGGCTCAATCCCCTCGACTAATATATCTACGGATAGTATGTAAAACTGAGTTTCGTTCGGATAGAGGTTTGTTTAGAATAGAGTGCGCCCCTGGTTGCGAAATGTGGAACTAACAGATTTTTCAAAAGGATAAAGTGTTTTGAAAGGAATATTAAACGAAACCCTCTGTGCGATCTGTGATTACACTTACCCACTTGTTATTTTCAAAATCATCAGAGAAAAGGATATTTAATTAGTTAAATTTGAAAATTCAGGGAGAGACAATGTCCTTCCTCTTCGCTGCCTCTTTGCCGGCACCCATGGATGAATGATACATAGTGTGGCATAAGCACATAACTTTATTTTTCACTTTCAGTGCAAAAAAGCAGGCCCAGCTATAGGATATTTAATTGGAAAATTTAATAGGAAAATTTAATATAGGAATTTAATAGGAATTGTTGTTTCAGAAACAATAAAAATTTCGAATCAATACATTTCGTTTCAAAACATGCATTCAATGTAGCAGTATTGAAATATAGATTTCAGCCGCAAATTAACAGCCAAATAGTTTGTTGTAGAAAATTTAAATTAAAATTAAATGTTGCTTGGTGAATAAAATAGTCACATGTAAACACATTAAAAAGCATTAAGTAAAGTGTCTAAATATATTGTAACTTTACAAAAAGTAATGATATCTAACAAAAACATAGCTGTGAAAAAAGGGAGCCAAGTTCTGTAAAGACAATGGCAAGAAAAGAAGTGATATCTAAGTGGGTGCCAAGTTCAAATAAAATTCACTCAAACTTACCTACAGAAGTATTATAGCATTTTTTAAATTGTTTAGAAATAAAAATTATTGATAGCATATTAATAATAAATCTAGAACTTGGCAAGTTTTTGATAAATGTTGTGCCTATCAATTTCATGTCTTAATAAAATGATGATGTTAATATTAACAACAATGTCATTAAAAAAATTAATATAGTTATTATTATAAACAAATGACTCATGTTAAAGATTTGATAAACCAATAAATACACAGATACACTCCCGCTCGTCTTTGGTTATCACTCTAGCACCCACCCTCCAGAAACCTCAATGCAAACAGATTAAAAAGCCTGAGAAAGAGACAGATGCCTTTACGCTTGTTCTTGGTCATCCCTCTAGAGACTGAACCCCTTTAACCCTTCAGGGGCAAAGAGCTTTTATTCGTGACATGCTGAAATGATTGAATCACACCAGAATTTAAAAACAAATTTATTTCAAAATGGTTGAAAGCTTCTTTTCACGTATTTAATAAAATTAAACTTTTTAGTCGAATTCTACTGTCAATGTGGCATTTTGTAGTTTAAATTAGGTGGGATATATTTTGTCCCACCACCCTTCAAGGGAAAGGAGCTCACTCAAATTAAGGCTTCCAAACATGTAATAACAAGTTTTGATATAATAATGTCATTAATAAAAATAAATGACTCGTAGGTAAAAACTTGCCAAGTTCTACATTTATTATTAATATGCTATCAATAATTTTTATTTCTAAACAATTTAAAAAATGCTATAATACTTCTGTAGGTAAGTTTGAGTGAATTTTATTTGAACTTGGCACCCACTTAGATATCACTTCTTTTCTTGCCATTGTCTTTACAGAACTTGGCTCCCTTTTTTCACAGCTATGTTTTTGTTAGATCCAAAAATCCAAACAGAATAAACACAGAGTGTTGCCACATGCGGAAAAAAAGAACAGGAAACTTACTTGGATTCGGAGCACACGAAACCAAGGAATATGCAGCAGACGATACTTACATAAACATTCTAGCTCCCGCTGAAATCCCCTGGGATTTCAACAAGTAGTTAACTGCTTACAATTTAAAACTATAATGAAAGAACAATTAATAACACAAACAAATTAATACAAAAAATAGAAAAATATTAGGCAGTTCTGAGTTCTGAGTTCACAGTTTTTAGTTTCTGTAGGAAGAGGACACAGTTTCACTATTGGACGATCGATGACACAACTACTAGTCTTGATCGTAACAACTCTGACCTTATTGTCTGAACCTGGATGAACAGTTATTATTCGTCCTAATTTCCATTTAAGTGGTGGAAGATTGTCATCTTTGATGAGGACTAAGTCATTGACTTCTAAATCTTGCCCACTTTTTGGCCATTTAGGTCTTTGCTGATGTTAAGACAGGTATTCCCGACTCCATTTTTTTCCAAAATTGCTGAAGAATAAACTGTCTCACATGCCATCTATCAAGATGACTCAAAGGACTGTGACTTAGATCTTGTTCAGGTATGGCAGTTAGAGAAGTTCCAACTAGGAAGTGACCTGGCATTAGAGCAGTTAAGTCTGTTGGGTCAGATGATATGGGACACAGTGGCCTAGAGTTGAGACAAGATTCAACTTGCGTAATCAAGGTTTGGAACTCAGTATAGGTTAAAACAGTGTCACCAGCGGTTTTCTTCATATGCGATTTCATTGATTTTACTGCAGATTCCAAAATTCCACCAAAGTGTGGAGTAGAAGGCGAATTAAAAGTCCAGCGTATTTCCTCTGACGACAAAAATTTGTTTATTTCTTCATTCTGCTTGCACTGCAAAAGATAATTGATGATTTCTTTTTCTGTACCTTTGAAGTTTGTTCCACAATCATTAAAAATCTCAAAAGGTTTCCTTCTTCTTGCGATAAATCGTTTTAATGCACTTAAGAATGCCTTTGTTGAAATATCTTCTACAACTTGAAGATGGACTTCTTTGATGACGAAGATGACAAATACACACACATATGATTTAAATGATTTTAGTCCGCGTCCCGCACGATATTTAATCATGAATGGTCCTGAAAAATCTGTTCCAACTCGATTAAATGATCGTGATTGTGTTAATCTAGATGCTGGAAGATTAGCCATTATTTGTTTTGCAGTTTGAGCTCTATAGCTGCAACATGTAACACAAGTTCTTACTATTTTCCGAATAACAGACCCAGCAGTAATGATCCAAAATTTCTGTCTATTTAAAGAAAGAAGAAGCTCTGGAGCTGCATCAAAATATTTTTCATGAAAATATTTAATTATGATCTTAGTCACATGGTACTTTGATGGCAATAATATTGGGTGCTTTTCATTCTCTGGCAGCTGTGCGTTTTTCAATCTTCCTCCTATTCTTAATATTTTGTTATCATCTAAAATTGGACAGAAACAACCGAGACTGCTAATTGTAGGTGGCACTTTTCCAGCTTCTAAACACTGAATTACTTTATTGAAGTTCACTTGTTGAACTATTCGAATAATGCAGCATGTTGCGGCTTGAATTTCATTGCTTGATAAAAAGGATGTATTTCTTTCTACACGTGTTACCTTTGAATTGGAGATGAATCTCAATAGCCAAGCAAATAGGGGTTGCAACTTGGAAAACGATGATATTTTTGATATAATATCAAGTTTTTTTACATTTTCAGAAACTACAAATGATGATGTTTTACGTGCTTCTGGTAATTCTTCTTCAATTGTGGTAATAGGTTCATGCACAGGAACCTCATTGCTTCTTAACCACAGTGGGCCGTTCCACCACAAGTCATGGGACAGTAGTTCTGCAGGAAGTAACCCACGTGATGCACAATCAGCAGGATTTTCTTTTCCGTTCGCATGGTTCCAATTCTCAGCTGGTAAAATGGATTTGATTTCAGATACTCTGTTGGCTACAAAGACTTGCCATCTTTTAGGATTTGATCTTAGCCATGACAATACAATTTGTGAATCACTCTATGCGTGCACAGAATGAGTCTTTATATGTAATATATCTCTAACCGCCTGTATTAAGTGTGTCAGAAATACTGCAGCACATAATTCCAGTCTTGGAATCTTGACGGGCTTTAGTGGTGCTACGCGAGTTTTAGCTGTTAAAAGTTTCACATCAGTGTTAGAGTTATCACAAGTTTTAACGTAAATAACTGCTGAATAACCCTTTTCTGAAGCATCACAAAATCCGTGAAGTTCATATCGAGAATAATTGGGCAAGATGACTTTTCTAGGTATATATATGGAATTTAAGGGTTTGACTTCATGGCACAAAATTTTTCACTTTTGAGCAATATTTTCTGGTACTGTGTCATTCTTTGGTAATTGTAATTTCCACAGTTCTTGAAGGATCATTTTAGTTAGAATTACAAAAGGTGCAATCCATCCAAATGGATCAAAAAGCGTTGATACAAATGACAGAATAATTCTTTTAGTAGGGACACTTTGATAATCTATATCACTAAAATTACATTTGAACATATGATTAACGGGATGCCATTCCACTCCTATAACTTTTATGGCTTTATTGCCCACTACACTATGTATATTATCATTAATTGTGTTTGCTAACAAAGCATTTTACAATAGTGATGGTTCATTTGTGGACCATTTATATAACTCAAACCCGCTTTTTTTAGCATTTTCTGCAATTCATATATCAATTCAGTACCTTCCTGACTATTACAAAACCAGTTAAAACATCATCAACATAAAAATCTCTTAAAACTATAGTCTTTGCTTTTAGGAAATTAAGACTAACTCGTCACATATACTAACTCGTCAGTTTTTGTACTTAAATGATTTACACATACTCGATCCGTTGCCAGCGTTTCAAAATTTGTAGTACCCGAAATTATCTACTCAAGTCTCGAATTTAATGCAAATGGAAGGTTAGGTTCACGTTTGACAATTTCGCCAGTCATTAAATGCATAAATACATTTACACCAAATAGAATGTCAATTTTTTGTGATTTGAAAAATAATGGATCAGCTAACATTAAATCCTTGAAATGATTGCAAATGATTGAAGGCAAAGACACATAGGGAATATTATCTGTCACCTTATCCATCACGAATGCTGATGTTGATACTCTAAGATCACTTCTGAAATGAGAAGTGAATAATAAATCAACTTCCCCATTACTCACAGTATTAAATGTTCCCAAATATGACACAGAGATAGAACTATTTTTGACCTTTAATCCTAATTTATTTACACATTCTTGTGAAATAAATAACCTCTGAGAGCCAGTATCACATAAACATCTGCATTTTACAAACTCATGTTTAGAATTTTGAACTTTTACTAATGCGGTACACAACAAAATATGGCTCTTTTGATTACAATTTTCGTTTGACTCATAATGAGAGGCACAGACCGTAGGCGAAACATTTTCACTTGCTGTCTCAACTTTTTTAGGGATAAATTCTTGTGCGTGTGAAGACATACTATTTGACTGATTCTTATTCCTTGAATACTTTACTAGAGGTCTGCACGGGCCGGAATTTCGAGGCCCGGACCCGGCCCGGCCCGAACGAAAGCTATCTTGGCCCGGCCCGGCCCGGTGTAAAAATGGGAAGTTCGGCCCGAGCCCGGCCCGGCCCGTTTGCATTTTTACAGTTCTCGGCCCGGCCCATACAAAAATCAGGGAAAACAGGCCCGGCCCGGCCCGACAAAATTTCTACAAAAAAAAAAAAAAAAAAAAAAAAATCCATTTTTTCTCAACATACAATTACGATTCTTTTAATGAATACTACATACATATTTATGGGAACATTTTGCAGTATATTTTACATTACTATGATGAAAACAGAAAACACACAATAGTAAACATTACCGATTACTTACAGTGTTTTAGTCATCGTGTCTACAGACATTTCAAAATGGAAATAAGGATTCATTAAAAGATTAATGTAGTTCATCAGAATAAAGTAGTAATAAAAAGTAGATTTGTGAAAATATTTCTCTCATTTTTAAGGCTTTTCTCAAATCCAAAGGAGCTACATTTCGACACATTTATGAATTCTTTTCTTTTCGGAAACGCGTAAGATTGGCAAGCATTCTTATTCAGAAGCTATGTAAATGTCGTTTTTTTTTCTCATAGATGAAAGCAATATATCTTTCTGAAAATACTATCAAAGTTAGCGTTTTGAATCGAATTTCCGGAAGCGATGGCACAGGAAAGGAGAAAAACGTACAGTCACGTGACAGGAATCTCTTTTATCTCTGTAAGTAATTTATCAAATATGGAAAAAGCTATTCGTTTCCAAATGCCTTCAATAGGCAGTCCTCTCAATTTTATGCCTTTATAATTAAATATTTTGTCAGAAAATGTGTCTGAAAGCTTCGCATTTTTGAGCAGTGAATATGAGAACTATCTTAAGGTATATTTCCAAAGATACTGTTAAGAGAAGTTCATTATCACTATTAAAACTTCAAAACACAATGACTGTTCTACACATCCTGAGATCGATTAAGACCAGTTCCGTCCTGGCACGAGTCTGCTGAAAAAAAAATTAAACTCGGAATCAGACATCTTTCAACTGTACGATGCCGATCTCTATGATGGGCATGTTACATTTCTGTATTGATGTTGTTAAACTCGCATCGGCTTGTGACGCACATTTATACTTCTCGAGAAAATCATATTCATTGAAAATGGCTTGTATTTTATCTGCTTCGCTTAAATTCTTATATCGGGCCGATAGGCCCGATTAATTTTTTTGCCGGACCGGCCCGTTGAAAAAATTGTCTTAATTCTGCCGGCCCGGCCCGTTTGAAAATTCGCCTTCATTCCGCCGGCCCGGCCCGGCCTGGCCCGCGGGCCGGGCCGGTTACGGGCCTCGGGCCAAGCCCGGGCCCGTGCAGACCTCTATACTTTACCATGTGCAAAATACTATGATGTTTCTTAAAGCAATGATGGCACGTATTTAGACTCTTACATTTATTGAGGAAATGCATATTAGATAAGCAATTGAAACAATAATGATTGCGTTTTACGAAATCTATTCGTTGTTGAACAGGTAAATTAAGAAATTTCGAGCACTTAGCTAAACTATGGTCTTCCTTACAATAACCACAACCTAACGTAGCTACAAAATCATTACTCTTATTCGTAACTACAGATTTAGGTACGTTATTTACCACTAACTTGCTATTTTGAAGAGTTCTTGCGTAATTCTTAAGAAATTCGATTAAGTTTTTAAGTTTCGGAATTTCCCTGCTTTTAAGTTGACGTTCCCACCACAATTTTGTAGAAGGAATTTTTGTAAAATTACATAAGTCATTAATGTATCACCAAATGTGTCAATGGTTTGGTTCAATACTTCTAATGAGCAAATGACTTCATTAATATTGTCAACTAGATTTAAAATAGCAATAGCGGATTCGGTTTCAATAGTTGGTAAATTTAAAAATCGTTTAATATATGCAAGTATTTGTTCTCGCTTATTTTAATACCTTTCGTCTAATAGATTCCACGCAATCTCAAAATTAGAATTCGAAATTTGAATAGACTGAATGACGCGATACGCTTCACCTTTCAACGAAGCCTTGAAATACTGTAATTTTTTAGCATTAAATATACTTGCTGTTTGTATATTTTGATAGTATTGCTGTTTACGCATGCATTAAAAAGATCCTTAAACACTATCCATTCTGTTATATTACCTCCAAAAGTAGGTAATGATAACTTAGGTAATTTAATAGTCTCAAACACGTTTTCTGAAATTACACTATCAGATTTAATTTCACTCTTATTCTTTCACTCAGCATTTTGTATTTTCAATATTTTTTCACCCTTAAATTTCCACAAATCAATTTTATCTGAGATTTCCTGTGCGCTACCTATCTCACTTTCTAATTGTTTAGGTTCTGTAATTAAAACTTCAATTTCCCTATCAAGTTTTTTTAGATCCGTTTCTTTCTGTTTTAACAATTCAATATTTTCTTCTAATTCTATTACGTTAATGCCATCACTTGCGATTTTACTTTCGATATTCTTAATGTAATTTGTTACACTTCTCCGTAGAGCAGTTCTTTTTGTTTTTAAAGATACCAGTTCACTCATGTTTGCTTAAATCAAGCCCAAATCTAGTTTTAAAATATCTAAACTGTATACTTTCAAAATAATTGTACACTTTTAAACACAAATTCTTTTTAGACATGAAATAGAATGTTCAAATTAAACTTACCTCACAACCTGACGTGATTTTTCATCACAGGCGATATCACTCGGCAGTTCATAAAATGTTCGATTGTACTCTTTTATTTTTCACTAGTGCTCCGGCTCGACGGACCAACAAATGTTTTTGCGTCTTTTACTAATCACTTACATAACTGGTTCGTTCGCATAAACATACCAAAGCGGATTGTAAAGACGAATTTATTTTAACACTAAATATATGCGAGCCAACAGCGGCTTACTACATTCTATCATCTTTCACATTCCACAACAACAAGAATCCAAACAGAATAAACACAGCGTGTTGCCACATGCGGAAAAAAAAGAACAAGAAACTTACATGGATTCGGAGCACACGAATCCAAGGAATATGCAGCAGACGATACTTACTTAAACATATATTTTAAAGGTGTTTATTCTTCTAAAAATAATTATTAAGATAACATATGTATTTTTATATAGGACGATATGCAACTCAATAAAAATTTGCATATCGTCCTCAATACTGAATAAGAAATTCATAACATTTATTTTTCATCTATTATATGCAAAATATTTTTCAACACACATAAAAAAGCTGAATTCTGCTACTTTTAATAATTCAGGTTTTAACAATTATGCATTATTAATGATAAGCTATTTTAAACAATTTGGCGTATATATTAAATATATTTTGAGAAAATAAAGGATTTCTTACATATTTCAGTATATTTACATTGAAAAATTGGCAGCTTTTAAAAAAGTTAATTTCTTTAAACTCATGATGGCACATTTAAATACCGTCAGAAAATTATTAGAAATTAACTCAGAAATCTTTCAATCTATTAATCCATAAACACAAAAAGGCTGACAATTTTCAAAGAAGTTAATTTCCTTTTTTCAATTAACAGGTAGCGAAAATAAAAATTAAAATCAAATATTAAAAAAAAAAAAAGTAAAAGTCTTTCTCCGCCAATGAAATTGATAAGAAGAAAATAGTGCTAATTTTACGTCTTAGAAATAAATCTGCAAATTGAATTTCTATAATCTCAAATTAGATTTTCTGATGCGATCCTGCAAATTAAATTTAAGATTACATAATTTTTTTTTCAGAAAATCCTTTTATGTTCCATTAAAGAATTACATTTTACCCCAGATATCATTAAAAGATCTCAAGATATGATAAATTCGATGAGAAGAACTTAATAAATGGGACGAGTTTTATAGTTTTGTATAAAACGCTTTGATTAACACTAGAACGGCGGCGAGGGGTCATTTTGACCCCTGCCAAATGAGTACATGTCGATTTGAACCAGAAAACTTTTTTGAATTTAAGATTAATACATGCTGCACAAAAATAACTTAAATAAATAACTTAAATAGTTTTAAGTAAAAATTCTGATGTGAAATATTTTTTATAAAACTTGAGTAAAATTTCCCGCCATTCTAGTGTTAATAACAATTTCTGGATTTTCGATGAAATAATAATTTCGGTGAAAATAAATTTCATTAGATGATATAGAAGAAATAAAAAGGTAGATAAAAATATACTAAATTTAGAAATACTTAGAAATTAATTTCCAGCCGCCAATGTTTGTAACCGTCACAAAATCTCATTATAAAATAGATAGTGTTTTTTAAATTAAAATTTAATGTCTTTGAAAACGTTCCTTTAGAATTATTATTACGGAAACACTTATTTGAAATTCGTAACATAAATAAGAACTAATCGGATGTGGCAATCCCAAAACATTCATTTACCTCATTTATGTAAATACCTCCTAAAAATTAAGCATATCAGTGCCACAGGTTAGATGATACCAAAATCTAATAAAAACAATAAGTTCTAACTAAATCTGAAGTTTGATGAAAATCCTTTAATAAGTTTTTGAGATAGAACTGTTGCTGTAATCGTAAAAAGAAAAATCTGCAGAGCAGCGCCAACTGTTGGGCGAATTACTACAAAAATGAATCAGTGACTAACTGAATCTGAACTTTGGTGAAAATTCGTGCTGTAGTTTTTGAGATACAGGTGTTGCAGAAATCACAATAAATGCAGCCTAGCAACCCCAGCAGTTTGGTGATTTACACCAAAAACTAAACAGCTCCAATTTATATCAAGAACTAACTGAATCTGAAGTTTGATGAAAATTCGTGCATTAGATCTTGAGATAGAGCTATTGCAATAATCAGGAATAATGCCGCATTGCAGCACCACCTGTTGGGTGATTTCCACCAAAAAGTTATCAGCACCAAATTATATCAAATGCTAAACAAATCTTATGTTTTATAATAATAATTTAAAAAAAAAAAAAAAAAAAAAAAAAACGTGCATTAGTCTTTGAGATATAGCTGTTGAGGAAATTGTGAAAAATGCAGCATAGCAGCGCCACCTGTTGGGAGATTTACACCAAAATATAATCAGCATCCGTTTATATCAGGGGCTTACTGAAACTAACGTTTTATTAAATTCCTACCATTTGTTCTTTAGGTAAAGTGTCCACACAATTTGTGTCACATACGTACAGACAGACAGAACCGCAGACTCACAGACAGAAATTTTGCAAAAACTTGATTTTCGGGTTCTCTGGCCCTTAAAACGTGTAAATCTTTCGAAAATTGGAATTCGAAAATTTTCATGTATGCAATAATTTCTTCTTGTAAAGATAGAAGAAAGCAATAAAATGGTTAACTTAGTAGTTGAGATAAGTAAAAGGTTTCAAACATATATATATTATTTTCAATCGGCAAAATGTAAACACCAGATAACATCTCTGAGAAAATTATCGTATAAAATATTATGGAAATCATTATATTAGATAGTGATTTTATATTGAAATTTATAGGTTTTCACAAATTTTCTTCGGAATACATATTATTCGAAATTCGTAAACTAAATAAAAATAAAATTGTGAATCTTCTGTTACACAAATAAATTTATTTTAACAGCAGAAATGAGGGGCGAATTCGTAAAATAGCTTTAAAAATTAATACATTTTTTTCGGGTGGAGCTGGAAACTTTAAATTTGTACCATATTTACATCTAACCAATCAGGTGAATGACTTCCATTATCAGCTTTATCAATACATCATTAAGAGGGTCTAGGGATCAAAATTCTCAAAAAGTGCAATTTTTATTTTTCATCTTTATAAAATACTACAAAGTGTAATAAAATAAATAAGAAAAGCCGCGCATTTCTACAATGATTATATCAGCAATTATAACAATTTTTGCGTTATATACTATCAGTTCTGCAATGCCCGTAACTGAAACGTTAAGCCATTTATCTAAGATAAAATCCGAATAGATTTCCTGTAGGAGTCGGAAAAATAGTTGCCCTTATCATACCGGGAAATTTTCCGACCCAGCTTTGAATAAAATCCGTAAAAAAAAATGGAAATGGTAAATAAAACGGTATTTTACGGATTTTATTCCGATTTTACGGATTTATTCCGAGCTGGGTCGGAAATTCTTCCGGTACAATAAGGGCAACTATTTTCCGATTTCTACAGGAAAACTGGTCGTATTTTTTACAGTATTCTTAAAAGGATATGTATAAACATTTTTGCAAAATATGGGTATGAACTTTTGTACAGAGTTTTTACGTTATGTTTTTAATAAATTGTCTTCAGGATTTTTAATCTGATGTCAAAATTTTTAAGAAATGATCTTCAAATTAATAATTGCTCTCAAAAATGCTGTTTATTTAAACTTGTGGACCGCAGCGAAATAGTAAAATGGCATTAAAGATCAATACATTTTGAACGGGTGGAGAAGGAGACTTTGAATTTGCACCACATACTACATCTAACCGAGCAGGTGAAAAGATTTCTTTCTGAGCTTGATCAGACTTTATTAAGGTGTCTAAATTCTTTTAGAAAGCAGCCTCCACCCCCTCCCCCCCCCAAAAAAAAAGATAAATAAATAAAATAAAGGATCAAAAACTATATATAAAAATCATTTGAAAACATCAAAGTACTCAATACTTGCTATAAGCGATAAAAATAAATTTTAAGAAGGCAAAAAATGTCTTTATTTATTTACATTTCGACATGTTTCATTGCCTCTGACTGCAACATTCCCAAGAAAATAAAATCATTTTATTTTCTTAATCATTTTATTTTCTTGAGAATCTTGCCATCGGATACAATGAAACATGTCGAAATGTAAATAAATAATGGTATTTTTTGCCCTTTTAAAATTTATTTTTATCACTTATAGCAATTATTGAGTACTTTGAAAATAAAGGATGTCAACAAAAGTCGGCTGGGGTCTCAAAATCTAATTATTTTTGTACACTGAATCGAATAAAACTAACCCCATGACAGCATGATTAACTGTTAATGAGATGTGGCTGTCTTTGATTAGTATATATGTAGAGAGGGCGAGAGCAGACTTTAACAAAATATTTATCTTTTTATGTTATTTACGTTGAGTTAGATTTCTTTTATTTTTATTACAATAATAGCGTTAGAGAAAATACGAACTTTTTTTTCAAAAATTTGGATACAAAATTGAATACAAAAAATACGTAGGAAGTCCAAATAATAAAATACACTTTTTTTCGGAAAGCACTGCGTGAAGTAGCACCAATTTTTACACATATGTTACTAGGTTGGTTGTGTTTATAACGGCCAATTATCAGCACGAGGGATATAGGCCCTAAGGGGGGAGTGCCCTTCGTGGGGGTCTTTCTAAGGGAACATAACCCTTAACGCTTGGAAGTCCAAGGTTCGACGAAAACCACGAAAACCCCGAAAGATTAGGCCGACGGGCGCGATTGGGTTCGAACCCAGCACCTCCCGTTTACCAGCTTCGAGAGCAGAACCTCTCGGCCACTGGTGGGGCCATATGTTACTAGGAAAGATAAAGGAATAGACCTATAAAAAAGATAATGCTGGACTAGGACCTGTAGCATATTAAAAATGTACCTTAACACATTTTTATTTGAAAAAGTTTAATTCTATAGATTATAAATTAAGTTGAAGTATAATTATAAATATATGTATACAACTATTTTCGAAGCACATAAATAACTGACATGAGAACTGTGCTGTGAATACAAAGCTGTGGATTTGTCACAACGCGCGGAGTTAGGAAATGGCAATCTGAGATTGATAAATTTCAAAATTTTATTTGAATGCAAAATTAGACTTTTCAAATATAAATGCTTTTTGGTGTTGTTAGTGGCCAATCTAAAAATTATATATTGATATTAAAAAATGGTTTGCCCTTATATTCTATAGCCCCTGAAGTCCGAGTTGGATCTTCTAGTGTCTATTTAGTCTTATACTCTGGTTTCATATTATCGGATCAGTACCCGCGCACTTCACTCTAATGGGATTTGAGATTCCGTAACTTGGACTGCGTATAACTTTGCTAGCAGTATAGTGATAACAAATTACAGTGATTTACATAGTGTATAACAATGAGTCCCATACAAAATTTATTGATGAAAAAAATGTGACAATTATTTTCATCAAAAATTTAATTTTTTAAAATGAAAATCCAAATTAATGAAAGCATGCTTTTAAAATAAGACCTCATTTTAAATTTTGGTCATTGAAAATTCGAACTAGTGTGGAATTCACGGGTTAAAACAATCATGATAGAAACATATTTTTAATTCTAAAACACAAACAGCACTTTTATGTCATCCGTGCTCAAATCTCGAGAAAGCCATTTTTTTCCTCGGTAATGTTATTTTTTGTTTTTTGCGTGTAAAATTTAAAAACTATATTTTGAAAATGAAATAAAATGCTTTAAATTTTGATATTATATCGTCCCTTTTATTTTTCTAATTTTTTTTGTATTTTAAATTAAATGACAGAAAGGCATATATTTTAAATTGATGGAATAGATCTATTTTAAGTGTATGGAATAGATGAAATTTAAATGTATGCATTTCTTATAAAAGTTTTGTATTTTGGATTAAACGAGTAAGAGATTTTACTTTAACTGAAATAAATACAACATGAATAATGGCTATGTGAACAATATTCGGCGATTTATCACATGCGCCCGGCTATCATAAAACTACCAAATCGCTTACAAATTAAGCGTATCTTTTACACGAAGTATATATTTTACAAATGAACTGTATGTGAATAAACATATGAAATTTCATTTTTTATACGACTACCATTTCTTATACGTTAGGGCAAGGTGGTGCAGGAGTGCGCACTTATTTATATATTTTATAAAATAACATAAATGAAGAGATTCAAGGGATAAAGTTATACTTTATTTATAGTCTTAGACAATTAAGCTAACAAAAAATAATTGCATTCATCAACATATAAGAAAGATTTTCGGTATTAATTGCAAAAAGCTTATCCTCCTAAATGTGCACTCTCGTACAACCATTGAGGACAAGAGTTCGCAGCTAAGTGTGCGAGAGTACGCAATATAAAAAAAGAAGCGTTCCACTTACAAACGTCACATTTGTAGTAGCCACAACCAGTGCAGTCTGGGCACTCTTCGTTCCACTAATCTCTCTAAGAAATGCACTGGATTCAGTTCTATACATTTCTGAGCAGACTGGACATATCCTCAGTTTTTAGGTGCGTTCGTTATTATATAAATACGTAGCAGCTATAGTGGTCATTCAGTCCGTCTGTCCGTCCGTCCGCACATAACAGAGCAAAAACTACCCGACTGAATGATCTGAAATTTTAAATGTATAATTACTGCAAAATTTTGTCAAGTCATTTCAAACTTTATGAAAATCGGATGTATTGTGTAATTACAGGGACAGTCAAAAGTTTTTCGTTACGTTACAGCCGCCAATCGGAAATATTATTTCAAGTGCATTTTAATGATGTTACAGCCTATTTAATGGTTTGAAATTTTAAATGTATAATTGCTGCAAAATGTTGTCGAGTCATTTCAAATTTTATGAAACCCTGATGTATAGTTTAATGACAGGGACAGTCATAATTTTCCGCTACATGACGGCCAATGGGAAAAAACATTTTCAAGTGCATTTTAATGAGGTTACTGCCTATCGAACAGGATGAAATTGGTAAGCACTTATGGACTGCACGAAAATATACATTCAGTACAATATGCGGTGCAAAAAATATTTATAAAACTAGTTATACTGCGAACGCACTTCATTTGCCACGTTTGACGTTCAATTTCCAACTTGTTTTCTTTCGTGCAGATTTTATCTTCATGGGTTTACATTTATTTATTTATTTTTTTTTTTGGTAAAGATTATTTGCCTTTTTTCCGCAGCGTTATGTTCAGGATGCCTTTTGTGTGGTGAACTCCTTAAAATTTCCGATTTTCTGCTCC
This sequence comes from Maratus speciosus, assembly GCA_963932465.1. NCBI lineage: Eukaryota > Metazoa > Arthropoda > Arachnida > Araneae > Salticidae > Maratus > Maratus speciosus. The sequence continues at coordinate 353,532,460 of OZ010799.1, read as the reverse complement.
TCCAATTATCGCAGCACTGATGATTCAGGATGTGGTTAAAACTCCTTTAATTTGACGTAAGATGAAGTTGAAGTTGACGCTATACTGAAGTTGGGTTTATTTCACACTGACCGTATGTCTTTTCTTTACACATCTTTTCTGCTTTTTCTCAATAATCATTTTTATTGGAAGCAATTATTATCTTCCTCCCCATTTTCAGTATTCTGTCGCTCAACTGACATATGTGGTTCAATAAGTTGAGATTCTAATGGTCTTACACTGTAAAAAAAATTCCGCAACGTTCCTGGGAAAAAATGGGCAGCTGAGTTGCCCATTATTTCCAAGAAACATTCCTTGAAAATGACTGGAACTTTACTGTATATGTTATAAACATTCTACAGAAATGCCAGTAAGTTTCCTGCGAAATACCAGGAATATTTCTGTTGACAGCAAAACATTACTGACATTTCACAGCATGCGGGATCCGCAGACGATTTTTACATTTCCAGTTGACAATTTTCGCTTTATTATCATTATTTGTTGGAATGAAAAAATATTTTGAAATTGACATCAAAATTATTATTTATAATTTACACGAAAAAATAAATTTTCTGTTAAAATTCAATAAAGTAAATATATATATGATATATTGTTTCTGAACTTTGCTTAAAATATAAAAATATATAAATGTAAATAATAATTAGAAAAAAAATCTAGACATAAAATATTTTGGATTTTCGTCAGTAATTATGTTAGTTTACAAGTTAGATAAAATACATATAAATTTTCATGAAAAAAAAAATCCTAAACGTAATTGTATATTTTTTTCCGAAAAAAAAAATCAAATTTGCAGCAATTCAAAGTGTCAAATATATATCAAATTTAAATCAAATTGTAAAGTGTTAAAATATAAAATCAATTAAAAAAGAAAAAAAAAGTCAAGAGGTAGCATCGAACTCGGGCCGTACGGGTGGCGTGCGAGCCTTCTGCGTCCACACCACGAAAGACACATTGAGAGCTGCAAACTAATGGGTATTTGAAACGTATGCTAAACATCGGCATCTAATTTTTGAAAATCTGAGGCCCATTTGAAGAAATCCTTTCACAAGAATAATTAGAGATAAGAACTCTAAAACATACTTTAAATTAATCAAAATCGGGGAGAATTATGTTTGATGGTCCCCTGGTTAATGGAGATCCAAATAATAGGTGTATTTTTTACACGGTCTGCTCGTTAAACATTCCACAGACAAGTACGAGAGATAATCTCTTAGCGATGTCACAGAGGTATTGTATTTTCATATGAATGGTCTTGGCAATAGAGACGTAAAGGATTATGTCGTCTATTGATTTATTTGCATTCCATATTCATTTTTTTACATTCATTTAAGGAAGTCGTTTTCGAATCTCGCGCGCGAGCAACGGATTATAGCAAAAAAATAATAAATGGCGGCCGCAGCGTTCTGCTGTTTCCAACTTTTGTTCAGGAACGTCTCAGATAAGAAAACCAGAATTTCACAGGAAAGAGCTAAATTATTCTGAAAACCTGAGAAAAGGCGAAACTTTCCTGGATTTTACATGGAACGTTATCATTTTTTTTTACAGTGTAAAGTGCCGCTGTTTTGCTGAAATGTAAGTGCAGAAAAAAGGTAATTTTTGAAAAGCTATAGAACCGTTGCTTTAAGTCTTGCTTTATCAACGGTAGAAGTTTTTCGAAAAGCACGTGCGCAACTTTGCACTCTTTGGTACAGCGCGCTCTGCACAATCGTCACTAAATATCTTTGAAACATTAGTAATATCCTCTATTAACAAATAAAGTTAAATTCCTTAGGTGACAGGCAGTCCAATAAATAACCTATTCCATAAAAATAAAAAAAAATGTAATTAGCTTTGTAATCTTTAACCCTTTAACTAGTAACGGTGCTTATAAGTACCATTAAAATAACTTGTTATAAAATTCATTTAATACATTGTTTAGTTGTAATACAGTTTAGAATGAGTTACAAATGCATTACTTTATCTTGTTCCAAAAGCATTATGGGTTACACAAAACAAGATAATTTTTAAAACGATGTTTACTTTTGCGTTTGTATCTTTTCAGCTTTTTTGGCGTTGGAGAGGGGCGAGGGGGGATTTTTCAATCCGGAAATATTTCTATATTTCTATTGTAAGAACATTATATTTGTACATTTCTTAATTCTACAAAATAACGTAAAGTGAGGAGAGTCTGTGCACATTTCAAAAGAATAATAATAAAAAATCATAATATTAATATTTTGTTAAACTAATGCATGAATAATTTTGACTTCATTTGTTTTTTATGCATTTCCATTGTTATTTTGTTGTTATACTGTAATTTAATAGAACAGCAGTAATAAAACCAAGAAACTATTTTGCGCAATCTCTCCTTACAGGGTAGGAGAGAACGCGCACATGGGTAGGAGAGATTGCGCACATAGGTAGAAGAAATTTTTATTAATAATAACTACAATTAAATTGCTAACAATAATAATTACACTTAACCGACATAATTGAGTGGTTTTTGTGAGTAAATATTATTCTATTAGGAGTGAATATTTCAACCAAATGTTTAAGTAATAAATAAAAGAAAGAATTTTATCAACAGTTAAAAATTTTAATTTAAGAAGATTAAAATATCAGAAAAAGCAAGCCCTACTAAGATTACAAAATCACATTAATCTAGTTGATAACATGTTTAACTTGAAAATTACTTCATTTACATTTCCACAATTTCATTGTATTTTGTTTCCTAACCGAAGTTGTCGTCGTCCACAATTGATGCACTTATTATTGTAAATCGTGCATCTTTCGTGAAATCACCTGCAACAAGCAATACATTGAATCCAGTCAGTTGTCGAAGTTGTCTCCTGGTACAGTTCCAAACATTCAGTGCACACATCCTCATTGATCTTCGGTTTTTTTCCTTGAGATTTTTATCCCATTTTTTGTGGAAGCTCCTTATCTTCAGCTTTTTTTTTCTTTTTTTTTGTAGCGGCATCCTTCTTCAGTCTTTTTTCATGTATATTTTGTGGATCAGTAACATTAGTTGCACTCTGTTTCCTTTTGATTTCGATGGCCTTACACTACTTGGAATGGGTGAAAGCTTTTCCAAAACATTGTATTAGAAAATTTATTTCAGTTAACAAAATCAATTTATTAGCAAATTAATTGCTCATAAATTAAAAAATATATATAAATATTTAATTAAATTATTAACAAATATATTATTCATTTATTTAAAAAAATAATTACATAAAATTTATTTAATAACAACTGTATTATTAATTTATTTAAAAAAATTATCTACAAAAGTATTTTTTTTTTTTTTTTTTTGCAAATTAATTTGTTGCCAAATTTAGTTTTTATAATTATGTGTTTTTCCGAAATTATTTCAAAATTGATTCATTCATATGTTTTACACGTAATTTGAATTTCATACAAATTTATCAATAAGCAGCGTAATCTCTCCTAGCACTTAAACTTATGGGGAAATGCGCAATCTCTCCTAAGTAGCAGATGCGCAAACTCTCCTATTTTGGTAGGAGAGATTGCGCGGTTTTTTATATAAATATGGCCACTTCTAAAATGAATTTTTGGTGTTCGCATACTTAGTCCAGGTTAGTAGTTTATAAAAAAAAATCGTTTAAGTTCAAAATATTTTGTATTACTGACGTTCTATAAAAATTCTGACGAACAGTTATGAAAATTCAAGCACTTACTTTGGAAAAACAAAACAAAAAAGCACTGTTTTATCCAAGACGCTTGGAACAATCAATATGCAAATTCATGTAGACACTGCACTAATGCTGCTGTAGAACTACCTGGAGTCGCTGCGCGCGAACGCTACTCCTTCCCGTCGAATCTCTTTGTGCGCAATCTCTCCTACCGCGGAAACTCTCCTCGCTTTACTATACAAAAAAAAAAATACTTAAAATAAAAGAATTTAATGGTGTTATACAAATTGCAAAAAATCACTATAAATTCAAATTTAATTAATCCTTCTAAATTCTTCTAAAATCCTTCTAAAGATTATTAAATGATTATGTAAACCTTTTAAAGTAGTTTACAAAATTCACGAAAAATGCTTTGGAAGTGAATTCATGAATTCATAATTCAGTGCATAAAGGGTTATTATGATACTGTTTTCAAATGTATTCTGTTTGAATAATTAATTAATAATTATCACAAACTATAAATGCAGAGCTAGCAAAAAAATACATATTTAACATTTGATTATAACATCCAAAACGAACGCACTTACAATACCCAAAACATTCTAGAACTGGTATTCAATTTACATTTTGTGAAGTAATTTTCATGAATTCAGTAGAGAATTGTTTAGTGCTGACATCTATGTATTTTAAATAGAAACATGATATGACAAAATTACAAATATTTTAACGAGAAGGCAAAATCACTTTTCTCTTCTAAATCATTAAATATTTCGCCAAACTCTGCAATTTGCTTTCGCATTAAACTTGTGATGTCATTACACTGTTTACAACTGCAACTAAATGCAAAACTCAGTTTTGGGTTTAAATAATTGCTCTGCGTACTCTTGTACCACCTTACCTTGTATTTAGAAAAATGTTGCCCTGCGTTTAAAAAGAATATAAAAAAAAATCTCATTGTTTTACGACCAAAACTCACCCAGTTACCATACTTTGAGTTTTTTCAAATTTCAGTATTCTAGGCAGTAAAAAAGATACCGTTTCAAACTTATATAACTCGTCTTAAAATGAAGAGATATATTCATTTATTTGTTGATGCATTGAAAACACTTTTCTAAATATATCTTAGAGAATTCAATGATAGTATAAAACATAAATTTCGATACTTTTACAAAAATAACCTTTTTGGTTTAAGTAGCTGCTAAGATAATAAATATCAAGATTTGAAACATTTTTGAAACGTGATGTAGACTTCTAAAGTTAACTGTTTAGGAATTATCTGTATCCTAAGATGTTTAATAATAAATTCTTTATAATCGTAATATTATAGCACGAAGATCGATATCTTCGTGCGAAAATGAAAAACAAAATCTTATTAACATTAAACTAATAATACACAGGTACATTTATAATATTGTTTTTTTTAATAACTATATAATTTATATAAAAAAAAAACTTTGCCAATATATGGGCCTCTAGCGGCAGGCTCGCTAAACCGATCGAGATGAAATTACAGATATAGTTATTCCGATGTACACTGTAAAAAAAAATCTGTGAAGTTACTAAAGTTTTTCTAGGAAACTTGGATTCCTAGAACTTTTCATGTAACGGCAACAACAAAATTTCATGTAACAGACACACTTTTGCGCCGAAAATCAAAAAATCTGTAAGGTTACGAAGAATGTTTTTGGAAACTGGGATTCCGAGAACATTTCATGTAACTGCAGCCAGGGTTACAAATAAAAGTTTAGTAAGATTACTGAAATTTTAGCAGATTCATTTGTAAAGTTACAGATTTTTGTAGCTTTACAAAAACTAGATTTGTAGATTTGCAGCTTTTTTCGTACCGTTACAGGTGAAAGTTTAGTAAGCATGTAACTTTACATCTGTAGAACTACAGATTTTTTTTTACAGTGTATGAGCTCGTAATTATGCACTGTAAAAAAAAAAAATCTGTAAAGTTACTAACGTTTTTTTTTGGGAAACTGGGATTCCTAGAACTTTTTATGTAACGGCAGCAAGAAAAATTCCTGTAACAGACGTTGTTACAGGAATTTTTGTTGTTGCCGTTACATAAAAAGTTCTAGGAATCCCAGTTTCCTAGAAACACTTTAGTAACTTTACAGATTTTTTTTTTTTTTTTTTTTTTTTTTTTTTTTTTTTTTTTTTTTTTTTTTTTTTTACAGTGTGAGAGCGGCAACAATGTGGTGCGCATGGTTACTGTTATAGGTATCGAGACTTGTTATTTTCGAATGGTAACGCCCATTTTTCCCCGTCGCAAAATGCTCTGAGAAGGCGAAAATCCTAAATAGCGTTAGAACGGTACATGTATCACAAAAATTGGACACATTATGCACGCACAAAACAGTTCTGCGAATGGCCAAAAAAACTAAAACACGATCGACGCGGATAGAGGAAATTTGCATTTGACAGAGTCAAAGACACCAATCACCGAACATACAACACAGATCGGAAAAAGGAAAACTTTTTTTATTACACAGTTTGCACATGGGTGCCATACCAGACAATTACACATTGCATGAGGAAGACTGTGGACAATACAGCTGAACTTAACATAGCATGTGGGATTTTTTCGCAATATCACGTTTCATAGAGTCTTTTAAATCCGGCAAAGAAACTGCAAACAGGGTTACAGATAAATTTTTTTGTAAGAGTACTGTAATTTTACAGATTCATTTGTAAAGTTACAGATTTTTTGTAGCGTTACAAAAAGTAGTTTTGTATATTTGGAGGTTTTTTTGTACAGTTACTGATGAAAGTTTAGTAATCATGCAACTTTACATCTGTAGAATAACAGATTGTTTTTTACAGTGTAAGACTCAATCTTCCAGTCAAACGATGTCATTTAGTGTATTTCGCTGCAGCAATTCTGGTATAACATAATTTTGTAGTATGACTGGATAGAGATAAACTGTCACAGAGCACGTTACAAACCAAATTTTTCTCGTTTCTACAAAGAAGTACGGGGCGAGAACAATTCTGTCTGCAATACTGTACCACACAGTAACTTTGGCATCCGTCCATAATTTGCGAAGATCATATTGGATAAGAAATTGATTTCCAAACTACATACGTTATTGATGGTGTCCGCGTTTAAAATCTGGACTCGCTGGTACCGGTGTGGAAGCATATAGATTACAGGGCGCATTAGCTTTAGGACCGTTATTTTCGCTATATCCAATACACCAGCTGTACCTCTTGCAGTTTGCATGTATCCTGAAGTCACTATGTGATGCACATTCATAACAGTGTGTTAAGGAAAATTTGGTCACCGGGATCGCTGTCTATCACATGTGCAGCAAGTTTTTTTATTTATTTATTTTTTTTTATTTTTTTTTTTTTTAATTTCTTTACTAAATCACGCAGAGCTTGTGGCGTACATGGTCCAGGTAGTTGGCACTGGCTTTGACAGTAAACGCGCAAGGTTTCCGAGGCATTCATCCCATTTTGATAATAGAGTTTCACCAAATACAAATATAAGTAAAATAGTTTTAATATATGTTTTGATATTTGTTTGGAATATATATTGTTATAATGTTATGGTATAGAGTTTTACCAATTCACCACGACATTTTCGCTGGCAGAGTCATTTCGTTGGCATGTGTTTGCTCCCGGCTGAATAACCAATATACCCATCCCGCTTTTTATCCATTTTCTACGCTGAAAATCTGGCGAACGGCGTTCTGTGATTGGTGTCTTGCTCTATCATATGTAAGTTTCCTCCGTGTGTCGCTTTCGGGTTTATTCTCCGTTCGCAGAGCGTTTTTTTGCGTGTGCATAACGTGTCCTTTTTTGTGATACACGCTAATGTTCCAACACTCTTTAGGGTTTTAGAATGCGCTGAGAATTTTACGACGGGAAAAAATGCGTGTTACCTCTCAAAAATTTCAAGTTTCTGTACACATAATCGTAACTGTGATTGCCACTTTGTGGCCGTTCATAGAATTGTAAGCTCATACTTCTGAATAATTATATTTGGAATCTCATCTCGATTGGTTAAACGGACCAGCCGCTAGAGGTCTATATATTGGCAAAGTTTTTTTATGAATAGCTTGTATTTATTTGTTAATTGTCTGCATCAAATGTATTTAAAAAATTATATTTTACTAACTTTCACACAGTCATAAGAAACCGTTTTCTGCTTAACATAAAATCTAGTAAAATATAACACACATATACATTTATCGAAATTCAATACTTTTGCTGTTATTTTATACTTAGTCTATTAAACTTCCAATAAATCAGAATAAAAATATATTAAGTTATTCAAGTTCCTTGGAATGAAAAACTCTTATAAAACTTTGAACAAAGAAAATTATTTAGTTAAAGCGCAGAAGAATTCTGGAGAAAGAAAAAAAGGAAAAATATGTGTTTTTTTTTCAAGGTAATCTATATAAGTAATAAATCTTTGTAAAAATTGTTGATAATAAATATTCAAAAGTTTTAAACTCTTCTATAAATATTTTCTTTAAAGAAATGCAAATTGTAAAACGGAACACTCGCTTAAGAAGTAAAAAGATTTAATAACGTAGAGAAGTGCATTAACAGAGGTGAGAACTCTAACAGAACTGAAAAAAAGTCCTTTTTTTATTCTCTTAAATGTAACACATTAACGCATTTAAACTGATTTTTAGGATATTAATTTAAACAACATTTTTATTTTTGAAAAATGAATGGAAAATTATAACAATATCAATAGAAATACAAAGGATAAAATAATATTTAATTCATTATAAAAACATTTTTTCTTATGCATAGTTTTCAGACAAAGTGATATCTATAAAATACTGCAAATTTTAAAAGTACACGTTTCAACTAAAACTTTTATCATTTAAAACATATGCTCTTAAATAGAATGTTAAAATTCAGTATAATTCAATTTGATATAAAAAATTTAAAAGATATTCTAACTTCTACGAATGTTAGGTCGTTAAAAACATTTATATATATATATATATATGTGACGATTTGACGTCAAGCAGTGGGCATTATCGTAATTTTGGAGATTTCTTGTAATAAACAGCACAGGCATTCAGGAGATATGGTTGTTGAGAATAAAAGACTCGAGGAACATAAAAATGCAGTCGATTGAAAGTAATCCAACTTAATTGGCGTTCTCATAATTTGACTTTAGGGGGGAAATGCTCCACTCCACGATGATAAAAAATTATAAAGTTAGCTCACACCGGAATTAGCTTAAAAGCTGTTCCATCTCTCAATTAGAAATCCTTTTCGCTTCATTATACTTCCAGACTCCTATTACATTCCTAAACTCACTAAATATCAGTGTTAGGCGTACGTTCATTTTCCATACTAAACAACTCACAATCTCTCTCGAAATTCTTGAAAGATCCAAGAAATCAACACTATCTTAAAAAAATCTCAGCAAATCTCTCTGAAGAATCTTTTTACCTATGGCCTGTGCAGGTTGTTTTGAAGTGCCCTTATATCCGGCTATATCATTGTATATATACTACCTCGCGCAACGATTGTTCCAGAATATTCTACACTTCTACACACAGACGCGCCAGGTGTAAACAAACTTTAGTCTTTGTTGTCGAGACTGCGCTAAAAATAGCTTTTCTCTCGCCCGACAGACAATTTTTAATTTATAAAAATGAATTTATTTCTGCGTAAGTTTTAAAGTACTGAAATATTCTAGTTGATACCTGGATAATTTAAATAAAAGAATGAATTGAAATATGTAGGTTTTTAGACGTAATAATAATATTTTAGCAGTTAAATAAAGATTTTAGGGGAATATGATATATCGTGATTTAATAGCGGATTTTAATGAGAATTTAAGTAACAAAACGTTTTATTAAAGAAATATATAGTTTTTTTAGCAATAGCCATTTTTTGATTTACGCAATTTGGAAGAAATATTATTAGTTGGATTAGAATCTTATAGAGATTAATAGACTAGGGTTTTAATCTAATAAGCCGGTATAATATACGGAATATTACCGAAAAGAAAAATTTAGATAAAATACTTTCAAACTTAGCGAAAAAAATAAAAATTCTGTAATATATATATGCATATATATATATATATATATATGTGTGTGTGTGTGTGTGTGTGTGTGTAGCATCTTGCTACAGACTTTCAGATATTTAGGCGACACCAGTACACCTCGACATAAAATGTAGTAGAGCAATCAAAACCATCCATCCGTTATATTGAAAATACGGGATTGCAGTCAGGGTGGCGAGAAAAAACAGGCTCGAAACACATTGATACTTTCCCTTGCGTAATGAATATAGAGAGTCATCGTCACTTTTTTTAACTGGTTTTATTGACAAAACATAGTAAAACACTTCCAGTAGTTATTCCATCCACTCTCAAAAATCGATTATCACTTCATAAGACTTTAGATGTTATAAGAATAGGATCTACATATTCGAACGTTCACTCCAAGCGACGCAGCTTAATTAGACAACCAGAAAAACGTAAAATCTTCCCTCCATCGCCGATGTAACGATATTTATACCCCGAACAACAACGCACGGACGGTTACAGGACAGTAACAGACCAATGCTAGAAGAGAGGAGGGGGAGGATAGGACATAGAGCAAATTACGATTCGATGGGAAAGAATGACTTCGATAAAGAACTCTTTATACGGCGTCAGAATAAAAGCGCAAATAGCGCTGGCGGACGCATGGAATTGTGGGTATAGAACACGAAAGAATAAATGATATTAAAACATTCGAAAGAAACAGAATTTAGTTTTAGAATAAAATAAAAAAGTAATTTAATGGGTTTTATAAGATTAGGCGAATGGATTAAGGTTTTTAGAATAATAAAAGAATACGCAACTTTAAATGCATAAAATAAAAGACAAAAGATATTAAGATATTATTAAAGATCGGTAAAAAACGAAAAATATTAAGAATTTGGAATAGTTTTACTAAGAAAAGGAGGCGAAAATTTTTATTATTACATATATATATATATATATATATATATACTAACTGACCCGCATGGCATTGCCCGGGGCCATGATAATAACCTTCAATATACCAAAAATCACTGAATGATTTTATATTTTTAAACTAAACTCTTTCCTACAGAACCTAGAATTTCCTTGCAGAACCACTACCTTCGGTAGGGTACATCTGCATGCACCAGGACTGCTACTCTCGTTCCGGTCTGTTTTGTTTTTAAATTTTTGAACGAAAACCTTTCCATACGTACCTAATGCTGGAGACCACTGTGCCTTTGGCAGTTTACACCCTCTATTTTCTGTGATTTTATGTTTTTAACGAAAATTTGACGAAACAAATCTAGAAATGTGGCCCAATACTTTCGGTAGAGTATCGTGATTGTAACGTACGTTCCGGTCTGTTTTGAGTATATATTTTAAAACTAAACACCGTCATCGACAGGGCTTTGATAATTACCTTAAATATCCCTAAAATCAGATCTGAATTTCTGTCAGAGCATTGCGTGAAAAATCGATGTTAAAATACTAATTTTTATTGGTAAAAGGGTATGTAACAAGTGTCTTTCTTTTCACTTTCTTTTTTTTACCATCGAGTACATTTTAATATTAAAAAAATATATATTTTTATTGTACAAATTAATATACCTTCCGTTTTTTAAATAAAATTTATGAAGCCTGTGTATAATTTTCGGGCTAAAACATTAATATTTAGTAGAAAATCGCAGTGGTTTTCTTCTGACTTTTTTTTTTCACATCGAAATCGTATGGATTTTTTTTTCACAAGCTGACTATTTTACACATATATCTTATTATTTATGAACCAAAACTTTACTCCAAAAACAGCTAAAATGTAAGGTTAAATACTTTAATCAGAGTATTAGTGGAAAAATAAATTTATATTATAAGTGCGCAATGTCAACTATATTGAATTTTATTTTAAATTTCAACGTGATTGTTTTCTCCGAAATCTCATCATTTTCATATCAAATTTATACTCGATCATTAGTTAAAAGTTTAGTATTTTCTATTAAATTTTATATAAAATTTAGTTTATTAAAAAAAGTGCATAATGTTAACCCTTTGGACAATAGAAAACAAACAAAAGTAATGTCTCGATAATAACTTTCGGAAAATATTTTATTTATGAGTACCACCTTTCGAAAGAGAAATAAACGTAGGCGTAGACTAATATTTTTTTACTTTTTTTGTATTTCAATTTACAAAAATCATCGAAATATAAACAAGTAATGATATAGCGCGCGTTATATGATTACTTGTTTATATTTTGATGATTTTTCCCATTTTTCATATGCATTGTATTTGTAATTTTTTGTTATACATTCTGATGACGACTCAGTAAAAGAGTTGAAACATGCAAATATTTATTTTTAATTTACTTTTAATGTGTTTTTATAACATCTTTTAAGCAAATATATATTTTAATATTGCGATATGCTTATATAAATTCTCAAAGAAAATGTGTAGAACGATCTGACAATGAAGCATTTCTTCTTTCATCTAATTGTTTTAGCATCCAATTGGTCTAATATATAAATGTTTTATATTAACATATGTATGACTGATGAATATGTCAATTTCAGAATGTTTCTTTATTGAAAATTTTGTCTATATCATAAGATGCCTGCATGATGTTTTAGAAAACTCATAACACTTTGAAAACATCCTAAATAGTTTGTGAAAATATTTAAAAATAAAATTATAGAACACTTAGTAAAACATTTAAAAAATACGTAAGAAAGATACCCGTACTTGAAAGAAAATGAAGCTTTTAAACAGTAAATTATTACAAAGAGTAATAAAAAAATTAAAGACATTTGTGATCGAATTTTCCATAGATAATTAAAATTAATACAGATGTTATTAGTGAAGGTCACTTTAATATATATTTATATATATATATATATATAACTATGTATAAGAAAGTCATAATTAAATGCTCTATTTATTCTTTAGAAGATAAGAAGGTATTTAACAATAACTTTTCATAAACAAATTTTGATGTTTTACTACGAAATAAAATTTATGTTTCTGTTCGAGAAAAAAGACAAACTCTTTACTTCTGTTTAAAGATTTGCCGTTCCTAAAGACATATGCGTAAAACATTTTTTTAATGTATTACGACATTTATTTATCAATTTATAAAGTTTTAAAGCCTAAACACATGTCGTGGTTTAAAATTACAAAGTAAGATAAATGATAGACTGCTTTAAGATGTTTTTCTTCCTGAAATATATCATACAAACAAACAATCCGAGATTTTGAAAATATCAGCGTTATTTTAAATTTAGATTTTGTAATGAGAACTTGTTTGAAATTTTTAAACCTTTCAGGCGAAGAAAAAGATCCTCGAAAACTTTTTTGTAAAACTATTGATAACGTTTTATAAAAATGCACAGTGATCGCTATAAATTGGCTATAACTTTGCATGTTTTTATTTGACTTCTTTCTTTTAAGTATTGAAAAGCTTTGTTTTAATGGCTATGATTTAATTGTTCTGAGCTATAAGAATTACATGATGATACGTTTGCATGTTTCTATTTGACGTGTTTCTTATTAATATTTAAAAACTTTGTTTTCATGGTTATGATTGATCCTTTTTCAGCTAACAAGAATCAAATATTGATAGCTTTGCATGTTTGTTTTTACATGTTTCTTATTAGCGTTGAAAAGCTTTGTTTTAATGGTTATAATTTATTTGTTTTCAACTATAAGATTCAAATGCTGATGGAAGTCAAGATTTCGAAATAAAACAAAGTTTTCAGTGATGGCATTCAGTCGGTTCATACCGGTTCGGTAAAACTATTTCCCAATATCTTTTTAAAATCAGCGAATTGATTGCCGAGCGTCTTGAGGGCTTTCCTGCATTTTCATAAAAATGCTTATAAAAATAATCTTAATTTAAATTTTCTTTCCCTGGTTGTTTCTATAAAGGACTTCATGCCCTTTATTTGATATACATTTTAAAATACAATTCTGTTTAAAATATTTTTTTCTACAACAGATTTAAGTTGTTTTTGGGAGACGGAAAAATTTGTCCAAGCCGCTCAGAGGTTTAAATAAAATTTGCAGAATACAGAAATCATAAATTTTCATTCTTTGCTATCTTGTTCATCTATGCAACAACAAATTATTATTATTATTATATAAAGGTGGAAATTATTTTATAATCTATGTGCGAAGAATAATTTTCCTTTTTCACATTTGATAAAAGTCATTAAGGTCCACTTCACTGAAATTCTCCGATCGCGAAATCCCTTTTTTAAATTAGAAGCGCGATTACACACTTCCTGACGTAATTATTACAATACGGTTTCCATCAACTGAAAGTAGAAGTCATATTCCAACGAAGTGTGTTTTTAAAAACTGTTTCAATAAATTTTAAGTATTTGAAAAATCCCTATAAAATTTTAACTTTACACTTCATGAAATTTTATCGTCGTCTTAAAATTACTTCAAATTTACGGACACAAATTTTTAAATCGCTTAACGAATTCTCATCGTTACACTTAAACACTTCGTTATGAAGGAAATTCGTTAAATAGAAATCACTCAAATTCATGAAATTTGTATAATGAAATACGCATTCATAAAATGAAAAATACACATAAAATGTAAATATTGGAAAATGTATTTTAATTCGGGCAGTAACCTTTTTTTATGCAATGTAGACATATGAGAAAAATTTAATTCGAATAATGTCTGAAAAACAAATAATAAAGAGGGATAAACAAAAACAGAAGCGTAACTTACCTTTTTCTTTTTTCACAATATATCAAATCCTAAACTTTGAAAAAGTCTGTAATATTACTTTGTACAGGTTTCTTATAAAACATACACAGTTCATAAAAAATGTCGCACTTTTGTAAGTATCTGAACAATTTATCTGTAACATTTTCGTGAATCTGGAATCCCCATCTCATTGTACCGAAGGCATTTAAGCATTTCTTCTTTGAAGGTCTTTCAATTTCTTCTTCATTATCATCTTCATCGCTGGCTGTAGTTTAATCACTGCATTTTATTACACTTTGCAATATCTCATTATCAGTAGGATATTCAGTTGTCTTAATTGATTCAGTTGTGTTAAGTGGAATAAACTTCGTTCTACAGAATATATTTTTCGTAATATGGACATTAATTTACATGTTAATAGTGTTAAAAGTCAAGCTTCAGGAGAAAATTTCGTTAAGTAGAGAAATTCGTTAAATATGGAGTTCGTTAAGGGGAAGTTCCACTGTATATAGCAAGTTAGCACTTTGTAATATTACATGTATTTCAACTGCGAAAAGGTGGAAATTAACACTTTAAAACTAGTAAAAATACCGTTTATTTTGACTGTTTATATGTTTCAACGCTTACGGAGGCATTTTCAAAACAAATAGTAAAAATATTCTAAAATTGCACGGTCTATGAAACGCCATCATAAAATCTTTCCCGTATTCTTTCATATTATGCATGTTATTTTTGTTTTACTTAAATGCTTATTTTATGTTCGTAAACCCTGAGTAGCTCGAGCCATAACTTTGGTTTGTTGATTGATGCTGTATCGTTACATATTAAATTTTTGGGTGTTACAATTTCAATGGTTTCTCTTATAATGGATAAATAGTATTGGCTGGAGGGGAATATTATTTTACTGTCACAGAAATTTATTTGGATGGTTTCTTCTTGATATACGCTTGATAGGGCTGTGGTTTTCTATTTTACTTAATATCAGCTACCGGGTGTCCCAAAAAGGACTGACTGATTTTAAAATTCAATAACTTCCAAACGGTGACAGATATTAAAAAAATTCTTGCAGGAGGGTTATGCATAAAGTCAAAAGTTTTTTTACAGTGATTTTCGATTTTAGTTCGAATTACAAACAATAGATGGCGCTGCGATCAATAGAGGCTAAATTCAGGCTCGATTCTTGGTACTTCGTGGCCCGGATAATACATTTCCATCTCCTTTTTCTACATGGAACAACAGAAAGGACCAAAAATCGAGCCTGTATTTAGCGACTATTGCTTACAGCGCCATCTATTGTTTGCAATTCGAACTAAAATCGAAAATCACTGTAAAAAAACTTTTGACTTTATGCATAACTCTCCTGCAAGAATTTTTTTAATATCTGTCACCGTTTGGAAGTTATTGAATTTTAAAATCAGTCAGTCCTTTTTGGGACACCCGGTATATGCTCCTTTTTCTGTTACATTTAATATCAGCTGTATGCTCCTTTATCCTCCACAGCCCTACAAGCTATATACAGGATGTCCATAATTAAACGACCCTACTTTAAAGTTGTCTACAGACGAAACTATTGGACAGAAAGTTGTGAAATTTTGTGACGGACATAATGAAAGAATGGGAATTTGTTTGAGCGAAAAAATGTTTAGTTAAAAATTTCGCCACCAGAGGGCATTTTGAAATGAATTACACATTTTTAAAAGTTTTTACGCTTTATTTTTCTCAAATTAAGGGGTCTTGTACCTTTTAAATGCGTCGAAAATTAACGAAAAACTTCAAAGTTTGAATTAGTCTATCTTCAAAGCCTTTTTATGTATAAACATGACATTTTGGATATTGATTAAACAGATTGTGCTTTGTAATATGCTACCATTAGAAATTTATTAACCCTTTACAGAATTTGTGTATTGTTGAAATCAAAATAGCTCTTTTTTTACCCCATAAGTCATTGCGCGCATGATATCTTGAGAAAGTATGTATGGATTGTCATGAAATTCGGTAAAGATACTAATCATATATGCGTGTTTAAAATGATCTACTCTTAGGCTAAAATTATTTCATTAACTATATAAAAAAAAATATTTTCGTAAAAAAAATAAAAATTTTGTATTTTTAATGAATAAAAATATCATAACTAAAAATATTACCATTGTAAATACTTAAAAGTAGATCATTTTGAATACACATATTTGTTTAGTATATTTACCAATTTTCATGGCAATCTATACATTCTTTCTCAAGATATCATGCGCGCAATGACTTATGGGGTAAAAAAAGAGGTATTTTGATTTCAACAATGCGAAAATTCTGTAAAGGGCTAATAAATTTCTGTTGGTAGTATATTGCAAAGCACAATCTGTTTAAACATTATCCAAAATTTCATGTTTATACATGAAAAGGTTTTGAAGATAGACTAATTCAAACTTTGAAGTTTTTCGTTAATTTTCGACGCGTTTTAAAGGTACAAGACCCCTTAATAAGACAAATATACAGACCGCCCCCTGAAAAAAAGAAAGCGTAATTTTTTTTTTTAATCATTGGTGTTCGAATTGCACGGACCGTACAAACTCTGAAAAAAAAAAAAATCCCTACGACAGCCTCAATTTTTTTTCTTCTCAGAGCTGAGGCCTAGTATTCAGTGGGTGGTGGCTGAATTGTTAAAAATTGTGTCATTTATTAAAAACGGAATGTTATTTTATGGAGACGACACTTTAATTGCTGGACGACAGAAGTGGCTTATCGGGAGTTAAAATAGTCTTGAACCATTTCATAAATAAATTTCTACAACGTCGTAAATAATTGTTTTGAAATCACCCTTTTTTAAGTGCTGGAAAACACAAGTTAAGTTTACTCCTCTTAGAGTTTGTTACTCTTTGTCAGTTCCGGCAATTTTTCTATTTATTGGATAGGCACCGTCCTGTTTTCCTATAGGTTTTCGAAACCTACCCTAGAAGAATTCATAAATTTGTTCTGAAAATTTTTCACTATTGCATTTCAAACTAACGATGAAAAGTTTATGACACTGCGGTAACCAATTTGAGATATTTGAAATCTATCAGCGTATTAACTTATTTCACTTAAGAGACAGAAGCTTGTCATTACATAGCATCGTAGTATGTAGTATATATTTTAGTAAATTTATTACGTAGAAATACCTGTATTTTATCTTTTAAATGATTAAAAACTCTCAACAGGTGTTTTTATTTACCAATTTGAGATAGTTGAAATCTATCAACGAATTAACTTATTTCACTTAAGAGATAGAAGTTTGTCATTACATAGCAACGTAGTATGTAGCATATATTTTAGTAAATTTAATACGTAGAAATACCTGTAGTTTATCTTTTAAATGATTAAAAACTCTCAACAGGTGTTTTTATTTACCAATTTGAGATAGTTGAAATCTATCAGCGTATTAACTTATTTCACTTAAAAGACAGAAGCTTGTCATTACATAGCAACGTAGTATGTAGCATATATTTTAGTAAATTTATTACGTAGAAATACCTGTAGTTTATCTTTTAAATGATTAAAAACTCTCAACAGGTGTTTTTTTTTTACCAATTTGAGATAGTTGAAATCTATTAACGAATTAACTTATTTCACTTAAGAGATAGAAGTTTGTCATTACATAGCAACGTAGTATGCAGCATATATTTTAGTAAATTTATTACGTAGAAACACCGGTAGTTTATCTTTTAACCCCCTTACTGTCAAGCCCGTGTTAATACGTTCACTAAGCTCCAGGTTTCACTGCAATACAAGCAATATTTAAAGTAATATAATTCTATTGATTTAATGTATTTTTAATACATTGAGCAATGATTAATACTTCCAAGGATTGCATTCATATTCGTTATTAAGTTTTTTTTTATAAAATGTTCAAAGAACCATTTTTTTTAGCATTTAAAACAAAATGAGGAGAAAACAACATTACAATTTTGCCCTTTTCCAAGACAGTCGGAGGGTTGATTAACTCTCAACAGGTGTTTTTTTCTTTGCCTTCTTCTTCTTCTTCTTCTTCTTTTTCTTTTGGTCATCTATTTTCAACATAAAATAACAATTGACGCATTAGAAAAAAATAATAGAAGGGAATGTCTTATAAATAAAAGATATCATGATGATATATTTTTAAAGATATACAGCCATTAATCACTGCAGAAGGAAATTATATTGAATTACAATGATTTATAGCAATATAGTGTTATCATCTTGGATTGTCTAGGCTCCAGAGCATCATCAATCGCTGTGGGAAAAAATTGTGAGAGCAAATATCTCAATCTATTGCTTGTTGGTTCTTACTACATTTTAAGAAATCTTATAATTTATTATAAAATCACACAAATATGTTTTGATTTTAGACTTTTAAAGATGCGATAACGTTTCTAGCAGCTATCTGTCTTAAACAATGGCGATAATATTTTTTCCTTATCAAAATGAATATATTGTCCTTTTTTAGTGGAACTGTTCAAAATAGGAATATCATCTACATGAAATAGATAAGCATCAAATTGTAAGTAATTACTCTAACCCTATTTAATAGAGTATTTTTAGAGCCTCAATTAAATTTTTAATTTTAAATTGTTATAATTTAAAAACAAAAATATGTGCTATCAATGCTTTATTTCTGCGTTCTGTATCAGACAGCTTTGAAAACACATACCAAATATTTAATATGCAATACATTTTTACAAGAACATTTTCTTAAAAAAATTAATTATTAATAGAGTGCAATTAAATACTGGGATTATATTTCATCAGTATTTTAAATTAGTCTATTAAACTATGTTTTACCCCCCAAAATCGCTTACCATCTCAATAATCGTATGCGGATTGAAAGTGACACGAATTTAAGTAAAAAATGAAAAAAAATAAATACATAATAAATAAATAAATATATTGTAATATCAAAAGATAAATAAGGATAATTTGAATTCTACACCTATTATAGAATTTAAAACGTAAGCTTATAAAGAGATTTTACGAACTTATACTAATTGGCAATATCTAATCTCAATATTATTTTTAGAAAACAATTTACTTGTTAGCATATTAAATAATACAATATGTGAATATTTGAATGACGAATACATTTTTCCGCTTGCTACTGTGAAGAATAATTTTAAATATGAAGTTCAGAATCAGTCTTTTAAACTATGTTTCTAGCTTTATAAAAATATTACGTACTTTTTAAAAAAGTATTTAATATTGGTTCTGCTGGACTTCATATTAACCTTCTCACAGCCGCGAACTGATATATCCCTTCACTAAGCTGTAGTTTTCACTGCAATAGATGCAATATTTAATTTAATATGATGCTACAGATATAATTCAGTTTAAAAAAATTAAGTTATGATTATAACTCTCAATGCTTATATGCCTATATGTTATAATATATATATATATATATATATATATATATATATCATGTTGGGAAAAAACATCCTTTTTTAGCATTTAAATCATATTGCGGAGAAAACAAACAACATTACAATTTAGCCCTCTTGCTCGGCGGTCAAGGGGTTAAGGCAGTAGTTAGACGGATCTGTAAAAAAAAACCCGCATTAAACTCAAGGTTTTCAGTAATAATGTGGCATGAATATAACGTTTTATACAAACGTTTGGAGTGATTTATAAAGTTTAATATGATTTTACGTGTTAATGAAAGTGATTGCGAATATAGAAATTTCCATTTTAGTAAAACTTATGATTTATTGTTCTTTTCAAATAAGGAAAAAAATTAAATATAAAAGTCCCAAGGATTCTGAAAACGTCCCGAATTCTTAAGCAGTGGTATGACGACTTTAGTTTAACAATAGATCAAGAGTTCAAGATTTTTGAATTCGTGACATTTATACTTTTATTGTGACTGGAAGGTTCTTTTAATATTTATTCCAGGATATTTCTGGAACACTACCAAGAACTTTTGAAAATTTCTCATTCATAATATCATTATATGACCTCTTATTTATATTTCTAAGAAAGTTTTCAATCCAAATGAAATATAAGGGTTTCAAACCATGGGTCATACTATTCTTTTATTCTTTATTGAAGTCAATGTTAAATTTCTAGCTTATAAAATTGATAGTTTAATCTTGCACAATTGTTAAATCCCAAAGAAATAATAATGGTTTCGAGTCACAGATGGTATAACTAGCGCACGTTTGTAAGACTTATGCATGAAAGTGAATATCAGTAGATGAGATAATTAGTGCTGCTGCTTATGTTGGCGTTTAGCTTGCTGTAAATTGTATATAAATAAATCTATCAAAAATTAATATATATGCCTCCTTGCTATCACGTAATAATTTCATAGATATATTAACAACTACGGGGATGGTATTCGAATTATAAAAGGTGTGTAAAATTACTAAAATAAATAAATGTCGGAAAAACGAGAAGTGACATCTTTGGACAGATTGAATAAATATCAATCGAATGTTCTATAGAATTATTATATTGAAAAGATCGATTTGTTTGCATCGGCAAATAACATCAAAAATGTTTATACGTAGAAAGATATCTTATAAAGTCCTGTTGGTTTTTCGAAATGCGCTATTTTGAAAGATATAAATGCTCCATGTAAGTTAATAGAAATGATTTATGAGCATCGGTTAAAGAATGTTAAAGAACCTTTCTCTCTTATCCCAAGTGGAATAGTGGAACGTTTGAGTTTCAAAATAAATTAAGGGAGCAAGGTGAAGCTATAGCTCATTTTGTAAGGGACTTACAACGTTTATCTGAGTTTTGTAATTTTGGTAATACATTAAATTACCTTATGCGTATCCAGGAAGCGAAAATATAGCGCAGATTGTTGGATACAAAGCAATCTAACAAAACAAACAGAAGTAGAGATAGCAGAAAATTTTGAATTTTCAGAGGCTAGAGTAAAATTACTGCAGATAGGGGTTGGAACAACAGTGAAGAGCGTTCGCGTTGTGAGAAGGTTAGAATACGAAAAAAGGTAGAAGTACTCATCTATAAAAAGAAGCATTTTAAAAAGAAACTTTGTTAACCGAAATTCTAAAAATCCTTATTTAAGGAACTGTTTATTTAAATATATCACATTATTCTCCAGAAAATTAGGACATTTAAAAATTTGTTACCGTAATGGAAAGTTCTCTAAAATCAGTGAGAATCAGGAAAAGAAGAGTAAAATTAAAACTGTTCAAGAATATTCGTCCAGCTTCAAAATGACATCTCCAGTAATATGCTTCAAAAAATAATCTGTTAGTGGAAATTATATTGATTTTAATACAGTCTCCAGTGCTGGTCTTAAGGGGTCTTGTATCTTTTAAACGCGTCAAAAATTAACGAAAAACTTCAAAATTTGAATTAGTCTATCTTCAAAACCTTTTTATGTATAAACATGGAATTTTGGATATTTATTAAACAGATTGTGCTTTGTAATATACTACCAACAGAAATTTATTAACCCTTTATACAATTTGTGTATTGTTGAAATCAAAATAGCTCTTTTTTTTACCCCATAAGTCATTGCGCGCATGATATCTTGAGAAAGTATGTATGGATTGTCACGAAATTTAGTAAATATACTAAACAAATATGTGTGTTTAAAATGGTATACTTTTAAGTATTTACGATGGTAATATTTTTAGTTCTGACTATTTTTATTCATTAAAAATACAAAATTTTTATTTCTTTTTACGAAAATATTTTTTTTATATAGTTAATGAAATAATTTTAGCCTATGAGTAGGTCATTTTAAACACACATATATGTTTAATATCTTTACCGAATTTCATGCCAATCCATACATACTTTCTCAAAATATCATGCGCGCAATGACTTATGGGGTAAAAAAGAGCTATTTTGATTTCAACAATACACAGATTCTGTAAAGGGTTAATAAATTTCTAATGGTACCATATCACAAAGCACAATCTGTTTAATCAATATCCAAAATTTCATCTTCATACATAAAAAGGCTTTGAAGATAGACTAATTCAAACTTTGAAGTTTTTCGTTAATTTTCGACGAGTTTAAAAGGTTCAAGACCCCTTAAAATAACTAGTAAAAATGAGCTGAAAAATGTTTCTGAATTACAAAGTGACAGAAGCGTAATTTTATTATTGGGAATCCTGGAGCTGGAAAAAAGACGGTAATCAGAAAAGTTCGTAAAGGAGTTACTGAGGAGTTAGGATGGGAAGTCCAAAAGATACTGTTGCAAATAATGTTGAGGCAAGAAAATTATCTCTGCACTAGAAGTACCGGTATGTTTTTAAATCGTTCACTGATTTAGGAAGTGAAGCAGCAAGGAATTTGCAGCTCAGCATGAATTCGGTGTCATTTCACATTATTAACGCTTTTTTACGATCGGGTGTCGTCTGAAGACTGCCTTTGAGCAATGATATTGCGAAGGTAAAATATATAGAATTGAGACTTTTGTAGGATTAATTATCTTCCTCATTGGAAATATTAGGCAGCTACAACCTATAAAAGACACTCCTCTATAGAAGCGATATTCTGTTAAAGACATATTGGCTTTGCGTAAACAGAGAGTGAAGAACTTTTGAAACTGTTTCACCTTAACAATATCCGTAAAACAAAGCTACACTCATCAAAGACAATTTCGGGAGACTCCTGATTTGCTTCCTGTAGGCAGGCAACCAATACACAACCATTATTAAACGGTGCAAACTTGTACTGCCTGTAGCTGCACTTGAAAGAGTTCATGATGCCATACGCTGGTTCACCAGATACCAGTAAGCTGAGGAACATAACCAAGAAATACTTCGTAAATCAAAACAGCCAGTGGAAATAATATTAGCCGGCCACTATAATGAAATAACAAGATGGAATGGAGATGATCATACACCTGTACGACAAGCTGAACTTTTTTTAGCAATTGGATTCAGAGTTGTGTTGCGTACTAATTTGTGGACAGAGGGAAGGATGTTAAATGAGCATTCGGTACTGAAAAAAGATTTTGTATTTTGACCAGGACTTTGAAGTCCAGCTTTTCAACAAGCTATAATTGTTGATTTTGATTACTATCGTGGGGTATATACATATATTAAAGTTATTTTTTATATTTATGCGACTCAATGCTCTGACATCTTGGCCTGACGCATGCTAGTATTATATTCCAAGCATATAAATTTAAAATAACAGCATAATATATAGTTCTAAGAATATTAAAAATGAAGTTTAAAGTCATCATATGAAAAGTATAATAAAGAAACCCATTTTATATTCAAATAAATGACTTTGAAAGATATTACCATTTTTAAACTGTATTCTTTGTAAAAGTATTTTATAGATTATGGGGTGAAAAGAAACTGCACAAAATCTTCTTATATTTACTTCTGTAAATAAAATCGAGATTCTTCTCATATAAGTAAGTAAAATAATACATGAAAATGAAGTTTCAACAATCAATAGATGTTACTGCAAACTTACTTTTATACTATTAAAAGTAAATAAATATATATATATATATATGTATATATTAAAGATATTTTTTTATGTTTATACGACTCAATGCTTTGACATCTGGGCCTAACGATTGCTAGTATTATATTCCAAACATATAAACTTAAAATAACAGCATAATAAATAGTTCTAAGAATATTAAAAATGAAGTTTAAAGTCATCGTATGAAAAGTATAATAAAGAAACCCATTTTATATTCAAATAAATGACTTTTAAAGATATTACCATTTTCAAACTGTATTATCTGTAAAAGTATTTTATAGATTATTTGGTGAAAAGAAAAAATACAAAATATTTTTATATTTACTTCTGTAAATAAAATCGAGATTCTTCTCATATAAGTAAGTAAAATAATATTTGCTTTCGTATAGTATTTAATAAAATAACTTAAATAACTTATACGAGTTTAAAGTCGATATGTAAAAGATTTTTTAAAATAAAACGGCTCTGCTTGATAAATATTTTGAAATACCATTTTCACCTAAATATAATATTTGTTTAACAAATTAATGCCGATAGCAAGATATATATAGGGGAGAGTAGCCATATTTGGACCGCCGCTTTAATTGGACCGTTGCCATTCTGCCGTTAATTACAGGAAGAGACTTCATCTACCGCTGAAATCCTACTCATCAGAATGTCATCACTCATGATTAGAAGAAACAGCCGCCTACCACGTGCTGTTTTCAGACAATTTAAAAAAAACTAAAGTTAGCTGTTTTGATCTAATTTTTTCCTACTAAACGTAAGTGACTATTTTAAAACTAAGGAAAGTTGTTATGTTTCCATATACATATATGAATTCATCTGTTTATTGCGCATATTTTTCATGCGGATTTGTTTGATTTCGTTTTTGTTCTTAGTCTTGAAATTAACTGTTTTAAAAAAGGGCGCAGTTGCCGTAATTGGGCCAATTTAAGTTGCTTAAGTTGGACCAGATATGCGATCATAAATTTGAAAAGTAAGTAACAAATTTCGAGGACGGTACGCTTTGTACACTTTTTTTTTATATTTTATAATGGATTACTATCTCTATGCAAGTTTTTTTTGTATATCTGGAATAATTTTTTTACACAGTTTAGCCCTATATAAACATAAAAATATTTTTACATGCCCATGCATTAAAGTTTGTTAGCAAGGTCTTTTATCTTGTATGTAATTGTTTTTATTTTCTTTGAATTCTTTATTCTTGAGGCATATTTGATTTACAGGTTTGAATTCAAACATTTTCCTCCTGCAGGATATTTGTGATGGAAAACTTTTTACAGTTCTGGAGGGTGAAATTATACTTTTTCGCCATTAAAACGCATAAAATCTCAAACCTTGAGAAAAATGTTGAAAAAGACACAGACAAACTGTCTGAAGAAAAACACACGTGACAGCAAAATCTGATAAAGATATAGGAAAGCAAAAGGAAACAGTAAGTTGAGAAGAAATTGACCTGCAACAAGGCTGTAGCTGCAAATCCTCCTTAAAAGCAAAAAAAAAAAAAAAAATCATTAGAAATATTATATCCCTTGCTAAATTTAGTTAAATCAAAGTACAAAGGGAGCAAAAAAACAGTTGTGTTAACATCCTCGCCGTATAAACTAAACCTTAAAATGAAAAAAAAAAAGACAAAAAGGAAGCTTTCACAGCACAAAAGATATTGGAACATTGAGTTTTAAAAAATAGGCGTAATGCAATTAGCAAGAAAATGTTGGAAGAGAAGAACTACATACATAATGTAAAGAAAACTTCTGTTGAAAAAAAAAAAATCTGATAATTCAAAATCTAAAAAGAAAAATCTAGACAGTGAGGACAGGTTTGCCTAATTTGTAAGAAAAATAAAATAGCAGAAATGATTCAGTGGTCAGATTGCCATATACGGTTCCATGTTGTTTGCCCTGGAAAACAAAAACGAAAGACAAAATTCATGTATAAGCTTTGCATCACCCCTTACATGATATTCAAGTAACTGACAATTAATTCCATAATTTTTATTCGTAATTACTGATAACTTTGATTTATATTTTGAATATATTTTGATTTAAAACAATTACACTTATTTTCAGATATTTGATTTCATTATATTTCATTGCTGTTATTTTGTTTGATTGTTTCATTAATCGCAAAATTTGCTTTTCTTAAAATTAGTGATATTCCCTAGTCATTAAAACAACCTAATATTATTTGGTCCAATTTAGGACACTGGGGGTCCAACTTAGGCGACCAGTTGCTGAATTTGGACCACTTTTGACATTTTTTTCAAATTAAAATAAAATTTAAGATTTTCAAAAAGAAATTGATCTAAATATTTATTTAGTTAGTAGATGAATAGATATACTCTGTGTAACGATCTTTTGCAGATATTCCAAAAATTAAGTGAGTTACACCTGAAAATAAGTGAAGTGGTCCAAATTCGGCTACTCTCCCCTACATAAACTTTCAGTGTATTTGCACTTTATTCCTGTTATTATATGTTTTGAGTATGAAATATATACTCAAAACCTAATAAAAACATTTGATTTATAGAGAAACTTGCACAAAATTTTAAATAAAAAAAACTTTTACTTAAAAGTAAATAAAATTGTAAAGAAATATTTCCTTAAAGCGTTTATTTTAAAAGTGTCCTAGAAAATTGATAAAGATTAATAAATAATCATTTAGAAATTTCCAAAATACTTATTACATTTTTAAACGTTGATTTTGAAAACTAGCAATATATTATATATATATATTAAGTTTTTATTCTGACATCCATCTTTAAATATTTAAAACTTTTAAAATATATATATATATTGAGATATTTAATTTTATTAAAAATAGGAACTTTTTTTTAGCATGCACGTTATAAAAATGCGTTAATTACTATTTTTTTCAGTGTGGGATTTATAATGACTATTTTCCGAAACGGTGTCAAGAAAAAAAGAACATCCAAAGTAAGAATTTTTTAACATTTACATAATTAAAGATTCTTTTTGAGACGATGAACGAAAAAATTAAGAGCGTAATTTGTTAAACTACTTTAAATATTGAGAGCATAAAAAATAAACAAAACAAAAAAAGCATATATATAAAATATAAATTTCTAAGTATGCATTAGATACATTACATTTTTTTTCCGTCGTATTTGTTTTAGAAAAATACACATTAATTTCCCATAAGTGATAGATTGTGGCTACAGATTTCAATTATCTGATTTTTCTTCAAACAAATTTTTATTGCAAACAAAAATTTAATTTTCTCATTTATCTTATCCCTTATAAATAATGCATAATAGCCAATAAAAGCAAAACATTAATTATTTCAAAAACAGAAAAGCTCTCGTTCTTTTCTTTCCTTTTTTTTTATTATTATTCATCATTGTTTTTTTATCGCTCATTGTTAATCTCGTTAGGCATAAAATAAACTATTTTTTTCATATTTTCCACCTCATATTTTTGAAAGCATAATATAGATCAAAGAATAGATTAATATAAGAAACGACTTCTACATTTCAGTTTTCAATAAAAAAAAAAAAAAAAAAAAAAATGCAATTTAATAAATTACAACGACCATTTGGAAAATGATTTCTTTAAAGACTAAAATTTAGGACATAAAAAATAGCACGGAGTTGATCATACATTACGTACGCCGTGAATTAAACATTAATAGTGTTATGACACGTAAAAATTGCAAGCGACAGAAATCGACTGCGACTCGTACGTATTATCCACCTGAAACTTACGTATTATCCAAGCATTTTATTGGTTGTTCGGAAAAAGGCTTTTCCATCGTCAGATTTCCAAGAAATCTGACGGCCAATTTTAAATGAAATTTATTTCTTAAACTTTTAAACATCCCACAATATTACTTTTTACACCGTCGTATAGATAATAAAATGTACTTTTAAATGAAATTTGTTTGAAAGCTGTATTTCAATTTGTTTCTGAGTTATTCATTTTTTTTTGTAGTTTTTATTATTTTTTTGTGATAGTGGCAACACTCTGTTGTCCATCTCTGTTGAAAGTAAAGGGAAATACAGATTACTGTATAGACCAATCAGAAAACGAATAAAATGATGATTTAACCAATGAAAAGTTTCAGATATGCTTTTGATTTCCTACCCTGACGAGGACAATAACCATTTTTCCAAATGGTTAAAAAAAAATATTTTCATCGAAAAATTTGCAACAAAGTTGAAAAGTGTTTATGACATCGGTTTGTCTGTCCGTCTGTACGCGCTCTACTTTTTCTAAATTGCTGGAAGTAATATCATATAGCTGATATAAACACGCTTGATATCGCATCAGCAGGTTTTGGTATTTTTTAATGCCATAAAAATACTATTATTTATATATTTTGATTATTATTATTATTATTATTTTATAAAGTTGTATGTATGTAAAGAGCGTGTTCTTATATGTATTTATTTTGATTATTATTATTGTTATTTGATATAAATGTGTTCATATATGTATTTACGTTGTAAAGCCTTAGTTAAGAGAACGAATGCACAGGCGTATTTTATCTTCGAAGGGGATCTTTTCAGACAGACTTGAAGTCTCCAATCTTAACAAAAGGTTGACATAAAATGCCAAACAGAATTTACAACTGCGCGTAAGAATATTTATTGGACCTCATAAAAGAAGTTGTAAACATGGACCACACGGGCGAGGAAGAGAGACACGGGGTCTCAGGCCCTGTGATCACTGACGTTTAGTGTGCGGAGTGCTTCGCACCCCGAAAAAGTGGAGTATCGAATCAGAGGTTTGCGAGAAGGTTGTTAAAGGTCGTCAAGACTGACCGATCATTTGATGAAGGCGGCAAAAGACCATTCTTCATATTGTTAATACGAGGTGATGTCGTAAGCGAGGAATTAAGATATGGTTAGATCTTATAGATTTCTCAACAGTGATGGTTAAAAGGTGATTTCGGAGTTCTGATGGATTGTTCAACAGAGATGAGATGACTACAAGAGATCTGAGGGATTATTCTACACTGATGGTTAAATAGAGATTTGATAGATTCTCTCAACAGTGATGGTTAAACCAAGATTTACTAAGTTTTATCAACAGTGATGGTTTAGAGATGAGTACGAGTTTTTCGGGTCGTGTTTTCCCGTTAAGGGACGATTCTAAGATCGGCAACTCTTGGACCTGATATCATCGACAGTTTAAATATTATTGAACTTTACCTGGAATGTGAAAAACCCCAATATTCGACGGTAATATGTGTGTGACTAACGGCTATGAGTAAGCTTCTACTATATTGTTCAGAAGGAATGTGTTATTTAATATTTTTGTATTCCCATTGTTTTAGTTTTCTATGTTGTGCTAGGGATGTACAATTTATGGTAATCAAGCAATTAATTAATCTTTGTAATAATAATTTATAGGTTAAACTTAATTCAAATGTTAATTCAAATTCGTTCGTCGGAACGCTGGTGTCTTGTGACACAACTTATTTGGTTTTGGTAAATATGTTAATTAAACTGTAAATAAACTTTTTTGTTAATTGTTAAATTTTGGTCTATGTTTTTAATACAACATGAGTCCATTGTTTTACTTTAATTTAATTTTTATTTCAGATTATAAATTTCTTTCGTATGTTATTTATGCGTAATTTTGATAGGGTTTGTTTAAATAAAATTGCGCGATCTAAAAGCTATTTCTACACTAAAATTACACAACGCAGTTTGGGGCAGTTTTGGAGATGTGTTTTCTCCCTCCTCAATTTAAGATAATTGTGGTTAGATTAATTATCAGAAGTAGCCAGGTCCATTATTCATTTTTTACGATCCCAAATGTTTGTTTATAAATTGTAATGTTTTGAAATGCCCACTATAATATTTCAGGTACAGTAATTTAGGAGTAGTTAACCTACAATTACTAGGGTAATTAATCCCAATTACCCATTTTTCCCCCACCATCAAGATTGTGGTTTTAC
This sequence comes from Maratus speciosus, assembly GCA_963932465.1. Lineage (NCBI taxonomy): Eukaryota > Metazoa > Arthropoda > Arachnida > Araneae > Salticidae > Maratus > Maratus speciosus. Next base: position 353,502,709 of record OZ010799.1, on the reverse strand, counting down.
CCTGGCCCCAATCCCGTATATGTCTGGGTAGTTAGTCGGTGTCGGTATCTGTTCTTATATTCTTCCCAACATAAATATACTCGGATTGCCCTGAAATTTATGTATGTTATTGACGATCATAGTACGATCCGTATTTAAAATTAAGTTTATAGTATGTATAGTTCATTTACAGGGACAATCAAAAAGTATTCTGTTAGAATACGGCAAATGAAAAAATTCATTTCAAATGCTTCTTAATGATGTACACCCTTTCAAACATAATTAAATTGATATGCATATATGAAGTGCACTGAAATATGCATTTTGTAGAATACGCGGTCCAAAGAATATTTATTATTCATTTATAGGGACACTCAAAATAATTCCGTTACATAACGGCATAGGGGGAAACTGCTTGTGGAATATTTCAATTATGTTATACAATTTCATTTAAAATGAAATTGATATACGTCGCTGAAGTTTACTACAAGTTATTACACTTATAATATGAAGTGCATAGCATTTAATTCGACACTAAAAGATTTCAGATACTATATTGTATCCAAAATACTGTATATTAGCGATGATTCCTATAAATGCATTTTTAATTATGATATACGCTTTTAAGTTTGACTAAATTTATGCAAACTATGTGGTGTGTATAAATGCTATAGTTCTTATACAGGGCTACACAAAAGAATCCATAAAGGTCACTGAGTATGAGTGTAAATTTCTTTAGGGTGGTTTTTAAATGCGTTATGCATATTTACGGTGAACTACATTTAGTTTACTAAGATATGTTTGTGGAATATCGATAAAATGAAATACAAAAAGTGGATAAATGGCGGTCTATGCATGATAATTTCTGGAAGTGTATTTCAGGAGTTTAGGAGTGTTTTATTTTGAATTTAGTTTTAGCTAAATAGTGGCGTGTAATAAAGGTACTAGATAGAATACAGAGCTGTACAAAAGTATTCAAGTATATTCCATCTACTAGTAAAAATTGCTGAAAGAGAAACTGCAACCTGTTATGCGCTTTCTTGCTAAACTAAACTTTCGCATTATATAGTATGTATATGAACATACAGATGAAATACAGTGCTGTTCAAAAGAATAGAATTACAATTTTGGCTATAGACGGTAACAATTGAAATCAGTTTTTCAAAAGTTTAATGCGTTTTTTAAAATGTTTACGTAGTTATCGTTTTTATCTTATTTCCCTAAATAACTATGTCCTTTCAAATGATTCAAGAAGTGTTGGAAATTGTCTCATAATCTAAGCATGGTTTTTCTTTCTTATTTTAAATTGCAGTATGCTTGTACCTAAGTCATATGACGACTATTAATTGACACGCTATTGTTTGGCTGATAAATAAAGCACGGAAAAAAAACCCACAGAAAAAATGAAATATTTTTTTATTAATCTGGTAAAAATATAATAGAACCAATAATAATAGTAATAATGATAATAATAAAAATAATAATAAGTTACAGTTCGTTAATTTTTCTTTGGGCATTAAACTCGAAAATGGAAAACTCACTGCATTTTTTCACATAGTAGAAAGCTTCAGTTAGTGATTTTTTTTTTTATACATATAATTCTTCCTCTGTTTCTTTCTTTAAGATGCAGAAGAAAAAAAGAAAAAAAAGCATTAATTAAATTATCTTTATTGGACTTTTAAATTGATTTCACAACGTATAATCACAATTTAATTAATATGAAATTGTTAATTTACTAAAGCGAGCTGAAAAATATACAGGATCATCGAAAAATAATGCCTAGATTTAAAAAAAATCATAACATCGAAATCTTTTATGTTAAAAGAGTAATTATTTCACTACACGATAACTGGTAAACGCAAGTTTGGTTTTAGTTCACCAGAATTAATTTGCGTGACTGTGCTATGCGTGGATTAGTTGCGCAGTCGTCAAGGTCAGCCGACGCGCCAGACTGCAGCTGCTCAGTACGATGTTGACCGTGCAACAAAAAGCACAGTGCGTGATTTGGTATGCGGGTTATTTCATGACAAAGTAATTGGACCTTTCTTTTTCGAAGAAAAAACCGTGTACTGAGCAGCTGCAGTCTGGCGCGTCGGCTGACCTTGACGACTGCGCAACTAATCCGCGCATAACACAGACACGCAAACGAATTCTGGTGAACTAAAACCAAACTTGAATTCACCAGTTATCGTGTAGCGCAAGAATTACTTATTTAACACAAAAGGTTTCGATGTTATGATTTTTTTTAAATCTAGGCATTATTTTTCGATGACCCTGTATATTACATTCATTATTTTACATTTCCTAATTTTAGTGCTGTAAATATCCGTTGTTGTATTTTCACATTCAGTTGGCCTATTTTTGCGATCATGTCTTGGCGAATCAGTAAATATATAGTTTTCAGGTGCATTCGTAGTTATGTAAGTACGGAGCACTTATAACCGTCGCCTGGTCCGCCCGTTTGTCTGTCTAGCTGTCTGCCCCCATATAACAGCACAAAAAATACATGTCTGCCCCCATATAACAACACAAAAAATACAAAACCGAATGGTTTGAAATTTAATATATATAATCATTGCAGAATGTTGTCGAGTCATTTCAAATTTTATGAAAATCTAATGAAAACTTAAAAGAGTATTAATAAAAATTTTCCTCATTCTATTAAATCCTATCATACGTAATTAAATCAATGATATCTCGTGGTAGGTAATGACTCTAGGTTGTCATGATGATTAAGTCCTATTTAAGATGGAGTCCTATTATTTCCGTATTACTCAATTTAACATATATAATCGTAACAAATTTTGCATTAATGTATTTTTGCGTAAGCATGCCATAGCTATTGCACCAAGATCTCAATATTTATGAAACTAGTTATAGTACTAACGAAACTCATTTGCCACGTTTGACGTACAGTTTTCGTCTTGTTGTAACTTCTATACATTGTCAACTATATAAATATTTGTAAATTTATTTAAAATGAAATTCTAAAGCTATTAAAATGTTGTATTGCCATATCAAACATCGTTGTACATACTTTTTATAATTCTAGTGCATCATGATATAATTTTCCTAACATGTAATTTTCTTACCACTTCATACATTTTGTAAATTAAGAAATTCTATATAAAATCATGAGCCGAAACGCAATGCCTAAATCCAAAAACTTATACAATATGAACTTTAAAAAGCTCACTGTTTTACAGAAAAGGCAACTAAAACGATAAAAGAGATGTAACAACTTATAAAATACACATTTTATTTAAAACTTCTTAGTACTTTCGGCCTGCATTTGCCGAGGCCATAATCAGAGAGTATTTTAACTAACTGCTGTTTATTTATACAAATACGTCACTTCCTTTTGAAATGAGAGAGCCAATAATTTATTAATTATTGGAGTTGAAAGTAGAAGTAGCAGTTAGCATATATTTTCTCTACATAAGTTCAATCCAAGGGACTTCTATTTTTAACTCTAATAATTATTGGCTCTCTCATTTTAAAATGAAGTAACGTATTTGTAAATGTATTCATCAATTTGTTATTAAAATATTATCTGATTATGGACTGTAGAAATATAGCCCAAAAGTACTAATAAGTTTTAAATAAAATGTATATTTTTAATTTGTAACATTTCTTTTGTTATTTTAGTCGCCTTTAAAATGAAAAAGTGAGCTTTTTAAATTTCATACTGTATTTTTTTTAAGAAATTCTTTTTTAAATTTTCCACTTTATCAATATTTGATATTTTCAAATAATAATTTATTTATTTTATTCTAGAATTATTATTATTAAATCTCGATTCTGTATCTTACAAACAACACATTTACAATATTTTTCAGGCCAAACTCGAGTCTATGCTAGAGTATGCTCGATAAAATATTTTTTTACTTATCTACTGTAGTTGTATAAGCAAATACCATTATTTAAATATTTATTTTAAGATTAAATAATGATGTTAAAGTACGAAAAATACACAAGACATGAAAAAGTATTTTGATAAATAGAGCAGAATAAATATTTAATCAGCTAAAATAAATATATATTTTTATAATGCCTCGTAAATGCAGATTTAAAAAAATTTTTATACATGAATATAAACTCAAATAAAAAAAAGGCAAATGGGAAAACAATTTATATTTTCATTAATCTTGAAGAACTAGAAAGTGAAAAATTTAGTTTCATTTTCAAATTTTCATTATCAATTGAAAGTACTTTCAAAGTAAGTAATGATTTATTTATATATAGTGATTAATTTATGAAATAAATGTAAATAACTCATTTCACATTGGTTACCATGTGTTTGTTTTTAAATATTTGCTAGTTTTTTTATTATTATCAATGATTTCAAATGCCAATACATTTTAATAATTACAAATGAAACTTTTATAATTTTTAGTATTTTTATTCTGCAAAATATTTAGTAAGCGAAGAATGATTTCTTTTAATAATTTACACTAGTCACACGAATACATTCGTAAGCTAATGTTAAACCAGTGACAGCGTTCTTTTCATATATATCGATATTTTTGATATTTTTGGATATTTTGTTTTCTTTTTGCATAGGATAGCTGAAGTCGATCTTGAACGGCGTATTTTTTATTTTCCGATTTTGGTTGCAGATTTTCATTAGTTCAGTTAAACAAATAAATTTAAATAAAATAGCGTAAAAATAATAATCTAAATCTGTCCACTGGCTTTGTTTTATGTTTTCAAAATTATTCATGGAAATTTATTAAAAAAAAAAATACTTTTTTAAAATCTATTTTATGTGGTTTTTATACCATTAATTTTCTCTGATTTAAACAGAGCGTCCTTAAACTGTTTCGACAAACTGTAAGGGTAGTACCTAACAAGAAAACTGTAGTACTTATCAATATGATGAACCTTTGTACAGAAACCCATTTACGCGGTTGATGAAGTATTCAGTCACAATACAGTGTGTTTCACTCACAAGCTGAATTCGGGTTTTTAGCCTTAAACTTAACAACACCCAAGATTTTTTGTCTGTCTTTTATAACCAACAGAACGACATCAAATGTGATTGCAGTTAATGTAGTGCTGAAAGCGCACTATTATTATGTCAGTTTCACCACATGTACGGGCAGTAACGTCTTGCATTATGCAGCATTTAACTCAGTGATTGGGCATTAGTTATGCAATATCTTTAATCTTGGTGATTTTCATGTTATCGTATTTCAATGGAAAAATTTTATCTATATATAATATTGTCACAATATATGCAAGTTAGAAACGAAAATAGGATTCAGATTGCAGTCATAACCTCTATTATTGATTGAATTCTTGGCTTGTAATCCTGATTTATTATATCAATATTGATAACCCAAATAGGAACAATTTAGTGTTGACTAGAGAGCCTAGTTGACAGGGGTTCCCGCTTTCAAGTGTTTGAAGACTCGTTAGGCGGAACAAATACGCAGAACGCCGATTTTACATGATACACAAATTCTCACATATAACATTTAGTACCATATTTTTTGTTACCCTGCATCGAGTGTAAAATAATACAGTAAAACTCTTTATACAGAACTTGCATATAACGGAAAAGATTTATTGTCTTACCGAAAAAGTATATCATACAAATCGCCACTGCTAAGACGGAGACCTGTCTGAAAACGAAACATTTTTCAACATTATTTTAATTTACTTTCTCATACCCAATTTAAACAAAGCCTAATATTAAATACAACTTTATATAACCATAATATAACATAAAATATTAAATACAACTTTATATAACCTTGATTTTTTTAATCAGTCATTTATTTACTGAAACGGTTTATTAGTAAATGCTACGAATTATCGGTAAATGCTCGATCTAGAAGAATTTAAAAGCATATTTCGGGCTTTTACCAACTCATGTTGGTAAATGTTAGGATTTACCAGTAAAACATAGGACTTACCAGGCTCCGGGCTTTTGCGGTAACATATGAATTAAAACGTAATAATTTCTGGACACTTTAAAACAGCATGACTGTCAAAATAATAGTTGTTAAATATGGAATATTTTCAAACAGAGAACTTTAAAGACTTTTTTTATTATCAAGATGTGAGTTTCAGGCATTGGGCGCAAAGAAGTTAAAAAACTGTTCAATATTTTTTCATTTTATTTTCACGATGTATCGTGTACGGAAGGCTCTATAAAGTGAACCCAAATTTGCATCCTTATATATTTTGTTTAAAACATTTTTGCTTGATGTAACCTGATGATGAGTGATGATTTCCTGAACTGTTAAATGATTTATTTAAGCAATATACAGTTTTCATAAAAAAATGCTATAAATAAACACTTTTTGATGTTCAATGAAAGCACAAAACTCTAAGTAGAATTATATACCAACAAGTTTGTTTTACACGGATCCCCGAACATTAACGCGAAACTCTGTGAAGAATTTTCTCAACCATTATTCAACAGAAAAATTAAAAATTTAAAGATGTCTACTGAAGTGATTTGTTATCAAACAGCATTTGCTATTTTTCTATAAAAAATTACGAGTATAAGAGATTGTTGTGTCAGAATGGCACTTTTTTCCCTTTTCAAGCGCTATCGTTTCCCGAAATACAGTTCAAACGCTAACTTTGACGGCAATTTCTGAAAGATTTTCTGCTTTTGCCAAAACATTAGAGAACCTGCTCAAACCCTTTCACCGCCAGAGGGTTTTCCTGTATTTTTATAAGAAAGCTTGTAAATTCGAGGTTATATATATATTTATAAATCGCAGTTTGATGCTATAATGACTTTAATATAACTTCTTTCTAGTTATGGTTCAAAATAAAATTCGATTTCAAATATTTTTGTCTACAGCCATTTTAAGATGAATTCTAGAAACGGGAAAATCCGAGCCAGCCGGTTAAAGGGTTAATAATTTCCGAATAAGAAAACCTGTACATTTCATGAGTTTGTCAGAAAGTAGGCAGTATTGATTTGAGAACAGCCTTAACATAAAAATGTAAAAATTTAGACTCAATTACATATTTTAAGCAAGTAAAATTTTGTATGTGCTATTTCCTTTTATACGGTAGGTTTCGCAACCAATGGAAAATCAGATATATTATATCAAAGTAAGAAAAAATTATGAAAGAAAATTTTTAATTCTATAAAACTTATTTGTTGATTTTTTTAATTTCAAAAAATATTTGATTATTATATAAATTATTATTATATAAATTATCCACATATATAAAAATATACATGTGGGAATGAAAAATAAGACTCAATGGTTAAATGAACGTGATATCTCAAGTGAGACTCGTAAAAGGTGAACTCAAAATTGCAGAGCGGGATGTTGTGGTTCTATAGATATTTAGCAATGGAGTCGTTTGGTAATTTTTAACGCAAAGCTCAGGGAAGCTTTTGTGGATTGTACGATATTATTTTGAATGTTAAGCTGTATTTTTTATATATATTAAACCTTTTTATAGCTATTTACATTAAAACCCACAGTTTTGGGGATCGGGCCGGGATTTGGACTATTTTGACTATTTGGATGATTTGGAAGATTTGAATTTGAATAACGGAGCTATTTTGTACTTGAATCAAAAAATAAAAATATTTTTCTGAACTGATATTTATAACACAAAAAATTTACCTGTTCGTCTGATGTATAATGATTAGAGATGATCCGTAATCAAGCCTACGAGATAGTGTAATGTTTTTTTCTGTTGAAGTGTTAACAAATTGAACAATGTCTGTCCTGAATAAAGCTAGAAAAGCAGATTTGTTTACAATGTGTGAAGACCTAGGTATAGTTGCGCCTCAGAGTTCAAGAATTATTGACTTGATAAAGTTGGTGACAGAATCAAATGATTATGAAGAAAATTTTGTTAAAGCTCGACCTGAAGTCATTGCTGCTGAGAGAGAAGAAATGAAACACCTAGAAGCAAAATAACAGACAATACATTACATTACAAGATAAAAACACTAAAAACAATATAAAAGGACATATCGGATTCATTCTGAATCCCTCGTCAGCTAATTCCTACCGTAAAAGTCATACTAGATTTTAAAGTTCAACAAGTAGAAAAACATTACATTAAGTTGCCAAAAAATTATAGCTAAAACAAAACTGAATGTTCTATTGGTAGAGATGCCACCTCGTTAATTGCTAAATCGGCGGTTCTCGTGTACCAAGCTTATTAAAACATACGACTTGCATAAATGCTACAGCCTGATCTAATTATATAAGCATTTTCAAAACTCGGAAAATGATCAGTTTTCATGACGTGGTCAACAATTTCAGAATTTAAATTTTTAGTTCTAAAAGCATGTTTATGCTCCTTAAGTCTTGTTTCAAGTGCACGGCTGGTTTCACCTATGTAGACTGCATTACACTGTTTGCACGGAATACCATAAATAACATCTTTAAACTGTGAGATTGGATATCGATGCTTAAAATTGTTTAAAAGATGCTTAAGTGGTTTCTATGGGATGAAGGACGTGTGAATGCCAAGTAGTTTCAAAAAATGCGAAATCTTCTCTGAAATACCTTTGTAATACGGAATGCTTGCGAATTTATTAACTTTCATACGTTGGAAGGGTGGAGGAGTATCCATGTGTGCACGAAGAAATTCCATAAAAATGCGAAAACAAAACTTTTCAGGGTAACTATTCAACTTTAAATCGTATAATTTTTTTTTTGTATTTCTATATTAAAAAGGTCTTCAGTGCTGCAATATCGTATAGATCTGGTAAATAAAGTGTGCACAAACGCCATCTTATGGGATTTAGGAGATTCGGAATTAAAATTGAGATATTGTCCAGAGAACGTTGTTTTTCTGTAAACTGAAGTTTCAAGGGTTTGCGAAGTGGAGCCCATGCATCTATGAATCAGAATATCCAAAAACGGAATTTGCTGGTCAGTGTCATGTTCAATTGTAAACTGAATAGTAGAACATATTGAATTTGCATGGTTTAAAATAATAGGAAGGTTATGGTGTTCAGCAACTACAAAGACATCATCAGCATATCTACGCCAGAAATTAATTAGGTATCCTGTATTATGAAAAATATTTCTTTCTATATATTGCATAACTATTTCGGCAATAATAACAGATAACGTTGACCCCATTGGAATACCGTTTATCTGTTTGAAATATTTTTCGTTGAAAATAAAACAATTGCATGACATACAAAAATTAAAAAGGGTTAACAATGTTTCTTTATCAATAGCTGAATTTAAACTTAAGTTGTCAACAGGCCAGATTTAATCAATAACTGAACCAGCATAGTCTATCGGAATGGATGTAAAAAGACTAACGAAATCAAACGAGGCCATCACACGATCAGCAGGGAACTCAAGATTTTTAATGTCATCAAGAAAAGTGAGGGGAGAATTCAAACTGTAAGCAGAAGTTAAAGACAATTATTTTAATAGGGACGCAAGATATTTTGAGAGCTTATATACCGGTGAATATGTAAAATCAATAATCGGCCTCAAAGGAATGCCATCTTTGTGTATTTTAGGTAGCCCATAAAAATTAGTAACAGTTCCTGTATAGCAACGTAGATATTTAGCAATGGGTTCAGTGAGTTTATTTGATTTATATAATTCAGAAATTAAACTATTAAGATTTCTCTGTATTGTGGGCGCGTTTAATTTCTGAATTATCCAAATCAAATAAACTTCGCAAACCCTTGAAACTTCAGTTTACAGAAAAACAACGTTCTCTGGACAATATCTCAATTTTAATTCCGAATCTCCTAAATCCCATAAGATGGCAGTTGTGAAGACTTTATTTACCAGAGCTATACGATATTGCAGCACTGAAGAGCTTTTTAATATAGAAATACAAAAAAATTTATACGATTTAAAGTTGAAAAGTTACCCTGAAAAGTTTTGTTTTCGCATTTTTATACAACTTCTTCGTGCACACATGGATACTCCTCCACCCTTCCAAAGTATGAAAGTTAATAAATTCGCAAGCATTCCGTATTACAAAGGTATTTCTGAGAAGATTTCGCATTTTTTAAACCACTTGGCATTCACACGTCCTTCGTCCCACAGAAACCACTTAAGCATCTTTTAAGCAATTTTAAGCATCGATATCTAATCTCACAGTTCAAAGATGTTATTTATGGAATTCCGTGCAAACAGTGTAATGCAGTCTACATAGGTGAAACCAGCCGTACACTTGAAACAAGACTTAAGGAGCATAAACATGCTTTTAGAAATAAAAATTTTAATTCTAAAATTGTTGACCACGCCATGAAAACTGATCATTTTCCGAGTTTTGAGAATGCTTATATAATTAGATCAGGCTGCAGCATTTATGCAAGTCGAATGTTTTTGGAAGCTTGGTACACGAGAACCGCTGATTTAGCAATTATCGAGGTTGCATCTCTACCAATAGAATATTCAGTTTTGTTTTAGCTATAATTTTTTGGCAACTTGATGTAATGTTTTTCTACTTGTTGAACTTTAAAATCTAGTATGACTTTTACGTTAGGAATTAGCTGATGAGGGATTCAGAATGAATCTGAAAGGTCTTTTTATATTGTTTTTAGTGTTTTTATCTTGTAATGTAATGTAATGTCTGTTATTTTGAAAAGTTTTTATAAATATGAATGAACTCAGACGTAGTCCTTTTGTTTATATCAAAAAAAATGTTCAAGTATGTTGCACTGAAGTTTTGAAGAATTCTACTATAAAATTGAATTGTGCTGCCATAAGTAATAATGAAATGAAAGCGTCATCGGTGGATAATTCACGTGATGAAAATATTATAGTTGCAAATGATAATAATGCAGGAAATAATTTCTTGATTAATTTAGCGAGCATCATAGATGATGATAAAATTGATTTGAATCACGTGAGAAATTTGAAAATAAGAAAACAAATATATAAATTAGTAATGGGATACAAACCAAATGAATCAAAAGAAACAGCATTACGGATGGACAAAATTTTATCTGATGAAATTGTTAGTCCTGCACATGATAGAAAAGGCTATGTAAAAGATTGCCGTAAGAATTTCGATTATAGGGGAAAGAACAGAAATTTTAATAGACCAACGGATAACAGAAGCAATAATAGATATGGCCAAAAATATGTTAAACAGTAACCATGGAAATTACAATAAATATAGATATGGGAAACATAGTTCAGAGAATTCTTACCAAGATGAATCAGAGATTCCCCAAAATTTTGAGATTGACGATTCTTTGATACCTCAAGATATGACAGAAAGTGAAGGTTTGATGAATAGTTCATCGGATATGGTTGAACCTAATGATACATTTGAAATGATAGAAAGTGCTTCACCTACTTCTAAAGCAAGGTATAATCCAAATTTTTCTCCTAGGTGCAAAAATAGAGGCTACTACAATGGTCGAAATAATTATAATTATGATGGTCGACAATCAGACAGAGGTAGCTATCAGGAGCAAAGAAATTCCCAACCACCACACAGGTATAGCGCACAGCGAATTGCAGATTCGTCTAGCAAATTTGAAAAGAGATATGAAAATGATCTTAGAACTCATGATCAGGATAATTACAAATCGGATTATAGGTCTGGAAGTTACAGACATGATAATGGGTACTATGTAAGACAAAGGTATAATGACGGTAGAAATAGTCCTCATTATGGAATTAAAAGAGCTTATAGTGGAAGAGATACTTATTCCAATTCTTATAATTCTAGAGGTAATAAATATACAGCTTCTAAAGATAGAGATCAATTACAGAAAGAAATTACAGGGAAAATAGGTATACTGATTCTAAAGATAGAGATCAATATACAGAAAGAAATTACAGGGAAAATATGTATACTGATTCTAAAGATAGAGATCAATATACAGAAAGAAATTACAGGGAAAATATGTATACTGATTCTAAAGATAGAAATCAATATACAGAGAGAAATTACAAGGAAAATAGGTATACTGATTCTAAAGATAGAGATCAATATACAGAATATATGAAGCCGTGGGATAACGCATGTGAATAACGTGAGATGTTTTTGTTTTATGTTTATCTATTTATTTGTCTAAATTTATGTGTCTAAATTTTTGTAAGAAGCAACTGACGGGGTCGCCAGAAACGTCAGGATGACCGAAAATGTGGGAATGAAAGATAAGACTCAATGGTTAAATGAACGTGATATCTCAAGTGAGACTCGTAAAAGGAGAACTCAAAATTGCAGAGCGAGATGTTGTGGTTCTATAGATATTCAGCAATGGAGCCGTTTGGTAATTTTTAACGCAAAGCTCAGGGAAGCTTTTGCGAATTGTACGATATTATTTTGAATGTTAAGCTGTATGTTTTTTGATATATTAAACCTTTTTATAGCTATTCACTGTTTGGAGAACATTAGTTTCAATTAAGCAATACAGTACTCACATTAAAACCCACATATATGTTAAATCGATGACTTTTACTTTCTCTTCTTTATAAGATTTATCTCTTAGCTTAGAAAAGATTGTCTTAAAAAAAATCAATGCACCATTTCTTTCATTTTTTTCAATACATCGAATGGTTTTCAAATTATATTAGCACTTTCATTTTATGATTTTTTATACTTTATTTAGAGACTGTTATCGTCTAAATGTCAAACAGTGACACCTAAAATGAATATTTCAAAAAAGATTGCGAATGGTATTGAAGGTTTTATTTTTTTTTTCAATATTCAACCCAGACATTTTAATGGAAATTATATTACTTGAATATTTCATAAATGGACCCTATAGAGAAAACAGAGCGCCTAATTGACATTTGACATTTATATTAGTTCTTTATTTGACACTTATGATTAAATAAAAAAATATATATATATTCAATTTTCTAACGTTTAAATCTTTTTATTTAAGCTGATTTTTCTTACATTTTGCAAGAATATTCTTATATTAAAAATTATTATAATTGAAATTCACTACTTTCTTTTACATTATTTGCAGTTATTTTTCATTAATATGAAAGAGTTATCAATGAGTATTATTAGAACAGATTTGTATAGATTCTAGCTTGAGGTTGTAGTAATTTTATTTGGACATACATGGTGTCCAAATATGTATGAGAGTGGTTTCCTTACTCTGTCTGTCCACAGTTTTCTGAAAAGACCGTTGCGCGCAAGCTGTGTAATTTGGGAAGACGTTCCCTGTATGGCTGAAGTTATGCACCTCGAAGCTAGTCCTTGGTCTTTTTCATTAGATTTTTTTCATTTAATTTTTTATGTAAATTTCAGCTTTTTTGTGCTTTGCATCAGTTTTTACATATTAACCTTTAACTGATGTGATTAAAATTTGTCACACAACTGACGTGATGCGGTCTCTCAGACCTGTCGAATAAAATGAATAAAAAAATAACTTAAATGGTTGAATTTACTTAAATTTTGTCCTAACAATATCGTTGTACTTCTCTTAGGAGTATGTGAATTAAATTGCATGAAAAAGTATTTTATTTATATTACTTAAATTCAGTACAGAAAAAATTACTGATTTTTTTTTTTTTTTTTTTTCAAAATAAACGGTAGTTTGCTAATTTTGCTAATTAAATATAAAAATTAATCGTGTACAATTTTTTTTTACAAATTATCGTTGCAACAAAGTATGGAAATTGTAATGCAGTTTTTATTTAAAAAAAAAAATTATTTATCCTACGAATATGCAAGAGTCAAAGTACATCATTATTGCAGTCAAAACATATTTTTCTTGTACATTCAATCTATACTGACTTTTGGCATAAAGGGCACTTATAAGATGTTTTTCTGTAAACTTTTCTTTCGGTAATAAACACTATGTTTAACTCCATCAGAAATATTTACATTTTCACCATCGGAAAGTTCAGAATTCGTATAGAGATCTCTTCCGTCAGTAAAATCAGCATCCTCAAAACTTTCAATATTGGAAAATAATTGATCTGACCAGTTGTTCATAATGTCTTCTATTTCCTTCTGTCTAATGAAACTAGAAAATTTTCGAGGTTGCGACGACATCATATCACAAAAAAAGACACCAAAGAAATGAAAAAAAAAAGTACAACTAATTACCAGTATAAAAGCATGGAAACATTCAAATGCTTCATTTAAAACACATTACTAAATAGGTGTGATAAAATATATACAAATGTTTTTCAAAATTAAAAACACTAGATGTTAAAATGATAAAAACTACTCCGAGCGCTTTCGGCTAACCTTAAGCCTTTGTCAAGGAGAAGAGAATTGACTGATAAAAACACTCGACGCTCGATGTTTACTGCTACAGAATGACCGGAAACGCACTTCAAGAAGCCCGCAGGTGGTCGTATCCATTAAACTGAAGGAGGGAGAAGGTAGAGAAAGCTCAATCCTCCGAGAGACCGAACTTTCTAGTAATATTAAATAAATTAAACCAGATACGCGGAATTACTTAATATTACTGGAAAGTTCGGTCTCTCGGAGGATTGAGCTTTCTCTACCTTCCCCCTCCTTCAGTTTAATGGATACGACCACCTGCGGGCTTCCTGAAGTGCGTTTCCGGTCATTCTGTAGCAGTAAACATCGAGCGTCGAGTGTTTTTATCAGTCAATTCTCTTCTCCTTGACAAAGGCTTAAGGTTAGCCGAAAGCGCTCGGAGTAGCTTTTTATCATTTTAACATCTAGTGTTTTTAATTTTAAAAAACATTTGTATATATTTTATCACACCTATTTAGTAATGTGTTTTAAATGAAGCATTTGAATGTTTCCATGTTTTTTATATAATAAACAAAGGTGAATCTGGCGTTCAAGATTGGACTATTTTATTAAGTCAATTTATTAATTACGAGTATTGTACTACAGTTTCAAATAATCACACAACTGATGTGATGTGGTCTGACAGACCTCAGCGTAATGAATAATTCGTTTAAATTCAACTTACAGAATTATCGCTTTGTGTGTGACCTTGGCAACCTGGTAGAAGAAGGTACTTGCACGGTCAAGTAATATTTGCACTTTTAAGGGGTGGAAGTGTGTATAGCTGTGAGTCGCAGTGTCTGTGAGACCGCGTGACATCAGTTAAAGGTTAATAAAACGAATCTGGTTTAACATCTTTAGACTAATAGAGTAACTATTTTCCTCTTAATAATGAAACTAGGGGCTCTGCCCCCTGCAAGCTACGCTCGCCAATCCCCGTTCAGACACCGCAGAATTTAAAAGCATAATTTGATCGGTATTAAAAAGATTAGAGGAGACTGTATTATAATGAAAAAATCTATAGCGATCTCCCTGTAAATGGATTTCCATTCAATTTCCGTTGATTGCAAAAATTTAAGGTCGAATCAGTTGCTATTAAGACATCCGAAGGTTGTTTTCGTGTTTGATTAAAGAAGAGCAGTTAAACATTTGAAAGGAAATTAAAATAAAATGAATTAAGTATACAGAGTCTTTGCCTCCCGGTATTTTTTAACAGCGTTATAAAACGAATGACATAATGCAATTTACTACAGTTTACTGCTTTAACCACTTCAAGGGCGGTGTTTCATTTTTGGACCACTTAATTTTAATTCTTAAATGCCACATTGGCACCAGAATATTGGAATGAAAATTTTCCTTTTATTAAGAAAGTGAACAAAAGCATTTTCATATTTCGAAATTTGTTTGTAAATTCTGGTGCCATTCACTGATTTCAACATTTTACGAATTGAAATACCTTACCCCTGAAAGGGTGAAACGCAGATTAATGTCTTTATTATTTTAAAGTTTCCTTTCTCTTTTAATATTCACGTGTAAATACAATTTTCAAGACATGATTTTCAATATTTTCCTGCTTTTAACACTTACTCATTTAATAGTAATTTTAAATTTTTTTTTCTGTTTTTAATAGTCACGTGTAAATAAATTTTTAATCATTAGGAAATATTATTCTTTGCGCTGTTTATAGAATTGAAGACAATCTTTATAATAATAGCCTAAGTCATTTGACTAATGGCAACAGTTACTGGCGGATCCCTTCGATTTTTATATTCCACGCGGCCATTTTGGTACTTTAATGTTAGCCAGCCACAGGCGATAAGTCGCCAAATATTATTCTATCGCCATCATTTCACTTATATTATAATAGTCCAAGTCATGTAACTGGCACAAACAATTACAATCCTTCGCTTTTCATAAGAAAGGCTTCCATTTTGATTAAAGAATCAAAGTTATTTTTTCGAATAAAACTACATAAAAGTTGCCATGATCGCAAAGAATTATTGGTACTACTTGTTAGCCGGGTGCAAATCTCGCCAATATTTTTTTTTTTTTTTTTTTTTACTGACCAGTTAGCATTTTTTTTATTTTTTGAGTGGTAAATTAAAACGGTACTACTTGGTTATCCCATCGACCAAAAATCTTTCGCCATACTATAAGATTAAATGTCAATAATGGTTTATCGTAAATGTCACATTCACTTGACTGTAAGGAAGTTACACGTGTTTACCCCATCAAGTGATTTTTATTTCGACGTTTTATTTTTATTTTTATAAATGTTATACTAATTTATTCGTTTTTTCGTTATTTAAAATGAAAATTACGTCAATTTGTGTAATTTGGTGAGTGGTTTGGCGATTTATATAATTTGGCGAAATTGGTCGACAGGATAACTAAGTTAAATTATATATTAATCATTAACCATTAAAACATTGCTTTGAATTTGAAATTAAATGTCAGGATTTGTTGAATTATTTAATCGGGTTTTACGTGATTTCTTTTTAACGACAATTTGGCGAAAACTTCTTTTTCGAATACCATTTACATATGTATTTTTAAATTATTTTCTATTATTTTTAAAATGAAATAACAATATATATAAAAAAAATTAATTAATAACTATAGAACAAATCAATTTATAACATTTTTTTTTTTTAATAAAAGAAAATGAATGTAAATAAACATTTATTAATAAATAAGCAACAATAGCCGGGTTACCATGTCAGGCAAAATAACGGATTTTGGCGCCATATAGGTATCCCGGTGCGTATATGACATCTGCGCCAATTATGTTCTTTTCGTTTCTTTAAAAAAAGAAAGAAGTGAAAGCCATTAATTTTAAACTTTTCAGTTTTAAATGAAAGTTTTATATTATATAAAATGATAATGAAATACAAAATAAAAAGCATTGTTCTTAGCATACATTTAAGGGAGGCCAAACTGGTCGCCAAATTAGTTTAAAGTAATAACCTTTAATAAAATATGAAAAAAAATATCTGTTATGGCTAAAATTTAAGTAGCCATCATTAGAAAAAAGTATTTAAAGATAGAAAAAAATTAATATTTCGAAAACTAATACGAATTTAAAAAATCTAATATTAGTTTTGAGACCTGCGGATCAATACCGATTTTTGGTGACAACTTCATCGCAAAGCATTCCATATTTCAGGAAAAATCATCGCTAAACCTAATCAGTTGTTTAATCAGTCGTTTCATTGAATCGTTTCATAAATTCGTAACATTTCACTCGTTTCATATATCCGTTTCATAAATTCGCTTCATTAGGATTTTATATATACTAGGGGATCGTACCCGGGCTTCCCGGGTTACAGAATATAGGTGAAAACAGTTTTTTTTAAATTGAAAACTAATAATTTTTTTATATGCAGTAAATTTTTTAGACTGCCCACTTACATTAAAAAAGCATTTTTCATATGAAAAATACGAATTATATAATAATTTTTTTTTAATTTATCAAAAGCGATATTTTCTTATCAGCCGCATGCTAAGAGACCAAGATTTTGCTACTTACGGCATCCTTTTATATTCTGATAATTTCAGAGCTTGTACACATGTTTGTTAAATTTGTGTTTATTTATATTATTTTATTTATTTATTCATAGGGAAGTTTTTTTTAATGGATATTAGCCGGAAGAAAATGATGAACTCTTTATTTTGTTTTAAGGGCAAATGGATTAATCTTTCGTAATCGAGCTCTGCGTGCTATAGATAAAATAAAAAATATTTCATGCTTTAAAATTGTTTTTAAAACCATAGACATTCAGTAAACTGAGATGAACTTTGCAAACAAATTTCATTTGAAAAAAAAAAACAATCCTTTTTGGTGATCTAAAAATTTAAATTTTACGATTACAAATACGTTAGATTTGTGTTTTTTCAACATTATTCTTTTATTTGTTTATAAAAGAAGTATTAATTTCGTTAATTTGTCTTTCACAAATATGTTAGATTGGTGTTTTTTTTTTTATATTATTCTTTTATTTGTTTATAAAGGAAGTATTAATTTCGTTATGCAAAAATAGTCAGAAACAATTGCTGAACAATGTTTGTTGCTTTATGTGCAAAATGTTTATTATTATCATATTTGAAACCGGCACGTGATAAGATAAACTTAAAAAAAATCATGCTTAAAAATTATTTTAGAAAACATAATACATCAGTCAATTAAGATACAGTTTTTAAACAAATTGCATTTTAAAGTAAATTTTTTCCCTATGCAATGAAAATTGAAAATATACGATGGTCAGAAGATTAAAAAATTGCAGTAGCGAAAATTTCAAAACCGAAATTTGACGTGAAGTATAGCCATTCGCACAATGACGTCAGTGTTACGCACAGATACGTTTGTTCTTTATAATATAGATACATAATCAGTAAAATATAATATACATCAGTTATTAGGATGTGGTTATCAATTGGGGCTCTTATGCTTGGCATTTTGGAATGAAAAATATCAATTTTCACCTTCTCAAAATTTGCATACGCACTTCTCATATCCATATTCATCATTAAAAAAAAATTGTATTTTGTTTGATCATTTTAAAATCATTTTAACTCAAAACTTGAAGTCACGATTGTCAGCAACATCTTTTATGTGAACAGACGCACTCTTTACTTGAGATTCTAATCTCAATTCCGGAGAGTAAAAATTTCCGTAATTTATGTTTTTTAGACGCATTTGTGTTAAAATGTTTAGTTTTATCTAACAAAATGACCCCTTTCTTTTAAATATGACTTCATTTTCACTTAAATAAGCATTTCGCCCAGTGTCTGAAACTTAGTTTCAGTACACATGCAGAAGAAAAAACAATATAGATAATTTATGAGGAAAAATGCGTGTTTTCAAAAGCAGTAAGTCATTTTCCGTTATTATGCCCCTAATATAATATTCTGCTCCTAATGGGATTTTGCGCCACTAAACCCTATACAACAATTTTCAATTTTTATCAGAAAATGGCATGAATAAAATAAAAATACCTGATTATTTCTCTCTTCTCTTCAATAATGAAAGCTATCTAATTTTCACCATTTTGAAGAAATTTCATGAAATGCTTTTAAAATTAAAATATAAAAGTGGGGATATTAAAAAAAAAAAAAAAAAAAAAAAAAAAAAAAAACCATATAGTGCGATCACATCTACAAATGAACACCTTCATGTTAAAAAAAAATAGTATAATTGGTTCAGCAGAAAGATCAGGGCAGATGACTAAAAAATACACTTGTGTTTTAAATATATAGATTATATAAAATTATGAAAAATTAAATTAAGCAAATTATGTTATTTTGATAAAATTATAGTAGAATGTCTTAAAGAATAGCATTAAAATTTTATTATTCGAGAGAATTTTTGACAAAAACTTCAAGAACATGGTATTATTTTAAACGTCAAATTATTTTTAGCTCACAGGCTATCAAAGCCTGTGAGCTAATGTGCCCGCCCGTTCTGTATGTATGTATGTATGTATGTACGTATGTACGTAACGCGATAACTCTTGATAGAGACATCCGATTTGCTTCAAAATTTTTTCCTAGGTTCATTGTGATAAGGCGCTTCCCTGATTAGTTTTGGGAGTTCATTGGTTAAGGATAAAGGGGGAAAAACGGGGTTAGTCCATCCCCCCCTTAATTCAGAAAAATGGGTTTTTCATGCAAAATCATTCGATTTGCTCCGAATTAGGTATACCGGTTTATTATGCTAAGGAACATCCCTGATTAGTTTTGGGGGTTCATTGGTTAAGGATAAAGGGGGAAAAACGGGGTTAGTCCACCACCCCCCCCCTTAATTCAGAAAAATGGGTTTTTCATGCAGAATCATTCGATTTGCTCCGAATTTGGTATACCGGTTTATTATGTTAAGGAACATTCCTGATTAGTTTTGGGGATTCATTGGTTAAGGATAAAAGGGGAAAAGGGGGGTTAGTCCCCCCCCCTTAATTCAGAAAAATGGGTTTTTCATGCAGATTCATTTAATTTGCTCCGAATTTGGTATACCGGTTTATTATGTTAAGGAACATCCCTGATTAGTTTTGGGGGTTCATTGGTTAAGGATAAAGGGGGAAAAACGGGGTTAGTCCCCCCCCCCCTTAATTCAGAAAAATGGGTTTTTCATGCAGAATCATTCGATTTGCTCCGAATTTGGTATACCGGTTTATTATGTTAAGGAACATCCCTGATTAGTTTTGGGGGTTCATTGGTTAAGGATAAAGGGGGAAAAGGGGGGTTAGTCCCCCCCCCCTTAATTCAGAAAAATGGATTTTTCATGCAGAATCATTTAATTTGCTCCGAATTTGATATACCGGTTTATTATGTTAAGGAACATCCCTGATTAGTTTTGGGAGTTCATTGGTTAAGGATAAAGGGGGAAAAGGGGGGTTAGTCCCCCCCCCCTTAATTCAGAAAAATGGGTTTTTCATGCAGAATCATTTAATTTGCTCCGAATTTGGTATACCGGTTTATTATGTTAAGGAACATCCCTGATTAGTTTTGGGGGTTCATTGGTTAAGGATAAAGGGGGAAAAACGGGGTTAGTCCACCCCCTCTTAATTCAGAAAAATGGGTTTTTCATGCAGAATCATTCGATTTGCTCCGAATTTGGTATACCGGTTTATTATGTTAAGGAACATCCCTGATTAGTTTTGGGGGTTCATTGGTTAAGGATAAAGGGGGAAAAGGGGGGGTAGTCCCCCCCCCCTTAATTCAGAAAAATGGGTTTTTCATGCAGAATCATTTAATTTGCTCCGAATTTGGTATACCGGTTTACTATGTTAAGGAACATCCCTGATTAGTTTTGGGAGTTCATTGGTTAAGGATAAAGGGGGAAAAGGGGGGTTAGTCCCCCCCCCTTAATTCAGAAAAATGGGTTTTTCATGCAGAATCATTTAATTTGCTCCGAATTTGGTATACCGGTTTATTATGTTAAGGAACATCCCAGAAAAATGGGTTTTTCTTGCAGAATCATTCGATTTGCTCCGAATTAGGTATACCGGTTTATTATGTTAAGGAACATCCCTGATTAGTTTTGGGGGTTCATTGGTTAAGGATAAAGGGGGGAAAATGGGGTTAGTCCACCCCCCTTTAATTCAGAAAAATGGGTTTTTCATTCAGAATCATTCGATTTGCTCCGAATTTGGTATACAGGTTTATTATGTTAAGGAACATCCCTGATTAGTTTTGGGGGTTCATTGGTTAAGGATAAAGGGGGAAAGGGGGGGTTAGTCCCCCTCTTAATTCAGAAAAATGGGTTTTTCATGCAGAATCATTTAATTTGCTCCGAATTTGGTATACCGGTTTATTATGTTAAGGAACATCCCTGATTAGTTTTGGGAGTTCATTGGTTAAGGATAAAGGGGGAAAAACGGGGTTAGTCCACCCCCCCCCCCTTAATTCAGAATAATTGGTTTTTCATGCAGAATCATTCGATTTGCTCCGAATTTGGTATACCGGTTTATTATGTTAAGGAACATCCCTGATTAGTTTTGGAGGTTCATTAGTTAAGAATAAAGGGGGGAAAGGAGGCTAGTGCACCTCCTTAATTCAGATAATTGGGTTTTTCATGCAGAATGATTCGATTTGCTCCGAAGTTGGTATACCGGTTTATTATGTTAATGAACTTCCCTGATTAATTTTGGGAGTTCATTGGTTAAGAATAAAGGGAGAAAAGGGGGGCTAGTCCACCTCCTTAATTCAGATAATTGGGTTTTTCATGCAGAATGATTCGATTTGCTCCGAAGTTGGTATACCGGTTTATTATGTTAAGGAACTTCCTTGATTAGTTTTGGGGGTTCATTGGTTAAGGATAAAGGGGGAAAAGGGGGGCTAGGCCACCCCCCTTAATTTATATAAACGGGTTTTTCATGCAGAATTATTCGCTTTGCTCCAAATTTGGTATACCGGTTTATTATGTTAAGGAGCTTCCCTGATTTGTTTTGGCGATTCATTGGTTAAAGATAAAGGGGGGACTAGTCCACCCCCTTAATTTAGATAAATGTTCTTTTTGCAGGATTATTCGATTTGCTCCAAATTTGGTATACCGGTTTATTATGATAAGAAGCTTCCCTGATTAGATTTGGAGGTTCACTGGTTAAGTATAAAGGGGGAAACGGGGGCTAATTCCCCTTCACTTAGTTTTTTGAGGGGCATTATTCTTTAATATAAGTGTATAATATACAATTAGTGTGAATAGCCTGTGAGCTCAATGCCATCAGTTTAGCTGGGCACTTTTCTTTTTTATTTTGCTTGTCTAACTCTGCGAAGCAAATCCATTAGGCGAGAATCATCGATTTCTATAATATAAATCGCTATTATTTGCACGTCACCTCTCTTTTATAAAGACACTCTAAATTTTTGTAAAACATTTCGTTTTATCAGTATGTGATTTCGAATACTTTATTTTCAAAAGTGAAGCATTTTCACCTGTGAAGAATTTCAAAGTAGCTGGGCTGTGAAAATGACTCACTTCTACAAAACATAATTTAGTTTTCAGAATTAAATTACACGCTTTTACATAAAAAGACGTCCTTTACATCCACTAAAGCAATTCAGTTATCCAGTCGTACAATACCAATTACAATCCAGTCGTAAACCGTCTATAGAAAAGTATGCATATGACGTCAGTATCACGGAATAACAGACAATATTCTTGACATAATCCGTATATTAATTTCAACTTTTTTTTTCAGATTTTATCAGCAAATGGCAACAAAAAGATACAGTATCTCCTATTTTCGACTATTTTCCGTTTATTTTCAATAGAAATGGGGTACTTTTGTTGCCACGATTAGAAAAATGGTATTAAAAACTACAAAAAAAAAAAATAATATCTCAAAAATAAATTGAGATACAGCTTTCGAACAAATTGCATTTAAAAGAGCATTTTTTTCCTTATACAACGGTGTAAAAATTTAAAATGTGCGATGTTTAGAAGCTTAAAACTTTGCACTAGAGAAAATTGCAAAACCAAAATTTCATTTCAAATTTCAAAGTGTTGCCATTCGCAAAATGACGTATGCGTTACGCACAGATATGTTTGTCCTTTATAATATAGATAGATAGGGTAGATTTATCCAGAATTTCTACAGCGACTTTTAAATTCCTGCGATTTTTGTTTTATATTTATAACGTTTTTGTACATTTTGAGTCGATTTGTAACATCAACATAGTTAAAAAGTGTTTATGTTATTTGTTGGTCTGTCTGAAGGTCTGCCTGTATCTCTGTGCTATAACTTGCGTAAATATACGCGGACTCCTATGTAAATGATACATGCTAGTGAAATTCGAGTGTTTACCATTAATAGGTCGTTTACAGGGACATTCAAAAGAATCTTGTAACATTACCTTCAACGAGGAATAATCATTTTCGGTGTATTTTAGTGATTCTATACTATTTCAAACATAATGAAATTGATATACATTTATGAATTGCGCTGAAACATGCTTTCTATATAACATAGTGCGCAAAGCATTCATCATTCATTTACAGGTTCACTTAAAAAAATTCGATTTCATAATGGTTTACGGATAAATTATTTTGGGGGTATGATAAAGTTTGAGACGTAATAAAATTTATATACATTATTCATGTGAACTGGAAGATGCTTATTGTAGAATATGACGTGCATAACAGTGATTGTTCATTTACAGGGACATACAAAAGATTTTGGTTACAGTTCAGTATTTGAGTGATAAAAGCTTCACGTTTGTTTGTAAATGTAGTATGCATTTTCATGTTTAACTAACTTTTGCATACTATATGGGGTATATACATCATTAGATCATATATACAGGACTACACAAAATTATATCTAAGCATCACTATATATGCTTAAAGAATTGCTTAAAGACTTTTTTTATTGCTTTATGCATTTTACAGCTCAATTATAACACTGGTTTACAATTTTAAACATTTTTAATATACTTTTGATGAAACAGCTGTTTTCTTATTATACTACCTCTTACTAATAAAAGGCGATATTTGAAAAAAAATCTATCACGTCACATTGTTTACTTCCTTCTATATAAATATATATTTTAGATAAATATTATTAAAAAAGAAAAAAAAATGACTGCAGACGACTTTTGAACTAAGTAAATATTAGAATTGAAAAAAAGGAAGATTTATTGTTCTAAATTACTTAAAGGCAAAATCTTATATCCTCTTTTTGGGGGAAAAAATATATATTTTTAAAACTGAAAGCAGTACTTTACTCAACTCATCATAGTATATTTATATGAAAGTTTTGTGATGGCCGCAACATACTAGAATAATATGAGAATAACTTTTTTCAACCTACCCCCATTGTCAACTTGGATTTTATATTATGTTTTCTTGTGTTTTTGGGAACTAAAGCAGTTTTATTTTTGATAAAATGTTTAATAGAGTGTGTAAATTAAATTCTGATCGTTTTTGTTACGTTTGTGGACAATTGAAATTAGCAAAAAAAAAAAAAAAGAAGACCGATATCGGAATGTCTTAAAACAGCATATTTGTATTATTTTGGATTTTCATTGAGTAATCAAGAGTGCTTGTGAGTGCTTTAGGCGCACACTTATACGCTGGGCTTTGAGAGGAAAAAAAGTATCTTCAATTTGGACCACCAATGCTGTGGAGAGAACCTTCAATTCACGTAAATGACTTACTTTTGTTTGAGAAAAATTGCAGGCTTTAATGAAAACAATAAACATAAAATTCAGTATCTTGACATTCCATCAGTCTCAAAACCAATTTCACATTCGGAAACAATGTCACATCCCGTATTTCCAGGTATAATATTGGCGAGTTACCAAGATAGTGACGATCTATTTATGGAGGATGAAAACGATGACGTGTTGGTAATCGAAGAGGATAAAACGCCACATTTAATAAACCAAAATGAGTTGAACGACCTTGTGCAAGACTTGCAACTATCTAGATCTAAGGCGTAGGTTCTTGCCTCTCGTCTACAACAGTGCAACTTATTGACACCAAATACCAAAGTAACTTATTACCGTAAACGAAAATAAGCAACGTCAAATTTTCAGCAGTTATTTCACCAAAAAGAATGAATTTAGTTTTTGCCATGATATTCCCGGACTTTTTAATTCGATGAATTAAAATTATGATCCAAATGAATGACGTTTATTTATCAATTCTAAATATACCGGGTGTCCCAAAAAGGACTGACTGATTTTAAAATTCAATAACTTGCAAACGGTGACAGATATTAAAAAAATTCTTGCAGGAGGGTTAAGCATAAGGTCAAAAGTTTTATTACAGTGATTTTCAATTTTAGTTCGATTTACAAACAATAGATGGCGCTGTAAGCAATAGTCGCTAAATTCAGGCTCGATTTTTGGTACTTCGTGGCCCGGATAATACATTTCCATCTCCTTTTTCCGCATGGAACAAGATAAAGGACCAAAAATCGAGCCTGTATTTAGCGACTATTGCTCACAGCGCCATCTATTGTTTGTAAATGGAACTAAAATCGAAAATCACTGTAATAAAACTTTTGACCTTATGCATAACCCTCCTGCAAGAATTTTTTTAATATCTGTCACCGTTTGCAAGTTATTGAATTTTAAAATCAGTCAGTCCTTTTTGGGACACCCGGTAGCTTGAAAGCTGTATTACTTCATAACGGTAATATAAAACCATCTTTAACAATTGTCCACGACGTAAACAGTAAAGAAACCTATCAAACAATGTCTCTTTTAATGAAAATGATACAATACGAATAACACAACTGGAAAATATGTGGTGATTTAAAAGTAGTATGTTACTGAGCTTACGGGCCGGGTACACCAAATATTCATATTTTTTGTACCTGTAGGATAGTCGAGCTAAAGAAGACCATTACATCAAAAACTATTGGCCTGTCCGAATTAATTTTCTCCAGGAAAAATGCATGGGAAATATACATCTTTAGTGGATCCTCAAAATATAATTTTGCCTCCATTACACAATAAACTGACCTTATAAAAAATTTCGTCAAATCCATGGAAAAAGCAGCGCTGCTTTTAAATATTTACACAAAATGTTTCCAACTATTTCAGAATTAAAAGAGGGAATTACGTATCTGTCGGTCTACAGATACGTAAACTGATGCAAGATAAGAACTTTAGAAAACTTCTACCTACTAATGAATAAAATGCTTGGGATTCCATTAAAACGGTCGTCCATGGATTATTAAGGAATCATAAAGATGAGAAATATGAAAAAATATTGCTGTTTTATTAAAAAACTATCATGCAATGGGTGTGAACATGTCTTTGAAGATACATTTTTTCCATTCACACATGGTTTTTCCCCTGAAAATTTGAATGCCGTGAGTGACGAGCTGGGGGAGCGTTTTCACCAAGACCTTAAACTTTTTGAAGACATACACTATTGTTTTTGGGAAGAAAGTATGTTAAGAGATTACTGCTGGTCTATTTTAAGAGAAACAGATCAAGAAATTTACAAAAAGAAGAATAAAATCTACCATTTCTAATTTTTTTTTCTTTTTATATTTAATGTTATTATTTTTTTAAGTATTTAATAAATATTTTATAAATAGACGTGACAGATTTTTTACAATAATTTTCGCGATATCAGTGCACTAGAATCTATTAAAAAATGCCCATTTCGGCGAAAGTATATAAACCGTGTAAACCAGTGTAATTAGTATAGTAAGCGAGTTTTCTAAAATATCAATAAATTGATATTTAGGGGTTATGCAAACAATCAGATACGTAGTCCAGTGTTGGAACAGTTTAACACCAGGGAATAAATTGGCACCGCAAAATTTTATTAGTATTCTTCGACTAATTTCAGGACAGAATTTCTGAGATTTTTCAAGGCGGAGAATACTATTAAAATTTAGTGGCGGCAATCGCCTAACAGCTGCGCCACTGTTCCATCACTGGTAGTCGTCTATGGATAGTATTTTCTGAAAGTACGGTTAGACCAGTTGTGTTTTGTCTTATTTTCCTAAATTAAATTTTAGTTTATTTTCAACAGTGTACAAAAAAAAAAAAAAAAAAAAAAAAAAAAAAAAAAAAAAAAACACAGACTGTACAAAATTGTTTGAGTGCATTTTCGAGTATTGCTGGAAATAGATGAATGTGAATTTCAGACTATGAAATATCTTTTGTAACAAAGTTAAATATTATCAGACAATGTAGTGTATACGCAGATCTACAAATCATATACAGAGATGTACAAAAGTATTTGGGTGACTCTGCGGTTTCTGTTGAAATTCAGTTTCATCATCTTAAACTGTGAATTTCAGTTGTAATGTTCTGGAAGTTAGAATGTGTTCTATATTCTATGCTTGACGCATGGTTTTTCTTTCTTGTTTCACATTTGTAAAAGGTATCTGGTTTGAACCATTTAACCTATTAAATGTGGTCTTCACCAATTTTTGTGCAATTCTTAGATTTTTTTTAGTATTCCACGGTGATTTTTTCAGATTATAATAAAGATCCCGGCTTCAATATTTCAGCCGAATATAGTACTTTTTACCTTCTATTCAATAGAGGTTTATCCGAATCGTACAGGGATTTTTAAAATTTCACGAATATTTCGATGCGATTTTTGCACCGTAAATCAAAAAATCTGTAAGGTTAATAAAACTTTTTTAGGAAACTGGAATGCCTAGAACTTTTTATGTAACTTCAACACGGGATAGAGATAAAAGTTTAGTAATATTACTGTAATTTTTGTGGAATCTTCTGTAAAGGTACAGCTTTCTGTAGCTTTACGAAAACTAGTTTTGTAGATTTTCATCTTTTTTTGTACGGTATACAGATAAACCTTTAGTAAGCATACAGATTTCCGTAACTTTTCATTTGAAGAATTACAGATTTTTTTTTACATTGTAATTTCTCATTCGCAGAAAGTAAACAAGCTTTAATCTTTTAGCTATAATATAATAAATTTTGTTCTGAGTCTTTGTTTATTTTTCACAAATTGTAAAAGGAATTTTTATTATATTTTTGCGTTTTTTGGCGATTTTTTTGCTTTAGTCTCTAACCCTATTTTCGTTTGGAAAAATTTTAATCCAAAAATAAATATCCAAATAACTCAAGGTTCGTTTGGGATAAAAACGACCAGCGAAGTTAGCAAAGCTTTACTAGTTTAGAATAAAATTGTTATTATTAACATTTTATCATAAGGAGTCGCTACGTTCCATAAAATCATACGGATTTACGGTATACCATAGCTTGGACAGAAAATTCTTTGGCCCACTTTCTGCTAACACACACACAACATTTTCCATTTATATAGAAACTATTAGTCTTTTTATCTTTATTTTATTTTGCATTTCGTACTTTAGAATATTTTTGAAAATAAAATAGGTATTAATAACAGTTTATTATATAGAGACTTTTAGTTTTAGATTTGTAAGATTATTGAAAATATTTGTTGGAATAAAGCTATACTGTTTTTAAATCGAAAAAGTAATTGTTTATTTTACATATTTCGTTAAAATAAACACTGGAGTTAATAAGTTAAATCAATGTGTGGAAGCAGTAATAATCGAGGCAGTGCGAGATTTAAAAATATTTAATACGTGTTACACTAAAAAACATTTTTATGTTACCATGAAAGGTTTATTTACACATGTTTCATACATATATGTCATGGTACATACATATAGTTCTTAAATAGTTAATTCATCTAGATCTTTTAAGGCCATTTAAATACTTGTTTATGTCATGATATAATTAACTGCCTCAAGTATTCAAACACCGCTTCAAAGTTAAGCTTAAAAGTTTAATTTCAACTTTTCTTAAATTCCTTCTTCTAACTTATCTATCTTGGACATAAAGATTTTAATTAAATGCATAGCATGTGTTTTATTCATCTGAAATGGAAAAGAAAATGCGAATTTTAAAGGAAGATAAAGTTATTTGATAATATACTGGGACACTGATTTCAAACATTATTCTTACATTCAAACATAGAGAATGCCAAGTCTCTTTTTGTTTGCAAGATAAACAAAATTGCTTGTTTTCAGAAAAAAGATATACTTATAATTTGACTTAAAAAAAATACGTAATCAATTCTTTTACAAATAAAATAAACATTTTGTTTTTAAAGTCAATTCCTATTTAGGTGATCAAAGAAAAAAATAATATAATCCCTTAAGCTAATATTTTTTTTGTTGCATTAAAATATCTCAGTTTGTTGATTTTTTATAAGGAAGTAGGTTTACAATGGAAGTCTATGGGAATTTGGCGAAATATTAGAGATATCGCCAAGTTGGCGACTCATTTTGGTCGCCAAATTTGGCGAAATATCGCCAAGTTGGCGACAAAATTGTCGGTATTTGGCGACAGAACAGGGTCACCCCTATGGTAACCCCCTTATGGATATGAAGATGCATTAAATGCTTCAATAACAAATGGCCACCATTTTGTCTCCCATGTAAAGCAAAAATTAATTAATTAAAATTTAATTAATGAATTAATATTTTTAAAAACTGTATTAACATCAATTGTCATCTAGTACAAGTTTAAAAAATGTATTTCAAATTGATAGGATGAATAATAAGTATTTTATTAACGATTGAAAATTTGAACAAGATATATAAATAAATAAATATAAGGAGTGTGTGAACTAATAGTAGGAATAAAAAAAATAATACGCAATGAATTCTTTTACAAATATATTACGCATTATTACATTCTAGTATTTAAATTAGCTTTGTTTTTGTTTATAAAGATGGAATATTGTAATTGATTTTTTATTAGCTGCTTAATATGATAATATTTTAAAAAGCATGCACACATGTGTCTCACCAATGCCAATGAAAAATTTTCTAAAACTTAATTATAACTTAATAAATAAATTTTAAGGAATTTTTTCGTTATCCGGACATAAATCGCCACATAATATGTTTGCAACTATTGACGATTTAAAAAAACAATAGAGTTAAGTATTCGTCAAATTAGTCTCTCAGATGCAATAAATTATTATTTTTTTATGAATCTGCGAGATATGATCGGGTTTATGAGGCTTTTTGAACTATTTTTTCGAATTAATTTATTTCTCAAACATTTCTATAGTGTAAAATATCGATCTTAAAAATCGATATTCCAGTTTAATTTCACCATAAAACTACTCACAGCCGTTTTCTAAAATCCGCGACAGGAAACGAAAAATGTCTTTTAAAAATTCTTCTTCAAAACAGCAAAACATATTGCTTTCTCAGATTTTTGAAGATAAAAAGCACTTTTCGAAATCATGGTTAACCCGGAAGACGTAATTTATATTTTCTTTCGTAGGTATAATATATTTTCGAAAATTTTGATTTTTTTCTTTTTCTTTTTCTTTCTTTTTTTTTTTTACAGTGTTAAAAAAAAATGTTCTGTGTAACATCGTATTTACAAACAATTATGGAAAATTTTCTTGATCTATCAGAAACTTTCAGGATAAGTACTAATCAGAAACGTCAGTATTTAATTGGCTTCATCTATTAATAACTGCTTTTCAGAAATTTACTATTAGTAGAGAAAGATAATTTTTATTGAAATGATTCCGTAAATGTTTCTGACAAACTAACGAAATGACATAGTTCGAGAAACATATCTCTTATATTTAGAAAAATTAAGAAGAAGAAACAATCAGAAACATTTGAATCCATCTGGTTTTAGAAATTAATAGAAACATCTGTTCCGAATTTTACTATAAGGAAATGTGCTTTTTATAGCGTATAAAAGTTTGAATAAAATAGTTATTGATGAATGATATTTTAGAAAGTACATGATATCTAAAATAGACGTTTAAAAAATTCCACAACAAATACATGTGACAGCTATATTCAAAGTTTTTTTTTTTTTTTTTTTTTTTTTTTAAATCGAGTAGTACTACAAGTCATTAATATTAATACGATTCCTTGTTTAAGTTTCAAATGTCATCTATGGATGGCGTCGCACTTTTTCAAACTTTATTACTGTTCATATTTAATTTGCAGATTCAAAACGCATAATTTTCTATTGGTTTATTAAAACATAAACAAAATAAAACTTATAAACTAAGTAAACTTGAATTTATTTTTATACGTTACTTTGTGCAATCTTAAAATTTGATATAGTTTACTGCTATATATTCGTGATATTTTAAACTAAAACAGAGTAGCATAGTGTAAAAATTCTGAATGTTCTCACAACTGCAATTATAAAGCTGTCGACGTTTAGTTGTTTCTGAATTTTTAAATCATTTTGTCCAGTTTCGGACAGCATGTATTTTGTTACGTACGAAAAAAGCAGTGTAATAAATATTCTATTTGTTAAAAGAAAAAAAAACTATCTAAAATTATTTTCGCATAACCCTGTGTTTATATCTTTTCCAAAATAAAATTTATTATCCCTGCCAAAAGATTTTTTTTTTTTTTTTTTTTTTGAAGAAAAAGAGATTTAGTGTTCGAAAAGCATAAACTTTAATCATGTCAGGAAAAATATTACAACATGCAATTACCATGCATAAGGCTTATACGGATAGCCGAAAATTTCAGTTTTAAAGAACAAAAAAATATATAAATTATAAATCGTTTTAAAGTGATTTGCTTTTTATAACGGAAGTAGGGAAAAGCACTAAAATCATTGGTCCTTAAACTTTTAATGTTAGATTTAAGTTTATGATGTAGTAAGAAAAAATCTTATTTCTTTTGTATAGAATTCAAAAAGAATATTAAAATGCTACATATAAAATTGTTTGTACTTTGCAAAGAAAGGACAGGAAACAAAGGGAAAGAAGAAAATAAGGAAAACATATTTATGTTTCTTAATCTAGGAATCTATCGATGTATATAAAAGTCATTCGTGGTTTTTAATGTTTCTTACGAAATCTAAAATTTTGAACGATTTCTACGAAAATTCATATAATACATGCCTTTCAGAATATCAGTAAAATTACTGTCTCTTTAAAAAATATATCAGTCCATTATTTACCCCTTTTTCAGCCGCCTATCTGAATTTTTAAGCATACATGAAATTCGTTCTTGACACACATTTTCCTTATACCTATCAATAGTTTTTTAAATATTTGTACGAAACTTTGCATACAGACGTTTTAGAATACGAGTAAAATTATTGTCAAGTTTATTCGACGAATTTTTACCCCCTTTTTCAACAACCTACCATATTTTTCATTATACAGAGCTCTCCTTTTTAATATTTTCTAACGCAACATTTTCTTTTCGGTTGTCAAACCCTAAAACACGGGGCGATTTTTTAAAAGGATAACATATGTACTTTGTTTTACAAACCAATATAAATTCTGAATACCTAGCTATATTGTTACATTTCGTCAATTGATGTCATTCTAAGCATAAAACGCACAATTTTCATAAGTAAAATAAAATCTTTAAAGCTATAAGTTCGTTGAATATTCGGAAAACCTTTATTTAAATGTATTTCAAGATAAAATATCTACTGTAGCACAACACCTATATTTCAAGTAAAACATTAGAAAAAAAATCTAAAAATGACGTCATATTCTATAAGAATGACATCAAATTGACTCTAAACAGTGGGTTGATATGTTTTATTTCCTATTTCGTTGACATGATACATACTCAGTTGTACCATTTAGCTACAGGGTGACAATTATTGAACTATATGAAATTAAACCGTCATAACTTCTGAACGGTTTGCATGATGAAGTTCAAACTTGGTGTATGGCCGCAGGGCATGATGGGAATTAGTATGGGCATGCGCACGCAACTTGTACGCCTCTCCACCCTCAACGGATGACTGTGTGAGATGTAATGTCCAGTCACAGAAAAAGCGGTCCGATTTTCAATGACGGCACGATGACTAATGAACGATACGTGAAGGTTTTGGAAAATGGTTTCATTCCCATTAACCAAAGTGACCCTGATTTCGACAAGATGTGGTTCATGCAAGACGGAGCTCAACCCCATCGAACCAAGAAAATGTTTGATGTCCTGGAGGAGAACTTTGGGGACCGCGTTCTGCTTCTGGGGTACCCAGAGGCCACTAGAATGGGACTCGCTTGACCGCTATATTCTCCGGATCTGAACGCATTTGACTCAGTTTTGTAGGGCTACATTAAAGACAATGTGTACAGAAATAACCCCAAAACCATATCTGAGCGGAAAACTGCCATTCAGGAGGTCACCCCCAGTCTCCTAAATTGGACCAAATAATATCAGATTGTTTTAATGAATAGGGAATATAACTAATTTTATTAAAAGCAAAGTTTGCGATTAATGAAACAATCAGACAAAATAACAGCAATGAAATATAATGAAATCAAATATCTGAAAATAAGAGTAACTGTTTTAAATCAAAATGTATTCAAAATATAAATCAAAGTTATCAGTAATTAAGAATACAAATTATGGAACTAATTGTCAGTTACTTGAATATCATGTAAGGAGTGATGCAAAGCTTATACATGAATTTTTTTTATTGTTTTTGATTTCCAGCGCACACAACATGGAGCCGTATATGGCAAACTAAACACTGAATCATTTCTGCTATTTCATTTTTCTTACAAATTAGGCAAACCAATCATCACTGTCTAGATTTTTCTTTTTAGATTCTGAATTATTAGACTTTTCTTTTGCAACAGAAGTTTTCTTTACATTATGCTTGTAGTTCTTCTCTTTCATCATTTTCTTGCTAAGTGAGTGTTATGCTTGTAGTTCTTCTCTTTCATCATTTTCTTGCTAATTGCATTACGCCTATTTTTTAAAACTCGATGTTCCAATTGCTTTCGTGCTGTGAAAGCTTCCTTTTTGTCTTTTTTTTTTTTCATTTCAAGGTTTAGTTTATATGGCGATGATGTTAACACAACTTTTTTTGGCTCCCTCTGTACTTTGATTTAACTGAATTTAGCAAGGAAAATAACATTTCTAATGATTTTCTTTGCTTTTGGGGAGGATTTGTAGCTGCAGCCTTGTTGCAGGTCAATTTTTTCACAACTTACTGTCTGCTTTTTGTTTACTATATCTTTAACAGCTTTTGCTGTCACGAGTGTTTTTCTTCCAGATAGTTTGTCTATGTCGTTTTCAACATTTTCATCAAGGTTTGAGATTTTATGCGTTTTAATGGCAAAAAAGTATAATTACACCCTTCAGAACTGTAAAAAGTCTTACATCACAAATATCCTGCAGTAGGAAAATGTTTGAATTCAACTCTGTAAATCAAATACGCCGTAGGAATAAATAATTCAAAGAAAATAAATACTATTACATACAAGATAAAAGATATTGCAAACAAAATATATTGCATAGACATGTAAAAACAATTTTAGGTTTATATATGAATAAAAAAATTAATCCAGATATACAAAAGAAAACTTGCATGGAGATAGTAATCCATTATAATATATATATATATATATAATAGTTTAGAAAGCGTACCGTCCGCGAAATTCATTACTTACTTTTCAAATTTATGATCGCATATCTGGTCCAATTTAAGCAACTAAAATTGTCCCAATTATGGCAACTACGCCATTTTTTTTAAACGGTTAATTTCAAGACTAAGAACGAAAACGAAATCAAACAAATCTGCATGAAAAATATGCGCAATAAACAGATGAATTCATATATGTATAGGAAAACATAACAACTTACCTTAGTTTTAAGATATTCACTTACGTTTACTAGGAAAAAATTAGATCAAACAGCTAACTGTATGTTTTATTAAATTATCTGAAAACAGTACGTGGTAGGTGGCTGCTTCTTCTAATCATAAGTGACGTCATTCTGATGAGTAGGATTTCAGCAGTAGATGGAATATCTTCCTGTAATTAACGGCAGAATGGCAACGGTCCAATTAAAGCGGCGGTCCAAATATGGCTACTCTCCCCTATATCTAATCACAGGAATCTTTTTCTAAAAAATGAGTGCAATGTTATAGCTACCCACGGTTCGAGACATGTATCTCTTATCTTTAGAAAGCGTTTGGAGAAGAACCAATGAGAAACATTTGAATCGACCTGGTTTTGGAGATTAACGCAAACATCTATTCTGAATTTTATGAGTAGTAAATGTGTATTTTATAGCATATAAAAGTTTGACTAAAATACATATTTATGAATGATATTTCAGAAAGAAAGTGAAATCTAAAATGCGTTTTTAAATTGCTACAAAAATAAATAATGACAGCTGTTCTAGCTATCTTTTCAGAAGAGTAAAACTGAAGGTCATTAATATATTTAATGCAAATCTTTGTTTTATTTCTAAATGTCACCTATAGATGGCATTGCACTTTTTCAAACTTTAATACTGCTCAAAATAACCTTGCAAGCTCATAAAGCACACAATTTTATTCATTATTTAGAGATAAACTAAATAAAATTTTAAAAAATGAGTAAACTTTGATTTATTTTTAGACGTTACATTGAGAATTCTTAAAATTTCATAAGACTCGGCGCTATGTTGGTGATATTTTGAACTAAAATAAAATAGCACGTAAAACAAGTTTCCAATTCTCTCATTCTCAATTACAAATTTATTAGCCGTCAACATCTGCTTTATGTTTAATTATAGAATATATCAGTGATGGAACAGTGGCGCAGCAGTTGGGCGATTGTCACCATTAAATTTTAATGGTATTCTCCGCCTTGAAAAAACTCAGAAATTATGTCCTGAAATTTGTTGAATAAAACTAAAAAAAATTGTGTTGTCATTATTTGACTACACTGTTCCATCACTGACATTTCATTCCACTTTTGAACACCCTATATTTTGTTGCGTATAAAAAAACAATAAAATAACTAGTATAAACTAGTGTTTGTGTCGTTCACAGAAATAAAATTTATGCATGTGACCAAAAAAAAAAAAATCCATTTTTCTGGGAAAAAGATTTGGTGTTCCAAAATCATAGACTTTAAACGTATCTTGAATAGAATTTCAACATGCATTCATAGTGTAAATAAAAAAAAACTTTTTTTCCATTTTTCTGGGAAAAAGATTTGGTGTTCCAAAATCATAGACTTTAAACGTATCTTGAATAGAATTTCAACATGAATTCATAATGTATAAGATTTAGAAGCTTAAAAAGTTGCAGTTTTAAAATGCAAAAAAAATAGATAAATGATAAATCGATTTTAAAGATAGAAGAATTTGAGAAAAAAATCTAAAATAATTGGTTTTGAAAGTTTAACGTAATTTGAAGATTATCATTGTAGTAAGAAGATACAGATTCCTTTTGTATGGAATCAAGAAAAAAATATTAAAATGTTATATTGAAAATCATAAGCATTGTGTAAAAAAGTAAGGAAAGAAAGACAGAAATGAAAAATGATCTAATAAACTTTCACCCATTAGTCACCGTATAGAAAATAAATGATGACAGCAATTCTAGCTATTTTTTCAGAAGAGTAAGAGGGGAAGTACATATATATACGTATATGTAATGCGATTCTTTACCTCAGTTCTAAATTCACCTATAGATGGCATTGCACTTTTTTCAAAATCCAATACTGATCAAAATAACCTTGAAGATTTATAAGGCACACTATTTTATTGATTATTTAGAGATAAACAGAATAATTTTTTTAAAAATGAGTAAACTTTGATTTATTTTTAGACGTTACTTTGAGCATTCTTAAAATTTCATATGATTAGCGCTATGTTGGTGATATTTTGAACTAAAATAAAGTAGCATGTAAAACAACTTTCCAATTCTCTCATTCTCAATTATAAATTTCATAGCCGTCAACATCTACTTTATATTTAATTTTAGAACATTTCAATCCACTTTTGGACACCCTATATTTAATTGCGTATAAAAAAAGCAATGAAAGAAATACTGTATTCTTAAAAGGAGAAAATAAAACTATCTGAAACTGTTCTCGCAGAAACTAGTATTTGTGTCGTTCACAGAAATAAAATTTATGCGCGTGACCAAAATAAATAAAAAAAAACTTTTTTCATTTTTCTGAAAAAAAGATTTGGTGTTCCAAAATCATAGACTTTAAACACATCTTCAATAGAATTTCAACATGCATTTATAATGTATAAGATTTAGAAGCTTAAAAAGTTGCAGTTTTAAAACGCAAAAAAAAATAGATAAATGATAAATCGATTTTAAAGATAGAAGAATTTGAGAAAAAAAAATCTAAATCATTGGTTTTAGAAGTTTTAACGTAATTTGAAGATTATCATTGTAGTAAGAAGAACTCACATTCCTTTTGAATGGAATCAAGAAAAAAATATTAAAATGTTATACTGAAAATCATAAGCATTGTGTAAAAAAGTAAGGAAAGTAAGCCAGAAATGAAAAATAATCTAATAAACTTTAACCCATTAGTCACCTTATAGAAAATAAATGATGACAGCAATTTTAGCTATTTTTTCAGAAGAGTAAGAGGGGAAGTACATATAGATACTTATATGTAATGCGATTCTTTACCTCAGTTCTAAATTCACCTATAGATGGCATTGCACTTTTTTCAAAATTCAATACTGATCAAAATAACCTTGAAGATTTCTAAGGCACACTATTTTATTGATTATTTAGAGATAAACAGATTAAAAATTTTAAAAATGAGTAAACTTTGATTTATTTTTAGACGTTACTTTGAGCATTCTTAAAATTTCATATGATTAGCGCTATGTTGGTGATATTTTGAACTAAAATAAAGTAGCATGTAAAACAAGTTTTCAATTCTCTCATTCTTAATTATAAATTTCATAGCCGTCAACATCTACTTTATATTTAATTTTAGAACATTTCAATCCACTTTTGGACACCCTATATTTTGTTGCGTATAAAAAAAGCAATGAAAGAAATACTGTATTCTTAAAAGGAGAAAATAAAACTATCTGAAACTGTTCTCGCAGAAAGTAGTGTTTTTGTCGTTCACAGAAATAAAATTTATGCACGTGACCAAAATAAATAAAAAAAAAAAACTTTTTTTCATTTTTCTGAAAAAAAAGATTTGGTGTTCCAAAATCATAGACTTTAAACATAGAATTTCAACATGCATTTATAATGTACTAGGGGGCTCTGCCCCCTACGAGCTACGCTCGCCAACCCCCGTTCAGGCACACCAAAATCCAAAAAGCACGCTAATTTGATCGGCTTTAAAAATATTGAATTAAAATTGAAAAAAAAAGAACAACAACAACAAAAAAACAATAGCGATCCCTCTGGAAACGGGTTTCCATTCGTTTTTCTTGGATTGGAGATTTTTAAGACCAAATCTGCTGCTGTTAATAGGTACAATAGCGGTTTTCGTATTTAATAAAAAAATTAGTTAAACATTTGAAAATAAGCTAATGTAAAATGAATTAAGTGAACAGCGTCATTGTCTCCCGGTATTTTTTAACAGCGCTATAAGATACTTCTTTTAAATAATTCATTTCAAATGTATCGTTTTAAATCTGACGTAATTTACACCAAAGTTTTATTTCTCTAATTAATATTCACGTGAAAGTACTTTTGTTGCTAGAAGTAAATATTATTTGCGCTGTCTTCGAATTCACGATAATAGTTGAAAAAATTATCTCAAAATATCTCGCGCAAATATATTTTTCAATTTAAATTGTTTTGCTATATTTTTTGCCATTTTAAATATGACGTAATTTCCTCAAATTACAAGTTTTAACGCATAATAATGATTTTTTTTTATTTTAAGATTTTGTTTCGTCGCAGATGTCATATACGCCCCATATTGGCGCAATTTTTTTCTGACGCCAATTTCATATACGCAACGGGTACTTAACTGGTGCTAAAGTGTTGTTATTTTGCTCGATATGGTAACCCGGATATTGTTGTTTATGCTATTAATGTTTTCGCCAAATTGGCGTCGGAAAAAAATTGCGCCAAAATGCGCGTATATGACATCTGTGCCTATGGTTCTTATGACGTAATTTTCCTGCTTTTAACATGTAATCATTTAATTCTAATTTTAAAGGTTTTTTTCTGTTTGTAATAGTCACGTGTAAATAAATTTTTAATTTGAAGTAAACATTATTGTTTGCGCTGTTTATGCAACTGGCAAAAGTTTAAATTAATAACATTTTCTAAAATTTGTAAAAAATATCTCTCGCAATGCTGAAAATTTGAATTTAAAATTGAAATAAAACATCAAAAAATGAGTCAAGTAAGAAAACTAAATGCAATCTGCACATCGGGAACTTATAACGTATAAAAAGATCTAAAAATGATTAAATTCTCATGTATAGTTTTTGCTCCAATAAAACTTTTTTAATGGAACGATTTTGTCCAACTTTAGCATTAAATATATCTTAAAATAATTCTTCGATTTGAAAACTGTCTGCATCAGCGTGTTTATCCAACATTTCTCTATAATACCGACGATTTTCATATTTTTGTATGCAACAGTTTTTTTTAATATTAACGATGAAAGGCCATACTTAAGCATTCAAATTGGATGTGATCTACCCGGAATATCTACGCAGATTTTCATTGGTCCATTTCCAAATCAAAACTTTGTTTTATATATAGAAGGATAAGATTTAGAAGCTTAAAAAGTTGCACTTTTAAAACGCAAAAGAAAAATAGATAAATGATAAATAGATTTTAAAGATAGAAGAATTTGAGAAAAAAAATCTAAAATCATTGGTTTTGAAAGTTTTAACGTAATTTGAAGATTATCATTGTACTAAGAAGAACTCACATTCCTTTTGTATGGAATCAAGAAAAAAATATTAAAATGTTATATTGAAAATCATAAGCATTGTGTAAAAAAGTAAGGAAAGTAAGCCAGAAATGAAAAATAATCTAATAAACTTTAACCCATTAATCACCGTACAGAAAATAAATGATGACAGCAATTCTAGCTGTTTTTCAGAAGAGTAAGAGGGGAAGTACATACATATACTTATATGTAATGCGATTTTTTATTTTAGTTCTACCTTTAGTGTCACCTATAGATGGCATTGCACTTTTTTCAAACTTTAATACTGCTCAAAATAAGCTTGCAGATTCATAAGGCACACTATTTTATTGAATATGTAGAGATAAGCGGAACAAAATTTAAAATCTAAGTGAAATTTGATTTATTTTTACATATTACTTTGAACTTAAAATGTAACTTAAGACGAACTTAATATGAACTTAATATAAATAATATAAATTATAATTAAATTATATATTAATAAATATATAATTATATATTAATAATATATAATATATTAATACTATAATTATAAATATAACTTAAAATTAACTTAAGATGAAACTCAACGCTATATGTTGGTGATATGTAGAACTAAATTTAAAATAGCATAGTAAACAAGTTTCCAACTCTAACACCCGCAATTATAAATTCAATAGCTGTCAACGTTTACTTGTTATTTAATTTTAGAAAATATCAATCCACATTTGGACACCCTATATTTTGTTGCGTATAAAAAAAGAAATGAAAGGCATTTTGTATTTTTAAAAGAAAAGAAACTATTTGAAACTATTCTCGCATAAACCAGTGTTTGTGTCGTTCACAGAAATAAAATTTATGACCTTGACCAAAAGAAAAAAAAATAATTTTTCTGGAAACAAATATTTGGTGTTCCAAAAACATAAACATTAAATATATCTTGAAAAGAATTTCAATATGCATTTATCATATATAAGATTTAGAAGCTTAAAAAGTTTCAGTTTTAAAATGCAAAAAAAATATATGAATAAAAACTGTTCTTAAAGATTTTACTTCTTAAAATAGAAGAAGGTGGAGAAAAAATCTAAAATCATTCGTCTTGAAAGTTTTAACGTAATTTAAATATTTCCAAAGTAGTAAGAAACACTCGGGTTTCTTTTGTATCCAATCAAAAAAAAAAAGATTAAAATATTTTATTGAAAATTATTATAATTGTGGAAAGGATTAGGAAACAAAGCCATAAATGAATAGAATATAATAAACATTAATAAATAAGAGTAAAGATTAATGTTAATAAAAAAGCCACAGTAAAAAAGTTGTATGCATGATCTTATTTTAGGAAAATACAGGATTAAGCCTAAATGATTCATCGGGTTTCAAAAAACTGTTTATTTACGAGTATACGACGTACAAAGACGACTGATACAGGAAAAGATGCATACACTCACGAAGTTTCTGGTATATACAACAAATGTTCAATGTGTGCGCAATTAGTCACCTGACACATATCACAATAGTAATCCAGTTCCATCCATATGTTCAATAGCATTTTTTCTGCCAACGTCCGTCATAGCAGCAGTGATGCTTTCCTGCAGTTCATGGTTGAAATTCCAGAATTAGTTGAAACTCGATTCGCATATTAAAACGTAATCGGTCTGCCAAGTCATAACTTCCTTGAAAACACCTGAAAGCCCAATTTTAGCTATTGACTCGTTGGTATACCATTGTGTTTTTCTGCTCCCAGTCCTCCATGCTTCCTTACCATTGATTGCAGTATAACACAGTGGTAAACCTACGAGTCAAGGGCTAAAATCGGGTTTTCGGGTATTTTTCACCAAAATAGGACATGACAGACCGATTGCGTTTTAATATGCGAATCGAGTTTTAAATAAATTTAGAATTTTAGCCGTGAACTCGATGAGGTGTCTGTCTGTACTGCCTCTTCCCGGTCTATATGTATATTGTCATATATCAGCAGTCTTTGTATATTTTGTACCCCTCAATACACAGTGTTCTGAAACCCGATGAATCACGTAGGGTAACTTTGTATAATAAAAATACGAACAAAAGTAAATAATAACCTATGCGAAGTTACTAACGATTCCGAAGAGAATATTTAGAAGTTTCAGAATCAAGTTTATTTCCGAGATTTAGAGAAGCATTTATAAAAATAAAATTTATTTTGCTTTCACCGATATTTGGAAACATTTCTGGGCAGTTTTAATAATGCATTACACAGTTTTCTTCATCCGCAATATAGGTTTTTTGGATGCTGTAGTAGTGCCTTGCATTGAACTCATGCAGAGAAAAATATATTTAACTGCCGTTCCATTTATTTTAATACGTCACTTTGTACAAATACACCTCTTTCATTTTTAAATCCGTATCTCGACAGCAGTAGAAGAAGCAGTGTTTCGGATTCAACTTGCGCTGAGGAGAATATTTAACTGCCGTACCATTCATTTTAATACGCCACTTTTATCAAGTTTTCAGGATTTATGTTCACTATATTTAACAGTATATTGTATGATATTGTATGGGGTATTGTATGATAGGACGTCGTAACATACTTGATTGGTTTTGCACAGATTTTCTATCGATTCGCTAACAGTGGATGTATAGTAATTAGATTTTGGGTATATAATGTTTGTTTGATCAAAATATATTGTGATATTCTGATTGAAAATTAAACGTGACAGTACTGTGGATTGACGGCAAACTTTTATATCTACATTATGCTCATTGATTCTTTCTTTGAATTTTCTTTTTATCATTCCTATGTATTCCATTATGCTATTGCTACCAGTCATAAAAAAAAAAAAAAACTTTATAAAACCGATATTCTGGTTTCTAAAACCATTTATACAAACCAACATAAGAATTACAGGAAATCATTTCCGTAAATCAGTGGTAGCATAAGGAACTTCGTTTGTATAAAGATTCTTTAAATCTCGAAATTATATTTAATTCTGAGTTTTCTAATGATAAAAAACTGTTTTCGGAATCAAATATAATTCGGAAGAGGTTATTGTAAAAATTAATAAAAGGAAGGAATTTAAAGATAGTTTTCGCTAAAACTAGTGTTTTTCATGTTATTCAAAATAAAATTTGTGATCAAGGTAAATAAATATATACCGTATTCCCCCGCATTAGCCGGCATGCCGCAAAATTCGAGGGAGACCGGATTTTTGAATATTAGTCCCTGGTCTTTCCCGGCATGCCGGAAAAAGCGAGGATAGTAATTTCAAAAAATGTCTTAAATAAATAAGTTAAAAATAAGCTAGTAAATTTTTTTAGGGGGTGTGATCAAATATTTAAATCCGTCCTGTTTTCTACCGTTTTAGATGCGGATTTTCGATAGAGTCCTGGGATAAATATTACTTATTGAAAATTTAATATAAAATTTCAAAAGTGTACATACTACTATTTTCGAATAGTAATTTCAACAAATATCTTAAATTCTTGCTTAAGTCCGCCACCCTCTTGACTAATACATCTACAGGTAGGTTGTTTAACGGAGTTTCGTTCAAAAACAGTTTTATTAAGAATAAAGTCCGCCCCTGCTGGTGGAATGTGGGACTAAAAGATTAGAGAATTTCATTTTATTTTTTGGCAAGATTTTGCAGTGCGTGAGCAGAACGCTTGCTAAACGGTACTGTAGGCTGTGGGGACCCGTTTCAAGGTTCGTTCGGTTCGAGATTGGGTGTTTTTATGAGATTTTGCAGTACAAATTTCAGGTTCATTTTAGCATATTAATTACGTGCCCGGACAACGCCGGACGGCTTAGCTAGTAAGATAAATAGAATTTCATTTTCAAATAAATATAAAGAGAGAGAGAGACAGAGAGAAAAATAAGTATTGATTTTTTAACTTAAAATGAAAAATGTTGTTAGAAAAACCAAAATAAATCAGCCGCCCGTCCTCCAGTAGCGAAACCTCATATTTTCCGGCATACCGGTAAATACGAGTTTTTCCGGCATGTCGGCTAATGCGGGGAAATACGGTATATATATATATATTGTAAAAGTTTGAATAAAATACATATTGATGAACGACATTTTAGAAAGTATTTCGTTACGAGCAAAAAAAAACCGGAACTGGATATTATAGATAAAGTTTATTATAAACAATTGTAAACATATATTATAAACATGGATATAAACCTGGATATTATAAACAAAAATTTCTAATGACTTTCTCTCTAAAACCTGTGTTCATGTCGTCCTACAAAATAAAATTTATGGTACTGAAAGAAAATCATTTTTCTTAGAGGAAATAGATTTCTTGTTCCAACGACATTTATGTTAAACATATCTTAAAAAGTGTTAAAATATGTATG
The DNA here is from genome assembly GCA_963932465.1 of Maratus speciosus. NCBI lineage: Eukaryota > Metazoa > Arthropoda > Arachnida > Araneae > Salticidae > Maratus > Maratus speciosus. Next base: position 353,458,640 of record OZ010799.1, on the reverse strand, counting down.
TATCTTACACAAGGTTTAAATGCTTATCCACAAATGTCAGTTTTTAAAAACGAAAACAAAAATAAATGACAAACTGTTTTAAAATGTTTCCTTACTTAAAACAGAAGAAGACAACAATAGTAAAACCGGTCTTGAAAGTTTTAACTTAATTCGAAATTATCCTTAATCATTCAAAAGAAAGATAAAAATTATTAGAATATCAATTTTTTTGCACGTCACAAAGGACAGAAATTAGAGAAAAACAGGCAAATAAATGAATAAATTTATGAATAGTATAAATTTCAGTTTAATTATGAAAAGGTCAAAGTAAAATATAATGAGAAGTAAAAAATGTAACAGTACGAGTAAATTAAAACCACGCCTAATTTCAAGCCTGCAATTCATATAGTTCTAGAAGATTTCTTCTACAATACGTTAATTTGACCTGGGTCACAAATATTGAAAATTAACCTGTTTATTCTTTTGTTTGATATTAAGCGCAAACCATTGAGTTTGTCAAAAAAATTAATTTTTGCCGCGTTACATTTTTAACACTTTGGTAATGGAAAAATCTAAACAGTTAAACTATCTAATCTGGACCTCTAATTTTTTTTTCTCTACGTATAATCACAGTTTAATTAACTTTGATCTGTTTACTGAGAAAAAAAGAATTAAAAAATATATTATACTCTTTTTTTTATTTATAGACTATAAAAAAGACAAATGTTCCTTAATGTACAAATATATAATACAAGTTGGAAATTGTACATCAAATGTAGCAAATGAGGTGCGTTCGTACGATAGCTAGTTTTATATATTTTCATATCTTGGTGCAATAGCTGTTGCACTCTTATTCAAAAATGCATGAATATAAAATTTATTAATATTATATATATTAAATTCAATAATATGGAAATAATATGACTCCATCTTAAATGAGCAGTGATCACCATTTCAACCTAGAATCGTTAGCTATGATGGGATATCATTGAATTAATTATGTACGATAACATTTAATAGAATGAAAAAATATATTACTAATGTCTTTCTAAATTTTGATTCGATTTTCATAAAATTTCAAATGACTCGACAAAATTCTTCAATGATTATCCGTCATCCTAGAACATACTGTATTATTTTAGAACAATTTAAATTATTCTGGAAAATTTTCGAATTACTCATGTTTGTTGTAGATAATTTTAGATTATTCTGGAACATTATAGATCATTCAAAACCGTTTTAGAACATTTTAGATTATTATCGACCATCCTAGAATATTCTAGATTATTTTACAACTTTTTTTTTATTATTATGAAACATTTTAGATTACGCTTGATTATTGTACAGCGTTTTAGATTATTCTGGATCACTATTTATCATTCTAGATCGTTTTAAAACATTTTAGATTATTCTCAAACATTCCAGAACATTTTGAAACTTTCTGGGAAAATCTGGATCTTTCTAGAAAATTCTAGAACATTTAGAAGTTTTCTGGAAAAATCTGGATCGTTCTGGAAAATTTTGGAACTTTCCAGAAAATTCAAAATGCATCTCTGTCCCTCACTGGCACATAAAGCGCCCCTCAAAACTTTTTAGAGTCTATTCAGAAACACAATGTGTTAGAAAAAGTGAGTATATCTCATTACACATTTTTGCTACGCACTTTCACCTACCGCGATCAAGCTCCCTTACTAACATCAGGAGACCAAGGGCTATTATCACTAGAACCGCGAGTGGGTGGAAGTGGGTGGTCATTGAGAAAAAGTGTCTTTACGTACACATAATTTTCATATACAGTGGCGGTCAAAAGTTTCCGGCCAGCATAAAATTTTTGGTTAATTTGTAAGTATACCCATATGAAGAGGAATCTCAAAGTGATACTTATACACTTTATTGACATAACAGTTAAGAAATTATTTATGGAATAAAAATTAAATATTAATAAATTTAATTGACAAAATTAATTGCAAAAGAAAACGCATGCTCTCAAAAGTTTCCGGCCACCTTGGCAAGTTTGAAAAAAAATGGTGTTATAACAGAAAATAACAGTGATCAACAACATTTACAATTAGTATTTTGTATTCATACATTTTTCAATAAGCACTGCAGCGCAGCAACGTGTCATCGATTCAATGAACAGTTGTAGATCATCAATGTTAAGTTTTGTCCACGGTTCTTGCAATTTTTGTGAAAATGCTGCTAAATTGGAATATTTATAATTCCACACACGTTTTCAAGTTAGTTTCAAAGATTTTCTATTATATTCAGATCGGATGATTGGGCTGTCCCTTTCAAAAGCGAAGTTTTTTTGTGCGAGAGCCACTGCTTGACGAGCACTCTTGTATGCTTTTGGTCGTTATCATGATGAAACAAATAGTTACGACCACAATTTTTCCTCCAATAAGGCAGCAAATGATCTTGCAAGATATCCTTATGCATTGCACTATTCATCTTGCCGCGAATTTCAAATAACGGACAGGCGCATTTTACAGAAAATGCTCCCCACAGCATAACGTGTCCTCCGCCTTGCTTCATTGTATGAATAATATATCTCGCATCTTATCTTTTGTTTTTAGGTCGTCGGTTGTAAAGTTTTTTTTTATCAATCACAATAAGATTGAACGTCGATTCATCTGAAAATAGTACTTTTTTTCCATTTTTCACTTGACCAGTCTTTGTATTCCTTGGCAAACGCCAGTCGGGCCCTCTGAATTTTTTTACTTATGAAAGGTTTTTTAATGCCGACTATTCCATAAAGTTCTACGTCACATAAGCGTCTTGACACTGTAGATAGACTTGTTTCAGCAATAAATATAATACCATAAATCGCTTTTAACACCATAAATGGCGTGGAATTGCAGCGGCATATTTACGCGGGTCATCAACTGCTTTTCTTCTAATAATTCTATCCACAAGAATAGTCGTTTTACGAAGTCCCCCGGACCGTGGCAAGTTTCGAAAGCCATGACCATCTTTATATATTTTTTTAAATATCGTTTACAGCAAATTTTCCGATCGACAACTTTGCCGCAATCTCACGAGAGGATTATCCCTTTAGCGAAAAACAAATCACTCATTTAGGAACAATAAATTGTTAAACTTTTCATTTTTGAATTTCATATACATTATTCACCTTGATTAATTAACAAATATGGCCAAAAAAACACTTTAGCGATAGCAAAAAATAATGAATGACGAATGGCCGGAAACTTTTGCACGTGCGAATTTTGAATTCCTCCCCTTTGCATCAAGTATCTTAAGTAACCAATCAAAATGATCACGCGGTCAGAGGTAATTTGCTTATTCCTAACTTTTTGAGCAATTGAACTTCTACTTCGCTAAAACGTTATGTCAAACAAATAAAAAAAACTAACTGGCCGGAAACTTTTGACCGCCACTGTATATATATTGATTAGTGCAGTTTTCTCAAACCAGGATATTGATTTTTAAAATGCTATCTATTCCGAACCAAATACTTTCTATAGCATAATTGGCATTAAATTTATACATGCAAGAGTAAAAACAATAAATGCATTGCCAATGTTAATGCTTGTAATTTATCATGTTTGTCTATGTAACATGTTTGTGTTAGTAGAATTTGTTAGTACTATTTTAACTTTTTTAACAAAGCCTGCGTGAAGTTCGTTTTCCTCGGAGGTTAATTATTTATTTATTTTCTCAATATAAAAAAAAAAATATAGGTAAAATAAATTGGCTTACATTTTATTTATGTTTATTCGTATATATCTGGAATCCAACATCGGCAAGGGTAATTACATCTACAGCTTCTCCTTGTATCCCTGATTTAATCCATTCATAGCGATGCGATATTCGGTGTCATCTTAAAACACGCGTAATGATTTTTGACTTGTGAATTTAAATATGTTGGGAACTTTTAAAGAAAAGAAAAATTAACATTTAATTGAGCATAAAAAAATACATCTCTCCTTTGGAGAGTCTGGTTTACAAGTGAAAGTAGAAAAACATATATAATACATTATTGGTTATAAAAAACAGAAAATTAGCGCCACTTATGTTAATATTAAATTATTTATATCAATATTTATACTTATAGCAATTTAAAAGAAGTTTATGAATGTTTCAATGTCTCCGATTCTTGAATATGATGAAATATTTATATTATAGTGTTTATTCAGGATTGTACAATCATTTCCTTGTAACACTTCCGTGTTTCAGATAATAACCACTTTTGATAATTGCTTTTATAAATCACATTTGACAGATGAAAAGCAATTTACTTAGTTTGATTAATTTAATGTCCTTGTTTGGAGATTATAATTCACGATCACTGTCAACAATTTGTTTATAAAACATGTTTGTTGAACATGAAAATGTCTACTATAGAATTGAAAGCATCCGAAAAAGCTTCATTTCGTGTTACGAAAACTGATTCATACAATATAACCATTACTCAACGTATCCGAAAATCAGTAGCAGCAAAAGAAACATTGTTTATATATATTTTTTTAAATCTCAAAAACATATTGGTTTATTTGTTTTCTAAGAATAAAGAATATTTTTCGAAATGGTGGTTAATGCAGTAGAGATTATTGCATATTCCTGTTTCACTATCCATTAGTTCCTAATAATATTATATATTCTTAGGAAAAGAAATGATTGTATTTTCTACTATGTATATTCTAATGTTCAGGGTTTATAAGGTATGGAAGTCTTAGTTTTATAGCTGGTTGGCCTATTTTACGGGAGTATGGATCTCCTCATGATTAAATTTAATTGCTATATTAACTCGTATGCAGTTTTTTGTATAAACAATTTTTGACGATTTATTACTTGTGCCTGTCTAACGAAAAAAAAAATAATTTAAACCAACTTATATATTTATAATTAAGTTAAAATAATAGTAAAGTGTTGTGTTTTCAGTATAAATATTTCTTTGTACGTAATTTTTATAGGTCTATTATATAGGAAATTTAATAAGAAGTGGCTTTCAAAATTCCATGTTTACATACCTGAACAAAGTTAAGTTAAACTTGTCGGAAACTGTACGTCAAACGACGCAAATGTGGTGCGTTTGTAATCTAACTAGTTTTATAAATATTTAGATATTGGTGCAATAGCTGTTGCACACTTATACAAAAATGCATGAATACAAAATTTATTACGATTATAAATACTAAATTCAATAATTCTTAAATAATATGACTCCATCTTAAATAGGACGTATTCAAAATGGCTACCTAGAATCATTGTCTATTATTGGATATCATTGAATTAATTACATATCATATGATTTAATATAATAATCAACATGGAAACTTAGAATAATTACCAATCATCGGTTATCATTGAATTAATTTCGCTGGGATAGGATATAATAGAATAGAATATATAATATAGTAGGATATGTATAATAGGATGTAATAGAATGAAGAAAACTTTTATTAATATGTTTTTAAGTTTTGATTGGATTTTCATAAAATTTGAAATGACTCATCATATAACTCTGCATCGATTATACATATTAAATTACAAACCATTCAGTTGGGTAATATTTGCGCTGTTATATGCGGACAGACGGACAGACAGACGGTCGAACCAGACGACGACTATAATTGCTACGTATTTATATAATTACTAAAGTCCCTAATAAAAGATAATGATATACCGGGTGTCCCAAAATTTACTGACTTATTTTAAAATTTAATAACTTGCAAACGGTGACAGCTGTTGCAGAAATTCTTGCAGGACAGTAATGAATGATGTCAGAAGTTCCTTTACTGTGATTCCCGATTTTAATTTTAAATAGATGACATTGCAAACAGTAGGCGCTGAATCAAGGCAGGAATAGTGGGATGGCAGGAATGGTGGAAATAATGGAGGTAAATGTATTTAGTGGGTTTCATTCGCCTATATTACCTTGTTTTTAGGGCTCAATTTTGAAGTCAATCGTTATCATTTGGAGATCGTCGATGTCAGATTCGGATTCAAAAATACAATCATACAGACTAAGTTTAGAGTCATGATTTGAAGAACAAAATTCTGTTGAGGAATATGATTCACTACATTAGTTTGGCCTCATTTGTTGGTACCATGGTTGAGTGATTAGTGCTGCTGCCTCGATTGGACGTATAATGTTCGTAACGCCATTTATCTGTGGTTATTGGAACTAAAACCAAGAATCACAGTAACAACACCTGACATCATACATTACTCTTCTGCGGGAATTTCTTTAACAGTTGTCACCCTTTGTACGTTATTGTATTTTAAAAATTCCATTTTAGAACAGACACCCTGTACAATCTAGAATCTAAAAATAATAAAATTTCAACGTAAAAAATACGTGGCCTTTTACACAAGTTGTATTTACACACAAAAAAGTTAAAATCATAAAATATAAATAATATAAAATCTATTGTTGTCGTAACTCATGTACAATTGTAACTATAAAGTATATTTGGCGATTTATCATATTTGATATATTAGCGAAAAAATGCCTTAAAATTAATTTACTAATTTATAATTAAGTTTAAAATGTATTAAATGTTGCGTCGTAAGCCGAAACACCCCAATGAGCATAATTTGTAAAATCCTAGAATATAAGAATATGAGTAAAAAATCGATTTCAAAATTCCATCTTTACAGACGCTGAATCAGTAACTCGTGTACAATTGTAACCATAAAACATATTTTGCTATTTATCATATTTGATGTATTAATGAAAAAATTCCTTAAAATTAATTTATTAATTTATAATTAAGCTTAAAAATTATTAAATGTTGCGTCCTAAGCCGAAACACCCCAATGAGCATAATTTGTAAAATCCTAGAATATATGGAATTGAGTAAAAAATCGATTTCAAAATTCCATCTTTACAGACACTGAATCAGTAACTCGTGTACAATTGTAACCATAAAGCATATTTTGCGATTTATCATATTTGATGTATTAATGAAAAAAATCCTTAAAATTAATTTATTAATTTATAATTAAGCTTAAAAAGTACTAAATGTTGCGTCGTAAGCCGAAACACTCCAATGAGCATAATTTGTAAAATCCTAGAATATAAGGAAGTGAGTAAAAAATCGATTTCAAAATTCCATTTTTACAGACGAAAATAAAATGAATAATTAAACATGTTAAATAAAAGAGCATAAAAAAGTTATACATTTCTGAAATATTGATAAAGTTTGCAATTTTATAGAATTACAATTAAAAATAACATTGAGGAATTTATCGTTATATTTTATTGGATACAAAAAATATGATAATAACACATATCGATGAACGACATTTTAGAAAGTATTCTGCTACGTTTAAAAAAGCGAAAGCCAAAAGTAAATCTGCTATTTCTGAAAAAACATATTCTTGCATAAACCTGAGTTCATGTTGGTTTTCTGAATAAAATGTATTGTTTTGGGGAGAAAAAAAATAATAATAATTTTTTCACCAGGCATAAAGATTTGGTATTTCAGCGATGCATACATTAAACATTTCTTGAAATTACAACACCATTTATCATGCATAAGGTATAAAAGCTGTGCAACAAGTCTTAGTTTTAAAATATTGAAACAAAAAGATAGATTATTTCATTCTTAAAGCATATGTAAAAAAAATCCCTAAAATTGTTCGTATTGAAAATTTTATCATACTTTACATTTATGATTTGCATGATAAATTTAATTTTTTTTCAGTGTGGAAAAAAAAAAAGATTAAAATTACTATATTAATGATAATTTATGAAACATAAAGGATAGAGAATAAAGAAAAACAGAAAAGAATTAATTATAGAAGCCAAATGTAATTTTAAGTGCAAAAGAAAAGAAAAAGTAATTACAATACGTATAATAAAAAATGCCTTTTTAGATGATTTTATTTAATATTAACCCTCTCGCTGCATAATTGTTTTATAAAAACCCCTTCGCGACGAGCGTCTTTTAAGAATTTTTATTCTTTTGTCACCGGTGTTTCAAAGTTCACCGGTGTTTCAAAGTTCACCGGTGTTTCGCCATACAACAAAAGTTTGTACGTTGTGCGCAGTGTGAGAAATATTTTTGTTTTACTCACTTTCTTCGGAATGAAAAATGTGTCAAAAATGGACTATCATCAATGGATGTCGGTCTAAGATCCATAAATAAATTCAAATCTTACTTATTTCTTTGAAGGGAACTGGTTTCCAATAAACGAAATTTTAAACTTTGACCCGGCCCTCTGTAATTATTAAAACTCAATATCCGATATGTGGGGTAGCAAATTACTTAGCTCCATGAGACGAATCGAATGAGCTATAAAAAATAGAAGTTCGCCACCACAGAATATAGTACATGAATAGTGAATAGTAGATAGCTCCAGGTGCTACCTAGTTGCGAAGCAACTCGACGCCCTGAACATGAGTAATGGTATAGCATATCATAAGAAAATAAGGAAATGTAAGTCTAAATTTAGCGCAAGCACTACTGTATAACAGAGTGTCAATAATTCGCAGCATTACTGCCGAGAATAATCGACGGAATGTGGTGAGAAAGAGAGGAAAAGTCTACTTAAGCAAGTGGCTGAACTGACAGCCAATCCAAAATAGGGAGGGCGTGTCTTCAGATAGTGAAGCACGCAGTAGAGAAATTTAGAGAAAAGTGAAAAAAAGTAAAAAGATGACGGGTTCATTTGCTCCAACAGTCAAAAAATAGAGGAGAACCCAATCCTTTACACAAAAAGACTCTTTACATTTACAGTGACCATACATTTAGAAAAATACATTTTAAAGAATTTTGAATAAAGGGTAGGAACCGTAAGGCTTACGACTCGCTACTAGTAGAAATTTTACTGGAATCTGTCATCATTTCAGTGAAGTCCAGAAGTTTAGAGAGAGGATCTCTTTTACTTTTAATATTTTCGAGGACATTAGTGAGTTTAATGGCAATTTCCGAAAAAGAACTAGCATTCATTTCTTTGATTTTAAGCACGATCTCTGCTATCGCCGGATAGATCCAAATAATTGGGGCCTCCGTGGCCGAGTGGTTAAGACACCACGCTGCTAATCGCTTTAGAGCGTAGGAGGGTTATCGGGTTCGACTCCCGCTGGCTCCATTGCACACTCTTTGTGGAGCTCCCGGATGTAAAAAATCTCTGTGTTGTAAATTTCATTGTGCTATCTCGACCCTGTATATCGACGATGACTTATAAGCGGCCTTGTTGTCAAGCACACAAGTCTGATGTATGTGTCCAATAACACAAACAAACAATCCAAATAATTCGTGTAACTCGTAGTACAGCACCTAGAATACATAGTGTGGAAATCTGCTATCCAAACGGCGCTAAAAAATTGTATCCCTTAAATGTGCAATGACGCTGAAATCCAATGAGTTAATCGAAGCGACATCTGCGCTATATTTTCAAATTGCAACGTACACATTGTGTTATAACAGCCTCTAGACCAACTGGTCTTGGAGTTTTAGAAAAAATCCCGCTGATGTTTCTACGATCGACTCCTTGGATTTCACCATCGTTTCACATTTAAGGGATACAATATTTTAGCGCTTTTTTAAGTAGTACTGAATAGTACAGTAGCCTTAAGTAGTACTGTAGCCTAGTATACATAGTGTGAAAATCGACTATCCCTGCAATACTTAAAAAAGCGCTAAAATATTGTATCCCTTAAATGTTATAAAAACATGTATAATGATCACTTATAAACTGATTAAGTAAATTATTCTATAAAGTAATAAAATATCATTTATTAAGATTGACGACCGTTTCGTCGCACCAACGGCGACATTTTCAAAATCATTCACGATAGAAAATATTTTCACGTAATTTTAAAATAATAAACATAGTAAACAATGTCACGAGACATGATGCATAATGAAAAACACTGCAAACATAAAATAAATTAAAATTAAATTAGTTATTTGTGAGCGTGTTTCATATAATATAACAAAACAATAACATGGTAAATAATGTCACGAGCCAGCGTGATTAATGAAAAATATTGCAAAACATAAAACAAAAATTAAAATTATCTTGGCTATTTGCGAGCGTGGATTAATTTTTACTATTGTTAATAAAATTACACAGTATCTCTTTCTAAATTTTAGGTAAACCTAGGGACACGGAATCATTGCAAATATTCTTGTTGCGTAAAAATATCTCTATTGATTCTCGGATTATGGATGGTAAATAAAATCTTGATGTGTACATTAACTTGCTATTTTTAAAATAGATCCGTAAAGGTTCTTCGCTGCATAATCTGGCCAAAGCTGTGGTTCTGCTGTTGTATTTGGTGTCTGCTATATGTTCTTTGATTCTCGTTTTAAGTTTTCTAGTTGTCATACCTATATAAAACTGCTTTGTTCCATCTTCTTTGGTGAAATGTATTTCATATACTCCTGATAACTGGTTTGACTCTATTGGATCTAATTTATTGCATACAATATTTTTAATTTTCTTGCATAAAATTTTTTTAATTTCATAGAAGGTTTTGCGACTAGGGAGATATTGAATTTATTGAGTTTATATTTCAAACGTTCGAAGAAACCGGGAAAATATAGTAAAGTGGATAACATGAAATTTCTTTTCTTTTTATTCTTCAAACTCTTAATTAATTTTTGTATGGTGCTTTCTTTGTATCCATTGTTTCTTGCAATATCACATATTTTATTTATTTCATTATTTAATTGCTCGGGGGTACAAACTGTGAAAGCTCTATGAATAGAATGCCTAAATGCAGAAACTTTATATGAAAAAGGTGCTTGAGCAGTATGAGGGTTAATGGACTGACTGGCTATCGGTTTTCTGTAAGCAGTGCGTTCTATTCCTTGGTGCGTCTTGATTAGTAATACATCTAAATAAGGTAGCGTACCATTTTGTTCTATTTCCAATGTAAATTTATTAAGCAACCCACAAGGATACCAAAAGATGAATTGAATATTTTGAAAAAGCTTAAACTTGATCCAGAAATCAACGTAACCCAAACGGATAAATCTAATAAATTAGCCATATTAAATAGAGATGACTATAATAATAAAATTATACAATGTATTAACAATATGGATTGTCAAGAAGTCAAGAAGAATCCACTTAACATAATGAAAAAAAAAGTTAATGAATTGGTTAATAAAGAGAGCCGGCCTGATAATATGAACGTTTTAATTAGAATTAATAAGTTAGCAGTAATTCCATCAATTATCGGCAGACTCAAAGACCACAAAATAAATATGCAAATAAGGCCAATAGTAATTAAATGCTCAAGCCCCACATATTTTATGGAAAATGCTTTTGTAGTTTTATGGAAAAATATTTTGCCCAGCTCTAATCAGGTAATTAATTCAACGTATGAGTTCATTCAATATTTGAAACATATTAATTTACCTCAGAATTATTTACACTCTAAATTGAAATGTCTGAAATTCAGACACTTAAGTGACTGAAATGGAGTGTTCAATTTTCAGACATTTTAAAATGTCTTAATTTTTTCAGACACTTCTTGCGTCTGAATTTCAGACACTTCAAACGTCTGAATCGCAGCCGTTTCATTTTGCAAGCATGATACGCAGCCATGTTTGACCACAATGAATCCTGGAAAAATATTTGACCATGGTCCTGCCCCTCCACCCGCATACAGCCTCATTTTATGGGCTCTCAAAATTGGTATGCCATTTTCGTAAAGCTGATAATTTAAATCTTTTATCGACATTGTACTGATTATAATCAATATTTTGAACTTCTATAGTAGAATAAGATTAAAAACAAATTTTTTTTTATCTAAATACAATAAAACCTCTCAATAGGGGGCTACTACGGAATTTGTCCGCCATTCGTTGCCGAGGTGCCCTTGATTGAGAGGTTTTACTGAATTTAGATTTTTTTAAAAATTTATTTAGTTTATAATCTTATTCTACTTTAAAAGTTCAAAATATTGATTATAATCAATACAATGTCGAAACAAATTTAAAATAAAAGCTTTACAAAAATTGCATGTTTAATTTGGGGCCCCTAAAACCGTAGTGAGAGGATACTGCCCAGTTTTCCCATTATTTAATCAAGTGCTTCATCTACAAAAAGTCCAACCCTGCATTATAAGTTCGCTAAATAGAGGTGTCCGGTATTCGGGAGTGTCCGTTATGAAGGTTAATGAACATTCCCTAATATCGGACACCTTTATTGAGCGACAACCTTTTTTAATCCACAACCCAGACATTTGTTTATTTTTACTTCACAAAAGCAGACACCTTTGATTATCGAACAAATTCCGCAGGCCCCAGGTGTCCGCTGTTGAGAACTTTTACAGTATTTCGATAAATATATATATTTTTTGTTTCTAATCATGTCCTACTCTAAAAGTTCAAAATATCATTATAATCAGTGCAATGTCGAAAGATTTAAAAAAAAAAAAATTACGAAAATTGCATCACAATTGCGAAAAATTTGCTTTACGAAAATTGCATGACAAATATCCCTCCCCCCCCCCCCTCCCAACACACACTCACACAAAAAAAAATCATATTATAGGATACACGATCTTTGAATATCTCGAAACGATAAAAAACAAAGCATTTTTCAAGGTACCAAAACGCAAATAATATGCAATTAAGATCTTTTTTTCCCCCTTTCTGCCTCAAATATATATTTATAACTATAACTATAATATTATCCAGAAAAATAAATATTGTATATACAAAATTAATATCTAAATTTTAAATGTAAGCGGTCATATCACTAATGCGTGAATTAAAATCTAAGTGCTGCACGCATGATAAAATTCTTAATTATGCATATAGAAAACAATTTTTGAACGAAATAGAATCATAACACACCTAATATACACATTAAATAAAAAATATACGCAAAAAATTTGGTTTAAAATTCAATTTCAGCACAAAATAAATAAAAAAAAGTAAAATATTTCAAGTTTTCAAGTTCAAACAAATAAATAAACAAAATATGTTTGGGTTTTTTAGTATGTAGACTATAAAGAAACGCATATTTGTTTATTTTTTTAAAAGCTGCGCTTACATAGTTTGAAAGAAACAACAAAAGCACAAACTTCAAACTTGCTAATATGAGAAAACGCTTTTTAAAAGTCTCGATATCTAACGGATCTTCAACTCTCCGTCTATAAATGATTATAACTCAATTTTGAATGGGGTTTTTTGCATATTGTTGAAAAATTTTAAAACATTCGGAATAAAACAGAAACAGAAAACTGATTTTTTGAAAGGTTAAAAGGTATTGTGCCCTCTTAAAAATTAAGTCTTCTTTAAAATTTATATTTACACATGGGCAATTTTTTAAAAATATAGATCAGATGATAATCACAAGAGCTATTTAACTATCAATAAATAAATATTATATTTTAATAAGATAAAGAAAAATTTATTTCCAGTTTCAAACTTTGTCTTAAATCTGCACATAATCAGTAAAGCTTAATAAAATAGCTAAAGAGATAAAGTGTAATCATTCTCTAAATCATTAGAGTGTTATTGACATTATATATTTTTTTTTCTCCTTCCAGTGTAGCGATGCCAGATGAATCATCGGCGGGTTTTGCTTACGATAGGAAAAATCGAATGATATGGTTGAATAACGGCGTTGAATGGATGTTCAAACTGTATAATTTTAAATACTTATAATTAAGCATACATAATATAATAATTAAAAACAGTTATTAAATTGGGATGGTTGCTATAAAGACATGGGCATTCCAGTACATATCACATAATAAACCTTTGAAAAATATAGAAATCGAATGAAACCAAAGTAAACATTAACAAATGCTGTTCGAGAAGAAGGCTTAGTACTGCGTAAGTCAATAAATTCAATAACTACAAAAAACATCCTGTAGACTCATTAAAACTGATTTTAAGGATAACATTGGTTAGAAAATAATATAGAAACATGATTGCAGATGTTTTTAAGAACAGAAACTTAATTAATAGCAAGATAAAATTTTAACACGGAAATTCAACAGACAAAATGCTTTAAACAAATGTTGGTATAACTCAGAAACTAATAAAGCTAGAGACTTGTGTAAGGGTTCCATTTAAAGAGAAAACATTTACGGAGAGTTTGCAGTACATGGTCTAGGTCCCACTTACCTGGAAAAAGGTGTAAGGTATCCAAAATTATACCCGCACAGGGGGCGTCAATTTCAACTGGTGGCTAGGTTAATGATCCGTGAGGGAGAAATACTTGCATCTTTTAAAACGAAAATCCCTGTATACATCCGGCTAACTATATTAAAAGGGTGAAATATTTTCACTCTTAAAATAGAATCTGCCAGACAAAAGTTTCTATTTAACAGATTTGACGAACAGAAGACTAATAACACTGTATTATTCATAAAATGATTACGAATAAACACTAAGTCGATACGAATTAATCCACAGAACTTCACAATCCACAAAATATGAATTAAGTCAAAATAAACTTTCAGTTTGAAATTGAATTACAACGTACATTAGAACGAAACACATCTAAAACGCATGACGCATGCGCAACTGAGAGTCCCTCTGGTGGTTATAAGGAAGAACTGAAGAAATATTTTCCCTACCAGTATAATGAAATTGAATCAATTATGTTTTCTTTATGTCTGATAATTAAAAATGAATGATATTTCTTTTCTTACAAATGGCTATCGAATAATTTTACGTTAAGGGAAAATGTTACTAAGAATTTTACTTCAGAGAAACCCACCCTCCTTTGAACATTTCGTAGAAGACAATTTTAATTCTTTTCTTCTTTTGATGTTCATATATTTCAAATTTATCTCAAACGGTGTTTGTGTGTGTGGGGGGGGGGGGGAGAGTCCATTGAGAAAAAAAAGTTCTCTATTTTCAAAACTGTCGTTTGAAACTTATTTTTGAACGATTACTATCTCTTAATTGTTAAATTTTTAGATGCGTTCTTAATTATATAAATACGTAGTACCTATAGTCGTCGTTCAGTCCATCTGTCTGTCCGTCTATAACAGCGCAAAAACTACCCAACCGATTTGTTTGAAATTTAAAATATATAATTATTGCATAATTCTGTCGAGTCATTTCAAATTTTATGAAAATCGGATGTATACTTTAATTAGTACAGTCAAAAGTTTACCGTTACATTACGGCCAATGGAAAAAAATTATTTCAAGTGCATTTTAATGATGTTACAGCTTTTCAAAAAGAATGAAATTGATATGCGCTTATGAAGTGCAGTAAAATATACATTCAGTACAATATTCAGTGCAAAAAATACTTATAAAACTAGTTATAGTACGAACGCACCTCATTTGCCACGTTTGACGTGCAATTTCCAACTCGTTATATTTATTTTTATGTTGATATCTTTAAAAATTTCTTGCACAAGGAGTTCTGACAAAATATTCTTAGTTTGCCTATTTCATGTTTATGTTCTGCATTTTAGAAAAGCAGATTACGCTGTTGACCCCGGGCACACCTGTTCCAAAATTTTGCCCCTCCCTAAATTTCTTTCTACCGGTACATCTCTTAGTATTTAGAGGGGAGGGGGGTTGACCCTTCCTTGGAAATAAATATATTTTGTGAAAAGCAATTACTGATTTATTTATTGCGTCAAAAGTAACTTAGTCCCAAAACTTTAGTAAGCGATCTATTTTAAATTTCCAGATGTCCCATGATCTAATCAAATTACTTTTTTTAAATAAAATAATACCAAATCTAATGGATAAAAATATTTTAAACATCCTTTATCCATTCGAAAACAATTTTCTGGTAGTGCTGGCATACAAATTGCAATACATTTATACATACAGTTATCACACATATGATACAACTGTATCGCATTTAGACACTTAAGTGTCTAAATTTCTAAATGTCTTAATTTCAGACATATCACCATTATTCAGACATTTTAATCAGCTCATTTATGCCATGATCATAGTAAGACACTTATGTATCTTAAATTTAGACATCTGTGATGTCTGAAATTTCAAATTTAGACACTTAAGTGTCTGAATAACTTTTTCAGTCACATATGTGTCTTAATTTAAGACGCCTCTATTTGCAGTGTAATAGCCAGTCTAGATGTAGTCGCTTTATACCAATCTATTGATGTTCAAAAAGCCGTTACAAATATAAATAATTGCATTGACCGCATGGAGAATATTAATGATAATATGAAAACTACACTAAAGAGTGCTCTTAATCTAATAGTTAATAATAATTATTTCACTTTCGACGACAAAATATACAAACAAAATAACGGAGCTCCAATGGGTTCTTCTATATCAGGATTATTAGCTGAATTCTTATTACGGCCACTTGAAATAGATATATACAAATTGGATTATACTCCCCATGCATGGATCAGATACGTAGACGATATTTTCATCATTTGGCAACATACAGATACCTTGCTCAATAACTTTTTAAACCAGATTAATAGCCTTGATTCTAAAATTAAATTTACATTGGAAATAGAATAAAATGGTACGCTACCTTATTTAAATGTATTACTAATCAAGACACACCAAGGAATAGAACGCACTGTTCACAGAAAACCCATAGCCAGTCAATCCATTAACCCTCATAATGCTCAAGCACCTTTTTCGTATAAAGTTTCTACATTTAGGCATTCTATTCATAGATCTTTCACTGTTTGTACCCCTGAGCAATTAAATAATGGAATAAATAAAATATATGATATTGCAAGAAACAATGGATACAAAGAAAGCACATAGAAAAATTAATTAAGAGCTTGAAGAATAAAAAGAAAAGAAATTTCAATCCACAAAATTCCATGTTATCCACTTTACAATATTTTTCCGGTTTCTTCGATCGTTTGAAATATAAACTCAATAAATTCAATATCTCCCTAGTCGCAAAACCTTCTATGAAATTAAAAAATATTGTATGCAAGAAAATAGATACAACAGAGTCAAACCAGTTATCAGGAGTATACGAAATACCTTTCACCAAAGAAGATGGAACAAAGCAGTTTTATATAGGTATGACAAGTAGAAAACTTAAAACCAGAATCAAAGAACATATAGCAGACATCAAATACAACAGAAGAACCACAGCTTTGGCCAGATTATGCAGCGAAGAATCTTTACGGATCAATTTTAAAAAATAGCAAGTTAATTTACACATCAGGATTTTATTTACCATCCATAATCCGAGAATCATTAAAGATATTTTTACGCAACAAGAATATTTACAATGATTACGTGTCCCTAGGTTTACCTAAAATTTGGAAAGAGATGCTATATAATTTTAGTAACAATAGTAAAAATTAATCCACGCTCGCAAATAGCCAACAATTTTCATTTTTGTTTTATGTTTTGCAATATTTTTCATTATGCACGGTGGCTCGTGACATTATTTACCATGTTATTGTTTTGTTATATTATATGAAAATTAATCCACACTCACAAATAAATAAATTAATTTTAATTTATTTTATGTTTGCAGTGTTTTTCATTATCCATCATGTCTCGTGACATTGTTTACTATGTTTATTATTTTAAAATTACGTGAAAATATTTTCTATCATGAATGATTTTGAAAATGTCGCCGTTGGTGCGACGAAATGATCGTCAATCTTAATAAATGATATTTTATCACTTTATAGCATTATTTTACTTAATCCCTTAAATGTGTAATGATACTGCTGCAATATGCAGATCGCAGTGACATCTGCAGGATATTTTCTGCAACTGCAAGTAATTGCTAGGCTATACAATGTAATACTAGTAATACAAAATTCCCACAGATGTCGCTGCGATCGACACTTGAAATTTTAGCAGTATCGTCGCACATTTAAGGGATACAAATTTTTAGCACTGTTGGGATAGCATATTTCCACACTAGGTATTCTAGGCGCTGTAGTACTGGGATAGCCGATTTCCATACTATATATTCTAAACGTTATACTCGTAGAGTTGCTGAGTTGGTGGTGACGTAGTATAAGTAGGATTTGATTGGACGATGAGTGGGTTTGTCTCAGGAACATTAGAATCTTTTTTTTTTTTTTTTTTTTTTTTTTTTTTTTTTTTTTTTTTTTTGTTCTTTTGCAGAATTTTTAAGTTTTGAGTTAGCAGTGACATTAGAATATGATTTACGAAATTGAGATTTAACTGAAAATTATGAGCAACTCTTGTATGAGGATGGGTGCTCTAGAGAGCTGTTTGCGCATTTCGGTGGGGGTTTAGGTTCTTCAGAGTTTTTTTTTTTTTTTTTTTTTTTTTTTTTTTTTTGACAATTTTTAGATAGGTGCAGTCCTCCGCATTATACACATTTGGGGTTAATATGGCAATTGGCGCTGATATGTAAGAGTTTCTGACATTTAAAGCATTGCGTTGCTTTCTTTGCTGGTCAAATGTTTTCAATTTCGACTCGTAGACAGAGCGCAAGTTGAATATTTCTTAGGAAGTGGGATTTTTAGGTAGTTCCATCAGATAGAGCGGGAGGGGTTTTCCGTCTCTAAGGCTTTTCATTTGCGATAGCTTCAATATGGTAAAACCTCGACACGCGAGGGTTTCTCTTACGCTCGTATTCACCAACTACTTCGACCCCGAGTTATACCGATAACCTCGGTCGAACGCTCAAACGATATGCACATTTAATCCTGATTGGACGTCTCCTTGATAATGCCCAACCAAGTGTTATCGTTAATTTCATTTGAGCTTTCGACCGAGGTTTTCTAGGTCGAGGTAGATGGTGAATACGATCATTACAGTTTCAATATCGATAGTTTTAGGAAGCCCACGGATAACAGCTATGGGAGGAATTTCCCGATCACGGATGATATAATGTTGAACATTATTTTGCTTGAAGTGCTCACATAGAAGTAGTTTATCACGGATTGTTTCAAGTGAAATTCTAATATAGTCACCAGCAAGCTTAGCGACAAATTTAAATTTATCAGTGGAAGAAAGTTCATTAAGAAATTGGATAATATTGGCGATCTTAGTCAACAAAATAGGTTTAGGTTTTTTCTTAGGATTTTCCTGGAGATTTTCATCTTTTTCACTGTATGCTTCAATATTAGAATCACTATCAGCTGATGGTCATTCGACGTCATTGTTGGGACTTTCTGAGCTAATTCTACGAATTTTTCAGATTTATCAGCATCTGTACGAGTTTTATTTACTTTTACGTTTTTTAGATTTAACAGGGGATAAACCCTCATCAATGTCCTTTTGGTCACTAGATACATTACATTAAGCAAAGAATTTAATTTTTTGAATTTCATTAGCAGGTAAATTACGATCTTTAATAAAATTATCTATGCCTAATTTTGCGATTAAATAAACTCTTATGAGAGTTAGAAGAAGCATTTGAGGAAATAGAAAGAGTACGACTCATACCATTGCTCGGGTGCTAATCGGAGCGACCGTCCCCATCATTCGCAACCATCAATCAGCAGTATCACCATAAAAGTTCATAGCACAAGGCAATCAATACTGGTCCTTACACATACGCTGGCACTATACAAGGTTCTACTACATAAGGTTGTGCCATTTGAAGGATAGCCAATCAGAGCAGAGCAGGACTGTTACGTCATGTGACGGACAAGATCGGAGTTCGACCAGCCGTGATAATGTAAATGGGTGCGTAAAGGAACGGAATATGAAATAAATATATTTTTAAAAAGCAGATTTTTGAAAGTAAATAGAACGGAATCACTTTCCTTAAAATAATTTGTTCAAACACTGATTGGAGTTAATTAAATATAAAATACATAATTGTTAAATAACATCTCGATACGTTTGTTTACATTCAAATACTTGAGTAAATTCACGAAAAAAATTAAATTTTTAATGCTTAAAAATACAAATGAAAATTTTTAAAGTATTGCAAAATAAAATTAGTTATATGAATATGTAATTATATATATAAATAAATTAAACAAAAGTCACGCTTCAAAACTTTTTACAATGATGCATTGTCCGATTACTAGATATAAGTTTTCAAAAAAATCTCGAATGTCACTATGCTTATTCAGGATCAAAATAATACAGAAAATATAACTTTATAATTAAACTAATTCTATTATGAAAAAAATATGTACTATACATATTTTTTACATTATGATATACAAATAGCAATATCGTTATTTCATATATACAAAATTTCAACAAAAACTGAAAATTTTAAAACAACTTCACTTTTAAAATTTCCATGTTATCTAATAAAACACATCGAATATAACATTTCTCCATACAAATAAGAAACAATAAAAAAAATTATGGAGATATACAGATTTAACAATGAATTAACATTTTCAAAAAATAGAAAGGGAAAAGAAAGGAGAAACCATTATCATACTTTCAATAAATCAATATGTGACTAATACTTTTTACACACTATTTTCAGGTAGCAAAATCACTGATCCTCATTAATAAACAAAATTCAATTTTTAAATTCATTAGTTTCAAATGCACATCAATATGATTCAAATATTTGTAGCAATATATATACACAGGGCTTAGTTTCTAGCCAAAAAAAAAAAAAAAAAAAAAAAAAAAGAAAAAAAAAAAAAGAAAAGAAAAGAAAAAACTACCAGAACTCTAATATTCTGCAGTAATAACAAATAAGTGTATAACCCCCCCCCCCCCCTCACGCACACATGCATATTTATATTTCATACATTATTTACAAATTTTAAAGCCATTTCGTCTTCCTCAAAAAGAAATTATATGCACATATATATATATATATATATATATATATATATATATATATATATATATATATAATATATTTTGACATATCTTTAGGCATTAATATATAATAAATTCTTATAAATGACTAGAGCAAAAACATTAAAATCAGGAGTGGGTAATTTTCAGAAAATCCTACTCGTCGCGGACTTGACATTGGTGCGCAGTATTTATAAACTGCGGTCTGCTCTGACTAATATTTAAAGATTCACTAAAAATAAAGTAGTGCTGGAGCAGCGCACCTGTGTCGGAACAAATTAAATACCAGGCGGAGCTAGAAATTTATCTGAGAGACTATTTTAAAAACACGAACAAAAAGCAGCGAGTACAAACGGCAGAAATAGTTGCGACTAATTCTGACATTCCTCATCGCCGTTCTGAAATCATTAAAAAAATCGCTACGCTTGACACACTATGCCACATACGTAAGTGCTTTGGTAGGAAAGAATGCAAAAGATTGGAGATTGGAGGGAAAGAAAAATAAAATTTTGGCATTGATTTTTTAGAAACACTATTTTCGCTGAAATCCGGAATGAGCGCAAATGAATTCAGACCAATAGCTATATTTCCACTAAAAATAAAGACGTAGCGATGCTGAGCTCCAGCGCAAATTAAGCACTGCTTATAGGTTATTAACTCAACTCTACATTAATTTTCATCTTAAATTCCTTCTTCATTTTATTAATCAGAGTAACTCGAACATAATATTGAATAAAGTAAATATTATCGTTATTCTGTTTGCGAATCGTCGGGTCAGTTAGAAACGAAATGCATGTCACTGCATCAGCAGCAAATGTACAACAGAATCACAAAAAATCGGGAAAATCGTTATCACAGCGCCCCCTTCCAAGGTTACATATACATTTTCAACTGGGACTTGGAGTCAATAGTCAAAAACATATGTATGAAGTTTGGTTCAAACGTATGCTGTCTGATGTAACAATAATGAAAATGTTTCAAAAATCGCTATTACAGCGCCCTCTCCCGGCGCTCTATCCCCAAATTCAACCTGAACCTGCTGGCCATAGTAAAAAACATACATATGAAATTTTGTTCAATTCTATGCGCAAGTTCATGCACTTTTCGATGATAGAATATTGAAAATGGCACAAAAATCGCTACTCAGCACCATCACAGCAAAACACTTATTTGAAATTTGGTTCAATTCTATGCATAACTTCGTATACTTTCCGATGATATAATGAGACACACGTACATACGGACAGACAGATATTTTGTAAAAACATATTTTTCGGTATCTCGTACCCTTAAAACGTGTAAATCCGTCGAAAACCGGAAGTCGAACAAAATTTCGACTACAATACTTTTTTCTATTATAGATAAAAGAAGGTAAAAAAAGATAATGCTAAAACAAGTATGTTAAAAAAGGAATTGTTTTTTAAGTTAAAAAAATTATAATACCAAAAGAAATTTTTTATGCATTTTTTTACTTTTTTTTTTTTTTTAATTTTGCGGCGGTTTTCCCATATGAATAAAAGGAATCCGGCTTTTTTTTTAGCCCAGTATAATAAATTTTGTCATTTTTTTCAATAAAGTTTATTCGGAGTTTGCATTTTTCACGGGTTTTTTATACGAATTTTAGAGTTTTGAGATTTGTAAAAAGAACTCGGTTACCAAAATTCAGCGAAATATAATAAATTTTCTGCTCTACGAGTTTTGATTTTTTTTTCCATTTCATGGCGATTTGTCTGCATTTGTGAAAGAACTCCGGTTTTAATATTTTAGTCCAATATAGTAAATGCTGTCCTCTTTTTATTTTTCTTTTCTTTCTTTCTTTTCTTCTTTTTTTTTTTTTTTTTTTTTTTTTTTTCACTTTCATTTAAGTTTATTCGAAATTTCTTCCCGCGATTCTTTTATGCAATTTTTAGAGATATTCGCGTTTTGCAGAAATTTTTTGACTTTCGTAAAAGGAATTCGACTTTAAAATTGCAGCCTAATATAGTAAATTTGGCCTCTGCTATTTTAGTGTTTTTCGTTGCGATTTTCTAGAATAATAATCGTCAGTTAGCAAAATGCCCGGCTTTTGAAGAATTCCGGATTTTGACGTCCGGATTTGAGACTTTGTACTGCATTTTTAAATCTGTATACGTTTTCTCCAAGAGTTAGATAGAACAAGAGTATTAGAAAATGTTGATATAGTGCATTCACTAGGATTTTTTCAAAAAGTGTGCTAAAATAATAGAATAATTAAGATCATTCACAGAAAAAAAATTCCATCGCAGAACGGCATACAGAATACTATTGAAACGAGCGAAGCGAATCTGTCCGCCACGTGACGTATTGCGCGAGCAGTTAAGAAATCTTTACAGTTGGCGCATCGCACGAATGGTGCCCCCCTGCCACTATAGTACCTCGGTACGAAGATGCTTTGGCCGGGGAGCCCAGGACCACTAGCCCCACACTTGCTATAATTAATTTGTATAATTTCTTTTTTAAATTTGTCCGGATTAATTTTTGATTTTTTTTTTTCAATATGGCTTCTGCTTTTGCTGTAAGCAGAAATTACACAAATTAAAGACACCGAAAAGCGGGAAGGAGGAGGGCTTGGGGGCCCTGAAGCTACCGAAAGACCGCTGCTGCGTCGAGATTATTATTAGTGTTTTTTAATTTATTACTTTTTTATTTTCTAAGCATAAATATGCAAGCGAACTCCAAAAATCATTAATTGTTTTGCGGATAAAACGATGTGATTTTTATATTAAAGGAAGATGCTGTTCTTCGTATTATATAATTTAGCTTTTCAAATAAAAATGTATTTTAAAAATCTTACGAATAAATATAAAAGAAAAAAGAACTTTTTTAAAGCATAAAATTTTAAATTAATTAAACATTTCTTAAAACCTATGAAGTCTAAACTTTCATAGACGGGCATAAAAAAATTATATCAAGTATTATTTCCACGATTTATGCATTTGTGGGAAAAAAAATGAATGGAATAGAGTTTTATGAAGTTTCAAAATATTTTAAATACTTCCATGAAATAGCTTCCTTGTTATATAAAACTTTCTAATATAACATTTTATGAAGTATATGACAAAGTCATTCCTATATGAGGTATCTAACACGTATATATGAGATATGTGCGACATATAACACGTAAATATTGCATCTGTTATATGACTCTAGTATGACTAATATGTGAGTGTATTGTGTATATGTGAGCATTTGGAATATTTGTGACTGTCTGTCGTATATGCGTGTGATATGATTGATATATATGATGTGTATTGTATATATATGAAGGTTTGGAGTATGAATGACTGTTTGTCGTATTATCACGGATTGTTTCAAGCGAAATTCTAATAAAGTCACCAGCAAGCTTTTCGAAAAATTTAAATTTATCAGTGGAAGAAAGTTCATTAAGAAATTGGATAATATTGGCGACCTCAGTCAACAAAATAGGTTTAGGTTTTTTCTTAGGATTTTCCTGGAGATTTTCATCTTTTTCACTAGATATTTCAATATTAGAATCACTATCAGCTGATGGTCATTCGACGTCATTGTTGGGACTTTCTGAGTTAATTCTACGGATTTTTTCAGATTTATCAGCATCTGTACGAGTTTTTTTTTTTACTTTTACGTTTTTTAGATTTAACAGGGGTTAAACCCTCATCAACGTCCTTTTTGTCACTAGTTACACTACTTTAAGCAAAGAATTTAATATTTTGAATTTCATTAGCAGGTAAATTAAGAGCTTTAATAAAATTATCTATGCCTAATTTTGCAATTAAATAAACTCTTCTGAGATTTAGAAGAAGCATTAGAGGAAATAGAAAGAGTACGACTCATACCATTGCTCGGGTGCTTATCGGAGCGACCGGCCCCATCATTCGCAACCATCGATCAGCAGTATCACCATAAAAGTTCATAGCAGAAGGCAATCAATACTGGTCCTTACACATACGCTGGCACTATAGTACCTGAACAGCGAACAGCAGAGCAGTTCAATGGGATACCTAGTAGCAGTGCTACTCCACTCCCTGTAGATGAGTAAGTGTATAGCAAATCCTAGAGGAGCCATGAGAAAAGAGTTTAAGCTAGCACATTAGCACAACAATAAAAAAGAGAGAAGTTAAAAATTTAAATATGGAGAGGCTGAAAATTTATGAAAGGGTAGTCCGAGGACTACAGCTATAATTAATTTGTTTAATTTCTCTTCTAAATTTGTCCGGTTTTATTTTTTGATTTTTTTTTTTCAATCTGGCTTCTGCTTTTACTGTAAGCAGAAATTACACAAATTAAAGACACAGAAAAGCGGGAAGGAGAAGGGATTGGGGCCTTGAAGCTACCGAAAGACCGCTGCTGCGTCGACCTTATTATTAGTATTTTTTAATTTATTATTTTTATAATTTGTAAGCATAAATATGCATGCAAAACTCCAAAAATCATTAATTGTTTTGTGGATAAAACGATGTTATTTTTATATTAAAGGAAGATGCTGTTCTTCGTATTATATAATTTAGCTTTTCAAATAAAAATGTATTTTAAAAATCTTACGAATAAATATAAAAGAAAAAGAACTTTTTTAAAGCATAAAATTTTAAATTAATTAAACATTTCTTAAAACTTATGAAGCCTAAACTTTCATAGACGGACATAAAAAAATGATATCAAGTATTATTTCCACGATTTATGTATTTGTGGGAAAAAAATGAATGGAATAGTGATTTATGAAGTTTCAAAATATTTTAAATACTTCCATGAAATAGCTTCCTTGTTATATAAAACTTTCTAATATAACATTTTATGAAGTATATGACAAAGTCATTCCTATATGAGGTATCTAACACGTATATATGAGATATGTGCGGCATATAACACGCAAATATTGCGTATATCTGTTATATGACTCGAGTATGACTAATACGTGAGTGTATTGCGTACAACTGAGCATTTGGAATACTTGTGACGGCCTGTCGTATATGCGTGTGATATGATTGATATATATGATGTGTATTGTGTATATATGAAGGTTTGGAGTATGAATGACTGTTTGTCGTATATATTGGTGATATGATGTATATATATGCCGTGTATATGACTCGAGTTTGACTAATATGTGATGTGTATTGTACATATGTGAGCATTTGGAGTATGTATGACAGTCTGCGTATATATAATGTAATAAGATGTATATACCGGGTGTCCCAAAAATGACTGATGGGTTTTAAAATTCAATAACTTACAAAGGTGACAGATATTAAAATAAGTTTTGCAGGAGTGTTATGTAAGATGTCAGGAGTTTTTAAGCTGCGATACGCAGTTTCAGTTACAAATAGAAGCGATAGATGGCGCTGCCAGCAACAAGTTCTAAATCCAGGCTCGATTTTTCGACTTCTCTCTGCTCCCATGCGAAAAAGGAGATTAAAATGTTTTGAATGGATCCCGAAGTACCAAATTCAAGTCTGGAATTAGCACCTGCTTCTCGCAGCGCCATCTATTGTTTAAAATTCAAACTAAAATCAAGAATCACAGTAAAAAAACTCCTGAAATCATACATAACAGTCCAAGAAGAATTTTTTAAATATCTGTCTTCATTTGCAAGCTATTGAATTTTAAAATCCATCAGTCATTTTTGAGACAACCGGTATATATGGCATATAAATGATGTATATTTATGCTTACGGCGACCATGGAGAAATCCTAATAGCAAATTGCCTGCTGTTATCGTAAATGCAGGGACGCTGTAAAAAAGAAATACTATATGTTTTAATCATATTTTAAATAGGATGCTCTGATGAGCAGAACAGCAAGAATAAATATTTCTTTATAACAAAAATCTGTGCATTTAAAGTCAGCTTCGAATAAGACAGTATTCTTGTAGATTTTCGAAATAATATTTATCAATCTCCAAAAAAAAAAAAAAAAAAATCTGTTTAGAAAGAGGGATTTGGTGTTCAAAAACACACACAGTAAACGTTTCCAGAAAAATGTTGCATCCTACATTTATCATTCATAAGGCTTAGACACTTAACTGCAATTCTAAGCATTAAAAAGCGAATAAAAGTGAATGATAGATTGTTCTAAAATGTTTTCCATCTGAAACCGTAAGAAGAAACAAAACTAAAATAATTGACTTTGAAAGTTTTAACAAAGATTTAAATTTATTATGTAGTACGGAAAATTTATATTTTCTTATTCAAGTGAAAAATGAAAAAAAAATTGGCAGGTATTAGTAATAATATGTATCATGCAAAAACAAGTTCAAAAATGGAAGTAAATGAAAATATATAATGAAAATGAAAAGGTATATAAGAAAAGATATATAAAGAAATATAAAAATACCTATGCTAATTGTATATATGATAAAATACTATAACTTAATTATAAAATAATTAATGATAAAAGTAATAATGGAGAAAGAATAACAACTACGCATTAATTTAAAAATGCTGCCTTATTGGCTAATTTAAGTTATGCTGAAAAGTGTAAAATGTATTTTAATATTAAAATAATAACCTTTATGGTGAACGCTCCATACTCAATGCATTATCTAACTAATCGCATACACCTTTTCTTTTATTATACACTAAATTCATTCATCTTACATACTGCCATCAATCTTAAATATGTAGACTTTTTATAAAATGTATTGCATGCATACATACAACAACTTTCAATACATGGAATATATATAACAACCTGTTTTGCAACAAATGAAAGTAATAGGAATTAACTGACAACCTCCGTTATCTCGATTCAGGGCTCAATAAGCGCTAGAACATTTAGAACATATTTTACATCATACACGTATTTTTATATTAAGAGAAGTTTTTTAGCCATCTAATATCAACATTTATATCGGTTAATAAAATTAATGCATATGCATAATATAAACAATCAATTTCTTTAATAAAATAATTAAAACAAGAATTAAATTATTTTCGTTACGTTACAATTTCTTGTTAAAATGTAAAAATAATTTAGAGAACTTGAAAATAAATAGCATTAAACACATTTCTATTCTTAATGAAATCTTAAATAGTTAAATATCATTATGAATACTATAGGAATTATTTTATATAGGAATTAATTGAATATTTCATTGGGAATTTACACCCCCCTCATTAAGCTATATTAATTAACAATAAACTAGAAATCATGGTCTTGAGGTATCATAGGGCTCATTTAACTAATTTCTACAAGTATAACATTAATAAAAAGTTTAGGATAGTTGCCTTACAAATAGATTAAAAAAGGCATTAACGTAATTTTAGAAATATTATGGATGCCTCAAAATGGTACTTTTTTGTGATCTCAAAAGATTCTTCCTTATTAAATATGTTCTTGGCCTACTGGTTTTAAATAAATTGACTCCGAAATAAAAATAAGTGTCTATGATACCACTAGATGATAATACTTTGCAGACTTTTACAAGAAAATGCTTATTTTAGTTAGATTTTTGCTGAAGTATCAGTTACTGATTAAGTGTGAATAACTTAAGGAAATATAAAGACGAAATAACGACTCAAATATATGGAGACTGAACAGATTTTGCAAGGTTCATTTTGCCCTTCAATATACTAAAACTTCTGTTACTTTTTTTTTTTTTTTTTTTTTTTTATACAATTCAAGAGAAACATTTTATTTCTATAAAACATAAATAAATAAATGCAAAAAAGAAGTAATATTTCAAAGTAATCACCGACTTCCTAATTCACGATCAAATATATATATTTTTTTCAATTTCATACATTTCCATGTTCCTCTTCAGATAGCTTAAATGAATCCAGTTTTCTTGTCTTCTACAAAACAAAATTTATGGTCCTTAGAAAAAACAAATCCTTCAGGAAAGGGAGATTTGCTTTCCCAGCAATGTATATGTTATTATTTCTTTTAAAAAATAACATTCATTTATCATGCATATTGTTTAAAAGCTTAGCCACAAGTCTAAATGTCAAAAAGCGGAAAAAAATATATGAATGAGAATTTTTTTTTTAAATCTTACACGTCAGAAAACATACGGAAGAAAAAAAAATATTGAAAGTTTTAACATATTTAAACATTTAACGTGTCGTCAGATAACATCTCTGTTTTTCACTTTCTCCTTTTTGCCCTAGAATTCAGAAAGTGGATTAAACTTTTCTTATTAACATTCATTTTCAGCGCAAAAGGAATAGAGCAGAATTTTTTAAAAAAAAAGGAAAAATCAATAAATAATTAATTAGTTTTAAAAAATCAGTATAATAAAAATAGTATGGACTGCAATAGAAAATATTAGTTACTTATAGTGTTTTTTTTTTTTTTTTTATTAAGTAATTTACTTATTTATTTTAACTTTTTTTTCTATCGTTTGTGTGCTGCCAATTATTTGTATTAAAAAAAAAATAATCTCGTTTCTTAAGTCCACAGAAACGAATGAGCAAGACAGAGAAAGAAGATGCCTGGTAACGTTATAAATGTATAGCTATTTAAAACTTCATAAAAGAATAAAAATGCTCAATTAGCAGATTTTGAAGCAAAATTTTATAACAACACTCACTGGTTGAAACAATCTTTTCAAAGAAATTTTATAGTAGTCCATATATTTATATAGTCGGGGAATATAAAGAGAAATAACGACTCAATAATATGGAGACGGAACGGGCAAAACTAATTTTGCAAGATTCATTTTGCCATTCAATATACTGAAACGTTTGTTACTTCAATTCAACAGGAACATTTTTAATTTCTTTAAAACATAAATAAATGCAAAAAAGAAGAAATATTTTAAATTAATCACCGTCTTCCTAATATCAGTTAATTTTTTCCATTTCAAACTTTTTGGTTGTAATGGAAAAGAAGGTTGTAATGAACAGTGGATTCATCTCAGATGAATCCACTGTTCCTGTTTTCCTTCAAAATAATAATAATAATAATAATAATTGGTCGTGTTATTAAAAAAAAAAAAAAAAAAAAAAAAACTCCAGGAAAGGGAGATTTGGTTTCCGACAACATATATGCTATTATTCGTTTAAAAAATAACATTCATTTATAATGCATATAGCTTAAAAGCTTAATCACAAGTCTAAATTTTTAAAAGAGGAAAAAATATATGAATAATTGTTTTAAAATGTTTCACTTCTGAAAAAACATGTAGAAAAAAATAGTAAATCATTGGTCTTCAAAGTTTGAACATATTTAAACATTTATCACGTCGTCAGACAACTTCTTTATTTGTATTTCTTCTCTTTTGTGTAGAATTAAGAAAGTGGGTTAAAATTTTTACATTAACAATAATTTACAGCGCATAAAGAATAAAACAAAATTAAACAAAAAATGAAAAATCAATAAATAATTAATTAATTTTAAAAAATCAATCTAAATAAAAATATATGGTCTGCAATACAAAATGATATTTATTTTTATTTTTAATTTCTTTAATTAATAATTTATTTAAATACTAGCAGACCAGCCCGGCGTTGCCCGGGGTTTGTAAATAATAACCTTAAACAAAACTTAACTTTGTATGATTTTACATCTTTGGAAATTCTTTTAAATGAACATAATTTCGGAGGCCCCATTGCCTTCCGCAGCGTCTCATGTGGCCCCATCAAACTTCTTTCCGAACGAACCTATAATGTAGATCCCCACTATCTGTGGCCGCATTTACCGGAAGTGCCCCTACGTGCCGGAGACAATCGAAAACTAAGCTGAGTGAGCCAAACCTCATAGGAATCAAGCCCGCAGAATCCAAAAAAAAAAAAAAAAGCACCATTAATGTTAGAAAATGTTGGTAACTAAAGTCTAAGATAAAATTTCATAATACAGAAAGTAGCTGAATTGTAATCTAAATTGAAGGAAGCAAATCCCGTTGAAATTGGGCTCTTAAACCCGAGGAAATAACGCGCCACCAAGCTGTGGAACATGCCTCCTCATCTTGTAAATTTCCTGAATTTCTGTTAGCATTAACACGATATTTAATAAACGGATGAAATCCCTTATCTAAAGTTACATTTAAATTAACGCGATTTTTAATTTACGGCTGTAGTGAGTAGACGTATGTTGATGCTGAAAAAGGAGATTAATGTTCGAAAAAGTGGTAGCTGAGGTATAAGGAAAGACCGGGCCCTGGTGTCCATGGTCTTAACTGGAATGTAGTTTGGTATAAGAAATTTTTTAGGGGTTTTAAAGTAGCTGGAAGATGCTAAATCTATGTTAAAGAAATTTGAAATAGTATAGGACAGTTTTTAAAGAAGCTGCAACAAAGGCCCCAAAGACGATTAATATTCAAAATTGGTGGTAGCTGAAGTCTGCATATTTTTTTTGTTGTTGTTGTTCATGTAATAGCTGGTGAACCTAAGAAGTTGTTCGGAAAAAAAGTTCGTAAATCGGACCATTTTAAAGGGAGTTATAACAGGGGGCCCAAAAGGGCCCAACTGATAGTTGAGAGCAGGGCCCTAACATAAAAACATATTTAAATGTCTTAGAACTTAGTGTTTTAGATCTTCAATTGGTCAAAATTAATAATAGGGTATGAAATAATCATTAGAATAATGTTTTAAAGAAATCCGCAAAAATGGGGGTAAATAATTAAAAAGGGGCCCTAGAACCCCAATAAAAATATGATGGTGTTGATGTAGGAGGAAGAGTCCAAGACTGAATTTTAAAATTATGCGATGAGAAGGTGAGAAAATTAGGGTGTAAAAAATGCACATAGCACACAAAAGTTCAAGGAGCCCTGGATCGGGCCCTACAGAATCCTAAGGTGCCCCAGGATTTTAACTGGAATATAGAAACCGGAAAATAGCTAAATGGAAAAATGGTTAAAAAAATGAAGATCGGATTAAGTGGGGCAATTTATCAATAATTTATGGTGCAAAAGCTTCAAGGGGCCTTGTACCGGGGGCAAAGGGGAAAGGGACTTAAGTGGCATGTAGTTTGGTATAAATACACTTTTTAGTAGTTTTTAATGTAATCTGAGAATGCTAGAACTATGGTAAAGATAATTGCAAGGAATTCGGATAATTTTTAAAGAAGGTGCACCAAGGGCCCCATGAAGACGATTTATATTCAAAACTTGTAGTAGTTGAAGTCGGAAATATATTTTTATCGTTCATATAATAGCTGGAGAACCTAAGATGATGTTAGAAATAAAAAGCTAGTGAATGGGGCTATTTTTAAGGGAGTTATAATAGGGGGCCCTAAAAGGGGCCAACTGCAAGTTGAGAACAGGGCCTTAACAAGAAAACATGTTACAACGTTTTCGTACTTAGCATTTTAGATCTTCGAATAGTCGAGATTAAGCATAGGTTATGAATTATCATTAGAATATAATTTAAAAGAAATGTGCAAAAAATTGGAGAAAATGCTTAAAAATGGGCCCTACGGCCCCAAGAAGACAATTTATATTCAAAACTGGTGGTAGTTGTAGTCGGAAATATTTTTTTTATTGTTCATGTAATAGCTGGAGAACCTAAGATATTGTTAGAAAAAAAGCTAGTGAATCAAACTATTTTCAAGGGAGTTATAATAGGGGGCCCAAAAGGGGCCAACTGCTAGTTGAGAACAGGGCCTTAACATGAAAACATGTTACAACGTTTTAGTACTTAGCATTTTAGATCTTCGAATAGTCGAGATTAAGCATAGGTTATGAATTATCATTAGAATATAATTTAAAAGAAATGCGCAAAAAATTGGGGAAATGCTTAAAAAAGTGCCCTAGGCCCCCCAATAAAAATATGTGAGTGTTGGTCTAAGGAGAAGAGTTCAAGACTCAACTTTAAAATTATGCACTGCGAAGGTGAGAAAATTAGGGAGTGAAAAACGCATGGCACACAAAAAATTTAAGGGGCCCTGGACCGGGCCCTACGGAACCCTAGACGAGTCCATGGTCTTAAGTGGAATGTAGAAACGGGATAATAACTAAATGGAGAAAGTATCCCAAAAATGAAGATCGGATAAAAAGGAAGCAATTTATTAACAATTTAGGGCACTAAAACTTCAAGGGGCCCTGTATTGGACCCCTTGACAGGATTCCAGGGTCTTAACTGAAATGTAGAAATTTGGCGGCAAAAACTGAAACGAGAATTCACCCCCAAAACGACGAAGATCGGATAGAAAAGAGGCAAGTTATTAACAATTAAGTGCACTAAAACTTCAAGGGGCCCTGTACCGGGACCCTTGCAAGGATGCCAGGGTCTTAACTGAAATGTAGTGATGGGGTAGAAACTGAGTGGAGACTTCACCCCAAAAACGAAGAAAATCGGATAGAAAAGAGATATGCCATTAACAATTTAGTGCAATAAAACTTCAAGAGGCCCTGTACTCGACCCTTTGACAGGGTTCCAGGGTCTTAACTGAAATGTAGAAATGGGGCAGAAACTGTAAGGAGAATTCACCCCAAAAACGACGGAGATCGGATTGAAAAGAGGCATGTAATTATCAATTAATTGCACTAAAACTTCAAGGGGCCGTGTTCCGGGCCTCTTGCAAGGGTGCCAGGGTCTTAACTGAAATGTTGAAATGAGGTAGAAACTAAAAGGAGAATTCACCCCAAAAACGAAGAAGATCGGATAAAAAGGAAGCAATTTATTAACAATTTAGAGCACTAAAACTTCAAGGGGCCCTGTACTGGGCCCCTTGCAAGGGTGCTAGTGTCTTAACTGAAATGTAAAAATGGGGCAGAAACTGAACGGAGAATTCACCCCAAAAATGAAGAAGATCGGATAGAAAAGAGGCATGTTATTAACGGTTTATTGCATAAAAACTTAAAGGGGTCCAGGGGCATCGGCTCTTAAAAAATTAAAAATCCGAGCCTCAGGTGCATCAGGACCTGTCTGGGACTAATCACACATGAATTTTCAGACTTCTACGTGCGGTAGTTTTCGCTAGCCATCGCACACACACAGACAGACACACATACAAATTTGTTCTTTTATTAGTATAGATTTTCACTTTTTATGTGATTTTTATCGTGTATGATCGTTTATTGTTATGATCGTCTGTATTCTTTATATCGCTGCATTTTGTATTGTAAAAATTTTAATCTCCTTACTTAATTCCATAAAAACAAAGAGTGAGGCAAAGAACGAATTTGTCTGACAACGTTATAAATGCATAGCTATATTAAAACTCAAAAAACGAATACAAATGCTGAATTTGGTATTAGGAAACACTATTTATAGATACGCTGAAGTAAAAATATTTCTTACATATAATCGTTTTCGCCTAGGCTGCCAAGGCCAGCATTTTAGACACCAAATTTCGAAAGCCTCTTAATGGATATCCTTTTTTTTTTTTTGTATTACTTAATAAACGTACACATTTTTAAGAAATTTAATATTTTAGTTCTATGCAACGAAATACTTAATTGGAAGTAGAAATTAGAATGCAAATTGAGGGTACAGTAAGACAAATACATCGTAAGTCACAAGTACTGTACACATTTAAAAAGACAATTAAAAAATAGAATAATTCGCTTGCGACTGCGCGGTTAGGATGTAAATATTTCTCATGATACAAAATTTTGTTTAAATAAATAAAAATAGTTAAAACAATTTTTCATAGATGGCGCTACATTCGCCATTGTAGGGCCATTTTAGAGCAACTTTATATATAGGGTGGTTCAGAAATATATGTCAAAAATGTAACGCCAGGTAGAGGGATCCTTAATAAGCAGATTTCGTATCAGAATGTGGAAATGCGGTATTGAGGCTGTAAAGGGCGCTGTTGAATACAGCGTATGAATGCTTTCGTTGACTTCAATCGTCATTTCCAGCACGGATTTCGAGCAACATGGATTATTACATGTATGGGATTGCGCAAGGAAATGGATTGGCTGCTCAAAGGATTTAGATTGAACGATTCCCGGGTAGGATTCTGCCGGATCCCCGAACATTTCACCGCCTTCATTAGGGGCTATGCGCGAGTGGATCGTTTTATGCTTCCAGGCGTGATAAGGTTCCGCGTATAATATATCGCAGAAGTCCTTCAGTGGAAGAAGCAGTATTACGCACAGTAGAGGATAGTCCTCCGACACGCTCAAAAGCTGTTGGACGTGCGTTGTGTGTGAACCATTTCCTTACTTAGCCCCATACATAAAATGCATGTTGGAAAACTGCGCATTGATATAACGATGCATGTTGTTTGAAATCCGTGAGGGAATGGCGATTCAAGCTAGCGAAGAGCTTTCATCCACCGAACTTAAAAGCGCCCTCTACTGCCTCAACGCTGCCTTTCTGCACTCACATTCCTATACAAAATCTGCTTTTTTAGGCCCCCTCTACCTGCATTTACATTTTTGGCATAGAGTTCTGAAGCACCCTGTATAATAGTGGTACATCTACATATGTATAGCGCGCTTGCTTAGATTGATCTTTTACGTCCATACTATAGCAACTAGCATTCCAGATGTTATAAATACTTGCCTGAATGGTTAGACGAGTCGGTTTTTAGGATGCTATCAATTTACACGTAAACATTTTGAGCTGCATAATTGAATTTGTGCGTGTAGAACTTACAAAATACCATTACATTTAATGCGGATGCTGTTAATTTATCGTGTCTGCCTACAAAACAAGTTTAATTAACATGTAAATGTTTGTTGATAGATAGCATACGAAAAATCTATACTACGGGTTGAGAAAACTGAATAATACACTATAAAATTTTACCCCGAAAGAAAAGTTTCCAAAAATCAGTGGTAGAGAATGATTTTTTAAAATAAATTCTTGTCTAAGTCTTGAGCATTTACTATTTGCTGAGGATTATAAAAATAAAGAACTATTTTCAGAATCTTGGATAACTCAGATGAGGTTATATAATGCACATTCTTTTGTAGTTATATTATATCGTCCTAGATTGAGTAACATTGTCTTTTTTTACATTGTGGGACTTTCCAAACAATGTGTTGATCGCATTTAAAGAAATTACAGTATACAATCGCAAATCCGGCATCGTCTTGACCAAGACAATGTCGGATTAAGAATATCGATTTCGGAAATAGTCTTTTTCCTGTAAAGGAGGTATTAATTTTCCAGATACATTTTCTCATTTTTCTAGTGACACCTTTACTTCTGCCGTCTCCACGTTCTTGTTCCTCTGAGATACTACCAGCGTTATCGGCGGGTATATTTAGCACAGCATCGGCGAACTTTCTGTCCTCTAATCCATCGCTTTCGATCTCGGAATTTTTCATTTGTAAACAATTGAAATTTTTCTTTATCCTTTAATTTGGAATGTTAAAAACAAAGAGGCTGAGGAAGATTACTTCGATGCCGGATTTTTGAAGTTGTCGTATTTTTGAAGCTACACTGTATATTTGATATGATACATTCAAAGATTAGTCCACATTCCTTATAAAGATGATCGAGATTGGAGAGTACAGCTGTCTTAACAACTGTTTTTTTTAAACACAAGTTATACAAATATTAAACAAAGACAAATATTTAGTTATTTAAGTTTAAAAATGTACGACTCTATTAAAATTGAAGTCTTTTGTAAAGTTTTAAAGGCACTTCTTAATTATTCAGCTATTCAATACATTTTGTTTTCCATAAAATTTCATTGGAGTCTTATGTAAATAAATTCTTGAACACGAATTTATTGAAACATATTTATTAAGTGGTAAGAAGTGCTAACCTTTTTAAGTATTGTCCTACAAAGGTCATTATTTTGTCATTTAACCATTAAAATATACATACAAATTTTATAATAAACGCATCACAGTGTTTTGGAGGATAGAATATTAAACTCTTAATACTCAAATATTTTATCATTAAATCAACTGTTTACGGAATAATGTACAAAATGCATTAAAATAGATATAAAATAATTTGTTATAAACAAATAAATTGTTTTATTAAATAAATGAAATAATTTCATTTTATTAAGAACTATTAATTTTTAATCAAAATTCTGAAGAAAAGACTTCATTTACGAGGTATTCAACTTTTCACGATACTTACCACTGGTAAAGCTGAAAATAAAGCCTTAAAAATGATGCAACACAAACTCAATTAAGCAGACTAATGTAATAAATAATTGTATTGAGATTGAATTGTATTGAATGTATTGAAGCTTATGTTGTACAACAAGTATTCTGACAACATTTTAAAATATTTTTCCAAAGTGAACTTTCCAAAGTGATGAATTTCTAAAATATCATCCTTTGAATTTTTAAAATGATACAGAAAATAAGCCTAAATAAGCACTGTACTTCAAACATTAGAAAGCAGCTATTTAAAATTTAAAAACAACAAGATAATTAAAATATAAGAACTTCGAGTTGTTTTAAAGATTATGTAGATATTAGTACAGTTTAAAAATGCTCTAAACACATTATCACTTTTGCAGTTATGTTGCATTAATGGAGCAATGATGACTTTTCACACAAGTTTAATCAAAAGGATTAAATATTTTCTTCGGTAAATGGATTTAGTCTTCACAAGTACTAATCTTCCAAAGCCATCAATTTTCCACTTACCTTTGAAAATATGCAGACCAATTAGATTTAAAACGACTCAAATTGGTTTGAGGTTATCTACGAGCTTTTAATTTGCATGTGCTTCATCTCAAAGTAAACTGCTTAAGGAGTAATATACAAAATATATTTAAAAATTAGTATAATATAAGTCCTTAAAAACTTATAGATGACTAATTAAATAAATGAAATAATTCCATTGAAATTTTTTAAAAGAATTCTGGATGCCTGTTACTCAATGTTCTACTGTACTTATCAGTGCAAAGAATGTAAACAAGGTTTTGAAAATGACATTAAGCAATCACATGTGGACAAAAGAACTAAATAATTAAATAAATATTAAATGAAACTCAGTTATTTATGTAACATAAATCAAATAAAGCATTTTATTAATTATTCAAATGATAATTATTCAAACAAACTATTTAAGTGTTGTACTTTAGGAGATAATAATCAAGCATTTTAATTTCATAGGATACAAACTGATTAAGAAGAGAGCATTTCGAGAAATTCTAGCAGTAAAGGGATGCTTCTTCATATTTGAACTGCCTAAAATACTTTATTTGTATTACAATTCAATGTTTAAATGTTACATAAATGTTTTCTTTTACATAAATTTAATGAGAAAGTAAATATAATTTCTTATTTGATAAATAATTTTACTCTTCAAAAGTAGAGTCCTTCAAATGACTATCTCTTTTTTATTTCCATATTTATAAAGGACAAACGTGTCCGTGTATAATACCGACGTCAGTTTGTAAGTGGCAATATTTGACGGAAAAATTTTTGTTTTTCAATTTTTTATCTAAGATATTTCTATAACATAAATCAAATGTTTAATTCTTCAAGTGATAAATAAAATACGCAAGTATTGTACTTTTGAAGTTATTAAACTATCATTCGAATTTTATGATACAATCTGATTGAATAGAGTGCATTTTGCAAAATTCTAGTGATACAGCGATAATTTTTCATACCTAAACTACTTAAAACACTTTATTGTCATTACAGTTTTGTTGAAATACTACATTAACTAGTTCTTATACGAAAATTTAATTAAACAGTAAATGTAATTTCGTAATTGATAAATAGTTTTACCCTTCAAAAGTTGAGTTCTTCAAAAGAATACCGGTTTTTCATTATAATTTTAAAAGACACAAGCTGTTTAAATTTAAAATTCTTTACAAAGTTTTCGATATTATCTTAAATTTATTCCTTTAATTACACATCTTTCGATTTTAAAATCAACTTCTGAAGGAAAATATTTAACCTATTTCAATACATATGCAAATCGAGTTCTTTTAAACAAACATAATAACTTCTTAATTAAATGAAATAATTTTGTTGTTTTAATTAATTTTCCAACTACTTTTCAGCAGTGAATTGCTTGGTGAAAAATTTTATTGCTTTACAAATGATAGATTGTTAGAAACTATAAAAGAAATATTTGAATTCCAAACTACTCAAATCGCAATTATACTGAAGAATGGAAAATTTGGGGAAATATATCTGAAATCTTTGCAAAACAACAGTAGTAAAATAAGAGCACTAATATATGAAATACATGGACTAATTTCAATTGTTTCTATTTAACAGATTAACTGAAAATATTTTTATAAAAGGGGCAATGGAACTTCAAACTCATTTCGTTATCGTTATTTAATTCCACTTTAAATACTCATTAAGGACTTACTATATGAATTATGCCATATATTTATCACACAAGAAATTTAAAAAAAAATTGTGAGAAAAATAAAGAAATATCCACAACAATTTAAGCGTTATGAAGAACTTTTCAAAATACCTCATGCACATTCTGCACTGTAAAAAAAAAAAAAAAAAAAAAATGGTAACTTTCCATGTAAAATCCAGGAACATTTCGCCTTTTCTCAGGTTTTCAGAATAATTTAGCTCTTTCCTGTGAAATTCTGGTTTTCTTATCTGAAACGTTCCTGAACAAAAGTTGGAAACAGCAAAACGCTGCGGCCGCCATTTATTATTATTTTGCTATAATCCGTTGCTCGCGCGCGAGTGTCGAAAACGAATTCCTTAAATGAATGTAAAAAAATCAATATGGAATGCAAGTAAATCAATAGACGATATAATCCTTTACGTCTCTGTTGTCAAGACAATTCAGATGAAAATACAATACCTCTGTGACATCGCTAAGAGATTATCTCTCGTACTTGTCTGTGGAATGTTTAACGAGCAGACAGTGTAAAAAAAAAAAAAAAAAAAAAAAAAAAAAAAAAAAAAAAAAAATACACCTATTATTTTGATCTCCATTAACCAGGGGACCATCAAACATGATTCTCAACGATTTTGATTAATTTAAAGTATGTTTCAGTGTTCTTATCTCTAATTATTCTTGTGAAAGGATTTCTTCAAATGGGCCTTAGATTTTCAGAAATTAGATGCCGAGGTTTAGCATACGTTTCAAATGCCCATTAGTTTGCAGCTCTCAACGTGTCTTTCGTGGTGTGGACGCAGAAGGCTCGCACGCCACCCGTACGTCCCGAGTTCGATGCTACCTCTTGACTTTTTTTTTTCTTTTTTAATTAATTTTCTATTTTAACACTTTATTACAATTTGATTTAAATTTGATATATATTTGACACTTTGAATTGCTGCAAATTTGATTTTTTTTCGGAAAAAATATACAATTACGTTTAGGTTTTTTTTTTCATGAAAATTTATATGTATTTTATCTAACTTGTAAACTAACATAATTACTGACGAAAATCCAAAATATTTTATGTCTAGATTATTTTTCTAATTATTATTTACATTTATATATTTTTATATTTTAAGTTCAGAAACAATATATTATATATATATTTACTTTATTGAATTTTAACTGAAAATTTATTTTTTCGTGTAAATTATAAATAATAATTTTGATGTCAATTTCAAAATATTTTTTCATTCTAACAAATAATGATAATAAAGCGAAAATTGTCAACTGGAAATGTAAAAATCGTCTGCGGATCCCGCATGCTGTGAAATGTCAATAATGTTTTGCTGTCAACAGAAATATTCCTGGTATTTCGCAGGAAACTTACTGGCATTTCTGTAGAAAGTTTTTAACATATACAGTAAAGTTCCAGTCATTTTCAAGAAATGTTTCTTGGAAATAATGGGCAACTCAGCTGCCCATTTTTTCCCGGGAACGTTGCGGAATTTTTTTTACAGTGTGTAACAATTAAAATCCCCAATATTTTGTCTGTCAGTTTAGTTTACATATACAAATAAAATTGTTTATTGTTTTTTAAACTGAATATAATTGGAAAAGTTAAAGCTAGTTAAGTGCAGAAATATGATACAAAAATGATGAAAATTTGAATTCCAAGCTAGGCAAGCCGCAATTACACTGACGAATGGAAAATTTGGAAAACAAATCTGTTAAATCTATGTAATAAAATAAATGAACTAATATATTAAGTAAATGGACTAATTTCAATTGATTTACTGAAAATATTTTAATAAAATATTTAAGTAATAGCAAATTTTGTAAAAAGAGTATACAAGACTTATATTTTAAAAATCGTTATATATTCATTTAATATTCGATGATAAAATTTAATAAATAAGATTTTAAATTTTCGTGCAGTTTTTGAGATATCTTTGGAGATCATTCTTATTTTCTAATTGATCTATGCATTTTATTTTCATTATGTGTATTTTGAAATATATAAATATATTTATTCGACATTAATTTGACGAAAATTGTTAAATAAATTCTTTATTTTAAAAGATATTTAATTTTGTACTGTTCTTGAAAGCCTGTACATCTGCCACGTAACCTCTAAAAAGTAAATTTAAAAGACGAAAAAAAAAAAAAAAAAAAAAAAACGAGAAATGGTCACACAAAGTTGCATAACAAAGATGTATGCAGAAAAGTTCCTCATGATGATTTTCTATAGTTCTGTTATAGTGAAATATTATTGAGGGGCTATATACAAAATAATTTTCTGGGAAATTGGAATGTCTTTATTTGTATATATATATATATTTATTTATTCCAAATGGATTACACCTAATTCTAAATGACATTGCTCCATCTTCAAATCAAGGGAAATACGAGTTAAAGTGTATGCGGTATCTGTGTAAATACTGAGAAGCGAAAAAAAATAAGTCATAAAAATATTTTTGAATGAGTTTCAAACTTGGCATAAACTTCTGCTTAAGGTGCTTAAATAGTGATGTAATGATAATTTAGTTTATGATAATTTGATTAATAAACATCAGGGAATCTTTAAATATAATTATTTACTTGCCTTATTTAACGTTATTTTTTAAATAACAGAACAGTGATTTTTAACTTTAAGTATGTATATTTTTAGCGTTCAGTTTTATATCTGTAACTTAAAAACATGGTAAAGCATGCTCAGAAATGAAAGAAAGTTTATATCATGAAATTTTTGACAATGCACATTCTAAATAAATATATCTTTCTAGTTTTGAAAGTCTTAGGTGTAAAGTAAGATAACTAACAGTTTTTATCTGTTCTAATTTTCATGAAAATTTGTTTAACTGCTTCCTGGCAACATTTTATAAATACAAAGTGTATTCTTTTACTCAATATATGCTGTAATAATCAAACTAAAATTTTATATATGATTTTATAATCGAACAGTCGTTGCACATAAATCCAAAAAACAATAAGAAAAAAGGAATGTTGTATATGTTAATTGAAGGTCTGGTCTTAATAAATGATTTGGGGGAGCAATCACAAAAGTTCTAATTTTCCAACTCAGTGAAAAATGTCCACTCCAGGATTTGAACCAAGGACTATGGCATAAGCTGTCAATACTCTGCTAACTGAGCTATCCTGGACAACTCTGACTGGCGTAATTCACCCAGAAAATCTTTTGATAAGTACATCTGGCCTGTCTCTGAAACAACGGAAACGAACAAATCACAGGAACTCCAACAACGCCTGTAAGCGTAATTTTACTTGATTAATTTTAACACAATTATTCTAATTCCTAAATGTACAAATATAAATCAAGTAATAATATATAGATAAGATCAAGAACTAATAATATATCAATAGATATAAATCAGATAATGGATATATACACAAACTATTCCGAAGGTAATAGTACTCCATTAAATAACGGATATGGAGATACACTTTATTTATTTTAATTCAATCATATTCACTGGTAAAGATATTACACGAGTTTAAAATGATAAAGTCTACATCCATATCCACCTTTTACTGGAGTTTCGTTACCTGCAGAATAGTCCGTTGAGCGGTGTACATGACAACCCGATGTTACTGCCAATAAGGTTGTTTGAGTGAATCGAGTAGGACGGTTGTCTGTCCAAAGACCTCAACAGGCAGAGCGTTGGAAATTGAAGCCAAAAATTTTGCGTTCGACTGTCGGCTGCACTGTAAAACAATACTGCCAGTTTTCCGGTAGGTATCGGAAAAATAGTTGCCCTTGTCGTACCGGAATAATTTCTAACCCAGCTCGGAATAAAATCCGTAAAAATAAGGAAATAGTCAGTAAAACGGTATTTTACGGATTTTATTCCAATTTTACGGATTTTATTCCGAGCTGGGTTGGAAATTATTCCGGTACGATAAGGGCAACTATTTTTCCGATTCCTACCGGAAAACTGATATTATTTTTTTACAGTGTGGACATTTTTTTTACTCAGTTAGAAAAATCCTAATCCGCATGAAATCATTTAACAAATAGATTGATAGGAATATTAGCTTCTGTCAAATGGCCTGCATATTCTTCTTTCGCAATTGTTCGACGTGGACGACCTCAGATGAAAAGAATTTTCGTTATTTTGCGATCAAAGATGTGAAATGTAACCAAATGACATATCCTTGTGCAAACTGTAAAGATAAAATATACTTTAATAAAAAAAAAGCTAATCTTGTTAATTAAAGGATTATTCAACAATGAATAGCTCTTCACAAAATATTTAGGTACTTGTTAGTTATCCCGTCGACCAATTTCGCCAAATTATATAAATTGCCAAACCACTCGTCAAATTATACAAATTGACATAATTTTTATTTTAAATAACGAAAAAACAATTAAATTAGTATAATATTAATAAAAATACAAATAAAACGTCGAAATAAAAATTGATTGATGACGTAAACACGTGTAAGCCAAGTCAATGTGACTTACGATCAACCATTATTGGCATTTAATCTTACAATTTGACGACAGTAATTTGGTCGACGGGATAACTAACAAGTACCAATATTTAATATGTGCGTAGAGGGAGACGATTTTTTTCTTTGAGTTTTTTAAATTATTATTTTTTATATAACAAACTACAAAAATCAATGACCACTTCAAGCACCCAATTTTAGACATACATTATTTTATCGCATTCATATAGTATTAATATTTGAATACTTAAATGGATAACATTTTATTTTCTATGCAATAGAACTTCTTGCCGCTTCTGCACATTCTCAAAAAAAATTATTATATTTAAAATTAAAATGAGTAACTGAGAGAAATTTTTTATGGGTAATTAATTTCTAAATTTCTAAATAGTTTTAGTCTACACAACTAGGTACAATTTTTCAAAGGAGACATACTTTATTTTTTAACGTTTTCAAGATAAATGTTTTTAAATTAAAAACTCTACAGATAATTTTGAAGATTAGATGAAGACCTCTTAGTTTTCTAGGACGTTACACTCAGTAAATTTCAGACATGCTTAGATTTGTGCAAAATGGAAATAAATCAAGCTCACTTAAGTATTTTTATTATATTTCTGAATAAAAGAAAGCAGTTCAGTTATTTTTACAGTTTATGATTCACGGAACGAAAACTTTTATTAAAAATTAAACTCAATTATTTCATTAAGACACGGTTTTCAAGAGTAAACAATTTCTAATATGTAAATCGTTTTGGTTTTGCAAGAGTAAAATACTTCAAATGTCGTTAATTTATGTTTTAACCATTTTGAAGATAAAAGCTACTCAATTTTAAGCATTTGAGAAAGTTTTGAAGATCAGCCAAAAAAACTTTTGATGTCCTTGTACTCTATTCCCAAATCGACTTCCAAGATAGTGTAAAAGACTGCGAGGCACACATAAACAAGCTCACATAAGCAAGGAGATTAATTTGTTAAGTGCAAATGGAATAATTTCCTTACAAACGCTTCAAATAACAAGTTTTTGAGGATTCTTAAAGAACTCATTATTTCCGAAATACGCAATTCATCAATAGAATGTACAGCAAAAATGCTGCAAAATCAATACGAAACAAGATCAGTTATTCATCATTTATATAGTTATAGCTTATAGTTTTTGGTCAAAATTTTAATTGAAGTTTTGGTACTGCGTGAAGATTCGTTTCTTTAAATACACATCTTAGTTTTTTAATTTCTAAAAGCACTTCATTCTTAATTCAGTTATCTTACACTACTGGATAAATTCAATATACATTTAATGAAAACATTTAAATGAT
Source organism: Maratus speciosus (assembly GCA_963932465.1). Taxonomy (NCBI): domain Eukaryota; kingdom Metazoa; phylum Arthropoda; class Arachnida; order Araneae; family Salticidae; genus Maratus; species Maratus speciosus. Next base: position 353,414,122 of record OZ010799.1, on the reverse strand, counting down.
TTCTAATTAGTAAATGGTGTTTGTTTCGTAAATTCGCCTTTGAAAAGATTTTATTGTTTATCTTAGATCTTTGGAAGATACAAACCGATTAAATTTACAATGTTTCAAAAATTTTGAAGAATAATGAAAGAATTTTTAAGATCACAGTACAATAAAGCTCAAATTAACTGATGAGAAAAATACTTCTAAAGAAACGTGGGATCCCGAAGTCTCAACGCTTTTAAAACTTAAGGGGGCTCAAGGCTCAAAAAATCGATTTTTTTAGTATCTATTTTGATTATTCAATTAGATCTGAACACAGTGCAAAAAACCACATAAAAATATTTGCATTTTTAACGGAGTTATAAGCATTTATGTAACAATCGCTTCAAAGTCGCACCCATTTAATTGCAACTTTAAATCGCGTTTTCTCAAAACATAATTTTTACGACTATCCGTAAGATTAAAAAAAAAAAAAAAAAAAAAAAAAAAAAAAAAAAAAAAAAAAAAAAACATTTAATGGAATGGCTTTTTTTTTTTTTTTTTTTTTGCATGCATATAACATAATTATCTATATAATGAATTAATATATTTTAGATAGTTTAATATATTGTGTATTTTTAATGAAAAAAATTGTATTTTTTAGTTTTTTTTTATTTTCAAATTTGAGAGTCTTTTTAATACGTTTTCCTTTGAGTGATAGTTATAACTTTAATTTATTCTATAGAGTAAATTTTTCTGATCATTTTAAAGCAAAAATTAGATTCTTATGTCAATTCAACGTTAAGATATCTTTCGTATGGTGATATGACACCTAATTTTTTTTTCCGAAAATTATGTTGCATAAATTTTGATATATTGTTTATTTTAATAGAATGAAGTACTTCATTTTACATCTTTATAAGATTACAAACATACTTTAAAAATATCAGAAATTTTAAATTAGTTACATTGGATACTTCTGTTTTTATGCGGAATCGAAGCGAGAGCTCTGTTTACATATTTTTCGGTATCGATAAAGCCCTGAGCCCCCTTAATAATTATTATACTATATGCAGTAAAAGCATGTGGTTTTGATTAAAAAGAAATAATCAGTGCCTAAATGTTACAAATTTTCTATCTCACTTATAAGTACAACCTCAGATGATGGATAACACCTCGGATAGTACTGACAAACATTTCAGAAGGTATTCTTGAAACATGATGGCGTATAGCATCTATAACTGGGAAAGTGACGCAGGCCATATATGTATATGTGTGCCTTAAGTAGCTCCAAAACCAAATATCACATGGTACAAAATCTGGAGAACAAATTACATCCAAGTTCCTTTAAAATGAAGTTTCTCTAATCTTCTTGAAATACTTTGATGAGTAATGTTTCTCATAGCGAAATCTGTGCAAAATCCTTGGCGCAGATGTTGCATAGTAAAATCATTTGCTGATGCACATGATATTCGGCATTAGAGAACCTACATAAGAGAGAGAGTGGACATTGAAAAAATGACCGTCATCATAGTTACTCTGATAAAATTATGGAAAAATCGTTTTTTATTGTTTCAGAAATACATGCAAATTGTAAATGTACATATACTTTCAATTTATTTAATAAACATGCTGTGAAATGCATTTATTTTTATTTGGATGATCTAGAGGGTTATTTCGAATATGATTGAAAGTAGATGAATTTCTTGAAAAAGATTGACAAATTTTGATACGCGTAAACGGTAAGAGAAAAATACAAAACTGTACTTTTTAGAATTCTTTTTTTTTAATTACTTGTGACCCTCTCTTGAAAATTGATATTAAAATAATTAATCGAATAATTTTAATACAATTTTCGATATTTTATGTATTAAAATTTATAAATACATCCACTCTATTTCTTTATTTATAAATAAAATAAATAAAAATAATAAAGTTTTAAATAAATAAATAAATTGCCAAATATTTAACTATCGGACATTCATTTATGTATAAAATTTATGTTTTTCAGCCGTCATATTTTTTATTCTTTTAATAACAATGTCCTATTTAATCATTGTACTTAAAAAAAAATAAAAATTTAGAATTTCTCTAATACTGTATTTACCGTTTCTATATATTTAGATTTTTTAAAGCCATAGCAGTGTCTATAATTAATTTAGAAAATAACATAGGAATCTCTTCAGTTTAGATTTTAAGCTAAAATTAAATGGTTCATAGTTTTTGAGAAAGATATACCATATGCTCAATCTGTATTTATTTCGTTTATCTGAAATGCAAAAACAGCTGATTCACAATAGTTACTATAGTTTAAATCTGTATAAGAAACTCTCGATAGTGTGAAAAAATAATAATGTTACATATTTCCTGGCTCAAATTCATTTTGCATGAAATTTTAATAAAAACTACATTTATTTTTTTTCAAAACAGTGTGAACATAAAATAAAATTTAAATCCAATGAATGTATCGTACATCGATTAATTTATTTTTAATCGGATGGGCTGTTATGTAACATTCTATCATAGCACAATTGTGACTAATGCTAAAGTTGTAACTAAACTAGCGAATTTCCAAATTTCTCATAATGCGTCAATGTCCAGTCTCTCTACATTCATCGTCACTATTCGGCATTGTAAAATAGCTCCACCTGTTGGTCAAAAATGCAACTTACTAAAATTTTTTTTGAGCGATTGCAAACAAAATCCAAGAAATTTTTAATCATGTCTGTAAAAAAACTGCTTCTTTCTATTGAATGTATTTTACTAATTATTAAGCTTTCAAAACTATTTAGATTTCTGGATTCACCTGGTAATTACTACGCATATAATTGATTTGGTACTTATCCGCAGCTAATACTGGCTGTCACACGGGCTTTTCCTGAAGTCCGGAGGAGCGATAGATACCTCAACTCAGTCATGAGAAATGTTTGAACAGGTACGATCCCCAAGCAGAGGAATCTCACATCATTGTTCCCTATCACGGAACTCCAAAGCCAGGAAGCACCTGTCTCAGAGACTGTTGAAGATAACCATACCCCAACTCACTGTACCTCCAACAGGAAACGATGATCAACTATTGTCAGTCTACCTAGGTGATTCAAGTCAGCAGACTAGAGTTAGTGAAGATAGAACGGAAAATCGGAAATTTAATAATCCCAGAGTCCAAACGGATCTACTTTCGCAGAGGAATCGCCTCACTCCCAACGTAAGGTGAAGCGAATGAACACTAGGGCTATGAGGCAAGAGAAATGACAGAAAAAAGATAACAAAAACATAAAAAACAACACAAAGTGTTAGTAAATTTATAAGACAAAAAATACGAAAGTTAGTCGTTTTGCATACCCAAAAGATATGAGCGTAAACGGCAATCACTTCTGCAGGGAGCCATGACAATACGGGTACAAATATGCAACTCCTTCACGAATATATACAACGAGAAAGTGACTCAGCAGGAGGTCTGCGATACAGTGAATAAAATTAGCAAAAAGTTGTTGGCCTGATCGGATCCTTTGGCAGCGTCTGTGTCCCGTTAGCTCACTTGTCTCCCAGGATATCCTGGTACTTCTTCCGTGCTACCTAAGGGACAGTCCCACCAAACAGTCCCAGAACCTTAACTGGGCATCCCATTCTGGAGCTAGACAAGTCAGCCAAGAGGCACCTCAATGTGTCCCAAAAACGTAAGTGACGAAGCATCACCCTCCCCCCCCCCCCCACACGCGCTATCAGACAAGTCCGCAGCCTTATGGGCTGGTGATCATTCACACGATAATACCCGAGGCGACAAGCTATGTGCACGTTGCTTCGAAATGTAGTATCTGAAATGAACGTGGGACTACATCGGTGACTTACATACCTCTGGGACGCCGCTTTAGTCTTCTTTCGAAAATGAAAGGGACAGCCACCGCGTCCTTACCCGAGCTTACGGTTATCCTAATGCTCGGAAGCCAGGTTAATTTGCAATTACCCGGGGTGTACGCACCCTACTCCTATGAACCAAACTCGTCTAACAAAATAGATTATTAATTTAATAAATTAAAGAATGTCTGTTACATAACAAATAATACCTTTTCGAAGATTGTAATCGAATGCTTGATTTCCAAAAAACTCAATGCTTAGCTATAAGGATGAGAAAAAAAAATTAAAAGAGCTCTGATTTCGATATAATAAGAGAACAATTTAAGCAAGCGTACTAACACTTTAAAGAAATGAAGAAATTGTCTTTATTTCTATATCTTAAATTTTATAAAACGGTTAAATGCTTTATGTCGTGTCAAAGAATCTACATAAGTATTGAATCTTAGAAAATATTATTTAGTAATTTAAATTTTGAAAGACACAAAATACTTATAACAAAATCTTTTACGATTTTCTTGATATATCCTCACATCCCTTAATTTTACATCCATTTTAAACAAACTTTTTGCATTACAATTAGTTTTCAATATTAGTTAAATGATTTATTTTATATAAATTTAATAAAATTAATTAATTGTTTATATTACAATACTTTTTTGTCTTCAGAAGTACTTTCCTTCAAGCACAATCCCATTGTCATTAAATTGTCATTAAAACGTGCAAGGTAATTCAATTTAAAACGTTTCACAACTTTTAGGAGATGTTAGAATGATCTCTTGTATTGCAATATGTTTTACTCAAATGAGTTTTCTCAGATACTGAAAAATACTTAAATTTTCCCATATAAATAAGTAAATTAGCAATTGAAGTACATGAATAGTCCTCACATCGTTATAGAGTTAACCGCTCACTTGCAGAAATTTGCTTAACTGAAAATTAAGGGATGCTGTAATATGTAATTTTGAAAAATCGCACACTTTAATAAATAAGTAAATGTTCAATCGTACTATATGTATTATATAGCTCTATACTTTTACAAATTGTCGAAATATTGAAAAAAAAATCCCATCATTTCTGTGAATCAGATTTAATTGCATAAATTATTCTTTTCACATTAATTTAATGAAAATATTTAAGAAAGTTTCTAAGTATAAAATATTTATAATCTTAAAAGTATTGCGTTAATAATTATCAGTCTATAATTTAACCTTTAAAAAATACCTGCATTTAAACATCAATTTTTGAAAACCAGGCAAAATTTTGGGAGTTATTTCAATAAGCATTTTATCGAAACCAATTGAAGATTTAAAAAAATATTTTTAAATAATTTATACAAATGAATCTTCCTATAGTTATATGGATTAACTTCTTTCTTAAAATTAAAGAATTTTAATTCTGAATATGGTTTATGGTTCATTGAAAAAAAGTTTTAATAAAACTGAAATTTTAAATAGCGCTAAAACATAAATTTGAAAATTAGTGCAGTTAAAAATAATAAAATCGCTTTCTAGTTGAATATTTATTGTCAATCTCATTACAGCTAATAAGTTACTTCAGATAAGTTACTACAGAGCAGTGCTAAATATTCAAGCTCCTTAACGGTCGACTGAATGTCGAAAAATCTGAAGAAAATTTCAAAATAGGTGCGAATGAAGCTCTGTTAGGCATGTAATAGAATAATTTCATAAGGACAATTTTAATTATAAGTTCTTTTATTGCTCTATGGTTCTTTGTTTAAAAGATGTATTAAACTTCTTGTTTGGTTATTACTTCACAAATACATGTTTTAATGGCCATCAGTTTCTCAATTAACTTAAAGTAATTAATTTTAAAACGAGTCATGAAATTTTGAAGAATGGCCGAAGAAATCTTAATTCTCAATGTTTTTTTAGACTCGAACTGGCTAATGGATAAAACTTCTGTAAAAACATTAAGCAAACTAATTAAATTTTAAACACATCACAAAATTCTGGTGATAATTCAAAAAGGGTTTTTTTACATAAATTAAAAACTTACAAAATACTTTAAAATAAGTTAGACAATTGAAACTTTATACATTATTGTGGATCAATTTCTTACGCAAAATTAAAAAAAAATTAACTCCAAATGGGGTTCATTGTTCATTAATGAAAATCCTTAATAAAATTTTAATTTAAGTAATGCATTAATATATTACTTTGAAAATTCATAAAATTTCAAAGGTTAGAAAATCATTTATTAATTTGAACATTTATTATATATCTCAATACAATCTTATAATCGTCTTGAAATTTCACAGAATTTCTTGATTTTTAAGCTGATAACTCTCGACTGCTCTGTCGCGAAACCTATCGAAAATATCAAAGCAGATAAAACAGTAGCGCAGTTGAACAAGTGACGAAATAATTTGATGATGGAATTGATAAGCATCAATTCTTTTTATGGTCTATTGTTCATTGTTCAAAAGTTGTATTAAACTTATGGTTTGGATATTTCTTTACAAATACTGCTCTTAAAGGACACAAATTTCTTAATTAAAGCAAAATACCTAATTTTATACCGATTCATAAGATTTTGTGGAATCTCCAAATAAGTCTTAATTATCAATGTTTATTAGGCTCGAATCAGCTTCTGAATAAAACTTTCGTAAAAATATTCAAAACATTAAGTAAATTTCAAACACATTAGAAAATTTTGAAGAGATTTCAAAAAGCTCTTCATTTAAATCAGCTAAAACTTTATAAGACACTTCAAAATAACTTAGACAAATAAATTTTCATATAGGTTTGTGGATTAATTTTTTACATAAAATTAAAGAATTTCAAGTTTGAATACAGTTTATGGTTCAATGAGGAAAAGTTTGAATAGAATTTTAATGTAAATAGCGAATTATGACATGATTTAAAAAAATAATACACATAATTATGAAATTACTTATTCAGTTCAATATTTATTGTCTATCTCAATTCCCCCTCTTACTTTACTTGAAATTGTGCAGCAGTATCTGACTGCACTTTGACAAATTCTGAATAGAATTTCAAAATTGATAGTAAAGAAGCTTAGTTAGGCACGTGAATGGAATAATTTGATAAGGAGATAGATAAGTATCATTTCTTTTTACGGTTTATGGTTCTTTGTTCAAAAGTTTTATTAACTTAACCCATGTATGCGGAGCGTCCTTTATTTAAGATGCTTTGTATTTAAAAAAAATGCATAATTTTTCCCACTGTAACTTGAAAACTGCATGAAATAATAATTTATAAATGTCTTTATATCTTATCGAGAGCTAACAGCATAAGATGGATATTTATTTGCTTAAATTAAAATTTTTTTGGAAGTTCATTGATTCTATGGTAAGTTATATGGCTCAATGATGAAATTGTTAATAAAATGTCAATTTAAATAGCGCATTATGACATGAATTTGAAATTTCGCAAAGTTTAAGAAATTAGAAAATCACGTATTCAGAAAATCACGTATTGAATACTTACTGTCTATCTCACTCTATCATTTACTTGAAATTGTGCAGCAGTGCATAACTGCATTATCAAAAATTGTGAAGAAAATTTCAAAATAGATACAAAAGAAGTATAGTTAGGCAAGTGACGGAATAATTTAATAAAGCAATTGATAAATATCAATTGTTTTTAATGTTTACGGTTTTTTGTTCAGAAGTTTTATTAAACTAGGTGTCTCAAGACACTTACAACTTCAAAAGTTTCGAAATTTAATTTTTTTTACATGTTAAACTGCTATAATTTTTTTTTATATTTTGATATAGTTCTTTCATTGAAATTCTCATTAGAACAGTAGTTATGGCTTTTAGAATTATATCCTCTGAATAGCTGAAGCGGCGTTTCCGAAATTTTGAAGTCATTTTACACCCTCCGAGCGTCTTGCAAAATGGTAAAATTGTAATGTGTTTTCTTTGCATTTTGTTTTAAATTCTAAGAAAATATAATTCCTTCAACATTATACAAAAAAACTCAATTACCAATATGAATGTAATCCTTGAGAAAATTAATCATTCCGCAATGTATTTAAAATTCATTAAATCTATAGAATTATATTATCTTAAATATTACTTGTATTGCTGTGAAACCTGGAGCTTAGTGAACAGAATATTACGCCCAAACACTTAGAGGGTTAAAATAAGGATTTTGGAAATATCTCAAAAATTTCTCAATATTTTTTCATGAAATTTTCAAAATATTTGTTTCATGTCAGTTTGTATAAACGAAATCTAAAATTTATTTTTTATTGTTTAAAAATATATTTATTTAAGTGATTATACTGCTGAAAATTTTCCAAATTTTGCATTTGCTAAATAAAACTTGGTATTGAAAATATAAAAATGCATTAAAAACAAATGAATTTACGCTAATTATTAGAATCTGAAAAATAATTAGGCACAGAAATTTTCACTCTACATTGGAATTTTATTGTGTAATCCTGCACGTAAATTGTAATGCCAATTATCAGCTTGACAAATGTCTGACATCTCCCTATAAATATTAATTCAGCATCTTGTAATTCTTCTAACATATCGCCCACCCGCAAGAAAAGTGACACATCTCGACAAAAGTAAATTTCACAGGAGAGACAAAAGAAAATTTGGATGATAAGTAAGTTAACTGTATTCTTAAATAAATAGGGAATTTTAATTTATTCAACAATAATAACTACTTAGATATTCCACGTAGAGCACTTTCGAGCCAATCAATACTTAACTTAGAAATATCGAAAAAGCTTTGAAGTCGGTACAATGTAAATCGGTTTACTAAAGTAAATGAATGATAATCAATTAATTTTTATAGTTTTCAGTTCTTTGTCTTAAATCATTTTGGAACTCGAAGGCTTAAAGTTGTATGAAAATTTAATTTTGAATATTGATTCTGGCTAATAAATTAGCAAACACTCGTCAGAAAAGTGTTTATTTCGGTGAAAGCCACTTTTAAAATTACATTGCTTAAACGTTTATTTAATACTAACTTTAACCAGCCACGTGTTGCTGTGGCTCAGTCTGGTTAAATGGAAAAGAAAGAAAAGAGAAAGTGCACGTGTCTACTATATTTAATTTCACAGAGCTTTGTGGGTATACTATATATTTGTCATTCCATTGTCTGTATAGATATAGAGGTTGTCTTTTTTACCGATTCTAGAACACGCAAGAAATATCTGTGCATGTGAGAAGCAATCCGCGTCTGGATCTAAACCTCAGAATTCTAAAGATTGGTTATCCTTTTTTGAGGGTCATTGCAAACGCCAATAAAATTGGTATTTGTAATCTCTTAAATTGAAATGGCATATCTGTTGGAATTACAGGAATGAGAGGAATGAGGACATCCTTCATTACTGAAAGTTCCTGTCAAGTTTGTTGATACGACGACGTTTCTTATTAATTGTTTTACTGCAAGCCACGTGCCATTGCAAGTTACTGGAAACATCAATACATTGTTCCAGTTAGAGCGGTATTGGTTCAGTATTTCGCACGATACTATGATGACAAATTTTGAATGTGTTTTGCTTTCGTATATCTCTGTAAATGAACAATAAAGACTACATACTTGATTAGCTAACTCCTTTAAGATACTGGGAAATATCAATACACTGTTCCAGTTGTGTTCGAATTGGTATGTCATCGTGATGAAATATTGTATGTTTTTTTGCTTTTGTGTTTTGATGTAAATAAACTACAAGAGCTGCATAAATTATTAACTAAGTCATTCAGCAAGGTAATAAGATAAATACACTGTGATATTTATGTTTGGATTGATTCAGTATTTCAGAAGCTATCATGATAACAAAGTTTGATTGTTCTTTGTTTTTATGTGTCTCTGTAAATGGACTATGAAAACTAAATATTGACTAGTGAACTTCCTTTAAGATACTAGAATAAACCAATGCATTTTTTCAATTAAGTTCGAATTGGTTTAATATTTTATTTCGTACGTTATGGTTATGGCAAAAACTATTTGTTTTTATGACCATTTACACGAATTATAAGAGCTACTTGTTGAATTTACATAAGTTTTAAGATTAGATCGTATTCGAGTCATTGACAAAAGCATGTTTACAGCGAAAACAAAGAAACAAAATCATCATTAATAGGATGTGTGAGTACACTTCACCTGCATACAATATTTTTAGAGTATGATCATGCTTTCTATGAGGAGATCAACTTACGTAGATACAAATAATTGCCATTCATACTGTAGAGTAGTTTGCAAGTCTCTGAGAGTGGCTGAGAGTGCTAAATGAGTACATACAGCAATGCCGAGCGCATCCCAAATATTTCCACTGATATTAAGGTAGGGTGAGTATGGCGGTCACTCCATATGCCCAATCCCCTCAATCTCACAGTAGTCTTCGACGAGGATGACTCTATGGGGATGCACATTTTCATCCATTAAAACGAAAGAACGAGCAGCTGCTGCAGCATATAATGTCACAGTAGTGTTTAGGAATTCATTCCAGTACAAGGAAGCGTTCATAGAACACCGTCTAAAGATGTGCAGGTTGGTGCGATATGAAAAGAAATCCCTGCCGAAACCATGATGATTTCACCTCGGAATGCGTCATTTTCGGTGATGTACTGGGGCCGATTGCGTGTCATTTGGTTGCAGGAAAGTTTTGACTCCTCCGTGAATGTAACGTTGCCCCAATCAGACGCAGTCCAAATTATATGTTGCCAACAACACTTTAATCGTGCCCCTCTGGATTGGATGGATAACGGGAACACAAACTCGGGGTACCCGCGGGTGCAGTCCATTTATGTGTAACATTTGGTGCACACTAGTTGAAGATAACGTCTTATACAAGAACGCTGCAAACATAGATGCCACGGGTTCAAATCGCTCTTCGATTTTGCTGGGCTACAACAGCAATATATCGATCATTCGCGGTATCGTAACACTTGGACAGGCCGCATGTCTTCGGAAAACTGTTTGGCTGATTACGGATTGTTTCCATAATCTTGAAATTGCGGAATGATGAATGCTGAAGAAAAGAGCAACATCTGGGATTGATTGTCTTTTTTCAAAGTTTCCGAATGCGTGGCAACGCTCAGAATCTTCCATCCGTTTTCTGGAAACCATAGAAACATATCTGTCTTAAAAACAAATACGCATGAAAGTTCTAAGCACTTTTTATTAGCACTTTCAGGCAACATCTGTAACCCCTCACAATTCTGGCTTTTTATGCTACTGCATTTTTTGCATATTTCCCGAGACGAAGCTGTGATTGGTTGTTATATAACATATTTGTATACTTCCATAGTACTCCGTAGCGAATTGCAGCGCCTCCAAATCAGATTGGCTTTCGGAAGTTAACATTTTCCACTCCTTTCTTAACTTTTGGTACTGAGTTTATTTATATAAAAACATTTTTAAGATTTTTTGGTGATAGTGGCGCAGCAAGTGATTTTGGGTATTAAAACAGCAATTTCACTCACATAACGGTAAAAAAACAAACTTGTAAATGTTAAAACAAAATACAACTGGGGAAAAATATTTCTATGTAAAAATGCCCATTAAATATACGTCAATGATGTAAACCTTTCCTCATATTAGTTTGAATGATTATTTAACTACCCGAATCACCCTGCAGCGCCACTTTCACCACTGGTGCCAAAAAGCTAAACTATTTGTTCTTAATTAATTTATTCCCCATAATCTAAATAGCATGATATATATACAGGGTCATCAAAATAAAAGGTGTCCCTGATTTAAAAAATAAATTTCACGAGAAATATGCAATCAATAGGTATGAAACTAACGTGAAATTTTAGATCAGATGCAGGACTTTTGGGAGTACAGATTGCGTTGACCGTGATGTGATTTCGCGCATGCGCCGAAGACACTTCGTGGCGCAAATCCATTTCACTCGTCAGTCAGTCCACAGTAATCATAATGAGGGTACAGCAGAGATAAGCCGTGCAGTGGTACGCCGAGTTAGTATCTGTTATTGAGGTACAGCGTTATTTTCGGCGTGTATATAGAGAAGATCCACCTATAAACAAAATTATTGTTCGTTGGTTTAACCAGTTTCAAGCGCTTGTTGAAGTAGATCTACTACCGCTTAGATGTTTGCCGAGCAAAAAGTGGATATCATTTTAAAGTTTTCTAAGTAATGTAAAAAAAGTCTCCAATTTTTACAATCTAATAGGGTAAAAATACATGCTTTATTTTTATTAAGGACTTAGTTATCTTAATTCGAAATCAGGGACACCTTTTTCGATGACCCTGAATATATATATATTGTAGCTGCAGATTTACGGTCGCCAGTCGCCACTAAATTTTTTGCTGTGGCGATTAACTTTCAGTGTCTTAGTCGCCAGAGATCAATTTCCAGTGTTCCCAATCCCCGTTGCGGAATTTTGATTTTTCTTTCTTTTGCAAATCAAAAAGCACCTGTTCTTTTCACTGGCCGAGATCAACTTTGAAAAAAAGTCAGGGAATTTTTTTGTTCTCAGTTACCGTGGTGAACGCTGCTCCTGTGATGTAATGCCTTATTACCGAAAATTATGTTCGAATATAATTTTGCGCATGTCCGCTCCACTACAAACCTTAGAAGCTGCAAAGCTCGGCACAAGAGCGCGCTAATGGCAAAGCTTCTCCTTTGGACACCACCGAGAACAAGCATTTCTTCGAAAGTCTCGTCCGAAATCCAGAGTTGAAATAAATACTCCTTTACGCCAGATCGGCTCACGAGACAGTCCATGGAGGAAAAAGAACAAAAAGAAAAAGAAACTTGCACGAAAAAATACTTAACGCAAGGTATATTCTTGCTTTGTAAATGTTTTCTCCAAGTGCGAGATTTTCATAGAACGAATTTTTATCACGAGTTTTGTGAATTTAGCCCCTCTGTAATTTCCCTTATCACTATCATATTCCATCTAGATCTAGAGTGTAGAGTCCTGCATCGGGTCGATTTCGCACTGTCTTTTTCCGTTTCATATTATACTTTTTTAATATCAAAGTTTAAAAAATTTTAGGATTAAATTAAATATACACATTTGTTGTAGCTACTCTGTGTTTTATTGTGCATGTGTATTTATTAATTAAACTATTTTTCATTTTGAATTCCTGAGTTTTTTTGTTAAGTTTTTTTTTTCATACAAACACTATTGATTTATGAACTTATTTCACAATGTGGCCACTAGATTTTGGTTAGGATCCAAATTGGTGACTTCATTTTTGGGGTTTAGGCGCCACTGTCTCTTTAACATTTTTGGGAATCTGCACCTATAATATATATACAGTGATGGGAAAAAATTGTGGACATTTTTTTTAAATTTTCATGTTTTAAAAATTTGTGTGCTAATAGAATATATTAATTTTTACTTAAATACAAATGTTTATATATCAAATTCAAGGAAATTTAATGTAGAATGTAATACAAAAAACAGAATTGAAATATCTGCATTACAAAGAAATGTTACGCTTACAAAAATAAGATTTATCTTAGATTTCATTGTATTTTAAAGTTACACTTACACATTCAATATTTAGTAGGATAACACTTGTTTTTTATTACAGTTTCAAAGCGTCTTTTCATTGAGAGAATTAGCGTTTGGAATTCACCCTTTTTAATCACTTGAAGCCAAGAAACAATTATAGCTTTAATAGGTTGCGTTTTATTAGATAGATGCTTTTTTTGTACAAGGATTTTCAAACGTCGTCACAAATTTTATATAGGATTTAGATCAGGACTGTTTCCTGGCCAAGGTAATAATTGCAGGCTTTTACCTTTAAACAATTCTTTGCATATTTTTGACGTATGGCATGGAGCTGAATCCTTCTGAAAGAAAAATGGTGCATATTCGGAAAGAGATCCCGGATGGAGGGTATCAATTTTGGTTCCAGGATAGTTTCAATGTATTTTTTGCATTCAGAATGCTATCAATCACTTGAATGCACCATCTGCAGACATTCAGGTCCAAATAATGACATTTGGGTTCTTTGTAGTTGCTTCAATGCAATCAGGACGCATCTCTTCCCCTACTCTGCATCTCTTATATTTTCGCCCATCACTACCAAAGAGCGATATTTTACTCTCATCCCTCCAGATTACTTTCTTCCACTGATTTTCTGATAAATTATTGTGTTTTTTTGCCCACTGAACTCGTTTCTTGCGTTGCTGAAGATTAAAACATTGTTTTTTTCTCGGAATTCTACCAGTCAGTTCAAAACCTGCTAGCATTCTCCTTATTGTTCTTGAACTAATTGAAATAACCATTGCATTCATTTCCCAATCGAACAGCATCTGATGAAATTCTTCTACTTTTGAGGCATATCCTTTTTATAATTCTATCATCAGAACCAGCTTTTTTTCGGTCTGATCTTGCCTTATTTGTCACTGATTTAGTTTCTTCATTACGTGAGCACAACTTTCGTACGCCAGATACAGTGACTGATCCACCAGTCTGCCTTGCAATTTCAGCATAAGAGAGACCTATTTTCTCTCAATATGACAATTCTGCTTATTTTTGTAGGTGTCCAATCAGTTCTTGTTGTTGATGATATTGTTTTAAATTATTTGAATTAAGAAAAAATAGAAATATTAAAAAATATATATATTCTATTTAGTTACACTAGAATTCACCCTTCTGCAAAATTCATTCTTTTACAAATCAAAACGTACTACAGTTTAGTTACTGATATTTGATTGGTTCTCAGAACAGTCTTTATGACTGTCAAGGAAGCTTTTATTACAATACATTTTAGCATTCATGACTAATTGTGTTTATATTTTAGACTAAAGTAAGTGTAACTTTTTTGTAATGTAGATATTTTAAGTGTATTTTTTAAATTAAATTATGTGTTACATTTCCTTGAATTTGATATATAAACATTTGTATTTAAGTGAAAATTAATATATTCTATTAGCACACAAATTTATAAAACATGAAAATTTAAAAAAATGTCCAAAATTTTGGCCACCATCGTATGTACATATTATTAAATTACTATTTTTTTTATCTTACGTATAAATATAAGCTTTATCTGCTATATACTTTGCTATACCCTTTGCATTAATGCTACTTTTTTTTAGAATATTTTACGATTTTCCTAGAATATATTTAGTAGTGTATTTAGAATCAGGCATTCAAGTTTTGACGCGCAAACTACTACCGTGTAAATTAAATGATAGTTATAAAATGCTATTAAGAATTACAACAATAAAATATTTACAAACATGAATTATTTGAGACATTTAAGATAGTGTTTTGCATTAATTTATGAAAGATTATTCCGACGTCTAATATACTGGAGCGTTTTTTGATCGTGAAAAAAAGTGAGTACTTCCTAACGACTTCTTTACGTGATAAAACCTCATTTTTTATGAATTATTTATTATTCCTGTTTCTACAAAATGTTCTAAATTTTATATCAGATAATATTAAACTACTCGTAATGTCAGACGAAACGGAATAAAAAAAACCCTTTTCCATTTTATTATCAATTTGTTTATCTTTATCACAGATTGTGTTTGGGTAAAAAAAAAATATATATATATTTCCATGGCTAGAAAAGGAGTAACAAGAGAAAATTAGACAAATTATAAGGGATTGTGGAGCGCACTAACACAAATAGATTTTCTATAGTAACCTAAGATCGTAATCCATTTATTTCGAAATAATTATACGGCATCTCAGTGCTATCTGAATAATAACTTGAGATTGTAACATGAACTGTAAGGTATACAGTTAAATAAAATTTGTGACAGACTTAACTTGTATTTTGACAATTGTAATGAAAACCCTAAAAGTGTTAGAAGTAGCCGCCATCCACATGCAAATGAAGTTTAACCCTTTATCTACTGAATTATGAATTCATGAAAATTCTATCTTCTAAAGCATTCTTCACGAATTGTTTAAACTACATTAGAAGATTTACATTACCGTTTCATAAATTTTAGAAGGATTTAGAAGGAATATTAAAATTTTAGTTTATAGGGATTTTGTGCACTATTTATAACCCCACTCAACTCTTTTATTTTAAATATTTTTCTTATTATTTTGTAGAATTAGCAAATGTACAAATATAATGTTTTTGCAATAGAACTATAGAAACATTTTCGAATTGAAAAAAGTCCCCCCCCCCCCCCAATGCCAAGAAAGCTGAAAAGATGCAAAGGCAAAATAAATCATCCCTTTAAATACATTTTTGTTTTGTATAGCCCATAATCCTTTTGGAACATGATAAAGTGATGTATCTATAACTCATTCTAAACTATATTACTACTAATCGATGTATTGAATGAATTTTATAACAAGTTATTTTAATGGTACTTATAAGTACCGTCATTAGATAAAGGGTTAATTAGATGCTCTCTATTTTCGAATGTAATTAGTTTTACACACGGTCTTTCCAGTCAAAAAACTGTGAAAATAAAATGGTTGGATAAACGTTGGCTTATTGCTGGATAATTGTTAGCACTCGTTATCACACAGTATGAAAATTCAGTCTTACAGTAATGGTTTCCAATAAAGCCCAAACTATGATCCAACCATCAGCTGTTCACAATTCTTCCCAGATACTTTCTAAATTAGACGGGTCTCTGCTCCTAGCGTTTCTTAATTATATCCCAACTCTACCTTGACCAACGGTTCCCACCTCCACCGTTTTTAACGATACGCCAACACGCTGTGCTACTTCGGTTTCGCGTATTCGTAAGGAGTCTCAGGACTCTTAAAATTGGAAAAAAAGAAAAAAAAAGGACAATTTTCAACATTTAATTTCTTAAAATGTATATTATTTAAAAACCCAATTTTAATTCGGATGAAAGGTATAAGTATGTTCTTTTATTTCAGGTATTTAAAAAAAATGCAAGATGCAGAATTAGTATTTATAGGGTGCTCCAAACTGTCAGACATTTGTCGAGCAGAAAATTGGTATGACAGATTATGCGCAGGATTACAAAATAAATTTTCCAACTAGAATAAAAATGTTCGTCCCTAATTATACTTCAGATTATAATAATTACCCTGAACCGGAAAAAACTGTATTTAAAGAATTTTTCATATTTTTAATACAAAGTTGTATTTAACCAATACAAAATTTCTAAAATTTCAATTGTATAATCACCTAAAAAAATTATATTTTTTGAAGAATAATAAGGAAATTTTGGGTTCATACAGACTAACATGAAACATACGTTTTGAATATTTCATGCAAAAATAGTCAGAATTTTTTGAGATATCGTGCGCGTTATGCCCAAAGAAAAGTTCCTTCCAAATTTCGGAAGTGCCGCTTCAGCTATTGCGCGGGTATAATTCTAAAAGGCATAACTTCTGTTCTAATGGGAATTTGAAGGAAATAATTATATCAAAATGTTCAGAAAAGAAAGGAAATTAGCATCTAAAAAAATAAAAAAATAGAATATTTTAAATCTTTAAGAGTCCTGAGACCCCCTTAAAGTTACGATAAAAAAGTCCGTAATCGGATTGTAGTGAGACAGCTTGTACTAATGGCTGAATTATTGGATTGCGGCACTACTTTCTTATTCGCTAATTATTTGTCGTAATGTGTTATAATATATCATAGAGTTTACCCAATGATGTTAGAATCAGCATTATTTTTGACGGTGATTTTTTTAAAGCATTACAAAGAAGTTTTTATACAAATACTATTATTTTATATATTTGCAGGTTTTCACTTCTGCTTGCTTTGAATTTTTTTGTCATGTTTTGTCTTCTTCGGCACTCCAGACCAAGGTTTCTGGAAGGCACCCTTCGACACTTTTTCTAAAACCATTTTTAATGGCAGACATTAATTGAGGGGCTCAAAACCATAGTAGACCAAGTCCATTTTGAAAACAAAAATGATTTATGTAGAGGGAGTATTGGATTCCCAGATTCATGAATGAATGAAAAAAAACTCCAACACGAAAATTTCGAGGACTTACTTCTTTATTATGAAACTTTTAAAGGAGGGCCATGAGAGTACAGTGGGACGGGGAGAAGTCAAACACAAGACTGCCCGAAGGGGCGGCCCCGAAGGGCAGAGAGCTGAGGTCTGTCACGTTCAAGATCAGAGGGAGAAGTGGTAAAATATTCATTACAATCACTCACTCATTGGCGAGATGAATAGGAACATATGTATTGGCGATGAATATTGGTGGCGTGGACAAAGGAATCAGAAGCATCCCGAAGTATTACATAGAACTCAAACTTACGCCATGGCGTGCTATATGGTTACACGTATCTTAACATTCCTGCGATAAGGGAAAGTGGCTAAAGAAATAGCTAAAACGTGATATTATATGCTCGTTATAGATTTAACGACAGCTGAATTAGTCAGCAAGGGGCATATGGCTTTTATCCGACAAACAGAAGGGTGAGAATTGAATACTAATGCAAGCCCAGAGGCTGGGAAAATATGCATTAGATATCGTCGGCTGCAAAGCGAAAAGACATTCATTTGTATTTTATTCTTCTACTTTATTTCAATGGAAAATAGCTGCGGTTAAGATCTTTTTCTATCGTGTGAATTTGAAAGACAGAAAAAGGAACCGAGATAAATGATGTCTGCATTTGAAAAGAACTTTAAAAAGTAAAAGCGAAACTTACAGTAGTGAGGGGGGGGGGGGAGAATGAATAAAGACATATGAAATTAACTCTAAAATGTCAAATTTAAACTAAATATTTTATTTGAAGGGGGGGGGGGGGAAGAATAATGGCAATTTATAATAAACCAGTAAGGTTAAAAGTTGATTTTTTTGAGGGGAAAGGAGGAATAATGAATATATAACGGTAAAGCCGTTATCAGGTAGTCCATTTAAAAGGCTCATAAAATCTGTTGTATTCACTCTCACAATGAACCAAGTCTGTAAACAGATGACATATACCGGGTGACCCAAAAATGACTGATGGATTTTAAAATTCAATAACTTCCAAACGGTGACAGATATTAAAACAATTCTTGCAGGAGGGTTATGTAAGATGTCAGGAGTTTTTGTACTGTGATTCTTGATTTTAGTTTTAATTTCAAACAATAGATGGCGCTGAGAGAAATTGGCGCTCAGTCCAGACTCGATTTTTGGTACTTCGGAATCCATTCAATATATTTTAATCTCCTTTTTTCGCATGGAAGAAGAGAGACGCCGAAAAATCGAACCTGAATTTAGTAGTTATTGCTTGCAGTGCCATCTATCGATGCTATTTGTAGCTAAAACTGAGAATTGCAGCTTAAAAACTCATGACATGTTACATAACACTCCTGCAAGTATTTTTTTTAATATCTGTGATCGTTTGCAAGTTATTGAATTTTAAAATCCATCAGTCATTTTTGGGACATCCGATATGAAGAAGTATGCGAAAACAGGCTTAGTTCATTGTGGGAGTGAATAAAACAGATATTATGCACCTTCTAAATAAATTATCTCTCTTTTTTTTTTTTTTTTTTTTTTTTGAAAATGGACTTGGTGTACTACGGTTGTGAGCCTCTCACTTAATATATCGGCTAATTGGCAAACAATTAAACATCTGAGCCACAGGTGCATTAGGATATGATTTATACTATTCACATTCTAATTTTCAGACCTCTACGTGGAGCAGATTTTCCTAGCCATCACTTACAGTGAAACATCATTCTTTTGTTTGTATAGATTAATTAATGTCCTTAACCCGGAAAATAGATTTTCATGGATACTACCAATTCTCAAATAAGCATTTTCAATTTCAACAAATATATTCTAGAGACAAACATGATAAATATATAGTATTGACATTAAGGGGACCAGGAAAGCCGTAGCTCCGCCATGTTCAATTCACCAACTTTATGTACTCTTTTCTCAGAAATTGTGAAAGATAGAGGTCCAGATTTTTTAGAGTAGTTAAAATAACATGATTTACGTATTTTAACAGACATTTTTTTTTCTAAATGAAACTCAAAATTAATTATTAATTATTTCTTGAAAGTCATTTTTAAATTAGATTTTTGTTAAGATTTCACTGTCTAATATAAATAATTTTCAACAAATCATTAAATCCCTGTGTTAAAGTATACAATATAAAATAATGTAAGTATTAAATAAAAATCTGAGTTCTTAAGTTGAATAGATATTGAAAAAAAAGGAACATAAACATGAAAATTCAAAGTTTTGAGAAAAAGTCAATTAAAGATTTAAATGGCCATTAAGATGTGGAGTACTCGTAGAAAGAATGAATAATTTCAACACTTATTTTTTTATGTATAAACATGTGTGGCATCGTTGGAAAGATAAATGTTTAAACTATTTAATGATATAAAAATGTAAAAATCGATTTTTTTGGTTGAATTTTGCTTCCCCGGTCTCCTTAACAACAGAGATTTTTCGGAACGGAGTTTCTGGAACATACCATGTGATGCTTTTTCGAAACTCCCTTTTAAATTGCAGAGTTTAATTAACATATCGGCTAATTATCAAGCAATGAAACAGTTGAGCATCAGGTGCATGAGGTTATGTTATGTACAACCCTCATTCAAATTTTCTCGAGATAGATTTCCCTAGCCCTCACACACAGTCAAACATCTTTCTTTTAATAGTAGAGATTAATTAGTTTTCTCTGCCCCGAAAATAGATTTTTCTGATGCTATCAATTCACAACTAAGCACTTTCATGTTCAACAAACCTATTTTGCAGAGAATCGTAATAAGTTTATAGCGTTGACATTAAAGTTAAGATTAACATTATTATTAACTATTTGGAAAAATGATTATTGTCCTCGTCAGGGTAGGAAAACAAAAGCATATCAGTGGGTTTTTATTGGTTTAATCATCATTTTATTCATTTTCTGATTGTTCTATACATTAATCTGTATTTCCCTTTACTTTCAACAGAGGTGGACAACAGAATGTTGCCACTATGACAAAAAAGTAATAAAAACTACCAAAAAAATTAATAACACAGAAACAAATTGAGATACAGCTTTCGAACAAATTGCATTTCAAAGTACATTTTTTTCTCTATACGACGGTGTAAAAAGTAATAGTGTGGGATGTTTAGAAGTTTAAGAATGAAATTTCATTTAAAATGGGCCGTCAGATTTCTTGAAAATCTGACGATGGAAAAGCCTTTTCCCGAACAGCCAATGGAATGCTTGGATAATACGTAAGTTTCAGGAGGATAATACGTACGAGTCGCAGGCGATTTCTTTCGCTTACAATTTTTATGTGTAATAACACTATTAATGCTTAATTCATGGCGTACGTAAAGTATGATCAACTCCGTGCTATTATTATTGTCTTAAATTTTAGACTTTGAAAAAATCATTTTCCAAATGGGCGTTGCAATTTGTTAAATTGCATTTTTTTGAAGTGAAAACTTCTTTAGGCGCGTTGAGCTTTTTTTGAGATGGGGAAAAACCACTGGTTTCGAGACACTGTAACGTAACCGACATGCTAGCATTTTGACACATTGACGCTAGCGCGCCAAGCGGTGAATGACAGGAACTTTTCCCTCTTCAGCTCAATCCGCAAAAGAAGAAGGAAGCTAAAACTCACTTTTTCTCCCGGCGTATTGCTAAAACAAATTATTATTTTGTTTTTCGCCAGTTAAAATGAAATATACCGTATTCGTGACCTACCTATTTCGTGTAACTAAAAACCGATAACGCTGTATTTTATCGTGTTGATGGTCTGGTCAATGACCAACAGTACTGGCGGGAATTTCGATTACGGAAGATAAAATACGGGACACAGATGTCAGATACGCACTTGGGTACCTAATTGACAGCAAAATGGCGTTACTTTATTTTACAAGGTAACTCGGCTACTGTTGCTTATTTATGAATAAATTGTTCATTTACTTTTATTTTATTTTTTTAAATTGTACAATTGTTTTGTTCTATAGTTATTAATGAAATTACCGTTTATTTATTGTTGTTTACTTTTTAAAACAATAGAATAATTTAAAAATATATATTGTAACTGGTATTGGAAAACGGGCTTTCGCCAAATTGACGTTAAAGAATCGCGCCGAACCTGGTTCGTATATCACATCTCTGCCAAATTCTCGGTTTTTTGATTTTTCGACTTTTTATCCAAATTTTCCGGATTTTTTAAATTTTCCCTTTCATTGTATCCCAAACACTACCTTCATACCAAATTTCAAGATTCTAGGGATACAGGACGTACCTCCGAGTTTTGATGATCGGTGAATCAGTGTCGAAAAGGCGAAAGTTTAAGTTCATATATCTTCTGAAATAAAAAAGGTAGAAACGTGAAATTTCAGCATTTAGTTCCATTTCCACATTACTTTAGATTTACGAAGTTTCAAGTTTCTGGGAATCACCAACACAAAAATATTGGGGGGTCAAAAGTACCCTGAGTTGCTTCCAGAAAAAGATGCTTACGGCTGTGCTTTCAAGACTTGACAGGGACACTGCCGTGTCCCCAGATGCTTTCATTAGTGCTGTTACACAATTCAACGCATAAAACATTTCCTGACGATTAAAAAAACACACACGTAATTGTTGAAGTTCTCACTTCTATTGGCACTCCCGGAGTGCCACTGTTTTTTTTTTTTTTTTTTTTTTTTTTTTTTTTTTTTTTTTTTTTTACTTACCCATCATACGTAGTATACGGTAAGTCTTGCAATCGTTTTAAAAATAGAAAAAATTTTTTGACTGATTTACACGTTTCAGACACAGAAGATTCCGAAAAACATATTTTTAGAGAAAAAAAAATTGCCGTCCGTCTGGGTGTGTGTTTGTGTCTCTAATCGCTCTATTTCCCGAACAAATTGAGATAGAGACTTGAAATTTAGTGTGTACTTAGGAAGTAATAACAGGAAGAAGCCTATTGAATATCATTAACGTCTATTATCTGGAACTATTTCTTTCGGACTCTCGAAATATTCGTTCTGATAAAAGGTATACAATTTTTTTTAATTGTTTATTTGAAAGGGTGAATATAAAAGACAAAATAAAAACATAAATTTTGCATAAAGAATGAAGTCGGTCGGATAATGAGTTGCCGAGGTATTTGGAATCCTATTTTTTACACTCTTCGATTTTTCATGACCCTGTATTTCATTCAAATTTCAATTCAAAGATATATTTTAATGGGAAATGAGACGTTTAATCCGACGTAGTAAATATGATTATAATTGTTTATATGATTATCATTTTTCGAGTTACAAGGATGTTTCTATTACGCAATTGGGTACTACTCGATTATCCCGCCGACCAAAAAAACTATCGCCAAACTGCAAGATTAAATGCCAATAATGGCTTATCGTAAATGTCAAGCATTTAATGCATCCCCATACCTATGAGAGGCATTACCATAGGAGGGACCCTGTTCTGTCGCCAAATGCAGCCAAGTTTGGCGCCAGAAACCAAAATGAGTCGCAATAGTGACGCCAAATTGGCGGTATCTCTAATATTTTGCCAAATTCCCATAGACTTCCATTGTAAACCAATAGTTTTTATTTGCTTACAGAAAATCAACAAATTGAGATATTTTAATGCAACAAAAAGCAACATTAGCTTAAGTGTTTATATTAATAACATTTAAGGGAGTACAAGTAAATTAAATTATGAATGAATAAAAGTAACACGATATAATGCGTAGCATATATCACGTTTTATTTTCATATTTTATATTTATATCCATCACGGGTAAGTATTAGGGGGTTTCCCAACGACTAGTTTTAATTCTTGCGCGTATAAATTCAATTATGCAACTGAAAATTTATAGTATCCTAAAAACTTGTATTTCGGTTTGAGAAAACTGATTAATGTACTATAAAAACTGCCTCTGAAAAGTTTCTGAAAATCAGTGGTAGCAAAAGGAACTTTTTTATTAATGTTTCTTTTAATCTTGAAAATAGATTATTTTCTGGAGTTTCTGAATATAAAGAACACATTTCAGAATTCTGAAGAACTCGGAAAAGGTTATTGGATATTTTCATTCTTATTTATATTATAGTTTTGTACAATAAGATACTTTTGTCTTATTTTACAGTGTGCCGTGTGAGAAATTGCTATTTTGGCTGAATAAACAGTTTGAAATCCTGGTTTCATACGCGAGAATTCATTGCTGAATTCAGCTAATTATTCATTCAATTTTGCCCAACGTCTTTTTAATCCCCATGCGTTTTTATAGTTCTTTTTAAATACATTTTAACCCTTTATCTACTCACGGTATTTAAAATCACCATTAAAATAACTTGTTATAAAATTAATTTAATACACGGATTGGTAGTAATACAGTTTAGAATGAATTATAGATGCATTACATTATCTTGTTCCAAAAGCATTATTGGTTACATAAAACACAAACATTTTTAATAGCATGATTTCTTTTGCCTTAGTATCTTTTTGGCTTTCTTGGCGTAATAAATTTGAATTTTTTATCAGATGATTATTAAGAGTGAAATCACATACAGCGGTTTAAAGTGTAGTGAACGTTCAAAACGTTTTCACCCATTAAAGTGGCAGCAATTTTATATAAAAATATTCACACGATTAAACGAAATTAAAATAAATTCGATACAAAAAATCCATTTATTCTTCTATGTGCATAATGCGCATGACAAGCTAAACTAAAAAATCTCGAAAATGCCCTAAAAATCAGACCGTATCGGGAGAACCTACCATTAAATAAAATAATATATAGCTTGTAAATAGGTACTTAGATCGGTATATTTATTCAGATCACGAATCGTCAGTAATCGTCTGGAAGTACCAACTTAAGATGGCAATTATTATAAATTAGGTAATAATTATAATTAATGAATATTTCTTTTATTAAGTATCGAAAGATTTCAGCTTTTAATAAATAGATATCACAGCGAATCGACGGATCTCTTTTCATGTTCAAAGGGAAACAATGTCAACTGCTGATGATTTATTATCCATTAATGCATTAGATTATCTTTTTTACATCTTCCGTCTCTGTAAAAAAAAAAAAAAAAAAAAAAAAAAAAAAAAAAAAAAAGTAAGATAAAGCAGATAACTTTGATAAACGAGCTGTGGTTTGAAGTTCGATTTCATGGAAAATGTAGCTGAAGTTGTTGAAATATATGGCTAATAAAGATAAAAACATTTTAATTTTTATTATATTTATCCTATTTAAGAATCAGCGTAATTTTATATTATTACTGTAAGTTGCATCATTCGCATATTTCATCCTTTATTTATTAAGCAGGTCTGGAGCTCAAAATTCTATTTTTTTTTTTTTTTTATATAGAGATTTTGTGATGAAATTTGTTTCTGAAATATCTTTTAATATAATAAGAATATTGCATATAAAAAAATCTAAAAAAATTTAAATATTTACAAAAAATTAAATTTTAAAATTTTAAACATATTTCATTTTTGATATAACTCTGGAAGTACTTACTCGATTTACAAAATTTTTACACTTTTATGTACAGAAAATGTGTCATTTTAATTTGTCTTCAGGGTTTCTTAAAATATTGATTAGGAATTATATAAAAAAATTTTAAGTAAAAAAATGAAGTTTTTTTAGGAGTGAGTTTTGCATTAATGACCCTATTTTTATAATTATCACTGAAAATTAAAAATACTGAAGATAATTTGTTGGAAATATAGCATAACATATCTGCTAAAAATTTCATACCTATATCGTGCAAGGAACTTTAGATATATTCTTTTAAAATGGACAAATCGTGAAAAAATTCATTCTGAGATAAGAAGTTAAAGTTCTCGACAGCGGGCAGTTGATGCATCGCTTCTCAAGGCAAAAGGTGTTATATCTCTGGATCTAACGAAGATAAAAGCATGCCGTTTGCTGTATTTAACGCTAAAAACTCAGTATATTTTTTAAGTCAATAAAAAAGAAATTGCATTTTTCAGAGAATGTTTAGCCCCGGACCCGCTTAAAATTCCGAAATTCGAAGAATTTTTTTAAATATTTATATAAGTTAATAAATAATCAGTTTCGAATTTAAAAAGAAATTTTTATTTCATATATTCCATGACTTTTTTTAATAAAGCAATTAAATATCAATGTAAAAAAAAAATAATAATAATAATATCTTCAACCACAAATGATTTATGCAGTGGATCAGTCAAACTGAAGCCATTGTTTACAAGAAAGTCGATGTAAATTAAATCCGCTTTAAAAGATTCTAACTTTGTAGTTTCCCTTACAGGGAAAATGCTTGATCAAGAATTAAAATTTAATTTTCGAATCGATAGCCTACTTTCACAAACTTTTAGAAAGCCTAAATTAAATGTACTTCATCGTTAGAGTAACAAATAATTTTTGTAGTGGTTCAAAAATTTCTAACCTCAAATACTCTACCTCAAAGAAAATGTTTAAACAAGAATTATAAATTATATTTCAGATGAATAGCTTAATTTCACAAACTATTAGGAATCTTAAATGTGCTCCACTATTTTAGAAACCAATAATGTTTGTAAAGGTTCTAAAAATTCTAACCTGAAACTTATCCCCAAAAGGAAAGTGTTCGATCAAGACTTGTAAACTCTGTTTCAGGACGAAAACTTACTTTTAAAAGCTTTTAGAAACCTTAAACTATATAAATATGATTATGTACTGAAATTTTTATAATTGTTTCAGTAAATAATCATATTTATAAACGTTCAAAAAATTCTAACCTTACACTTTTCCCTACAAGGATAGAGTTTGATGAAAAATTTTACTTTCTACTTCATGTCGATAATTCACAAATTTTTAAAAAGTTTACAAGGAATGTATTGCATTGTTCTAATAAGCGGAAATATAAGTAAAGTAAAAAAAAAAAAAAAAAAAAAAAAAAAAAAAAAAAAAAAAAAAAAAAAAAAAAAAATGCAACCTCAAACTTTTCCATCAAGGAAAATATTTGATAATTTTAAATTCTATTTCAGAGCGATAACTTAATTTCACAAACGTTTATAAAGCCCAGGGGGTCTTGTACCTTTTAAACGCGTCGAAAACTAACGAAAAACTTCAACGTTTAAATTAGTCCATATTCAAAACCTTTTCATGTATAAACATGAAATTTTGGATATTGATTAAACAGATTGTGCATTGTAATATGTTGTCATTAGAAATTTATTAGCCTTTTACATATTTTTTGTATTGTTGCAATCAAAATAGCTCTTTTTTTTAATCCAGAAGTCATTGCGCGCATGATATCTTCGGAAAGTATGAATAGACTGTCATGAAATTTGGTAAAGATACTAAACAAATATGTGTGTTTAAAATGAACTACTTTTAAGTGTTTACAACGGTAATATTTTTAGTTATGACTATATTTATTCATTAAAATAATAATAATTATTTTTTTTACAAAAATATTTTTTATATAGTTAATGAAATAATTTTGGCCTAAGATTAGTTCATTTTAAACACAGATATATGTTTAGTATTTTTATCAAATTTCATGATCATCCATACATACTGTCTCAAGATATCATGCGCGCAATGACGTTTGGAGTAAAAAAAGAGCTATTTTTATTTCAACAATACACAAATTCTGTAAAAGGCTAATAAATTTCTAATGACATCATATTACAAAGCACAAACTGTTTAATCAATATCCAAAATTTCATATTTATAAATAAAACGGTTATGAAGATAATTCAAACTTTGAATTTTTTCGTTAAATTTCGTCGCGTTTAAAAAGGTACAAGACCCCTTAAATAAATTATACTTCATCTTTCTAGTAAAAAAAAATTATTGTAATGGCTTTATGCCAGCCACGTATCGTCCGGATAGCCTAATAGGTAAGGCATTGGCACGGCACGCCAAGTGTCCAAGTTCGATTCCTGGTCTGGACATTTTTCACTCTGTTGGAATAAACGTCAACTGTGCTACTCCAGCCTTGAATATGAATAATTTTCTCTTTTTATTTCCTGAAATATGTTCTCTATGTACTCTTTAATGGAGTATTTAATCAGTTTAGCTGGCGTAGGTTAGTGTGACACTTCTAATCTTTTTATTGAAATTTTAACCATAGTTAACCTTTTCTGGGGCAAAGCATTTTCAATGTTAAAGTGTTAAAGAAATAATTTGCACCGGAATTGACCAACAAATTTATTTGTAAATTTGAAAAAGCGTATATTTCATATACTTATTGACGCATTGTGTGCGGGCAATTTTTTGAAAATGAGCACTAATTTTACGTTCTCAGATGCCATTGTAAATTAAAACCTGCTCCCAACTAATAAAAGCAAGCATGCTTGCATTACACCTTCTTTTTTCGTCCGTACAAAATTTCCGATACCAGTAATAATTTCTGTTCCCAACCCACAGAAACGTGCTAGTACGTGTCCCGCATACAATGTGATAAATGAAAATATTTTAGCAAAATTCTGGTTCCATTGTGGCGTTGGGAATTCAAATTAAGTGGTTTCATAAACATACCACCGCCCCTGAAAGGGTTAAAGTAACCTTAGATAAGTACGCTAAAAATAAAAATAGAAATTATACATAATGTTAGAATCTGGTAAAAAAAAAAAAAAAAAAAAAAAAAAAAAAAAAAAAAAAATCATAAAAAACATTAAATTGTAAGTTGCACATTATAAAATATACAGTGTACTCCAAAAGTCCCTGACACATTTTAAAATTTAGTATAGAATGGAGTAATTGTCGTTTGGAATTGTGGTTTAGATTAAATTGCTTCTCAAGAGGAAAAGTTTTCTTGAAGTGGATAAAAAAAAAATAGTTGCAGACTTTGTCCTTACCGGGCGTTGTATGTTAAATTATCAGAAAGAAGTTAAAAAAAAAAAAAAAAAACAAGAGAATCAGTTATAGATCATTTATTTTTTCAAAAGCAGTTACAGAGAATTTAATTTGCTCCAGTTACAAAGATAATACACACATTGAAATCGGGTTTTGGACCGCACAAAATAGACACTCTGTAACTACTTTTGACAAAATTTATGAACTGTAACTGAATGTCTTTAATTTTTAAAGATAACTTCTGATAACTTAAGGTACAACGCTATCTATGGGCGAGGTTTAAAATTAATTTTTTATTCGTTTCAAAAAAAAAAAAAAAAAAATCATCGTGAGAAACATTTTATTCGAAACCGCACTCCCGTTCGACAATGTCTTGCTTATGTATTAAGCCTTAAAATGTTTGTCGGTGACTTTTGGGTATCCCTATATATTACCTTGAGTTTTCAAGTATCAAAAAGTGCTTCAGTATTAGATGTAATGATCCATTTTTTACTTTTGATAATATTTTATTACCTTTTCACATGCACAGTGATCTCTCACTTATGCGCGACAAAAGAGGACAACGAAATTTTCGCGCACAAGTGAGATTCGCGCATAAGTGAGAAACCATGAAATACTAAGCTTAAGCGCGAAAATTTAACATAACTAACACTAATAATACACTACAAATACACTAATAATTAAATACGCACATAATTTTCGTTTATATATTGAAATTTAATAAAAATGGAAAAATTCAAAGTTGTTACATACATACCACGCTTTTGTTAAATTATATTTTCTTTAAAAAGAAGTCATCAATAAAGGTTTGTTTTTGTTTTCGGAAACTAAAATACGGAAATGATCAGCTAACGCTGTTTTTGATTTAAAACATTTTTAATCAATTTTTTTTTTTTTTTTTATATCCATTTTCAAAGAAAGCGACAAGTTCTTACGTTTTACCATTTTTTATACACTGTACAATACGTAAGCAAATGGCGTAGTAACGCAAACCTAAAGCTTGTTTTGTGAGCAGTGCTTACCGTCCACACCGCTACGACTTTTAGTGATGTCAACATTTTCGTATGTAACCCGTTCTCCCCTCTCGGTGGCAATCACAAGTGAAAAAAAAAATGCGTTCTTGGAAGAATCCGACAATGGATTAAGGGCATGCGAATGCATTGCAAGAGACAGAAAAGGAAGGATACATTCTTGCGTTAAGCAATGCGTGGTGCCGAGTTAACTTAAACTTGGAAAAAAAATTGTGCGCATAAGTGAAATCTGTATTTTAGGTTTCGCGTATAAAAGAATAAGACTTAGAATGGACTCTATTCAAGTGACGTCATAAGCCAGAGCTGGCGGTATGATGATCTGTTATTCTAGTTACTGCACCGGCAGAATACCAGTATGCGCAGGCGCAAACACTGCTAGCAGACAACTTTAGCCTTGACCCAGGTTGAGTGCATACATTTTAACTGAAAATTTACAAACTTAAGGGATTTTCTCGCATACAGAACAACATTTTGAATTTAGATTGCAATATATTAAGTATATGCTGCTGCATCAAAGAATTTTTTTGCGGTATTTTTAACAAACAAGCATTAATAACTCGCACTCCATAGACTGCTATGCTAAACACCGCCAGTAAATACCGCCAGCAGACGAATTTTAGCCTCGACCTCAGGTCGCGTGCATAAGGTTCATTGTTTTCCTATTTCGCTGACCGTGACCACGGGAAAAACGTGCATAAGTGAAAAACGCATATAACAAAGATCGCGTTTAAGTGATATATCACTGTCTTTGTGAAGTTGAAACACAAAGGCACAGCATGCATTATTTGATAATAGCTTAATAGTCACAAATTAAAAATTATTTGTAAACCCTTTTCAAAGAAAAGAAAATGCTGCAAGTCTATTAAAAGTCAAAAGTTTAAATAATATATTTTATGAGAAAAACGTACTAAAACTTTTTTGAAAAAAATTTTACTTTCTCATTTTAATATTTTTTCCATTTAGCCAAACACATCGCGGTTTTTGACGGGCATTTAAAATACATTTCAAAAGTTCTCATATTAGAAATATTGTTTTTTTTTTTATATATATATATATCGCAATGGATACTTATAAACAAGAATTTGCATTTACTACTGGAATGTATATTCCTTAGATTACATGAAAAGAATAAATTTGTATAATATCGACATTAGAATGGTCTTTTAAAAAATATGCACATATTTTGTCCTTATCGTACTACCATTTAATACATATTCATAAAATAGATTTTCCCCCCTAGCGTAATGTTTGATATATGTTTTGTAATAAAATATAAGCATAATAATTAAAAAAGACATGCAAAATTTTATTTAACCTGTATAATTTTCCCTGTTATGGAATTATTAGGGATTATAAAATACAATAGAAAAATAAAAAAAATATTTTTTAAAATAATTTTCTTTTAGTACGTATAGCTTAAGTAAATGAAATAACTAAGAAAATGTTCTGGGTATATATATTAAACCAAACAATATACAAAAAAAAAAAAAAAAATCTTTGAAATGATGCCTTAAAAAAAAAAAAAAGAAAATGTTTGAAAATGGTTCAGTTAAGGGATGTTAAGGTTTTCCTAAATTCCAATGTTTTCAAACAAGATAAAAATGACTGTTGTTCAGGAATATAAATATTTGTATAAGTAAATTTAAAAAATGTTTTTCCTGCAGCATAAATATGTATATTATCGAAAACGTAAGTATATAATGTATATACCGTATGATACAGAACCGGAAAACTAGCGATAAATCATAATTAAATAATAAAACTTGGTACGAATCATTATAAAACAAAATAACACACCTTTTTGCCAATAAAAACCTTTTTTTAATTCTTTTTGGCGTTTTCTCTTTTAGTTTACTTCTGCTATTTTATTTATTTATTCCTTTTTTTAACTTTAAATTGTTTATTCTTTTAAAAATTTCCTTAATTATTTACTTTTCAGTTGATTTTTCTATCATTTTAACAACAGTTTCCTCTGCTGCATGTCTGTTCTCTGCTATTTGTGTTTATATTTCATTGCGCCACCTACCGCATTCTTTGTAAACTCTCTTCTCTGCACTCTCTGCTCATTTGTTACCTTATGCCCATACGGATAAGTGTTCTCTTTGGCTGATGACTGGCTATTAAAATTTCCAGACGGAAACGCAACCTGTGTGTTATATTGATTTTTGGTGATTGATACATAGTTTTATTATTTAATTGTACGTACCGAATATTCCGGCATATTATACGCACTTTTGCTATATGAAAATTGGTCTAACGTATAAGGTGTAGAGTTATACGCCTTTTATGAAAGCGAACCATTGCTTTTGAAGGAAACAAAACTAAGGTTGTTCTCAAAACATTCTAACTTTAAAATGTGGTTCTCATTTAACGAAATTTTGTGAAACGCTGGTTATGTTTAAAAATTTTCAAAATGTGTTTCAATCGAACTCTAATGATCGTTCTAAAAACAATTATTGTAAAAATAACAGTAAACACTGGAGTATAAAGCTCATATTTGATACAAGAAAAACAATTTAAGTTTATACGTGCGCGTTACATTCCGGTAGTAAAAAGTAAAATATGCTTTGAGGAAACAAAGCGGTCCGCAGAACATTCTGATATAAAATGGTCCCCACTTGAAAAAAGTTTGAAAAACACTGGCTTAAATATTTATAATTTGTAAAAATGTTATTCAGTAGAACTTTAAAATGCTCGCTCTAAAATTAATTATTGGCAGAATTACCTTATCGTCCGACGTATAAGGTGTATCTTTAATACAAGAAAATGACCTAAAATTCATGGTGTACGTTGTACGTCAGTTACAAAATTAAAATAATGCTTTTAGAGGAAATAAAAGTAATGTGGTCTGTAGGATTTCTTTTATAAAAGTGGTCCACATTTGAGAAAAGTTTGTGAAACACTAAGTTTATATAATTTTTAAATGTTATTCCTCTAAAGTCTACAATGCTCGCTCAAAAGACAATGACTATAACAATTACCCTATATTCCGGAAAAAGGTTCACTTTTGATACAAAAGAATTGATATAAATCTACAGGTGCACATTGCACTAAGATTATAAAAATGAAAAATTGATTGTGAAGAAAAGAGAATGTGGTTAGCAAAACATTCTAACATATGAATGTGGTTCCCACTTAAAATAGGGACCGCTGGAATTAATGCTTATAATTTTTCAAAATATTATTCAGATGAAATCTAAAATGTCCATTTAAAAGACAATTGCTGTAATAATTACCGTAAGATTCTACACATAGAGCACATATTTCATACAATAAAACTGATCTATATTTACAAGTGCGCTTTATACGCTAGTTATGAAAGGGAAAATAATTGAAAAAAAAAAATCAAGGCGCTCAGCGGAACATCTTGATTTACAAAGTGGTACCCAATTGAAAAAAGATTGGGAAATACTGACTTAAATACTTATAGTTTTTTTTTTCAAATGTTATGCAGCTGGACTGTAAATGCTTGCTCTAAAAACGTTTACTATGACAATTACCGTGAATTCCGGCATATAACGCGCAATTATAATACACGATATAGATATAGAATATCAGAGAAAAAAAATTATAAAATAATTTTTAAAATAAATGGATTTTAAAAACAAATTGCACGGGAATTACGCAATTAATTTGTGCGAAACAAATGTGAAATTTTACAAAATCTTTATAAGGTTTGGTAGTAGTGATTGTGTTGACCTTGACGGAACTAAGCGCATGCGCAAGCGAAACTTTGTGAAGCGATGACTTTTTGCTCATCAGTAAGTTTACAACAATCATGGTGACCAAAAAGCGCAATGCCGAGTTTAAATTAGTTATTGTGGTAAAACGTCATTTTTCATGTACGTATGGAAAAGAACCACCTACAAAAATAAGCCATTTTTTGTCCGTTTATACAGTTTAAAGCGCACTTCGAAGGAGATTGACTACCTCTTGGGTGGCTGCCGAGCAACAGGTAGAATTCATATTGAAATTTTCTAAGTAATGAAAACAAGTATGAAAAATCATGCGTTAAGCATAGAATATAAACACATTCCAACACTGAATGCATTAACAAAACTTCGGTATTTAGGGAAATAGGGTATATAAGATAACTAAGTAAACGTTTTAGAAAACACATAAAACATTTGAAAACTGATTTCAACAGTTACCGTCTATATCAAATATGTTTTCCAATTCTTTTGAACAGCCCTGAATTTGATTTGTAGGTTGATATATATACTGTATAATAGGGAAATTTAGTTTAGCAAGAAAACACATAACAGGTTGAAATTTACAACCTTGTAGTTAACCTAGTACCTTTATTATGCGCCACTATTTAGCTACAGTTTAATTCAAAGTAAACTTTCTAAAAACTACTGGAATCACATTTCCAGAAATTATAATTTATAGACGGTCATGTATCCAATTCTTTGCGTGACCCTGTATATCATTTATGTATGTTATACAAACATTTCTTACTAAACTAAATGCAGCTCAGCGTAAAAATGCATAACTAATTTAAAAACCACCTTTAAGCAATTTGAAATCATACCCAATAACCATTACGAATTCTTTTGTGTAGCCCTGTATAGGAATTGCAGCATTCACACACGTCATATACAATGCATAAATATAGTGAAACATAAAAGCACATAACATAATTAAAAAACCATTTCCAGCAATTATCGCTACCGTACAGCACTTCGGATACAATATAGTTTCTGAAATCTTTTGTGTGTCCCTGTAAATGCAATACACTTCGTACTATACATGAGATAAGTTACAGTAAACCTCAGCGACGTATATCAATTTCATTATACATGAAATAATTTATCATAATTAAAATACGCCGGAAAAAATTCCCTCCACTCCTATATCATTATATAATGGAATTATTTTGTGTGGCCCTGTAAATGCATAATAATTATTCTTTGCACCGCATATTCTACAGAATGTATATTTTAGTGCATTTGATAAATGCATATTAATTTTATTATGTTTGAAAGCATGTAACATCATTAAAAATCATTTTAAACGATTTTTTTCCAATAGGGCGTAATGGAAGGGAAAACTTTTGACTGCCCCTGTAAATGAACTAAACATGCTACAAGTTTAATTTGAAATAGGGTTCGTGCTATGGTAGAGGTCACTAACATCCAAAAAATTCAGAACGATCCGAGTATATTTCCTGGAGTTAGAGGACGGAAAGACGGACAGACGGACATACAAACCGAAGTCATAAACACTTTTCAACTTTGTTGGAAAGTGTTAAAAAGAAAAACTCACAGAACTGTTTATTAATCTAACAATGTAAAAATAAGTAGTATATTAAGGCCATAGTTATTGTTACTCGAAATCACGGACACATTTTTCGATGAACCTGTATATTTAAAGGTACGAGTTACACATCGATTACAAAAGGAAAAAAATGCCTTTAAAGGAAACAAAAGTAATGCAATCTGAAGAACATACTTATAAAAATAGCTCTCACTTCAAAACCGTTTGTGAAACACTGTCTTAAATATATATAATTTTTGAAAACGTTATTCCGCTGATCCGCTGAAGTCTAAAATACTCGCTCTAAAAACAGTTATCGTAATAATTACTGTATATTTCGGCATTTAACGCAAATTTCGGATTTAAAAAAATCTTATGAATTTATAATTGCACGTTATACTACGGTTATAAAAATGGTAGATTAAAAGATTTTTAAAAAGTCGATCATAAGGATTCTAATTTTTACATTAATAAACAATTTATTTACATATAGTATAAATTGAGTGAAGATGCCGTAGTTTTTGACTTTATTGTTTTAAAAATCGCCTGATGTTTTTATTTGTTATTCATTGATTTCTTGTTCAAGTTTGTACCTTTATGTATCGTTTTAAACCTTGTTTCATTTTACAGATATTATATAAAGCATCAAAAATTTTGTTTTTGTAAACACTTGCATTTCGGCATCTTACCCATACCTATCGGTAAGATGGTCAACTATGTAGAGGTACGATCCCATATAGCACATGTGCCTCCCCAGGACATCCCCAGGAAGATTTGCAATAAAACACCATCATCCCCAGGGCATCCCTGAGGATGCAGAAAATTGTCACCAGGAGGTCCTCAGGAACAGAAAATGTCCGCCTTGCAGCATCCTGGAGAGCTCCCCAGGACATCCTTTAGGGACCTCCCAAGGAGGTTCTGGGGAAGATTTTAGGAAGTGATACTGGAGGACTTTGGGAAGCTTCAAGGTCACTTAATATTCCACAAAAAAATTTTGAAGCTATGGTTTAAAGTAATTAATGTAAAACAATTTAATTATTTTTTCAGAAATAAATACGATCTTTTTAAAACTATTTATCAGATAGATTCACGTGTAACAAGCAATTACAATTATCAAGCACGCACACGGAATTACATGAATACAGCTTTTAGGAACAAATTTCTTACCTTCATTCTGCCTTCCGGGGTTTGATCCAGGGTACTTACGAACACCAGACGCGCGCTCTATCCATTATGCTACAGGGCCGTTGAACAAGAGGTGTTTCTAAGGTATTCAGTATTTTTCCCCTCTTTTGAAACTCAAAACTAGAAAATATCTATATTTTATGTGCTTTGTATAAGCCGGAATTATCTAACTTTTATTGCAAATTTAAATGCATACCCTTTTTTATATATTCAATGTAAATTTAAATTTATAAGTAAAAAAAGGGCTTATCAATAATTATTTAAGATAACATAAATGTCTTTCAATTTTCAAATTCCTACATGAAATTATATTTTTAAATGACAATAATATTGTTTTAGCTTACCATATTTAAAATCCATTGAAATCATTCTGTACTTAGAAAATTCATTCTGTACTATTTTTCATACAATTAATGTTGCTAAATATTTCTGAGGATATCTTGCAACATAATTTAATTTAATTTAATAAAAATAATATTTCCAGAGATTTAAAATGCAAAATATGGATACTTTGATTTAAAATATGAATTATTTTTATGATAACCAAACAATAAAATTCCAATTGAGAGAATCCTTTCAGAGCAAATATTTCTCTCTCTCTCTCTCTTTTACTTACAGAAACTTTAGCCGACTTTTTTTACGCTTGGTAAAAAGCCCTCTTATTAAATAAATTAATGAAAAAATATGTAGATTTTACTCTGTTTCTTTTTTAAGAGGGGCGAGGGGGGGGGGGGAAGGTAAACATTATTTAAACCATCTTTTTGGAATTTCTACACTGATTTTTCAACGTATAACCACAAATCATGAAACTATTAACTGTTAAAAGCACATTTTAAAAATTAGATTTCAAAATTAACATTTCTGTTTATAATTTATTTTCGACTTTTTACTATTTAAAATAGTTCATTGTTGCAGTTTAACAGCGATTTGGCACATTTTGGCTAGCATTTATAGACGCTTCATTAAATCCATTGTTTATCATACTCCCATCTGTCGCGGGCGAATTGAAAAAGGCTTTAAAATCAATTTATTATTTTATAATAACGTTATAAAAACATTAAAATGCTGTATTGTCATCAAAAACACATTTTTGTACAAACTTGTAAAATTGTGTCATATCAGGATCTGGGATGAAAATAGATTGCAATATTCCATCATTACAATGAAAAAACAGGCTGAATTACATAAAAATAGAAACTATTACAGATCTTTATTTTATAAGCGAATTATTTTGTATAAATCCCAAACTAAATAAATATTATTTTTCTTTTTTTAGAAACCTTTGAATTAAAAAATCCTCTTTAAAAAATTCTGACAAATGTGGACAAACGCTTTTGCTTAATTATTTCAAAAATGGGTTTTGTTCAAATTCTTGGAATAACTATTTTTTTTTTTTCCTTTCAAAAACTTTCTTTCGCAGGTATTATGTACTTTCAGCAAGCATGCACTCACATTCTCAGCTGACAAAATTGATTGGGGGCGGATCCGCTCTATTCAGAGTCAACTGGTGATCCAGTTATAATATTCTCCCTGACACCTTAGCTAGGGATTATCTCAGAGAAAAGATACTTGAAGAGATATGAGAAGTCTGTGGGACATATGCATGCTAAAAGAATGGAGTTAGTTCCATGGCTAAAAGAGAAAAGAAGTTCCGGGAAAAATAATCTTTTATTGATATACGAAACTAAAAATTTGCTAAATATGAAATATGTTTCTTAAATGGAAGTTTTAACCCTCTCTCTCTATATATAACGCAAAATACACCTCAGTTTAAAATTCTACAGAAATATTTGTTATTTAGGAAATAGAGAGAAATATTTATCTATATTTTCTGAATCTATAATGTTATTTATATTTCTGAAGTTCTTTAAATGGAGACTTCACTTTTATTATTGAGGGGAAAAAATAATATTATGTATGGTAATTTAAAAAAGATAATAGAAAAATAATTAATTGATAAGTCAAACTTATATTTAAAAAATAAATTAAAGATAAAATAAAACAAAATATGGTTAAACCTCCAGAACTGATACTTAAAATTGACACTTCTATTTAGTTAATATTTTCTCATTCCCAAAACCTGTATAAAGTATACCAGATGATCTTAGCTTAGCGGTACTGCCCAGGCCCGGGATAATAATCTGAATTAAACCTTAATTTAGCATGAATTTATATCTTTTAACCGATTTTGTAAGAATGTATTTTTTTGTAACAGAAAATCTTTGCAAAAGAAACTCGTATCGGGGGGTGGGGGGGGGGGGAGGTGCCGCACAATATTTATATATTTTTTAATGAAATATGCCATTTTAACGTGAAATGTATTCACTTTAAGTTGGTGTTATATGCTGAGATAAAAATTTTCTCATCGCGACAGTTTTGTTTGTTTTTTTAAATGCAGGGTTTGATAAGTATGTTAGCTAATTTTCAAAAAATGAAAAATCTTAACCTCTGGTGCATCAGGACTCGATTTACACTATTTTTACAAAAATAATTTTAGACGGCTGCTAAAAAACAAACACACGGTAAGGATATATTATTTTCTTTGTATAGATACCTTTACCTCTAAATGCCGGGAAAATATATGGTCCAGAACTGTCTTCCATTTAGAGGTTTTAGTGTATTTATTTAGAAACATATTATTTGGTTAATTTAAACAATTTAAATTAATTACTTAATTAATAAAAATTAATAACAATAAAAAAGAAAAATGCATTATGTTATTTATTGAAAATTAATAAAAGAATGATAAATGGGCAAAATTTGCTTTAAAAGACATACAGTAATTATTATTTAAAATATGAATTAACTGAAATATTGAATTAAACATTTTAATTTAACTAAAATGATTAAAAGTTGTTGCAATAATTAAAAATAATTACAATTTATTGACAATTATCTAATTTGCTAAAAAATAATAAATCGAATATTTAATAATATGAAACAAGCTCATTAAAAATCGATCCCGATCAAATTGAATTCACTTTATTTTAATAAAAAGCAATTGAGTATACAAAAATAAGTTTAATATAAAGCAATTGTACTCCAGAATCACTCATGAGATGGCGCCAGCACTGAGACTTCCCAAATACTTCCCCAGGAATGACTTCCCAGGTACTTCCCCAAGAACGACTTCCTAGGTACTTCCCCAGGAATGCTTTCCCAGGTACTTCCCCAGGAATAGCTTCCCAGGTACTTCCCCAGGACTGACGTCCTCGGACGTTGCTCCGTAGGACGTCACTGGGAGCTCACTCCTGAGGAGATTTTAAAAGTCTATTCCTCAGGAAGTCCTCATTTTGTCATTTTAGTATCAGGAGGAATTTGGGATGACTTGGAGCTCCTGGGGAAGTTTTCGGGAGCTTTCGTGCTATATGGGATGCCTTGTGGAGTTTCAATGTAAAAAATAATTTTTGTGAAGCAGACTGTAAAAAAAATTCCGCAACGTTCCTGGGAAAAAATGGGCAGCTGAGTTGACCATTATTTCCAAGAAACATTTCTTGAAAATGACTGGAACTTTACGGTATATGTTAGAAACTCTCTACAGAAATGCCAGTAAGTTTCCTGCGAAATACCAGGAATATTTCTGTTGACAACAAAACTTTACTGACATTTCACAGCATGCGGGATCCACAGACGATTTTTACATTTTCAGTTGACAATTTTCGCTTTATTGTCATTATTTGTTAGAATGAAAAAATATTTTGAAATTGACATCAAAATTATTATTTATAATTTACACGAAAAAATAAATTTTCAGTTAAAATTCAATAAAGTAAATATATATATGATATATTGTTTCTGAACT
Organism: Maratus speciosus; assembly: GCA_963932465.1. Taxonomy (NCBI): domain Eukaryota; kingdom Metazoa; phylum Arthropoda; class Arachnida; order Araneae; family Salticidae; genus Maratus; species Maratus speciosus. The sequence goes on along the minus strand of OZ010799.1, from coordinate 353,374,403 downwards.
TTGCTTAAAATATAAAAATATATATATGTAAATAATAATTAGAAAAAAAATCTAGACATAAAATATTTTGGATTTTCGTCAGTAATTATGTTAGTTTACAAGTTAGATAAAATACATATAAATTTTCATGAAAAAAAAAAAAAACCTAAACGTAATTGTATATTTTTTTCCGAAAATAAAAAAAAAAAATCAAATTTGCAGCAATTCAAAGTGTCAAATATATATCAAATTTAAATCAAATTGTAATAAAGTGTTAAAATATAAAATTAATTAAAAAAGAAAAAAAAAAGTCAAGAGGTAGCATCGAACTCGGGCCGTACGGGTGGCGTGAGAGCTTTCTGCGTCCACACCACGTAAGACACGTTGAGAGCTGCAAACTAATGGGTATTTGAAACGTATGCTAAACCTCGACATCTAATTTCTGGAAATCTAAGGCCCATTTGAAGAAATCCTTTCACAAGAATAATTAGAGATAAGAACTCTAAAAAATACTTTAAATTAATCAAAATCGGTGAGAATCATGTTTGATGGTCCCCTGATTAATGGAGATCCAAATAATAGATGTATTTTTTTACACGGGCTGCTCCTTCAACATTCCACAGACAAGTACGAGAGATAATCTCTTAGCGATGTCACAGAGGTATTGTATTTTCATCTGAATTGTCTTGACAATAGAGACGTAAAGGATTATGTCGTTTATTGATTTATTTGCATTCCATATTGATTTTTTTACATTCATTTAAGGAATTCGTTTTCGACACTCGCGCGCGAGCAACGGATTATAGCAAAAAAATAATAAATGGCGGCCGCAGCGTTTTGCTGTTTCCAACTTTTGTTCAGGAACGTTTTAGATAAGAAAACCAGAATTTCACAGGAAAGAGCTAAATTATTCTGAAAACCTGAGAAAAGGCGAAAAGTTCCTGGATTTTACATGGAACGTTACCATTTTTTTTTTTTTTTTTTTTTTTTTTTACAGTGCAGTTTAAAACATAATGTGTCGAATAAAAGTAACTATAATATTTTAGACATACTAAAGTAGTTAACTTATTTAATATTAGGAAATTACAAAAATATGAATGTAACAAACGTTGGCAATATAATAAAAGAACAAACTAATATTTGAAAAAAAAAAATGTTATGTTCTACTTAACATTTAAAAGAATTATGCTCTTAAGTATGCCTATTTTTAAACATTATAATTTTAAATACGATAAATCCACTGTGATAAAACACTTTATCATAAAGTGCTTTAGAGCGAAAGTTTTCTTTGTTGATATTTTTCATATGCCCCTTTGTTCTGCTCAGCTGTAACTCAGATCTGCCACAGACTGCACATTAGTTTAGGAACTTTGAGCAACCTTTATATAGCCAATAGTTTCACTGAATGCATTTCATCTAATCACATTTTTCAGAGGTTTTATTGCACTCTGCTAGACACCCAGAACAGTGATTCTCATTCATTTAAAAAAATCTCAATCTTCTGAATTTTGGTAGGGAATTTAATCCCCTATCAAAGCAGATCAAATTAGCGTGTTTTTAGAGTCTGTGGTGTCTTGGTGGAAGTTGGGGAGCGTAGCTCGTAGGGGCAGAAGACACTGGTTATCTAAAACTATATTATATGCTACAGATATTTACATTTATTAAAATTATTTATAACTGCATTTAACATCAAATTTTTAGCAATGATTGAAATTAATATTTATTAACCAATTATTTATAAGGCCACTAAAGTTTATTTATAAGGCAGATTACATATAGAAACCTTTCAAATTATATCATGTTCATCTTAGATTTTAATATTTCTTTATGTCATTTTAAACATTCAGAAAATTTATGATTTTAACCAGTTGATTAAAATCACGATTTAATCACTGATTTAAATTATCTGATTAAAATCCTTGACAAGTTAGTTAATAGCCAAAAGTAATTTAAACAATAAAGAAGCAAACAGGCAATTGACCGCAACGGAAAATAACCGGCATCTTACCCCAGGGAAAACAACTGGCATCTTACCCCCACAATTTTTCGTCGACTCGCACCAAAGAAATTGGACAAGATGCGGGTACCTCCGTACCGCTGGTTGAAGAAGCAGGAACTGACCTCCATTTATGATTTGTACCAGTGACAAGTACCAGTGCTTTCTAAAAACATCAAATTTATTTTCTGGTGTTTAAACTAAGACTTATATAGGCAAATAAAGAAGTCACGAAAAACATTTTTGACATTTACCAGAAGCTTTAAGAAGAAATAGCAATAAAAAAGTACCACTGAATTTTTTTTATAAAGACCGCAAGCGGAAATTAAAGTATCACCAGGGAATCCTCTTCCTTACAACAGAGCAGCGTTTCCGTACAGCGCCTGTGCACATGAAATCTACGTGATTCGGCATTTTGTACAACAGGACATTTCACCTCAAGTTACCCTAAATAAATATATAATGTTTTTTCAGACTACGGGAAAAATAATATTTATTTTATTTTTCATATATACATATCAAAAGTTTCTTTTACAAAGAAGGGGGGGGGGGCGGGTTGCGTAATACTGCAAATATACCTAAAAGTAGAAAGTTGCGTATAATTCCGTGTACAAGCCGGAAATTTGCTCCAAAGTAGGGGGGGGGGGGGATAGGTTTTTACACGAATGTATGAAAATGTTTCAAAGTTGATATTCTAAAATAAAAAAGATGGTAAATATAAAAACTTAAAAATTTCTAAAAATACTTTAATACTTCATTCTTTTACATTGGAAAAAAACACCAATCATCATTTACAATCGAAAAAATCGTCATAATTTTCAATCAACTCCTTAAAATGGCTTCCTTTTATTGTACATCAGAGTGAATATCGCCAGTGTCTAATACATCATCATCACCATCTTCTTCAAAAATAGCATCAACCTATATTCCAATGCAACATTTTTTTAAAGATCGAACGGTCATTTCTTATAGTAACTGAAGCCAAAAATAGGAGATTTGATTTTTATGAACGAGCAAGTTATAACAGGATGTGCGGGACCCAATTGCAGAGATTTGTCAGCGCTCCCAAACAGAACAGAAGGGATCAATAATTTCGCAGAGCATATTTATTCCTTTTAGCTATGCACAGAAAAGTAGTAAATTTTCGCTCGCTGAACATTTCGTCACCTTTTTTTTAACATCGGCTTATATACAGGTTTCCGATTTTGGATGATTTTTCACTGAAAAGTCTTACACTCGGCTTATATACGGATCGGCTTATACACGGAAATATACGGAAGTTTGAAATTTTCGATACATGTTATACATTGGCGTATACGGTAATTTATTTTAACAGATATTAAACAGAATGTATAAATTTAAATTTTGTATGTGCTGCAGTTCACATGTTTATTAATGAGAATATAACATTTCATAATGTACAGTATTTTCTAAATTTTTTTTAGAGTAAAAAAAAAAAAGAAAAGAATAAATACATATATGGAAATTTATTTAAAAGTGATAATTTTATAAAAAGATTTTATGAATTATGTACATTAAAAATTTTCAGAAAATATTTTTATGTTTTAATTTACATTTTCTGCTTTATCATGGGTATATTATAAACACAACGATTATCCACAGGTACTCAGACTATATTGTAAGTTTGTTAAAAATATTAAAAATAGCGCTGTGTTTTTGGTTACAATAGATATTTAGAAGTTTGAATTTGAATTTACTACTGTAATGCATTCCTTATCTTACTTGATATGAATAAATTTTATAATATTAGCATTAGATTGATCTTTGAAATAATATGTTCATACTTTTTGCTTATTTTTTTACTTTTTAATACATATTCATAAAGTATATTTCTCTCCCTAGAATAAGGTTTTCTATACTTTCCTAAACAAAATATGAGCAGAATAATAAAAAAGCCCTGTAAAATTTTATAGAACTTTTTTATGCATTTCTTGAAAGTTACAAACATACAAAGTATTTTTTAAATGATTTTCTTTCTGTTGGTATAGCTTACATAAAAATTATTTGAATGGTTTGCCGAATCATTTCAAAATAAATGTTTCATTCGTGGTTATATTATTTAAGTGTAGCTTTCTTATATATTATATCAATATATGTTGTATTGTTTAGGTTATATTATATCAATATTATTAAGAAATTTTATTTTTTCATAGAACGACATAAGATAAGCATTAGGGTGGTGCGAAAAAAGTCAAGTTGATATTTCCGAGTTGCTATAGTGCGGAAAAGTTGCGATTGGTAAATACAAGAAAAACAACAAAAAAAAAATATTTAAATCGGACTTTATCTTCCGATCCCGCAAACCGCCTAAAAATTTAAAAAAAATTGAAAATTTCCGATTTTTCCAGAATTTTTTTCTTTTTTTACGTATATATATTTTTTATCGCTATAGTGAGAAATATTTGCAGATTGTAATGTTTAATAATAATAAAAATAAACAGTTGCGTTTAAAGAATAGCTTCCGATCACGCAAGCTCAATAGAAATCGGCAAAAATTCAATTTTCAGTGATTTTGATGAATAAAGAAAGTAATCACCTGAGATCAGTTTGCGTTCCAATATTAACATTTGCATATAAATTGTACAATGTACAACTCTTTGCTTGTTTAGATATTTGATAATGTTTAAACAAACCAGAACTCACCACAGGAAGGTAGCTGCACTTCGAGTTCAAACCACACCCTATCCTCCATCCAACCAATGAGGGTGTTTGCTATTTACATTACTTAAATACATAATTTGTTATAATAGAATCAAAACACTGTATTAAAAAACTAGTGTCGTGACAGTATAAGATATACAATTTGTTATGTCATCTGTTTAAGTCTGACTTTTAGACGCAACTTTGTACTGCGATTTTGTGGTAATGTCTGGTATTATGGACATTGATTTCAGTGTGGCCCTGATGCTCTCTTGATTGGGGCCCACATACCTTAAATGATGCTTCCGTTACCAATTTAATGCACCGCTGGACATCTTACGTGTGGTTGAAAAACTTTTTATCATCCTAGACTGAGATATGACCTGATTGAACGAAGAAATGTATTTCTTCATGGGTTAATCTCCGGAAAAGCGGTGGAAATGTTAATTTTGCTACATTACGATCAATTAATTTTGGATTGTAGGAGTGATAAAGATTCAGATGCCTTTATCCTTTGAAACATTCTGCCTGGCTTTTAACTCTCTTAACTCCTAGCTCTCTTATGTGCCTCCTTTTATCAAACACCATTACCATCAGTAGGTTTTCCGGGTGAGCAAAGAACGAGTTTCGTTCAGTTTCAAAGACTACACTTTCTTCAGGTTGTCACGAAAGTATCGAGATGTTTCAATTGCTCTGTACAGATGAATAGGCCCGTCTGTAATGTACTTACAGCATTCAAAACAAACTGGCAAGTAATATTATAATATAAATGTCAATATGGCTTTAAGGCATCCGATGGTTTTTCCACGCTCGCGTAAAGTCGAAGGGCTCTATTTGCACAAGTGAGCAATCTGGCATGTGAAATTGGACCGGAGTCACACTTTAATAAGTCATTTGGAAAGTTGTAACTGTTAATTGCTTGACTTGCCAAGAAGATATCTTTGGTCCTTGCTCAACAGTTGCCTGTCCACTTCTGGAATTTCACAATCAGTCAATTGAAAATTTACCACCGAGAGCTTTACACAACAATGATATTGTGTCCAAATGGTGTACTAAATGATCTTGGGCCAGTAGATGCCAAAAGATGGCGGGAAGGTAATTCAACAAAATGGAATAAACAAACAACCCACTGCAGTGGTCGTCAGAGATAAACTTCAAGCTTTTTGATAGCACCACCTTTCTATCCAGTATTGGTATTTGTACCATCACAGCCTACCAAATCTAAGTATTCTAGTGAAACCCCTTGTTCAGTAAGACATGATACTATGAAAGCTACAATGTCCTTAGCAGGCCCGGAGTTTGGAGGCACATGGCCTAAATAAACTGAGTCACGTTCTTTTATGACAGGAAAGTGTTCCTCTTTAATAGTTCGACGGACCTGTTTATATGCAATACTTTCTTTAACTGGGGTATCGTCCTTTCTTCCGTCAAAATAGTATATGCCATGTAGTTCATCTGAATCCAGGTGACTTTTCTGTAAATTTTATGGAGTTAGGTGAGACTAGGTGGGAGAGCGTACGCCGACTTCAGCGCTGTTTTCCAACGTAGCTAACGGCAGTTGGGTGCACTACTAAACTTTTCAGACCTGAAACGAACTCTTCGTGGTAAGTTATAGGTTGTTTAAAAATAACTTAATATGCTCAATAGCATCAATTAACATTTAAATCTTAACCTGAGACTGCAAACTGACCTCAGTTGATTATATTCTTAATGCATGAAAATCACTCAAAATTGATTTTTTGCCGATTTTTATTGAGCTTGCGCGATCGGAAGATATTCTCTAAACACAATTATTATTATTATTATTATTAAACAGTACAAACTGCAAATATTTTTTCCTATAGCGATAAAAAATATATAAACGTAAAAAAAAAAAGAAAAATTCTGAAAAAATCGGAAATTTTCAATTTTTTGGAATTTTTAGGCAGTTTGCGGGATCGGAAGATAAAGTCCGATTTGAAGAATTTTTTTTTTTTTTGTCTTTCTTGTATTTACCAATCGCAACTTTTCCGCACTATAGCGACTCGGAAATATCAACTTGACTTTTTTCGCACCACCCTAATAAGCATTATAAATAAAATCCGCCACAAACAGTTTTCTTCTCAGACCGTAGCGTAACGGAATTCTTCTTGTATGTTTCTGTAAACGATCTATAATCGCGACACACTTCATTTTCAATGGCGAATATTCCATAATGAACCACATTAAGATATAAAAATTAACGTCATTCCGAGTTTATTTACGAGAGATAGATCACGGAAAGACAGACGACAGACGGCTCAAACATAAACCGAAGGCGTAAATACTTTTACGTACTTTGGAAAATTGTTAAAACCTTTTTTTTAAGTTAGTAAATATACAAGCGGAATTCTTCTTGTATGTTCCTGTAAACGATCTATAATCGCGACACACTTCATTTTCAATGGCGAATATTCTATAATGAACCACATTAAGATATAAAAATTAACGTCATTCCGAGTTTATTTACGAGAGATAGATCACGGAAAGACAGACAACAGACGGCTCAAACATAAACCGAAGGCGTAAATACTTTTGCGTACTTTGGGAAATTGTTAAAAACTTTTTTTTAAGTTAGTAAATATACATTGCGTCCGGGTATCACCGACAAAATTATGAAAATGAGAATTTTCAATCGGAGTATGTAAGAGTGTCCAAATAACAATATCTCGAAAACGCATATTTTTCGAGAAAACAATGACGTCACATTCGGAGCACAATAGACAAATTTCATTAATAGTCACGAAACTAGTAAACGGATTAGAAACAAAGATTTTTAAAGAAGAAACAATTTTAAAACTTAAAAGTTGCAATTCAAAGGCTGCCAAAAGCGGAATAAATAGAAAAGGTTTGGACTTTAGGCATGTGTCTAATATGCAAATGAAAAACCATCGTTTGGATTAATTTAAAAGGGGGCAGCTTGAAACTGCGTGTAATTTTTGCGTAGTGAGAAGTGAAAAAAAATTCTGAATGACTCGAGACCGTTCGTGATTATTATACTGACCGGAGGTAAAATAACATTTGTAAAAGACATTTTACATGACCAATGTTCACCAGATGTGACCAATCATTCACCATTTATCTTAAAAATATGGTAGTATGGACGACTTCTAAGTACACACAGTGGTGATTATTGCTCTTCATCGTTTCCTCAGTCGCATCCAATCATCCCGTATTTATAAATGATATATATATATCCCGTATATATATATATATATATATATATATTGAAAGATTTGAGTTCAATTTACTGCGGTAAAACGGGGGGTGGGGGGGGGATTTTCCTTAGAAGAATATAAAGAATTAAAAGATTCCATTAAGGATTTACAGAGTCATTTTGTTATAACATATATTGATAAGGCAAGTACAAACTTTGCAGTTATTTGTAAAAAGCTATACTGTAATCAATTAAGACAATGTTATAATAATACATATAATTACAGGATGTTAAATACCAGTGTAAAAGAGACAGAAAGTAGAATTGGTGCTTTTTACAAAAGGTTAAAATACACACAACGTAGTAAGGAATTGCCTTATATGGTTTTGGTTCCTAAATTTCATAAGGACTCCATTGCCTTTCGTACAATTACATGTGGTTTTGGCACTTATTTGGAAGTTACTAATAAAAAGTTTTTGGATATTTTGCAGAGTTTATTTGAAGTGGCATTAAAACAAAATTACACATTTATTATAAAAAAAATAGTTTTGAGTTACTTAATGAATTTTAAGGTTTGAGTAATATTAAAAGTTTATATGTTTATGATTTTGAAGATTTATATAATAGTATTGATTTAACTGATCTTAAAAATAAAAGTTTTGACTGTTTCAATCGGTACAATATTTTGGGTCAAAATTTGGATCATTTAACAAATTTATTTAACTTTGTAGTTAATGAAAATTATTTATTCGATGGTAAGCATGTATTTCAGCAGATAAGGGGTATACCTATGAGAGGTAGTTGCAGTTCAGTACTTGCAGATATTTATTTATTTTTATACGAAGTTAATGAAACATTAAATAAGGATTTTTCAAGTTTTAGATATATTGATGATGTGTTGTTGGCAAGGATTAACGATTCCAATAGCGATTTAAATTTAGACTACTATCCCCAAGGTTTGACATTAAAGAAAACTTCATATGAAGAAAAACATGTAAATTATTTAGATCTCACTATCGACATTGAGAGGGGTGGTTTGAGTACTTGCATTTATGATAAGAAAAAGGATTACAACTTTGAAACAATAAAGATTTTAAATTTTATTCCAATGTACATATTTCCATTTTCAGAAATATCATTATCAATAGTTTAATAAGGATAGTGAATTTAAATTCTAATCATAATAGTATAATAAATGACATTATAAATCTCTATCAAGATGCAATGGTTCAGAATTATCCTATTAGTTTGTTAAATAGTTTGACAAACAATTTCGTCAAGGATAAAGATTACCGCGATGCTTTACTTTTGGCGATTAAAAACATCGCCAAATAATTGTAGGCTTTATAAAGAGCTATGTCTGGATGCGTCGTCTTTTCGAATTGGGTTGCTGCTTTGTATGGCCTGTTTAAAGCTTTCTTTGGTCAGTTTGGTCTCGACAGACATGGGGGAAGTTTCATGAGTAATTACCGGTATAACTCAGCATGCAAGTCGTTAGCCTTGCAGTCTGTCTTCATTGGATGTTTTCTTTTGGTTCATGGTTTTCTTAGTAATATTTTTCCATGGTTATTGTGTTAATTTTCCTTTGTAGTTCAGGTGTTTTGCGATTGGATGTATAGTATGTGTTTTTGGTATTATATATATATATATATATATATATATTTATTTACAGGCAATGCTCCAAATAGCAGTGTAATCCAAAAGTGGCAAAAATAGGAAAGCACCGAGTGTCAAATGTAACCTTTAAGGTCAACGTTATCATCTCGTGATGTAGAAAATAAGCCACTATGATGTCAATGCGACATTAATACAATCTGTTTCGTGACGATTTGCAGGTGGTGTGGGTTTATGTTATATTTGCTGAAGAAAAATATTACCGGACTCAGATCCTGTCGCATTAGACTGCTAAAGTCGCGTGATTCACTTTATGTGCACCTGCAATCGTGCATTCGAACATCATATGACTGAATAGGTCTGCCAAAAAATGACACTTACAACGAACTACGGCAGCCTATCTTATTCGTTATCTAATTCTTCGCTTTATGATGCATGATTCAAAAATCGGCCACAGTTATTTCACAGTCATGAAGAGACGGTCATCTGCAGGTCATAATGTTACGAGTTAAAATTTTACATTGCGAAATATAAGACCATTTATTACATCACAGGCTCTTCTTTTACAGGTGTAAATCTGTCTTTATCTACCAACTGGTAATTAAGAAATAAAGAAAATATATTAAAATAGGAGTTACATCTAAAATGATTCAAAATATATATTTTATTCAAATCTCACAATCCTCCATTTTTAATTTCAAATTCCTTAAAAAATTAAATTACAGATTAATAATTTAAATAGTATAATTATACAAATAAATAAAAAAAAAATATATATAAATATTTTGAGCATATACGCATATATTAGCAAGAAATGTATAATCCGCTAAATGTCGGATACACAAAAGTAGAATGAGTTTATGTTAATGAGTGTATGTTAATATGTACATAAAAAGTATTATAAGTTCACCATAATTATTATAATTTCACGTATATATGTAATAAAGAAGTAAAATTAGTATGTTCTTTCCAAATAATAAATCATTTTAAAATAACTCAAAAAAAAAATAAAAAGAAATGAGACAGATTAATCCTGTCCTTTAAATTTCCTTTAAAGCTTTCTGGTATGTAAAAATTTTTTCTTTAAAATAGAGTGTTTATTTTACACGTAATTCGGTTTGTCATATATTTTTCAAAAGTTATATTTTCTAAAAAGACTGGATTATTTACAAATTTATTTTATATATATTTTTGAACAATTCAAACAAACAAGATAAACACAAACTTAAAAAAACTCAAAAAATAATATATTGAATTTCGTCTGCTACTTATAGTTTATTTTCCAAAAGAAAGTTTTCTCAACATAATTCGGATTATATATGCAAATTATCAGCGGTGATAGAGCAATACGGTCGATTAAAATTAGCTTTGTGTTCAAATCGATATAACAATAAATGCTAGCTGTATTATTGCTATAAAGCATTTTATTTTATAACGGTATTATTTACAGAAACACTTTTACAGAAACAGCTGGACTCTCTCATGATAATATCGCAGAATGAAATATTAAATTCTAAATTAAACATTAAAAAATATATATTACATTCAGATTTCAAGTATCAAAAAGTGCTTGAATATTAGATGTCATGATACTGATTTTGTTTGGATAATACTTTTTTTTTTTATCGTTATGCAAATATTTGTAAAGTTGACAGTCAAATGTGGTCGGTCAAATGTGGCAGTCAAATGTGGCAGTAAATGTACTAACTGTTAATATCTTAATATTTATCATTGGAACTTATTTACAAACCTTTTTTGAAGAAAAGGATATCTAAATGTATTTAAAATGATTAGTTTTCAAAAAGATAATTTATGAATAAACTGTATTAAAACTTTTACAAAAAAATATCACTTCTTATTTTACTATTCTTTCAGTTTCCCCACATGCCGTTTTCGAAGAGTCGTTAAATTACATTGAAAAATTGCTTAAAATAGACATATTTTTATTATTATCGCAATGGATTCTTATAAATAGGAATTTGTTTTTACTACTGGAACATATTCCTTAGATTACATCAAAAGTTTGAATTTGTATAATATCGACATTAAAATGATCTTTCAAATAATATGCGCATATTTTGTGCTTATCGTTCTACCATTTAATACATATTCATAAAATATCATTCTGCCTTCAGAATACTGTTTACTATATGTTTTGGTAATAAAATATAAAGCGAATAATAAAAAAGGCACGTAAAATTTTATTGAACCTGAATATTTTTTAGGTTCTAAGAAAAAAAAAAAATGTTTTAAAATTATTTTCTATCGGTAGGAATAGCTAAAAAACGACTAAAAAATATTCTTGTTAAATGAAATAATACCATATCCCAAAGAAAAAAGGAAACCTTTTGAAATCATGTAGTTTTCAAAATTGTTTTAGTTTAAATGGTTCAGTCAAGGCATGTACAGTCGTGCGAAAAAAAAAAAAAAACAAACCAACTAACTCTTCAATAAATCATTGTAGAAGAAAGCTACTGGTACCAAACGATTGGGAATAAAGTCTACTTTTAACTGATGTATATAAAATTTGATTAGGGGAAATCTACATATCAGAATGAACACAAATTTTCTTTTTTTTCGATAGCAATACCCCAGTTTGATACCATAAATATATTGTACATCCGTCTATTAGTCTAAATCGAAATTTTCATGAAATTAGAATGATTAGTTTCCGAGAAAGTAATTATTTTAAAATGATCAAATTTTAGGGGCTGTATCGATAGTGAAGTTCTGTACTCTATTTTTGAAATGAACAGAATGACTAATTCGCTTCTATTAATGTATTATTTCTTGTTAATATAAATATCACATTTGCTTAGTGTGTTTCGATACAGCCAGCTCAAATGTTTCATTAAGAAGAGTAAAATATATATATATTTTGTCAAATTATGCTTTTCTGAACATCATAGACGGTCTCTTAAAACGTCAATTTGACATTTTTTACTCATAATTCGAAAACTACTTGCAAGAAAAATTTGAAATTGAGACTTTGCGTAAAGCATGACGTAATAAATATAAATCTACCAAAAAATAAATAATAATAATTGTACGTTGCAATTCACATTTTCTTCGATTATTAATTTAATAAATCATATTAGAAAAAAATATTAAAATTAGAAAGTCAGTGCATTTATGTTCGGGTTTTATACTAGTATAATTAAAAAATATATCATACCGGGATTATAATTTCAGGAGATATTAATAAAAATATCAAAATGTAGTTTAACATTAGAAGCTCTGAATCGTCAATGTTCATAACTAAAAAACGTATCATACAAATGTCTTGAAATTTCATTTCTAGGTATAGTTTGAACTGAAAATTTAGAATATATTGTCAAAATTGGGTGTTGCCATTGAAAAAACAAAGCTTGGTCTGGTTTAGATTTGTAGAGGGCCCCCTAAGCAAATTTTATATACATCATTTAAAATTAGACATTATTTCCAATTGTTTGATACCTGTAATTTTTTTCTGTTATAATAAGCTGCAGAGTTAGGAGGGGTGATTACTTTTTTTTTCCGACTGTACTTTTTTTTCGACTGTACCACGACTGTACTTTTTATCTGGAATTCTAAAAATTGTAAGTGGGTAAAAATTACTGCTAATTATCATTTTTCAGGAACATAAATAATTGTACCAGTGAGTATTTTATTTCAAGAACTTAGTATGTATATTATTAGGTACTTAAATATATAATATATATATACCCTATGTTAAGGTGCATAATACGAATTTTTTATACAGGAAAATTTATGAAAGTGTACAGTCGGGAAAAAAGTAAACACCCCTACTAACTCTGCAACAAGTTATTTTAGAAGAAAGTTATTGCTAGCAGACGGTTTGAAATAAAGTCTACATTTAAATAATGTATATAAAACTTACTTAGGGAGCCCTCTTCATACTAAAAGAAACCAAAAATGTGCTTTTTTTCAATATAAATACCCATTTTAGTCACCATAAATAAGTTCTACACCCTTCAATTAGCCTATATGCACATTTTCATGATATTCGTACGATTACTTTCCGAAAAATTAATTATTTGAAAATGAGCCTATTTTGGGGACTGTATCCAAATTGAAGTTCTTTACTCGATTGCTGAATTGCCACAGACTGATTATGTCAATTATGTTAATGTATTATTCCATGACAATATGACCATTTCACTCGCTAAATATGATTCGACTATTGCCAGCGCAAATGTTTCAATAAAATTAGTAGAATATACACTGTTAAAAAAAAATACGACCAGTTTTATTGTAGGAATCGGAAAAATAGTTGCCGTTATCGAACCGTAAAATTTTCCGACCCAGCTCGGAATAAAATCCGTAAAAAAAAGAGGAAATAGTCAATAAAACGGTATTTTACGGATTTTATTCCAAGCTGGGTTGGAAAATTTTCCGGTACGATAAAGGCAACTATTTTTCAACTATAGTTGCAAAGTTGGTAGAGGGTGTTTACTTTTTTTCCACGACTATTTCTATAGATGCGCCTTATATGCAGGTTATAAAAATGAAAAAATGCTATTGAAGATAACAAAGTAAGGTGGAACTTAGAACTTTCTGCTTCATAAGTGAAGTTCCTACTCTAAAAAAGTTTGAGAATCGCTGATTAAATTATTGCAATTTTTCAAAATATTACCCAGGTGAGCTTTAAAATAATCGGTTTAAAAAATAGTGTAATAATTACCGTATATACTGTTGTATATCGCGCACTTTTGATACAAGAAAATTGATCTATATTATAGGTTATACGAGTACGTTCTAGAAAAAAAGCAGGTTTTGAAAGCAGGCTTTGTAAAATAACTGGTATATTTACGTGCAAGTACTGGGCGAACATCTCCAAGCTATTTGGTTCGCTTCGGGCTAGGCAAAAAGTCGTTCTCGCTGTCATCATTCTCACATGGACCCTCAGATACGGACCAATGGGAACAGCCAGGAACAGGAGATCTCGAGCGGACGACTGCAGTACGAGACTCACTGAGGGTACGTTATACGCCGGTTATGAATTTAAAAAAATTTCTTTTGAAGGAGGTGGTCCGCAAAACATCATGTCTTATAAAAAGGGTTTCGCTTAAAAAATGTCAGGAACACTAACTTGAATGTTTATAAATTTTACAAACTGTAACTCAGGTGATCTCAAAGATCTCCATCTAAAAACAATTATTGTAACAATCACCATAGAATCCAGAGTTCAACGCGAACACTTTTGATTCAAGAAAATTGATCTAAATTTATAGGTGAGCGTTATATAACGACTACAATGATGAAAAATTGCTTTCGGATGAAACAAAAGTAATCGAGTCCACTGCTGGGATTTATGAAAAATGATCAAACTTTGAATAAAGTTTCAGAAACACTGTCTTAAAAGTTCATAATTTCTCCAAATATTATTCAGTTGAACTCAAAAATGCTTACTTTAAAAACAAATATTGTAATAACTCCGTATAACGCTCGCTTTTTATACAAGAAAATTAATATAAACCTACAGGTGCGTGTTATACGCTTGTTATAAAAAGAAAAAAACTGTTTTTGAAGGACAGAAAAGTAAAGTGGTCCGCAGAACCTTCTGACTTACAAAATTCACCCATTCCTCAAAAAAAGCTGGAGAAACACTGGATTCAAAGTTTATAATATCTCCAAAAGTTATTCAGTTGAACTCAAAAATTCTTGCTCAAAAATGTTCTTTTAAAAAACAATTATTATAATAATACCGTATATACAGGTGTATGACGCGCATATTTCATACAAGAAAATTGATCAAAAAATTGAATGTGTAAAAATGTAAAATAAAATTCAAGAAATAAAAAATATTATACATTTTTGGCTGCATCAAGAAAATTGATCTAAATTTACAGGTTCGTGTTATACACTGATTATAAAAAGAAAAAACTGCTTTTAAAGAAGCAAAAGTAAGGTTGTTCGTAGAACATTATGACTTATGAAAGTGATCCTAACGAGAAAAGAGTTTGAGAACAACTGGTCTAAATGTTTATAATAATATTCAGATGCAGTCTAAAACGGTCGCTTTAAAAACATTTATTGTAACAATTACCTTGTATTCCACATTACAACGCGCAATTTAATACAAACCAATTGCTCTAAATTTAAAGGTGTACGTTATACACTGGTTATATATAAAAAAAGCTGCTTTTGAATGACCCAAAAATAAGGTGATGCGAAGAACATACTGACTTATAAGAATGATCCCAACTTGAAAAGAGTTTGAGAACCACTTGCCTAAATGTTTATAATTTTCCGAAATATTATTCACTCTCAAACGGTCGCTTAAAAAACAATAATTCTAACAATTATCGTATATTTCGGCGTGTAACGCGCATTACAAGAAAATTGATCTAAATTTATACACTGCTCAAAACAATTAAAGAATATTTGAAGTTTTATATAAAATAAAGATATAAACGAAATTTGTTTTGTCGAAAATAGAAGAAGAGAATCACAAATGCAAATTTTTCTGGTTTTCAAACTGTGGAGTATGCAAATTTTGAGTTCGACGTCAAAAACGTCGCTTCAGCGGCAGCGAATGAAATTTGACTTTCAACTGGATAAAAGAGAATGAAGACAAGGATGATCGGCATTCAGGGATTGCTTTGTTTCGATGAGTACGATGTCTCAGCGAAGTCATTTGACAGATTCAGAAGCTTTGAGAATTGTTGGTAGGTTAGAAGGGAGCCAAACTCAAGCCGAAGTAGCACAAACCATTGGAGTTTCACAAAGTGTCATTTCCAGGATCTGGAACCGTTTTTTGGAGAGTGGATGTGCAGGCCGAAGACCAGGGCAAGGTCGTAGACGGACAACAACGCCCAATGATGATCGGTATTTAGCGTTAACAGCTCGGAGACACCGAACCATGAACGCTACTCTTCTCGAACAACACCTTTGCTCGGCTACAGGCACCACGATTTCAACTCAGACTGTCCGAAACCGGCACCATACTGTAGGTCTGTATGCTCGCCGACCGATGGTATGTGTTAGATTAACATCAAGGCATCGTCGCGACTGCAGGGAGTGGGCTACCGAGCATGTCAACTGGAGGAGAAATGAATGGAGCAATATTCTGTTTGCTGACGAGTCCCGTTTTTCTGTGCATCCGGATAATAGACGTATTTTCATCTGGAGGGACCGTGGCAGTAGGAATAATCCTGCGTTCGTGCACGAAAGTGTCAGATTTGGCGGTGGAGGAGTGTTGGTGTATGGTGGCATCTCCATTGACGGGCGCACTGACCTCTACATCATTCGAGATGGAGCTCTGACTGGTTGCCGATATAGGGATGAGATCCTCAGACCTATTGTAGTCCCTTACGCTGCAGCAATCGGAGATAACTTCATTTTAATGGACGATAACTGCAGGTCACATCGTGCAAACCTGGTGGAGGATTTCCTTTTCGAGGAAGGAATCATTCGAATGGAATGGCCAGCGTGCTCTCCAGACATGAATCCAATCGAGCACGTTTGGGACGCTCTAGGAACACGAGTTTCTGGCCGCCAACAACCCTCACAAACTCTCCAAGAACTGGAAAGAGCTCTTCTGGAAGAGTGGGGCAGAATACCCCAACTCGTCATTAATAGCCTCATTGAGTCCATGCCTCAAAGGTGTTCAACGTTGCTGGCCGCCCGTGGAAACCATACCCCCTACTGAAAATGATTTTCTTTGAAGAAAACACCTTTTCTTATTCTTTTTTTCTCATATGCACAAATTGTGTTTTTTTTCCTTTTGTACACAAATGCGCAATAAAATGCATTTTTTTCTGCCAAACATGTGTAATTTATTCTCATATAACCTACTATGTCTGTCGACCATGTATCAATCAGCTAAACAGTTTACCAGATACAAAATCCACCTAAAACTGCAATATCCTTTAATTGTTTTGAGCAGTGTAGGTGCGCGTTATACGCTGGTTATAAAAATGAAATTTTCTTTTGAAACTAAAATAAGGTAACTACTACAACATTCTGACTTATAAAAGTAGCTAACTCTTTAAAAAAAAACTTTGAAAAACATTGGCTTAAATGTTGATATTTTTTTTTTTAATTGAAACAGTTGCACTTTAAAATGCACGCCCTAAAAACAATTATAGTAATAACTATCGTATATTCGGGCTTGGAATGGCATTTTCCTACAAGAACATTGATCTAAATTCACAGGTGTGCGTTATACACCGAATACAAATTTATTAAAAGTTATGCAAAAATTTAATCATAAAAAGTGACATTTCCACATTATTAAATATACAGTTTATTATAAAATAAACGAATAAATTTATAATTTTTCGATATTAGACAACAGAAAAAATAATATTTATAATATTAAATGATATTTCCTTTCATTTTTTGTGTATACCTCAAAGTTTCTGTATAGAGAAATGTATACGCTTTGCAAATGTACATAGAATTAGAAATTAGTTTGAAATTGTCGGTGATCCTTATACAGCGAATTATATGGTAATTTTTTAAAGAAACTTTAAAAAAAGAAATTATAAATTTAAATTTTGTATCAACGGTAAACAACATGTTAATTGGATTTGTATTATTAACATGTTAATAATACATATTTCTTAATGTCCCCTATTTTTTAAACATTTCTAATAGTAAAAAAGAGTAAATGTATGTATGTAAAATTTTTAAATGTCGTATATTAGCAGAGCTCGTAGGTGTTCTGGAATTTCAAGACCAGGAAATTCTTTGTTAAATGTATTTTCATATAGAATATATCTTCTTAAGTAAGGCAAAATTTCGCGCGTTTAAAATAGATTTCATTTTCTGTAAAAAAAATACTGCTATTTATCCTGAAAAATTCCGTGAAGCGTACGATCCTTAGTTTATGTATTATGTGTATTCAACATTCTATAAAAAGCTTTTTGTTATTTATCTTACTTTTTTCACTTTATCTTATACTATAATGCGAGCAAAAATTGTGTGTGTATGTGTGTGTGTGCGTGTGTATGTAAATTTTATCTTAAAAAGGGCTCTAACGATTTTGACAAAATTTTGTATTTTATCATTTTCGGGCATGATAAGACCATTGGGCTAGGTCACGTGTTCGAGAAAATTCGATTAGTAGGTCATTTTGGGTCGTAATTGGTCAAGGTCAATATAATTATATCTAAAAAACGGCTCAATCGATTTTGACCAAATTTCACACCCTACCGTTCTTCGACACGAAAAAACTTTTGGGCTAGGTCACATGTTCAAGAAACTTCGATTAGCGGGTCATTTTGGGGTCACTATGGGTCAAGCCAATTTTATCTAAAAAACGGCTCTAACGATTTTCACTAAACTCTATATTGTACAAGTTTGGATTACGAGAAAACTATTGGGCTAAGTCACATGTTCGAGAAAATTCGATTAGTGGGTCATTTTTGAATAACCGTGGGTCAAGCTAAGTTTATCTATATAACTTCTTTAACGATTTTGACGAAATTTTGCACCCCACTGTTTTCGGGCACAAAAAGACTATTGGAATGGGTCTCGTGTTCGAGAAAATTTCATTAGTGGGTCATTTTGGGTCATAATTGGTCAGGGTCAAGTTAATTATATCTAGAGAACGGCTCAATCGATTTTGACGAAATTTTGTATTTTACCATTTTCGGGCATGATAAGACCATTGGGCTAAGTAACGTGTTCGAGAAAATTCGATTAGTGGGTCATTTTGGGTCGTAATGGGTCAGGGTCAAACTAATTATATCTAGAGAACGGCTCAATCGATTTTGATGAAATTTTGTATTTTACCATTTTCGGGCATGATAAGACAATTGGGCTAGGTCACGTGTTCGAGAAAATTCGATAAGTGGGTCATTTTGGGTCGTAATGGGTCAAGGTCAAGCTAATTATATCTAAAAAACGGCTTAATCGATTTTGACCAAATTTCACATCCAATCGTTTTTCGACACGAAGAAACTATTGGGCTAGGTCACATGTTCGAGAAACTTCGATTAGTGGGTCATTTTTGGGCCACTATTGGTCAAGACAATTTTATCTAAAAAACGGCAGTAACGATTTTCACTAAACTCTATATTCTACAGTTTTGAATTACGAGAAAACTATTAGGCTAAGTCACATGTTCGAGAAAATTCGATTAGTGGGTGTCACCGTGGGTCAAGCTAAGTTTATCTAGATAACTTCTTTAACGATTTTGACGAAATTTGCACCCTACTGTCTTCGGGCACGAAAAGACCATTGGGATGGGTCTCGTGTTCGTGAAAATTCTATTAGTGGGTCATTTTGGGTCATAATTGGTCAGGGTCAACTTAATTATATATAGAGAACGGCTCAATCGATTTTGACTAAATTTTGTATCTAACCATTTTCGGGCACGAAAATATCATTGGGATGGGTCTCGTGTTCGAGAAAATTCGATTAGTGGGTCATTTTGGGTCATAATGGGTCAGGGTCAAACTAAGTATATCTAGAGAACGGCTCAATCGATTATGATTAAATTTTGTATCTAACGCATGTTCGAAAAAAATTCGATTAGTGGGTCATTTTGGGTCACTATGTTTCACGGTCAAGCTAATTGCATCTAAAACGGCAAGAATGATTCAGTGGGGAAAATATATCGAGATAAACAGAAAGCTAATTTTGACCGAGCTTAGCTCGGTCATTCCTGCTAGTAGTACACATATATGCATAACAATTTTATACTTGTACTTAAAAAAGGCCTTTTTTAGTTCATCAAATATTTAAAAAGTTTGAATGTTCATTTAACAGTGTAATGTATTTCTTACATTGCATGAAAATCATAAATTTGTATAATATTTACATCAAACTGATCGTACAAATAATATGTGCTTATTTTGTGCTTACATTTCAACATTGTAATACATTTTCATAAAATATCATTCTCTCCGCAGCCTAAATTTTTGTGTACTTTCTCGGAAACAAAACATGAGGAGAATAATAAAATAACCACATAAAATTTTACAGAATTCTGTTTATCCTTTCTTACAGATTCTAAAATAATATAAGAAAATATTTTTAAATTATATACTTTCAGTTAGTATAGCTTACATAAACTAAGAGGCTAAGAAAATATTTCTGGTAAATAAATTGTTCCCAAACCTAAAAAAATAAAGTAAACGTTTTAAAATTATGTACATTTTAAAATTGTGTGAGAATAATGAATCAAGAGTCAATACACGTTCATTTGAAATATTGCATTTTTTATTTAGAAAAAAATCATAGCTGTTTAATAGTTTATAGAAACATAAATATTTTTACAGGCACATTAGCACAAATATTTAGAAGTTAAACACACTCTAGAAATATATAGAAGTTTGAAATTTCATTTAAAAGATTTAAAGAAAATTAATTACTCGAATGGTTTGCCGAATCTTTTCAAAATAAATGTTTCATTCAAGGTTTGTAAACCTCTATTATCACCTTCGAACTATTTGGATATTAAAGAAAATTGTATCGTAATAATTTACGGTGCATAATATTTTTTATTAAATTTAAAACAGAAGCAAAAATTATGCATTAGGCATAGATTATGAAACACAATCCAACAATAAAATAATATTAATAAAAAGCATATTTTATACAATGGAATGAGATACTTAAAAAAGCAATTTAAATAAAATGCAACACAAACAATTCTTCGTCTCAGACCATAATCCGAAGGAATCCTTATATATGTATTTTCTAAGCTAACTATAAATGCGACAAATTTCATTCTCAGTTGTGAACATTATATAGGGAACCTTATTAACATATAAAAAATACGTGCAATTTCGAGTATATTTATGAGATACAGATCACGGATAGATAGACGACAGAAAGACAAACCGAACTTTTAATAACCTTTATATATGTTGGAAAAGTGTTAAATACGATTTATTTGTAAGTCCTTAAATTACAGGGTTTTCGGGTACAACCGAACAAACTTTGGAAACCAGAATCTTCATTCAGATTGCATAAAAGTGTACAAAGAAGTATACATCTAAAACGCTCATTTTGCGAGAAAAATAGGATGCCACATCCTAAGCACCGTAAATTATTCTCGCTTGCTCTCCATTGGTTGAGTGGCGGATCGCATTTCATTTCGTGTCTAGTTTTCTGAATTTGTTTGGTTCGTCTGAAATTTATATTTTAATCTGTATTCCAACGCGAATCTTGACAAAACTGTCAAGCATGGGAAGGCTGCGAGTACTCGTCAGAATCGTTGAGACTCGTGAGACTCGTATAGTGGTATCGTAATAGTCATCTGATTACTAATGTAGCAAAAGTTTGTCGAATATTGCTGCGTGGCGGAATGGCCTGTAATACTGCCCATAATGAAAACTCGATTGACCTGACTGATATATCCCCATCTGTTCAACAAGTTGAACAATATTGTTCTGAAGACCTTAGACCACTTTACTTATGGTTTACGCATTATCTTACTGCTTCTGCCTCCATTGTTACTGAGGATCTACGGAATGAGGTAATTGCCATTATTTCTAAAACTATAAGATTATACGCAACCTGTAATGACCGGGCTCAGAAAAACCTGATTGAACTGTTAAATGAGATGTGAACTGTTCTTACTGAAGTAGTTGACAATCCAGACCTGACATCCACTCTGAGAATCATTAAAAGACTTAAAAATAACTATCATTCTACTAGTTTCCTTAATGCAGCTTCTACTAAAACAGACCCTAAAGCTAATAATATCTGCGAACTTAACTTAAAACTTGCTACATTTAATCCTAGAAAAACTAAAGCTAATAATGATTTTAATACTAGCAAAACTCCTAAAATTGCTAAATCTAATTCTAAATCTAGGAAAACCTCAATTACTAATAAATAAACTCCTGAAACTACAGAGTATAACGTACCTATCAGCAACAAATACTCCGCTATTGCAGATAGCTCTATGGAAGAGAAGGACAGTGACGCCACATCTTAGATCAATTCCCAACCCAAAACTCACAAAGAGACTAAACCAGAACCCTTCAATATTAAACTAACTTCAAATTCACGTGATATAATTCAACAAATTAATATTTTTTTTAGCAGCGAGGTCCCCAAAAATGTCATTGCTGGTGATATTATCCGTATTTTCCTTAATACAGTTGATCACTATCGCTCTATTCAAGCATTTCTCATCGATACGAAAAGATTCTTTGGCCTACAACTGAAATCCGAAAGACCCAGAAAGATTCTGATTAAAGGTATCCCTAGTGATACCCCTTTAGACATTGTTAAACAGGAATTGGTTAAACTGGGCTTTTCTATTCATAGGGTAGGACAGCTTAAAAATTTTAAAAATAAAGTTCCCTTGCCTATTTTTCTTATCAATATCTTTCCATCTGATAATATGGCTACCATTTTTGATATTAAAGATTTTCTTGGCTTCATCGTAACTGTTGAAACCTATAAATTTAACGGAACTAAGCAATGTTATAATTGCCA
This sequence comes from Maratus speciosus, assembly GCA_963932465.1. Lineage (NCBI taxonomy): Eukaryota > Metazoa > Arthropoda > Arachnida > Araneae > Salticidae > Maratus > Maratus speciosus. Next base: position 353,351,571 of record OZ010799.1, on the reverse strand, counting down.
GAAGTTTAATTACTCATCTGCTCCGTGACGCTGCGACCTTGTATGCCTTAAGTATGCAGGCAAGCATAAAACATTTGACTGCAAAATTACGGATAAAAAAGATTTCCGCTGTGCTAATTATTCCCTGAACCACACTGCTAATTATTCTTTATGCCCCATGAACCTAAAAACTCTAAAGTTAATAGATATAAAACTATCCAAAATGCTCCTACCGTAAACGCTAAAAATCCAGCTAAATTGTCCTCTAAAACTACCCCTAATCTGCTCTTTGCCTCTGCGGCGAAGGGACTTGATTTTTCAAACTCTGACAGTATTGATAGTGCAGCCAACACTAATGATCTTATTCTAAATAATAATGCTTTTCCTCCCCTAAATTCTCCTGGGTTTAGCAAAGTTAGTTATCCTGATATTTTTAAAATAGACATGGACAGTTTTAATACTAAAATGCAAACACTTCATTCCTTGATCGAAAAAATCGATGCAATAATTTCTAAACTCGGCATTCCTGTCTCTCAATTACTTAATATAACTGACCATCCGCTTTCAGGTGGTAATCCATTAAAAAACCAATTTTTCTCTTTCCTATTATTTTTATTACCGACCTATATTGGTCTTTCTAATTTATTATAGTGTATATAGCATATTTCTACCTTCTTCGCATTTTTCTGCTCCTCCCCCCATTACTTTCTCATTTTTTGGTCTCCGATCAATGAAATTCCTTCTTTCAAACGTCTTCAGTTCTGAGCTGAGGATGTGTAGTTTTTGCTGATTGGCTCTTTGAACATTGCTGATTGACTGAGAGAAGTTGTTAGTCGGGGCCGGCTGCAATTCTTTCTGTCAATTGTAAATATTTGCTTTCTTTTCAATTTTCACACGTTTTATTTTAAGTATTTAACTGTATCTATTGTGAATATCAATCTTTTTAGTACGTACTTTATTTATTTATTGTATTTTATTATTTTTATTACTGTATGGTCATGATTAGTGACTTTGTTTTATGATGATTCTTGAGGAGTCACGTTCTGGTATTTTATGACAACTTTCATGTTCTGAGCACTGATTTTTCAACGAATATTTTATTACTGGAGACATGGATTTTTTTCTCAGGTGCTCCATAAGTGTTTCTTCCAAGTTCCAAGTGCCAAGCATGAGGTCAGAGAGAGATTTTTTTTGTGCTGGTAGATTTTTCTTGAAAACTGTTACCAGGTATCTTATCGTCTCGTAGAATATCTAAATTGTCATTAATACCTTTTTAACATGGAATAATTAATTCGTGCTCTAGCTTAAAGGATCTGATAAATTCTCGCAATGTGGGAATTACTGACGTTTACTTGTGTGGTTGAATAAACAATTTTAAGTGAATTTAGCCTCTGTTTTATTGGGAAAACTACTGGATTTCTTAATACATTACTTACCATTCATGCGGCCTCACCTGCATTTGACTGCATCATGAATCGCTGGAGTTTCGATTGAACTGAGTCAGGCATGTAGTGGAGAGCATACGACGATATACGCCGTATACCCTCTGTTTCTCAAGAAAGCTATGTAGGGGAGAAGTTTTGTATTCCCAGATTCATGAATGAATGAAAAAAAAACTCCAACACGAAAATTTCGAGGGCTTACTTCTTTATTATGAAACTTTTAAAAGGAGGACCATGAGAGTACAGTGGGACGGGGAGAAGTCAAACACAAGACTGCCCGACCCCGAAGGGCAGAGAGCTGAAGTCCGTCACGTTCAAGATCAGAGGGAGTAGTGGTAAAATATTCATTACAATCACTCACTCATTGGCGAGATGAATAGGACCATATGTACTGTATTGGCGATGAATATTGGTGGCGTGGACAAAGGAATCAGAAGCATCCCGAAGTATTACATAGAACTAAAACTTACGCCATGGCGTGCTATAATGGTTACACGTATCTTAACATTCCTGCGGTAAGGGAAAGTGGCCAAAGAAATAGCTAACACGTGATATTATATGCTCGTTATAGATTTAACGACAGCTGAATTAGTCAGCAAGGGGCATATGGCTTTTATCCGACAAAGAGAAGGGTGAGAATTGAATACTAATGCAAGCCCAGAGGCTGGGAAAATATGCATTAGATATCGTCGGCTTCAAAGCGAAAAAGACATTCATTTGTATTTTATACTTTTACTTTATTTCAATGGAAAATAGCTGCGGTTAAGATCTTTTTCTATCGTGTGAATTTGAAAGACAGAAAAAGGAACCGAGATAAATGATGTCTGCATTTGAAAAGAACAAGCGAAACTTACAGTAGTGAGAGGGAGGGGGAATGAGAATGAATAAAGACATATGAAATTAACTCTAAAATGTCAAATTTAAACTAAATATTTTATTTGAAGGCGGGGGGGAGAATAATGACAATTTATAATAAACCAGTAATGATAAAAGTTGATTGTTTGAGGGGAGAAGGGGAATAATGAATATATAACGGTAAAGCCGTTATATAAAACAAGTGAAAATGTGCAAACGTTGTGAGCGTAATATGCACATATTTATATAAAAATATCAAATACTGCAAAACTTGGAGCAGTGAATTTTTTTTTTTTTTGTTGCCTATCGTTAGAATAATTATACCTTCAAAATATGCCAGTGGGGTTAAAGGGTTAAATTATAGATTTTTAAATGCATAAAGAAAAATACCCTAAGGAAGAGAAAAAAAAACAGAACACAACATAGCATGCATATGCAATTTCATGAAAAAAAGAATACTGTCATAATTTAAACACAAAATTATAATAACTGAAATATTAATAAAAGTATAATAAAAATATCATTTCAAGTAGCCTATGCACTTATGATTATTATTATTATTATTATTTAGAAACAAAAACAGCCTGAAAGGGGAGAAACGAAACTAAAATGCTATGACTATTAATTATATTTTAAAATCTGCTTAGAAGTGATTTCTCAGTTCAAGCTGACACAAAATAAATTTATGGCACTGCAAATGTTATGAAAGTGTAAGTATGAATAGGGAACAAAAATAAGATGAATAGAAACTGATAATTTACTGAGATTGAAAAAAAAAACAATTTACAGTAATTAATTTAATATAAAAAAACATTCCCTGTTCATACTTAAAATGCAACATGTGTTTCTTTTTTTTTGCGAAAAGTATTGTGACACAAGTGTTTTCATTGAATTCGATCAAGTAGGTATGTCATTTTTTGTAGAGAGCATTTCAAGCATCATTTTAAGCATGAAAACAGAGCGATATTAAAAAACAACGCCTTCTATTTTTTTTTTTTTACATTAAAATTAAAATGATTTCAGTAACGAACTGAAATGGGCAAATTTTGAAAACGAGTAAATATAATTAACGTTCTGTTTTCATACTTCCATTATTCTTTTATGACTAATTGCTATTGCATGTTTTCTTTGCAAGAGCACCTAATAAATTTTTGAAGACATATCTTGAAAGAAAACTCATCAGTAATGACGTAGATGTAGATTTGTCATGATTTACTTTAAATAGTACTAGTTCACAGGATAATATTTTTTTAAAAGAATTGGTTCGGTGCACTGTACCATATAAAACACACACAGAGTGGACACTGGGAAGAAAAATATTGTGATCACTGCACAGCCTTTTTTTTTTTAAATGAAACACATTTCACAAACAATGGTCTTGCATCTTTGAAGTTGAACACAGCGTAAAAAAAACAACACTGGTGGAGCAGATGAATCTTTGTAGAAACAACTAGATTATGTTTTATATAGAATTTGGGCCGACCTTTTGTATAAATGAGGATCATACATTACTTAAGCTGTAGATCAAACGGAAACATACAACGAGGACACTTTAACTGAAGGCACTTTTTCTTTTCACAAAACATTTCGCACTAAATATATTTTCACTCACACTGGTAGCACGAACATATTTGTTTGAAATTGAATATCGCACAAAAAAAAAAAAAAAAAAAAAAAAAAAAAAAAAAAAAAAACAGAAACTGTCGTGATTTTTGTTTTGGAGTGGAGTACTGACAGATTTTTTCGATAAAAATGAGTAGGAGTATAAAGAAACAACTTCACGCAGGGAAAATAAGTGACGCAGGTGACGTACTTTGTAGGGAAAAAAAGAACCGCTGCAGGAGGCGACATGGTTCGATGATGTAGGGGCACCGCAGGCTAAACCTTGCTTCTCGTTAAGCCAGTGCAAAGTCCGGAAGAAAGAGGCACTCTCCAAATCCATTGGGGTAGCGAGAGTAGGCAAGGGAAATCCCCTGAAGTTGACATCGGCGAACGAACACAAAGTAGGAAGAGGCAGCCGGAACTGCCGTGGGAAAAAAGTCTATGGACATCCTTTCGCGTCGCTGGTAAAGGATGATACGGAACGAAACTTCTCCCCGTAATTATTATTATTTTTTTTTTAATTTTGGAGAAAAACTGGGCGACGCCGCCAATTTATGTAGGGGAGAAGTTTTGTATTCCCAGATTCATGAATGAATGAAAAAAAAACTCCAACACGAAAATTTCGAGGACTTACTTCTTTATTATGAAACTTTTAAAAGGAGGGCCATGAGAGTACAGTGGGACGGGGAGAAATCAAACACAAGACTGCCCGACGGGGCGGACCCGAAGGGCGGAGAGCTGAAGTCCGTCACGTTCAAGATCAGAGGGAGTAGTGGTAAAATATTCATTACAATCACTCAATCATTGGCGAGATGAATAGGAACATATGTACTGTATTGGCGATGAATATTGGTGGCGTGGACAAAGGAATCAGAAGCATCCCGAAGTATTATATAGAACTCAAACTTACGTCATGGCGTGCTATAATGGTTACACGTATCTTAACATTCCTGCGGTAAGGGAAAGTGGCTAAAGAAATAGCTAACACGTGATATTATATGCTCGTTATAGATTTAACGACAGCTGAATTAGTCAGCAAGGGGCATATGGCTTTTATCCGACAAAGAGAAGGGTGAGAATTGAATACTAATGCAAGCCCAGAGGCTGGGAAAATATGCATTAGATATCGTCGGCTGCAAAGCGAAAAAGACATTCATTTGTATTTTATTCTTTTACTTTATTTCAATGGAAAATAGCTGCCGTTAAGATCTTTTTCTATCGTGTGAATTTGAAAGACAGAAAAAGGAACCGAGATAAATGATGTCTGCATTTGAAAAGAACTTTAAAAAGTAAAAGCGAAACTTACAGTAGTGAGAGGGGGGGGGGGGAGAGAATGAATAAAGACATATGAAATCAACTCTAAAATGTCAAATTTAAACTAAATATTTTATTTGAAGGAGGGGGGAGAATAATGACAATTTATAATAAACCAGTAATGATAAAAGTTGATTGTTTGAGGGAAGAGGAGGAATAATGAATATATTACGGTAAAGCCGTTATAAGCTATAGTATATAAACACTAGGGTATACCCTCTGCCTTCAGCGTATACCCTCTGCTTAAAACGTATACGCTCTGTTTTTTTACGACTATACCACTGAACTGAGCCAATCTCATTGCTATTAACTAATCAACAGAGTGATTAAATTGGTCAACTGAAAAGTATTATGCCTATCCACAGCGCTAATACCCCACCGTACTGATACTTCCAGCAGCAATGTTTTCACTAGTGTACGAAATTTATGCATCCTCGCCGATGTCTGACTAGATTTTAGTAATCATCCAACAGGATGTTATATATATATATATAATGTATATATATAATATATATATATATATATGGAATATATATATATGGAATCATCCTTTTTATCACAATAAAATGCAACACCAGGAAAAAATTACGACTCTCTCTTAAAAAATAGTTATATTGAGAAAATTATATTTACAGGACAGATACATGACGACAGCACTCACAAAAACAGTTAATGCACCTTAATTTGATTCAAACATCTACGTCTTTTTTACTACCTTCTTGCGTTCCCCACCTCATATCAGCACCAACACTCGAATAATGTTCTCAAGTTCCTCGCGTCACTTCAGTTTCTTTCTCGGAGCACGTCTGCTGCCGACAGTCACTTGTTCCTCGCATGCGTCAGCATCAATATTGCGGAGTTGTGATATCGACTCCTGGCGGTGCATTTAGAAAACTAGCTTTGTCGGATTTTCGGAAATGGGATCCCACATATATATACATCCAGATCTGCTAGACTCTGCAGTTGCTGGATTTGTGACTCGCCTGCTATGTGCCATCCTCTGTGTTGGTGATCATGTGGAACACATAGAGCTGTAATAAACGATTTGGAAACATTCTGTTCGTTATTTGCGTATCTTTTCTTTGATTTAGGTACGTCAGTGCCACCTATTGGCTGTTTTTTGAGTTATTTTTCTTTCCTGTTTTAAAAAAGTTTCCATGACCTATGGATGCTAACCCGTTTTTTATTTCAGTTATTTTTCCGGTTTTTATGAATTTTTAAAGTTTCTACGGACTTTTTGCTCACCCGTTATATATGTAATCCAGTAGAGAATTGTGACTAGTTTAAGGTTAATACAACGCATTAATATCTTATTGTCACCTACACCGTATACATGGTGTTGTATCCTAACTCAATTTAGGTTGATGGTAATAACTTTCAGAAAATTTAAGTATATTATAATAAAACATTTAACACACATACTCGCCTTTATTGTAAATGTGATAACACCAAATAAACATGGTGGAAGTTTGCATTATACGCGCCAGAAGTATGCACTTGACGCCCCACATTTTGGACTGTGATTACGAATTCATACGGTATCATCGATTGCTTGAGCAGCATGTTTTTCCAGATCTTTTCGTGATGTTATCACATTTCACAGAAAAGAAGGTACATATCGTTGCATTTTCGTTACAATGTTTTTATTTTTCTCGAAATTATTACCGTCAATCCGGGTTCAGTTAGAATGAAACACTCTGTATTTGCGACTAAATAAGTGGTTTGCGAACCTATGTTCCTATGTTTTTTTTTTTTTTTATCCTTTCTGTATGCCTGATTTGCCATGTAGTTTTGTAAACGTTTTATTGAATAATCCTGTATACAAAAAACATTGTATACTAATTAACATTGTGCACTAAGGCTCCTATAACTCGGGCTAACTCACGCCGCCATTTAATTGCCGGTAGGAGAAGAACGATTGGCCACGTCGCGTGGGCAACAATCGCTCATTGGTGTGGGTAAGCAGTGGGTAAGTGGGAAGCAAAATGCTTGACTATTCAGCCTGTGTTATAGAAGCCCTATACCTGACTTTATATTTGATGCTATACATAGAAATTGTCACACTTTTCTGGATTCTGAGCCGCAGTCAAAACATTTTTTAATCCGAAAACTTTCATTTGTGAAAAACTAAAATCTTTTTTCAATAATGAAGATTGTACATATAAAAGGAAGACAAAACCAGTAATATATTTAACATTTTTGAATGCGTTAGGATACTTGAAAGTCATAATACGTTTATATGCATCCAGTGAAGTGGTTTTTAGACATGTTAATTTAAATTTGCATTAAGTTATATAGCCATCACAATATTGCGATCATCAAATCAGAAAATATTTGTAAAGGATATTCACAATAGACGCCTGTATTTTAATACAATAGACAATAACTTCAACGTGACATTTTATAAGATTCTAAGCCGTTGCCGGAAACATTCCTTAAATTAAACATTTCACTTGTCAAACATGAAAAGATTAATTAAATAATAGTGTATACCTACCACAAAAGAGACAAAAACAGAATATGACTGACAACTTTGAAAGTATTCAACAGTTATCCGTTCGAATATGTTACTGATTATTAAAATATGAATATATATTTGAAATTTATTCATTATCAAAAACATCAAAAATGCTTACTCATATATTTCTCATTTGTATAAAGAAAAATGTAATATTTAAATTCACACGTTATAAAGTAATAAAAAGAATTATCGAAGATTAGACTACAACAATTTGCTGCTTGTTAATCGGCTAACAAATTTCTTTTCCAGACCGAGGAGTTTATCTTCTGAAATATGTTGAGCTACTTGCAAGCTTTTACACTTTTGGACACTGGTATGACTCAGTTTAAAGTGATATTAACTATTTATCAAATTAAACTCAATTTTTAAAAAAAATTAAGTTGAGATTAGTTTAAAAAAAGGACCGAATAAAAAAAATTAATTTATCACTAAAATAAATAAAATTATTTTCCAGTTTTAATTAGATAGTAAAAAACAAGGGCTATCGCAGTTTCAAAAAATTAATAATGAAAATTGTATTTTTATTATTCAATAATTATATGTATTTTATGATTATCCTACATCACATTTCAATTATTAGATATTTTTTATTGTATTTTTAGAAATACATTTATACAAAATTGCATTTTTACGAGATTTTAAAAGATTCTAGAAAATTTAAAACATATATTAATTTGTTAAAATTTATTGTTTAGTATGAACATGTAAGTGCTTCTACATTAATGCAGAAAGTTGCTAAGATAGCTTATCTTCTTTATTAAATAAAATAATTTTCTTTAGTGGTTTCACAAAAAAAGCATATTTGAATACAAAATATATGAATTTCAGTGTGACCCTTTACAGGATTTCGAGAATTTGCCAAAAACATTTTTTTAATCAAAATATGTCACTTAATAAAAAAAAAACTAGTTTCTGAATTATAAAATGCAAGTATACAGTCGAACTCGGTTAATACGAGGAGCAAGGGAATTATAAAAAAATCTTCTTATTAACCATTACTCGTAATACTAGGGAGGATAATGAAAACAAGTGGATAAGTGTGATCGCAGATCGCACAGAGGGCTTCGTTAAATAATCCTTTCAAAACAGTTTATCCTTTTTCAAAATCCATTAGTTCCACATTTCGCAACCAGGGGCACACTCTATTCTAAACAAACCTCTATCCGAACAAAACTCCATTTTACAAACTATCCACAGATGTATAAGTCGAATGGATCGGGCCCATAGCACCCGAGATGGGTGGGAGCCACTGGTGGTAAAAATTGGAACTAAAATTTGTACGGCTATGATGCATAATATGAAAGAGTGGTCAAAGGAGTGTCGGCAAAAGTTAGAAAAGTGCACCCCGGGTGAAAAGTGTGGAGGTTAGAAAAATTGCTAAAATTACAGAAGTTAGAGCCTTTAGGGGTAAATAATATAAGAGTTTTTGAAAATTTTATGATTTTTCGTGTGATCGCAAGTGTTCTGCTGTAAGTATGCAAAATTACACACCTCCAACTTAATTAGTGGCTGAGTTAGAAAAATTGCTTAAAATACACAAGTTAGAGCCCAGAGGGTTAAATATAAGACTTTTCAAAATTTTATGATTTGTCGTTTGATGTGAGGTGTTTAGCTATAAGTATCGAAAATTTCAAGTCTTCAATTTAATTAGGGGCTCAATTAGAAAAAAAGCTTAAAATACACAAGTTAGAACCCATATGGGTAAATATAACACTTTTTCAAAATTTTATGATTTGTCGTTTGATGTGAGGTGTTCAGCTATAAGAATCCAAAATTTCAAGTCTCCGACATGTATAGTGTCTGAGAACGGGCTTTTTGACGGACAGACAGACAGAGGAGTGAGACAAATAGGGTTGTGTCAGACGAGCGAAACCCTAAAAATGAAAACACAAATCACGCACTGTCAATGTCATCTTTATCATACGTTCTATTTTTTTTAATACTCAAAAGATTTTTTCAAAGCTAATTAAATAGTTTCTCTATTTTCCTCAGTGTCGAAACAGTTGATGAGGACAGTTTATTGTTTTTACACTGAAGAATATTTCTCCCCACGCTACGTTTCATTAATATTGCCTAATTTCTCAATAATTTATAATGCTTTTCTTTGTAGACTTGACATTTTTAACTTTCAAGCATTTAAAATTAGAATGAAACTTTTGGAACGAGTTTTTTCATTCGCAGTCAAAAAACAACACAGCCTTCGTCACGCGAGCAGCCAACCAATGTGAATCAGCAGATAAACTTAGCCAAAGCGCTGCGACTAAAAACAAAATGCACCGCTCTCCGGTGAGTAAAAAATATTAAACAATTAAAAAGAGGTTTCTACTGGCGAAGCGTTACCGTTAGAGATGCCTGACTGTTTGCTCGCGACCAGAATTTGTCAACTACAAAAATCTTGTAGGACATGAACGACATACACCAATCACCCATAAAGCAGAAATTGTAAGTGTAGAAGATATGTAGAAGCATTGTTCAGCAAGAATTGCAGTGACGTCAACATGGTTACCCAAAAGAGCGTCTTCTTTACTGATGATAGTTTTCTTAACAACTTCCTGTTTTCATGCTTCTGAAAAAAAGAAAACATAAATTTAGAATTGTGAAACGGAGATTTGGTAGACCGTTTGGCGCGCTGTTGATCATAGAATTACGTGAGGGGATTCTTTTATTTATTTTGTCGTACTTTTCGCAGAAATTCACCTTGAAATGAATGTGATGTTTTGTTTGTATTAGCTGGGAGCCTACTTTTTTACCTTGTAGTAAGGCGGAAAATCTTAGATATTTTTAAGCTTTGAAACTTTGTTATTTTGTTAATTGTCTTTTTAACCGTGACCTCGTTGTAACCGTGCTCGTATTTGCCGAATTTGGCTCTATGTACATGGTGAGATTTTTGGATCTGTCGACTTATGAGAGGTATAGATATAGATTCCATTTAAGCAAGATACAATTGTTACTTGGTTACTGAAGTTATTTTATGCCTATGAGCAGCCATGAAGTATCTAATACAGCTAACGGATTAAGGCTGGTAGAGTCGTGGAAAAGAAACTAATGACCCCTTACTAACTCGTCAAAACATTATCGTAGAAAAAAGTTACTGATACCACACGATTGGTAATAAAGTCTACTTTTAAATGATGTATATAAAATGTTCTTAGTGGGCCATCTACATATTAAAACGAACCATAACTTTGTTTTTTTTCTATAGAAGCACACAATTCTGACAGCCTAAATGCACTCTGCACCTTTCAAGTAGACTAAAAACAAAATTTTATGCAATTCGTACGATAAGTTCCCGAAAAACTAATTATTTTAAAACGAGCGTATTTTAGGGGCTATATACAAATTGAAGTTCGGTACTCGATTGTTAACCGAGAGAGCCACCTTCTTGATTTCGCCACTCAAGCAGTCATTGAAGACTGCTAGATTACAGGATAACAGAAAAAACTTCAGAATATCTAGTCATTTCTATCATAGAAGGCCCCTTAAACCATCATTTTTTAAGCATAATTTGAAAACTACTTGGAAGAACAATGTGAAATTTTGGATTTCCATAAAGCAATCTAAATCCATCAAAAAATTTGTAGGTTGCAATTCATAATTTTTCGAATATTAATAATTTATAATTCATGTCATAAAATTATAAAAATTTCAAATTCAACGTATTTATACGTTGGGTATATAAGTATTATTGCTACACAAAAAATTTGCACATTAGGAGTGAAATTTCAGGAAATATAAATCAAAATGTGAAAATGTAATTTAACATTAGAAGCACTAAATTTTTAATGTTTATAATTCAAAAACTTATCATTCAAATGACTTGAAATTTGGTGTCTAGGCATACTTTGAACTGAAGATTTGAAATATCTTGTTAAAATTGGGTGTTGCGATTGAAAAAGGTGTAGTTTGGTTTCGCTTTAATATGTAGATGTCCCCTAAGCAAATTTTATATACATAAATAAAAGTAAACTTTATTTCTAGTTATTCGGTACCAGTAACTTTCTTCTACAATAATGTGTTGATGAGTTAGTAGGGGGAGTTTCTTTTTTTTTCCACGACTGTACATTCCATCGATTACATAATCGTTGACTTTGGAGATGAATTTATACATTCACTAGGAAACATTCTCAACTGTCAGTTCTGCTATTTGATGATAGTAAAATGGTGATCGTACAATCAAGTGAGGGATTCTTTTACTAATTCTACCGTACTTTTCGCAGAATTTCACATTGGAATGAATATGATGTTTCGTTTGTATTAGCTGGGATCCTACTTTTCTAGCGGGTAAATCTTGATATAGTTTAAATCATGAACTTTCCCTATTGTTCACCTTGTATTTTTAAACCGTAGCCTCGTATTAGCCGAGCTCGCATTTGCCCAATTTGTCGTTATATACCTGAGAGATCATTGGAGCTGTCGACTTGTTGTAGATATAGATGTAATGTAGGGACTCCATTTAAACAAAATGCAACTACTACTTAATTACCCAAGTTCTTTTATGCCCATGAGTAGCCATGAAGTACATGATACAGCTAACGAATTATGGTTGGTATATTCCATCGATTACATAATCGTTGACTTTGGTGATGAATTTATACATTCAATAGGAAACATCCCCAACTTAGAGTTCTGGATTTTGATGAGAGTGTTATTGTTCAAAAAGTCTTGTCACGAGGATCAAGAAATGTATATGAACTATACTCCGCAATCTAATAATACTCCAGATGTGTGTCCATTTCTGTTCCGGAAGAATAAAAATAAAGAAGAGGTAAACATCACAAGACTCATTCAAAAGCTATCGAAGGCAGGAATTTTGTCGTAATTAATCATGATAGGATTTTTTTATGTAAAAGTATTGGAAACTCGAATGTTTACAACACAAAGCACAAACGATGAAGGGCATTATTGTTTGAAAGTGAAACCGCTGCTCTTACCTTCTTTATATAGCATAGCATCAGGCAATAGTTCATGTTATTAACGATACTGTACTCGCCATTCGCATTTATTACCCACTAATTCTCAAATCCGTTTTAAAATCTTTTCTTATTCTACTCTTCTTTTTTATATTTTCCATTGTGAATATTGCGGGAACATTTGGATTCGGGAGTATAAGTTTTATACATTTCTTGATCGTCGTGTCCGACATTTTCGAACGATACCACTCTCGTCAAAATCCAGAACAGACAGTTGGGGATGTTAACTAGTCAGAGTGCATACTTAAAAACAACAGCGTACCGTCATTTAAATGAGCGATCGCAATAAGTGACAATATAGTCATTACTCCAATAGTGTCGAACGAATCAAAATTTTAATAATGGCGAGCGTCAGAAATTCTTCATGTTTCTTCGATAAATAATCGAACAGTTGTATATACGCTTCTTTACTCACATATATTCTCCCCCCCCCCAAAAAAAAAGAGAATTCTTAAATAACTTGGCAGGACATTTATGAAAACATGTGGATGGCGAAATTCCATAAATTGGAAGTCATTCTTCTGATGGCGCAACAATTTATTTAACAGACGATTTAACTCAAAAACTTTCCGTCCGAGCTAGTGTAGAAAAGTTTTGTAGTGACTGCGTAGGGATACAAATATCTGCATTATGACAGAGAGAATATCCAATTGGAAAAGCGAAAATCTTGGATGTATGAAAACACTGTAAATCAGTTTTTTAGGTACGAAAACATTGTTCTGAAAAGATCTACAGAAAAACAATTTAATTCACGAATGGAAAATTAAAATGGAATATTTTGAAACTGGGTTTTGATGTGGGAAATAATGTCACTCGCGCAAATTCAAAATAAAATAAAGACAGGGAAATTAGATTTAGATTTTTTGAAACGGTAAAAAGGAAAAGGAAATGATGATATTTTAAGCAGAAAATCGTAAAATTAAAGTTGAAAATTTTAGAATATGCCTTAGCTAAGTTAATAATTAAAATACTTCCCATACATACGAACGACATAAAACAGTAATGTCTGCAGTACATTTTAACTCCAGTTTCATTCTTCGTTGTTCAGAAAATATTTTTAACAGATCTCAAGAAAACTTGAGCTTTTCAAATACAATATATATGAATTTCTCTCTGCAGAATATTGTTTTTAGATTCAAAATATCTTAAAACAGACGTTTCCTTTGGAAAAAACAAAAATATTTTCCCAATAAAAACATTATATATGACATTATACTTTATGTTATACATTGGAATTTCCATTGTCACACTTTACTGGTTTCTGAACCGCAGCCAAGACATTTCTTAATCCACATATTCATTTGCCAGAAACTAAAATCTTTATTTCAATAATAAAGAGTATAATGTAAAAAAGAACACAAAAGGAATAATATATTTAACATTCTTGGATGTAATAAGACATTTTGAAACTCTTAATACGTTCATTTATATTTGGTAATGTTCTGTTTACACATTTTATTTAAAGTTTCATTCTGATATAATGCATATCGTAATACTGCTGTTATTTAATGAAATAATTTACATTTTTCAGAAAATATTTGTAAAGCATATTCACGACACATACATGTATTCGAATACAATAAATAAGAACTCTATTGTGACACTCTATAGGATTCTACGCAGCTGCCAGAAATATTCTTTAAATCCAGAAATTTCACTTGCCAAACATGAAAAGATAATTAAAATAAATTAAATATGTAGGAAAAAGGAGACAAAAACAGTTATATGTTTAACATCTTTGAAAGTATTCAACCGTTATTCGTTTTTATCTGTGAATGACTCTTAAAAAATGGATATATATTTGAAATTTCTATATTAACAAAAACACAACAAAAATGCTTTTTCACATAGTTGTGCTCTGTAAAATGTAAATTTCATTTTAAATTCAGATGTTACTAGCTAGAATTAATAAATGCTTTAAAATCTATAAGTTACTAAAAATATTATAAGCCCATATATTGTACGTAGAAAATATTTTCTTTTACAAAAAGGTTTACATAATTATTTTTGTGTATTTATTTAAAAAAAAAATATATTAATATTTTGGATGGTGAAACTTGTAGTTTTCTCCATACTCTGAAGGTAGTAAAATAATAAAAATATTTATTCTTCTGCGATGAAAATTCATCGCATTATGTTACCTTGAATTTTGTTAATTTTCATCGTAATCTTGCACTTACAACGGAAAAATGCGTTTTTAATGCGTGTAACTAAAACCAGATATATATGCCACCCCCTCAGTAATTTTAATTAAAATCATAATCTCATACCAATATAGTTTTTGAGTTTTAATAGTTTGTGAATAGTTATATCGTGTACTGTAAATAAGTAAACGACTTTCATTTTACGGAACATTTCTGGACTTGTTGTGTAAAGATTACAGATTTATTTTGTTGTATGGTCTAGATGACGAGTTATCTCGACCAACGTAATTGGACATTTCTTTCCAATCCGTTAAGTTGGAGAGGCACAAATTAACCTCTTGTAAATGCAAATTAATTAGGAAAATGTTTACTTGTGAGAAGCGATTGTAATATTTTTTTATTTGTAGAAAAAAAGAGAGTTTTTTGGAGCTTGATAACAGTAAGAATATCATTAACATATATAAGATAATTGGACCAAAATATATAACAAGTAAAATATGTACGTTAAAAACAGATAAATTTGCTCAATGATGCACATAAGCAAGAAATTTTCTATGAACTTGAACAAAAAAAAATTATTGATAAAGCATAATATCGATGTTTCGAAATGCTTTTGTAGTCATCTACAGGATACATATAACGTTGAAATGTTTAAAAGTCTAGAGAAGAAAGCTTCCTCTCTTGAAAAACAATGAAAAACAATGAATTTGCAATATGGAAATGTCATTTTCTTTTCATGTTACATATACATATAACACTTTGGTACAAAAGGTTTATTAACTTTTAAAAAGAACATCGCATGTAATGTACACGTTAGTAACTGAAGCTTCTTTTGTTACAGCATTTGTTCTAATGCCAAACATTGATCACAGTTTTGTTTCAAATATATCAAATGAGTTAAATTTCAGTATTAGAACAAAAAGATGTTAATTATTTTTATAGATTCAAAAGGTACCTGGCCTGTTAACCAAATTCTATTTTATGATTTAGCAAGGTAGATAAAACTATTTCTTTAACTGCCTTTTTAAACCAATTCTAAAATACCTTTAAAAACATAAAGTTGAATGCATTTAATATTCCGTTTTTTATCCTTTAGATTTATGAAAATCTACAGAGTGTTACATGATTAACATGTTGTATAATATTCGGTTTATAAGTATATAATCGCCTATTTTATACCTCTGAAAAATCAGATTTATATCTTGGGCTATACTAAAATCAAAAAATCTAAAAATCTGAAAGAAGCTAATGATCTTTGTTTCAAAAATTTCTCAAAGGATTTAGTAAATTTCAATTCTACTCTCAAAATGAAACTTTAATCCTGAGATAATATACGTTATTTACTTATCCTTTAAATTTAAAAAGTAACAATGCTTTTAAAGTGAAATGGGAAAAGAAAAAGAGAACGCCTTCAAGAGGATTTAAGAGCATAAAAATGGAAATCCGCGAAAAAATGTCTAGAGAAATACTTTCACAAGTGTTTACTATTAAATATTTGTATCATTTATTTTTCAAAAGCAAAAGTATTTTAAAGTTTTGCGAAGAAAGAAGACATGTAATAGTAATAAATTTGGTGTGAAATATAAATATTTGTGGCAGTTTTCTTTAAAGTTATAATCAAATCAATAGTTCTTAAATTTATTCATACAAAAAAAATCATATTTTTATATTTATTACTGTTTTGCCCCAGCAATAAAATAAAAAAAACAGATACAAATTATAAAATTCTTCGCAATTTCGTGAAAAAGGTGGCCGAGCAACCATCAGAGGTCCGTTTTCTTTTTATGCACTAACCCCGAACGGTAGTGGCATATCCGATCACAGAAAATATCACTTGAAAAATCTTAAAGCCAAATAAATGTCATATAAATATTTTTGGAAGTTTTTGTAGAGTTATTATTAAATCAATGTTTCTTAAATTCATTCATACACAGAAATTTCTTATATTTTGAAATTCATTTCTTTATTTCAGTAGCAGTAAACTACGTAAACTAGGTTAAAATTATAAATGTCGTCGCAATTTCGCGGAAAAGGCAGCCACGCGCCCATCGGAGGTCCCTTTACTTTTAAAACACTAACCCAGAACACAACCGGCACACCCGATCAGGGAAGATATCACCGAAAAAATGTAAAAGCTAAATAAGTGAAATATAATTAGTTTTGTCAGTTTTCTTTGGAGGTATTACTAAATCAATAATCCTTAAATTCATAACTACAAAAAAATGACTTATATTTTTAAGTTTATTGCTTTTTTACATCAGCGGTAAAGTACGTAAACTTGATTCAAATTATAATGTTTGTCGCAATCTCGTAGAAGTGGTGACCACGCGCCCATCGGAGGTCCTTTTTCTTTTTGAATACTAACCCGGAATGGAAGCGGCAGATCCGATCACGGAAGATATCCCCACAAAAATTTAAAAGCTAAATTCCACAAGTTTAATGCATCGGACGACTGGTGCGCCTTTGAGGTAATTATAGCTCAAATTACTTCAACCGGAGGTCTCGTTACGTTTAGCTCCAGTGCTCAAAATATTACTTTAACTTCAAAAGTTCGTTACAACTTTAACCCATTAACCACCAAAATTACAAGGTAGGGTTGATTTTTTGTTGATCTTCTTGTTGTTGTTGTTGTTGTTGTTGAACTTTGTTTGACACCACAAATTCTGAAACGTATCCTTGGCTTTATTAATAAGCGAAGTTTAAGTCATTCAGTAATTCAGAAACTCGATGCATCAGGTCTCAACCGATTGATCACCATTGACAGTTCCTTAACAAAGACAATAAAACCCATTTCTGCATTTGTACATTGGTACAAATAAGACAATTTTTTTTAACCCTAGAACTACCGGAAATTTTACTCAAGTTTTATAAAAACATTCTACACCAGAATTTTTACTTAAAACTATTTAATTTGTTTATTTAACTTATTATTGTCTGATTTATACATTTAGTTTGTTTTGAAGAAATTTTCTGGTTTGAATAGATATTTTGAATATACATGTCGGGTCCATTGGACCCTTCTGGTAGACAGAGGATTAATTGTAAAATAATGGTAGCATGGTAGTTAATTTTATGAAGGTCATTTGTTTTGACCATTTAGCAAACGCAACGACATCGAATAATGGGTTGAAAATTCTTAACAAAATTTACCAATTGTTGTATCAAACTGTAGTTTGCAACATGAGACTTATCAAAATGCCACAATATTTTTGGGAAAGAAAAAAAATAATCTACTGACTATTTGCCAAGTCTTACGGTAAAACCCCTATGCCGATACGATGATTTTTTAATTTATTACATTTTTTTTTCAAATATGAATGGACATTCGGGATTCTTTGAGTAGTATTTTCTACCTATAAACATCCACTTTTTCACAAATCTTATGTTATGGAACCCACTCAGCTTCAGCAATTTGTTAATTCTTCATGAGTTTTTGAAATCATAAATTACATTGTATTTATTTGAAGTTCTTTCCCTTTGTTGTCACGTACTATTTACTAAATCTCATGGTGCAAATCGCACTCCACTAGTGTGTTTGTGAAGTTTTATCAATTTTTTAAGTTATAACTAACTATTTACGCACCAGGTACTTAATTTTAGGAGACAAAATCCATTTATATTTGTTTTCGAAAATACTTAACATACCTATAGTAATAAAAAAAAAAAAAATTAAGAGTGTTCCTCGCTAAAAAAAAAACTTCATTAAAAAAAAATCAATCTATTGCGTTTCCACGTAAAGAGTCAGGTTTTAATTCATACAACTTTCTTCGACAGAGTTTATTCAGTTCCAAATGGACACTGCGGAGTTTCACACCCCTCCCCACTTTCAAAGGTGTGTGGGGAGCGTGATTGTACTTTTTGGCCATTAATAAATGCAAAATCTAATATCTTCCAGAAGGGGCATTTCGATGCTTCAAGTGATTCGTCATGGCGTAAAATCAGCTTAACGTTTCCTGGGATAACTTTAAATATATCTTATCTCGTTACGCTAGTCAAATTTCCCAAACAAACCTTCCACGTACCGCCGGTGCAAGAAAAACATAAATACAGTAAACTCCCGACTATCCGGCCTAATGTGGCGGAAGGCAACATAAAAATAAAGAACTTTGAGGGGTAAATAAGGTGGGAGATAAAGATCTTGAAAGGGAGTAGGCAGTCACGTGATTCCGAAATACCCAGAAATTGCAGGGGTTATTGATGAGAGGGCACACATTGTCGGTCATTAGTTGCTCCAGGAATATCGGCCGATGTTAATTTTGGAGTAAATATTGACATTTCAAATCTATCAGTTAGTGCGATTTTGTGCCAATACCAGCATTAGACTACTTGAACGGAATATGATCTATTGACGTCATAATAATGTCAGTGGGCGATTACCAATATTTTGCCGATAATTCGGATAAACGGCATAATTGATTTCGATATATTTTGCTGTCTGGGTCAATTTTGGTGCTTTCAGTCGCCTTTTAAGGGAACCATCCACATTACGAGAAAAAAAAAAACACTTTTTTAGGATTTTTTTGTAAGAAAACTACATGATGGATCTTTTTTGAAATTTTAACAGTTTATTGTACATACATATCTTAAGGTATACACAAAACATTTTTTGTTAGATTTTGTTGCTTCCACTCTAAGTTATAAACAAATATGTTCAACCATATTTTTTGGCACGGTGTGCAAGATAAAAAAAAAAAAAAAAAAAAAAAAAAAAAAAAAAAAAACTACTCAATGGATCGTCTTAATTTTTTTTTTAATTAAAGCTTTTTTAATTGCCTTCGGTATGAATTAATGCTTTTACATAAATTATTAAAAAAAATTATTAACAAATAAGAAGGGATTTATTTAACTTTTTTTTTTAATCAGCCATTACATAACTTTTGAAAAATAAATTTATGGGTTCCTTTAATTTAACTAGAAGCTATACTCACGAAGTTTATGAAAAAAATTATTTTTCTGTTTCAGATAATTCTACAAGGCGCTATCATGCCCACCGTCCAGATGAAATTTTCCATTGCAGTTTACCATATTTGTTTATAACTTAGAGTAGAAGCAACAAAATCTAATAAAAAAAATTCTTGTGTATACCTTAAGATATGTACAATAAACTGTTGAAATTCCAAAAAGATCCATCACGCAGTTTTCGTACAAAAAAATCTTTAAAAAGTGCTTTTTTTATCTCCTAATGTAGAAGGTTCCCTTAAAATATTTTTTCTTCAATGGCCATCTGGAGGCTGCTTTTGTTCAGCCTAAGAATTCGAAGTACGTTTTTATGGCTTAAATTAAATATTAGAGAAAAATATTTGTTAAAGAGAAAATAACTATATCATTTTTCAAGAGATACATCATCATTTATCACAAGTAGTGAACAATGCCTGCCTTATATGATCTATGGTCTATTATGGTGTTGGATTACACGGTTGCACATATTTTCTAACTGTCGAAAAAGTATATATCATATTAACGATCTGATGATTTAAACTAGATTTTACAGAAGATTGAACTATATTCGGAAAGTCAAGCACATAGAGAGATTTTCTTTGTTTTTAAAACATACATCGTCTTTTTCATCATCACAATTTCAGTTAATCATTGTCAGATAAAGTTTCGTCTTGTCATATTTCGCGATTTAATTGCTTGATCATTGAAATTAGAGGTAATTTAAATCTTTTAATATTGTTTTAAAAAGGGTTTTCGTTGCAAGTAACATAATTATCTCGGTCCTAATTACAAGGGATTGCGATATATATTATATAATTTCCGGCAAAATCCACTCCCCATTTCACTTTGTCTTTCTTTCTTTCTTTTTTTTTTTTTTTTTTTTTTTTTTTTTTCGTACTACATGAAGATAATGTAATACTGATAAGTTAAAATGTTGCAAAAATATTTTTATGCCATGTAGATAATGCAATTTTTGTTATTTTCAACAAAGCATTTTTTTTTTTTTTAGCATTTTGTTATGTTTTAAAATTAGGTATATCCTGCAAAAAAGTTGCGTATATATATGCAAGTGATTTTACGTAATATTTGTATATTTCAATGAAAACATTCAATTTAATATGATAATATCTATGATGATAATATCATAAAATACCCTAATAATACCACAAAATACATTAAACATGCATTAAAAATGACAAAAGTTTTTCCGTCAATTCACATACCACTTCGCATATAATTTTACAAATATTTTTTTTATGATATGGTGCTTCAAAATTGTCGTTTTTCTACTTTAGTTCCTGGTATATATTCTTGTGCATTTCAGGGATTATTATTGTTATTATTATTATCCAAACTACAACCGATCTATTGGTTTCTATGGTTTAGAATCAATAATAAAGTAGAGGGTTGTTCAACTGAATTTTAATTAGGTCATTCTATTTTGGTGCTTTCAGTCACCTTTTAAACTATTTTTTCGCCAATGGCCCTCTGGAGACTGCTTTTGTTCAGCCTAAGAATTCGAAGTAAGTTTTTATGGCTTAACCCTTTATGTACTGAATTATGAATTCATGAAAATTTTATATTTTAAAGCATTTTTCGTGAATTGTTTAAACTACATTAGAAGATTTACACAATCATTTAACAAATTTTAGAAGAAATGAAGTATTTAGAAGGATTTTTAACTTTGAATTTATAGGAATTTTGTACAATATTTATAACAACACTCAAATATTTTATTTTAAATGTTTTTCTTAGTGTTTTGTAGAATTAGAAAATGTACAAATATAATGTTCTTACAGTATAAATATAGAAATATTTCCGAATTGAAAAATCCCCCCCCCCCCCCCCCCAACGACATTAAAGCTGAAAAGATGCAAAGACAAAAGAAATCATCCTTTTAAAGACATTTTTGTTTTGTGTAACCAATAATGTTTTTTGAACAAGATAAAGTAATGTATCTATAACTCATTATAAACTCTATTACAACTAATCGATGTATTAAATGAATTTTATAAAATGCTATTTTAATGGTACTTATAAGTACCATCAGTAGATAAAGGATTAAATTAAATATTAGAGAAAAATATATGTTAAAGAAAAAAAAAACTATATCGTTTTTCAGGAGATACATCATCATTTATCGCAAGAAGGGAACAATGATGATCTATGATCTATGGTCCATTAAGGTGTTGGATTAGACGGTTGCACATATTTCTGTCAGTCCACAAAGGATATATCATATTAAAGATCTGATGATTTAAACTAGATTTTATAGAAGATTGAACAATTTTCGGAATGTCAAGCACATAGAGAGAATTTCTTTGTTTTTAAAACATACATCATCTTTTTCATTATCACATTTTCAGTTAATCATTGTGAAGTAAAGTTTCGTCTTGTCACGTTACGCGATTTTATTGCTTGATCATTGAAATTAGAGGTAATTTAAATCTTTGATATTGCTTTAAAAAGGGTTTTCGTTGCATGTAATATAATTATCTCAGTCCTAATTACAAGGGTATACGATACATGTTCTTTAATTTCCAGCAAAATCCACTCCCCATTTTACTTTACATTTCTTTTTTTTTTTTTTTTTTTTTTTTACGTATTATATGAAGATAATGTAATTTTGATAAGTTAAAATGTCACAATTTTTTTTTATGCTATATAGATAATGCAATTTTTGTTATTTTCAGCAAAACATTTTTTTTTCATTTTGTTATTTTCCAAAATTAGGCATATACTGAAAAAAAGTTGCGTATATATATCCAGGGGATTTTGCGTAATATTTCTAAATTTTAATGAAAATATTCAATTTAAACTGCAAATCATACATTTTCCCTGAATAAAAGAAAATTTTTCTAATCATTTTCCCTCACTGAATGTTTAAAACGAAGTAATATAATAAAATATAGTAATAAAATCTTCTTCGAGGACAGACAATCGGAAAATTTCCTTTTCAGAAGAGAGAAAAAGAAATTATCCAGACAAATATTCGTAGCAGATGTTTTGACCTATGACCAAATCATTAGATTTTCCCAGGTGGTACAGGGGACAGATCGTTCATCCTCGAATGGCGAGTAAGCCGCTTCGAATCAAGAAAGTTCAAGGCGATAAAAAAAAGAAAAAAAAAACTAGTGTGATAGTAAGTAATACAAACACTTGCTCTGTATGAATGTAGACCTAAGTTTCAAAACTCACCTTATCTAGGAAAGAAAATTTTGGTAGACCAAGTTTTGTTTCCAAATTTCTAGTACAAGGGTCATTCAGAAAATAAGTTTCCGATGAACGGTAAACAGAAACAAAACATAATTACTTGCAAATATTTGTTGCAAAAGATACCTTAATTTTTCTGCTAATTCATAACATACGAACCACTGGAATTGTACAATTTGTCATAGCATGGGATAAAGGTGCAGAAAAGATCGGTGGTGAACGAAATCATTACGAAACAGCAGTTGTTCCGGAAATTGTGTGCCAAGTGGGTGCCTAAGAACCTTACACCCGAACACAAAACCAAACTCATGGGAGCAGCATGGAATTTTCTGTAGCGATACCACGATGATGGGAACGAGTACCTCAATCGGATAGTTACGGGTGATGAGACGTGTGTTTACAACTGTGATTACAATTCCCAGTCGGTGGATTTCTATAACACTGGATTACAAAAACTTATCCCACGCTATGACAAGTGTTACAATTCCGGTGGTTCTTATGTTGAGAAGTAGCTGAAATATTCCTCTATCTTTTACAATAAATATTTCCAGGTAATTTATGTTTTGCGTCTTTTTACGGGCAGTCGGCGTTTACGGCAACATATTTTCTTGATGACATTTGTATTTAAAGCAATTCCACAGAAAATTATCATTTTGGAGGGGAAATAAAATTTATAATATATGTAATTTAAGGATATGATTGGAAAACTTGATATTTCTTTATTCTATAATAAAATCCTAATAAACAGGCATTGTAAATTACTGTTTTCAAAGTAAGTTAAGTACCATTATTGTCTTTGTCATGTCATAATGTTACGCCAGTTACACAATAAAAGTTACCCTACTTACACGTGCAAATGTCATTTTTTTCTTTTTTATTATTCAGAAATTAATTAAACAAGTTACTGTTATAATTTGACATTACTTAGTGTTGTTGAGAACATTAAATCACTTTTTTTTTTTAACGGGATAATTTTGCTCATTTTTACACTTCAATTTTTTTTTTTTTATATTTTATGTTACGTCAGTTACAGAGTTTTGAAATGCAATTTTGAGGACTAAAAGACAGATCGAAATCATCTGCAGGTATTTGGGTATTAAGTCCTAAGTAAGAAATATTTTAAATTGTAAAAATTAGTTGTAGCTTTTTTAGTAAATTTTTTACATAGTTTTGAAAACAAAATTTGATAATCATATGTTACGTCAGTTGCGATGGAATTGCCCTAAAGACGAGTTTTGAAAGTAAACCATGAATTTAGAATGTCAGAAATACTCGATACAACTAGTTTTATTGTAGAATGTAGTGTTTTTTCATTTACTAACAGAATAGATGAATAGAGAAAATGCGATTCTGTTATTTATTTATTTATTTATTTATTTATTTTTGATAAGACGAGTTTTGAAACTCACTTCCTCAAATAGTTATGACATATAGATGTTGTTCAATACTACACTATTGCTCATATTTATTTCTAAAAACCAACATTTCCGGTCTTGAATAGCGGAAATTTTCAATCTTGAAACAATGCAATTCCAAAACGCAATTTTTGTGAAAAATTTGAGAATTAACGAAAGCTTTGCTGCCGGTGCATTTTTCATTCTTCGATGTTTTTTTTTTTTTATTAAAGTGTAGAAAATAAACGTTACATTATATTATAATTTATATTATTTTTTCGATGTAAAGTTATAAAATATTTCTTGATGTCTTAGTGTAAATAGATGAAAAAATACTATTTTTTGAGAGAAAGATACTTTGTTTTGACAAATGATTTGATATATGACAAAATCCATTAATCACCAGAAAGAAAAAACAATTTGGACGATTTATGATCCATTATAGTCGTGGACTATCCTGTCGCATATCTTTTCTGGCAGTGGGAAAAAGGATAAAGTAAGAGAACATAACCCTCATCGAAATGTGATAATGTAGGGTAGATTTTACGGAACGCTGAACAAACTCTGGAGAAAGGTAAGTACATAGGATTTGTTTTTTCTATAGAAAAATATATTGTCAAGGTACAATATCTTTCTCGGGGTTCTATCGGCCAGTTATTCGATTACAAGTGTTATAATATCTTACCATATTTTACTTTTTTGTCGTTTAATCGCAAAAGTTTCAACCACTTTCAACTCACGAATATTGTTTTTTAAAAGATTTGTTTTTTATCCTTGTAGTGCAATTTGTATAAAAATAAGTGTCATGTACTTATATTTATATTTCTTTTATGTAGTGTATGTAATGTATGTTATATTACATCCACCCAAAAATTATTCTCTTTATTTTAGCCATTAACTTTATTAGCTTCTTCTTGCTGGTAATATAATTCTAAGTAATCTAAATAGCCCTCATTAATGATCATGTAATATACATTATGTCACTTATGTCATCTTATTTCAAACAAAGTACTTTAATTACATTCACTTTGCATGTCGCATTTTCGTCAATAAACTAATAATTTTAAATAGTGCCTAATGCCTTATATTAAATATAAGAATAACGCAGTATTTTTTAAAGATGGATAATGATAAATTTTTTTCGTGCCATATCTGTATCAATAATAACCAGCAGATAAAAACATTAACATTGGAATATTTATGATTCTTTATCATTAAAAATTTTGATGTTTCACATCTCGTAGTACGATCTCCCACAAATGCTTATAGAAGTTCGAAAAATTATTCGTAATATAAATCTCAGAAATATAAATGCCATATATTTATATTTATATCTATATCTATATCTTTCTATATGGTGTGAGTCATGTATGTAATTCTATTTTCAGCAAAGCTATATCTTTAAAAAAAATTATGCATAGGAATAATACAATTATGAGAATTCATAAGAGCATGAATTTATATTCATGTAATGCAGATTACGTCGTTTTTTTAAGCAAAATTCTTTTTGCATTGTACTTTGTAGGTGACGTTTCTATGTCACCAATGAATGAATACGAACTAACGACATATACCATAGATTTAATACAAAAAATATAAATCGTTTAGAAGAACAACAATGATATATTTTTCCACATCCAATCAACATAAGAATAAGCAAACATCTTATGTAACTTGATATTTTTGTTTTTTGATCGCATATGTTTAAAACAATTTAAACCAACCCCATTTAGAGCCTAAATTACAACTATTTTACGATATAAAACGAAAATTGAAATTATTCATTTCCGGATACAATGTCTTACCTATAAGGGAGTCAAGAGGAGAAAATTCGAAGAAAAAATGCATTTTCTTTTGCTAATGATACGCTACAAAATATAAATAAAGTAAACCACGTATGACATTAGCATATATAAGTTTTTTTGTGTTTTACTATAAATTCTGCCCCGCACGTAATTAAAACTTTGAGTTCAGTTATCTCAGAGCTGATGTTTGATAATTTGTAATATATCTACACTTCTTGAAAAATACTTTATGACAATTTGGACAGAGTTTTTAATAAATTTTCTTCAAGATTTTTAATTTAATGTGAAAATTTTCAAAATACATTTCTCAAAATAAAAATCACTCTTCAAAATCTTCTTTTTTATATTTTTTACTTTTAAATTTATTATAATTTTTGTAAGCAATATTTGTGAAAATCCTATTGACAAAGAAAAAACCCTTTTCTTTACACAGTAATGAAACAAGTAATGAAATCGGAGCAGTGTTTCAAGAGCTATATAAAAAAGTATGTAAGTTTAAAAGTTAAAATTTAATTGGTTTTAATCAAATTTCAAGCTTTTCAAAAACATTTTATCTCAAAAATAAATATTTATAAAAAAGACTTATTTCATTAATATTTGGAAATTTTTCCAGAGAGAAACGTTCGCCTTGAATACAATATTTCAAATGAAAATCAAATTTCAAATTATTTTTGCTTAAAAGGCGCAAAGACCAACTTAGTGAAAAATATTCCATGCCGGGAATCGAACCCGGGTCATCAGTATAGCGCACTGACGTTCTACCGCTAAACCACATGGAACGATACCCAGCCTGGAACTTCTCACTATTATAAGTTGGCAAGGCTACAAACGCAGCACAAGATGGAATATTTTCCGTGAGCCACCAACATGGGGCAAACACAGACACTTAATTAAATCCAGCATCGATGAATCTATATTAATATTTGGAAATTTTTCCAGAGAGAAACGTTCGCCTTGAATACAATATTTCAAATGAAAATCAAATTTCAAATTATTTTTGCTTAAAAGGCGCAAAGACCAACTTAGTGAAAAATATTCCATGCCGGGAATCGAACCCGGGTCATCAGTATAGCGCACTGACGTTCTACCGCTAAACCACATGGAACGATACCCAGCCTGGAACTTCTCACTATTATAAGTTGGCAAGGCTACAAACGCAGCACAAGATGGAATATTTTCCGTGAGCCACCAACATGGGGCAAACACAGACACTTAATTAAATCCAGCATCGATGAATCTATATTAATATTTGGAAATTTTTCCAGAGAGAAACGTTCGCCTTGAATACAATATTTCAAATGAAAATCAAATTTCAAATTATTTTTGCTTAAAAGGCGCAAAGACCAACTTAGTGAAAAATATTCCATGCCGGGAATCGAACCCGGGTCATCAGTATAGCGCACTGACGTTCTACCGCTAAACCACATGGAACGATACCCAGCCTGGAACTTCTCACTATTATAAGTTGGCAAGGCTACAAACGCAGCACAAGATGGAATATTTTCCGTGAGCCACCAACATGGGGCAAACACAGACACTTAATTAAATCCAGCATCGATGAATCTATATTAATATTTGGAAATTTTTCCAGAGAGAAAATTTTCCAGCCTGTGTTTGATTTTCATTTGAAATATTGTATTCAAGGCGAACGTTTCTCTCTGGAAAAATTTCCAAATATTAATATAGATTCATCGATGCTGGATTTAATTAAGTGTCTGTGTTTGCCCCATGTTGGTGGCTCACGGAAAATATTCCATCTTGTGCTGCGTTTGTAGCCTTGCCAACTTATAATAGTGAGAAGTTCCAGGCTGGGTATCGTTCCATGTGGTTTAGCGGTAGAACGTCAGTGCGCTATACTGATGACCCGGGTTCGATTCCCGGCATGGAATATTTTTCACTAAGTTGGTCTTTGCGCCTTTTAAGCAAAAATAATTTGAAATTTGATTTTCATTTGAAATATTGTATTCAAGGCGAACGTTTCTCTCTGGAAAAATTTCCAAATATTAATATAGATTCATCGATGCTGGATTTAATTAAGTGTCTGTCTTTGCCCCATGTTGGTGGCTCACGGAAAATATTCCATCTTGTGCTGCGTTTGTAGCCTTGCCAACTTATAATAGTGAGAAGTTCCAGGCTGGGTATCGTTCCATGTGGTTTAGCGGTAGAACGTCAGTGCGCTATACTGATGACCCGGGTTCGATTCCCGGCATGGAATATTTTTCACTAAGTTGGTCTTTGCGCCTTTTAAGCAAAAATAATTTGAAATTTGATTTTCATTTGAAATAAGACTTATTTCATCAAAAAAGTGTCTTAAGGGGGCCAGGGACACATTTTCAAATAATTTTTATTTATTGAGTTATAATTCTGAATTTTTTTGTGATGGTTAACCATATCATTTGTAAACAAAATCACATGATAAAACTTCTCATTTTTCTTTTAATTTTAAATTGAAAATTTAAAATTTATTAAAAATGTGTGTTAATTTAAAATCGTTACAACTCGAAATATTATGAACAGAATTTCATTTTTTTTTTCATCTAAATAAACATAAATATATAAGCTTTAATTTGGATTCAGCATTTTAAAAAATATTAATTAAAAAAAATTAAAAATATTCAACGAAGAAATTTAAAACAAAAAAATTGTGCAACTTCAAAAAAAAAAAAAAATCATATTTTTAAATGTAAATATTTTTCAAATATGCTGAATCAAAATTAAAGTAAAACAATTGAAAAAGGACATGTTCCAAGTTTGAACCATTTATCTTGAATGGTTCTTGATTTATAAGAATTTAAATACGAGAATTGTTGAAAAAACCCATCATGAAGAAAAACGCATTTTTACAAGAAGTCGTTTCCATAAGAGCCATTGTTTGAAAGCTAGATTTTGAAAACTAACCAAAACGAAAAAATTAATAATTCTTGTTCTAATTAAGATAGAAACATGATTTAAAAGTCATTTTATGCAGGAAAAAGCTGAGAAAGTTTTAATGAAATAAAATGTTTTTACAAAATTTGAAGATTTTTATGTCCCGGACCCCCCCCCCCCCTAACTTTCGAAATAAAGAAATAAATATTTGGTCTCTTTGGCCCCCTAAAAAATACATTGATTATACAATAGTTTTATATTACATAAAATAAAGTCCACGGTACTCATATGCATGAATGTTATACGGTTATTTTAAGAAAATATAATATTAAATTCTTTCGTATTGCAGATTATTTTTTATGTAAATAAACGGCTTTGTAAATTCGGAGATCTGTGAAAAAGTGAATTTTTTATATCAAAAAATTTCCTCTAGTGGCGTATCGAATTCTGGAATAGATCCAGATCAAAAAGACAAGATAATTCTTTTTACTGTTTTACCCGTGAGTAATTTTTAAAAAAAATGTATATACATATCACAATTATGAAATTGCCTTTCAAGTTATATTTTTATTTTTCATTAAAATATCCCATAGGAAGCGGTAAAATTGTACAACTAGAAAAGCTTACAGTTTTGCAACTGCAAAATTTATAACATATATATAAAAGCATTTTAAATACTTCATTCTGAAGGGAAGATTAAACAGCGTTTAGCTACATAAAAATTTTTTAGTGTAAATCTGATCTAAATCTGTAATTTCAATGTATAGAAGCCTCCTACACACACATACGCACACAAAGACACAAACTACACACAGAAAAAAATTTCGGTATACCTCCAGTTCTAGTTAATACAATAATAAACATTAAGTTCTGTTTTAACTCCCAAGTTATTTTTAATTGTTAGTAGTTCATTTAATCATAAGTGTTGGTTGTCTACATATAAAAGTCGCACCAACTTCGATTTTTCAAATAGTAACACCAAATAGTTCGTTTAAAATAGTAATAGTTTTAGCATCATTTTTGAATTTATTTCTATCAAAGAAACCCATCAAAATGCGCAGTTCATATAGTTTTTCTTGATTATATTTTCGTAATAAACTTCATCTTTAATTAGATTTGAAAAGTCAATCACAATTTTTTATCATTAAGGTAACTTTTTATTAATAAAGAAGGAATCAAATGTATGTATAGTCAGGTTCTGATCATAATTTTAAATATATAATGCTTTAAAAGTTCGCACTAAAAAAAAATAAAAAATACTGAAAATTGTTTTAATTTTGAAGAACTAATTTTGCTTTCAATTAGTTTTTAATGCGTTTGCAATATTTTAATCATCTTTTTTTGCTTTTTGTGCTCTTGAATATAAAGAAATATCATATCTAAAGTGATTCAGTTTCTAAAGCTGCTTGGTGGCGCGAAATAGAAAATCGGGTTACGAAAGCCCTGGGATGCAACTCCTAACTAACTGGCACCTCAAATACTGACAAGGTGCTGATGTTTTCTACAGAATTTTCATCCATACAGGGAGGGAGAATCTCCCGGGTTGTAACCCAAAAAAATGAAATCGTCTTAAAGACGATCCACAGCAACCTGCAGATCTCATACCTATAAGAAGTATCCACTAGATATCCAAAGCTAATCCTGATTATGCAGATACATTCTCCATAGAAAATATTGTGAATTATTTTATTTGAACCAAATGCGCATTAGATTTTTTTCATATTTCATACATTAATTATCATCTTTGTTTTATGTTTATGCTTTGTTAGCAGAACAACAGCAAAACGAAACTAAAAATAAACTACTGCCGTCTGCTTTAAGCATTTGCTTTTTAACTAAGTAAAACTACCAATTTTTAAGGAAAAATGGGACAACTCTCTACTTTTATACTGAAACTTTTACTTTAAATAAATAATCAACAGCACTTCACACCCGCTCATAACAAAAGTTAAACAGAGTCAAGAAACTTGTACTTACGCGGGTAGCCGGCATTGTTCTTCCATAAGAAATAAAGATTTTTAGAATAAAATATTTCCAAACGATCCTAGTTGTAGGGCTCCGGTGCCTTCAGCAAGGTACGCCTACCAATTGTTATAAATTTATGTTTTTGAAAGAAAATCTTCCCAATAGAAACTAAAGTTGTACAGATGGGTTACAAAATAATACGAAATCCTATGACACTCATGGCTTACGAATTGCTACTTAAATGTTCGAAGCATGAAGTTTCCTTTAGATAGTTCTTGCTGAAATGGAATTCTGGAGATGACTATTTATGCATATCATTTCAAATCGTTTGGTACCAGTAATTTTCTTCTACAGTAATTTGTTGCAGAGTTAGCATGGAGTGTTTACTTTCTTTTCGCACGACTGTACATATTTTAAATTTAACTGTATATATTTTAAATTTAATTGCTTTTTAAATATATTTAAGTCTTAGTTCAACGGATTGAAGTTCCATTATACAAACAATATAAATAAATTCATCTTTGGAGATAAAATTTTGCGTAACGCGTGATGAAAATCTAATATTAAAAACTGTTCTTATATAAGAATTTCATAATTACTTGGTAATTAAAGTAATTGTCCCACTTCAATAATTAAGAATTCTATTTTTAAAACTTGCGTAACTGTGTTTTTAATGCTAATTAAAAGTATTTTGATATTATCCCGCAGTTTCAATTTGTAACTTAAAAACACAAAAATATAATATTAAAAGCTTTGTCTCACTTTCCAGTAATTATTTCATTCCAGACTAAGCCGTATACATTTTCACATTATTAAAGGTACAATTTATGGCAATAATTTTTAGCAGCAATTATGTAAAAGATTACAATTTAACACAGAAAATTTTTAATTTAGCATCTTACAGCTCAGATTATAAGTTAAGCTATTAATGTGACTTTGTTTACGGGAGTTCCCTCGAGTTGCATAACAGTGATTAGAACATTTTTCTAGTAGTAGGTTTTTTGCCTTTAATATATAGATATTTAATAACAACAAAAAGTATTTTTATATGAAAATTTAAATATTGTGTTATGGAGTCTCCGGACTTTTAAAACTGGAAAAACTGGAATAAAAGACCATTTTCAACATTTAATATCTTAAAATGTATTTGATTTTAAGACAAAATTTTAATTGAAACGAAAGATATAAGACAGTTCCTTCATTTCGTGTCTTTAAAAAATTGCAAGACGAATAATTAGCTTTTACAGGGAGCTCTAAATTGTCACACATTGGCCACGCAGAAAATTGGCATAACATATTACGCGCAAGATTAAAAAATAAATTTTTCAACTAGAATGAAAATTTTCGGGCCTACGTATACTTTAAATTATAACAATTACCCTGAACCTAATAATTTTCTATTTAAACCATTTTTATATTTTAAATTCAAAGTTGTATTTAGCTAATGAAAAATTTAGAAAATTTCAACAGTGTAATCACCTAACAAAGTATTTTTTTTTTTTTTTTTTTGAAGAATAAAAAAGAAATTTTAGGTTTAGTTTATACAGACAAACATGAAACATATGTTTCGAAAAATTCATGAAAAAATATTCAGAAGTGTTTGAGACATCGTGCGCTTTATGTCCAAAAACATCATTTGGAGAAAATGACTTCAAAGTTTCGGAAACGCCGCTTGAGCTATTGATCGCGTATAATTCTAAAAGCCATAGCTTCTGTTCTAATAGGTATAACGAGGAAACAATTATATCAAAATGTTCAGAAAAGATAGATGTTTAGTATCTAAAAAAAGTAAAATTTCGGAAATTTTCAATGTCTAAGAGTCCTGAGGCCCCTTAAAATGAAGTTTTTAAATTTATTAAAGATATTTAATAAAAATACAAGCCGAATTTCAGGCATTAATAGCCAAAAAAATGCAAAAGATTTCGCTTTTTATAAAACATTATTTGATTGTCATAATTACCAGTGGTTTAAGCGCGTACATGGATTATGTGTCTTTTAAATTTGAGTTGTATTCGTGTAATTTTACTATTTTGTTTATCTATTTATATAAAATCCAAGTCTCTGTGTGCCCCTCACGATTCCGGTAGGACCGCCTCATTGAAATGTGTAATTGTTGAAAAAAGCTAATGCAGGGTTACCACAGTAGCACCAAATGTTAGCCAACTTGGTGATAGCTGGCTAATTTGGCAAAATTCCTATTTAAAACCATTTATCTTTCATAAAGGAGGTCACCGAAATATAATTTAAACTCCGCTCTTTTAAGATATTTTTCAAAATCTATGAGTGAGAATTTAAAGTACATCTTTACATCTTCCTCCCGATGCTACTAATAAAATAACCGCCAATAGACGACGCTGTACTGTGTGAGCTCCTAACTGCGCGATTTTAATATGCTTTATGTTTCCAGTATAGGTGCCTTGGCGAAAAAGGAAATTTGGCAACATATTTTCCGGGAACCTATCCACTGTTTCATTTTATATACACACGCATTTTTTTCGATATTTATACGATTTATTTAATATAAAAAAGACGTTTCTCTAATTTTATAAAGAAACAGATGTGATTTGTACATAAAAACATCAATAATATACGTATAAAATAAACATATAAAACAAACAAACACGCTCACCAAGTTTGTTTTCATAGCTGTTTATATGATTTGACAACAAATCTCGATATTTTTCCGTTATACGGACACCATGCCAAAATGTATGCTAATGCGCCAATTATTTCAAAATGCTAAAAGATATTTTTTATTTTATGCCAGCAGTTTAATATGAGTTTTATTTTATTGCTTTATTTTATAACAGTTATTTGTTCACTTATTTTAAGTATATAATTGTGATTTAATGAAACAGTTCGTAAAAGTCTGGAATTTTCAAATGTTATATTTTTTAAATGCTCACTTTAGTATCGACAATGTTTTTCCTTTTATTTTTCAAATGCTTCAATTCACGTGATTTTCATTTTGCGCCATCTATTACGCTTAGCGACAAAGGTATCCGTATAACGGAAACGAACCCAAATCTTACTTTTTGATGCCCAAATTACACCAAGCTTTTTTTAAAAAAACGCCAAAGCTCCTACAGTGGAAAAGTACCAAACTGTTTATTATTTTGCGCTATTTGTGTTATAGTTTGTACTATATGTAAGGGGTGTGGAGCGAAGAGTTTAAAAATTAAATATTAAAGTTTCGGCACAGATGTCATATACTGTCATATATTGGCGCGATTTTTTTCTGACGCCAATGTCATATACACAACGGGTACTTAACTGGTGGCAAAGCGTCGTTATTTTGCTTGATATGGTAACCCGGATGTTGTTGTTTATGCTGTTGATGTTTTCACCAAATTGGCGTATATGACAACTGTGCCAAAGTTTCTATAAAGCAGTATAAGACTAAAAAATTAAGAATAAAATAAATGCAAAATAAGACTAAAGAAGAAAGAAAAATCATGCGTTAAGCATAGAATATGAAACACTTTCCAACACATCCTGAATGCTTTAACAAAACTTCGCTATTTGGGGAAATAAGATAACTAAGTAAACATTTTAGAAGACGCATAAAAAATTTTAAAAATTGATTTCAGCAGTTACCGTCCATAGCCAATAATATCGTTATTACATGCCACTATTTAACCAAAATTTAATTTAAACTACTCTTAAAACTACTGAAATCCCATTTCCAGATATTATCATCCATAGACGGTTATGTATCCAATTCTTTGCGTGACCCTGTATATTATTTTATCTATATTCTACAAACATTTCTTAGTAAACTAAATGTAGTTCAGCGTAAAAACGCATAACTCCTTTAAAAACCACCTTTAAGCAATTTACTCTCATACTCAGTAACCCTTACGAATTCTTTTGCGTAGCCCTGCATATGAACTGTAGCATTTATACACACAGTATAGTATGCATAAATGTAGTCAAATATAAAAGCGTATATCATAATTAAAAATGCATTTCTAGCAATCATTGCTTATGTACAAAACTTCGGAGAAAAGTTGCTTGGCGGGAAAGAAGTTTGGCAACGTATTTTCTGACAACCTATTTACTGCTTCATACTCGCAAGCAATTTTTTCCATATGTATGCAATTTATTTAGGTAGTTGTTAGCTATCCCGTTGACCAGTTTCGCCAAATTATATAAATCGCCAAATCACTCGCCAAATTATACAAATTGACATAATTTTTATTTTAAACAACGAAAGATCAATTAAATTAGCAAAACATTAATAAAAATACAAATATAACGTCGAATTAAAAATCACTTGATGACGTAAGAAACTCATGATCATGTTTAATGCCAACCATTATTGGCATTTAATCTTAC
The DNA here is from genome assembly GCA_963932465.1 of Maratus speciosus. Classification (NCBI taxonomy): domain Eukaryota; kingdom Metazoa; phylum Arthropoda; class Arachnida; order Araneae; family Salticidae; genus Maratus; species Maratus speciosus. The sequence continues at coordinate 353,316,223 of OZ010799.1, read as the reverse complement.
AATTTGGCGACATTAATTTGGTCGACGGGATAATTAACAAATACCTTTATTTAATGTAAAAAAAGCTTTTTACCCATTTTTTTATTTTTTTTTTTTACCCATTTTTTAACAGAAGTAATTTTGGCACAGATGTCATATTCGCCCCATATTGGCGTGATTTTTTTCCGACGCCAATTTGGCGAAAACAACAACATCCGGGTTACCATATCAAGCAAAATAACGACACTTTGGCGAGAGTTAAGTACCCGGTGTGTATATAACATTGGCGTCAGAAAAAAAAATCGTGCCAATATCGGGCGAATATGACATCTGTGCCGTAATTTTTGCACAGATGTCATATACGCATCGGGGTTGGCGTGATTTTCCTCTGACGCCAATTTGGCAGAAATCTCGCTTTCGAATACCAGTTACTTATATATTTTTAAATTATTTGCTATCATTTTGAAAAGGAAATAACTATAAATAAATAAAAGTTTAAATAATAGCTATAGAACAAAACAGTTTATATAATTAAAAACAAAAAATAAAATTAAATAGACAATTTATTAATAAATAAAAAACAATAGCCGCGTTACCATAGCAGGCAAAATAACACCATTTTGGCGCCAGTTAGGTATCCCGGTTCATATCTGAAAACTGTGCCGTAATTTGTATATAAAAAAATATTATATATATTTAGAAACGACTTTTGGAACAGATGTCATATTTGCCCCATATTGGCGCGATTTTTTTCTGTCGTCAATATCATATAGGCAACAGGTACTTAACTTGCGCCAAAGTGTCGTTATTTTGCTTGATGTGGTAACCCGGATTATGTTGTTTATGCTGTTGATGTTTTCGCCAAATTGGCAACCGAAAAAAATCGCGTCAATATGGGGCGAATATGACATCTGTACCCGACTTTTTTTATGTATATATGTGCATATATAAACAAAAATAAAAGTTCATTAGATTTGTTTTCATAGCTGTTTATATATTTTGGCAACATATCTCACTTTAATGATGCCCGAATTGCGCCAAGCTTTTTTTAAAAATGCGCTATAATGGAAAATTACCTAAATAAATAATTAACAGAAATAACCAATTATAGAAACTAAAACTTTTTATTTCGAGGTCAAAGCATTGTTTTTAATTTCAATTAAAAATACATATATCCTTGGATAACTTTAGTTGAAATTAGGTTCACAGCTTAATATCTCATTCCATAAACCTAAACAAACACAAGTGATTCATTCATCGTGAAACTTAAAAAAAATTTAAATCATTGAGGATTCACAAAGTAAGTTCTCCAACTATCAATAGATAATATTCTAATGACATCATAGTAGGTAACATGGTGGCGGTATCGTTTGTTTATGGTTTGAAATCACAAAGTGTATTATTATCACAAAGATTTAATTTTGCAATGTCTCTTAGTTAGATTATTTTATTGTCATATTTATGAGCTCAGAACAAAAGCATATTTTTTTCATTATTTAGTTATTAAAGACGGAAAAAAATTATAAATGCATGAATTGAAAAATTTAAATAATTTTCTTTCTTAATAGTAAAAAATAACATCGGGAAGTAACAGCGGGTTTAAATTAAATAAGTTTAACTGTTTAATTCTGTTGTAATATTCAAAATAACTGTATTTATTAGATTTCAGTAAACAACATCAGAGCCCGATTAAACTTTGAAGTTAGAGGAATTACAATGTCATTTCAGGAGCTTTCTTTTAGAGAAGCTTTTCTAAATTTCATATATACATGGAAACTCTTCAGTGTTTGAAATATTCTTCTTATGACTGACATAACATGAGAACGGCCTACAATTTTACGCAAGTTTTTGAAAACTACTTTATATCACAAATTTTGCTAAAAACTGGTTTCTTTTTTGTTATAGCGGCCCACATTATTAGGATTATGACAAGTTGCAGCCAATTTCGCCAACGTCGTAACCAAGATCGTGAAGCACACATATATAATACCATATAATACCATATAATACCATTTCATGAAATCGTATACGATAATTTAATTGTTTTTACCTTACTTCAAGTGTAAAATTTATTTATTTTTAAGGCTTAACAATCTAAATTGTCCAATATATGAATTTAAAAAAATGTAAACAAAGATTGAATAGACATGACCGCAAAAAGCCTCAAATCTGCATAACACTTGGAACCAAACTGTGCAGATTAGTGGTCTTCTACTGTACACAGTTTTTCATAAATGTGTTTCGTTCTTTAAATGTGTTATTTTCATCTATCACTGCGGAACGAGCAAGAAAACTCATATTCTTGCACATGAGTTGTATATATCTTTATATCTAAATTTCCGTCATTTTTGACGGGCTACCTTTCTAGTCTATATATATAAAAGAAAGTCTGAATTTCGTATTAATCAACGCGCAGCCAAAACTACTGAACCTAAAATTTTGAAAATTGGGGTAAAAATAGTTCTTATGGCATTGAGTGCCGCTAAGAAAGGATTTTCTAAAATTCCACCCCTAAGGGGGGTAAAAAAGAGAACGAATTTTAAAAAAATTCCTTAAAAATCTGATTTTATAGTTATTTTTCAACTGATAACATATTTTGGTGTATTTTTGTATGCTGAATCGAATGGTACTAACTAAATTCTTTTAAGTCCAATAGTTCGAGAGCTATTTCATATTTTTCTAATTTGGCGCTATCTTTGGCGCCAAAAGCTCAAATTTTCAAGTAATAATTTCTAAAAATTTCTTCATTCTGTTACTATAGCAAGGGAATAAATTCAAATTGAATAATTTTTTAATCAATTCTTTTGGTTAAATAATTAAAACAACTATGTCAGTTAAGAAAAGTATTACAAACGCCTCAAAAACTAAAACTAAATTAAAAATAAATAAATAAATCTGTGGTACTTTTTACATCTACGAACACCATGCGAAAATGTATGATATCCCGCCATTTATTTCAACCCTAATCGTGCAAACGATTTTTGTTACAAACCATGCCAAGCATTAACCGTTGCTATTTATTGAACGTGAATATTTTTTATGAGTATTATTCCATCGTAATTCCGTAAAACTTTTGAATTTGTTATTTTTTGAATAGAAAACATTTATTATTAATTATAACTTATTTAATACTGATTACTGACATAGATTTTACTATTTGGCAGTTATCTGATGAGGAGGAAGCTACAATAAAATTATTTTAGAAGTTAGGAATTATACATATAAAAATGTCTGTTCAAAAAACCATGAATGGCTTCATTCAAAGAATTAAATGTTTACTGTAGTGTGAAAAATACGTATTACGTACGCCATGCTGCAGTAGTAAAATATATTTACAATTTGAAGACTGCAGTTTAAATTGACTATATTCTATTACTTGCAAAATATTTATTTATGCTTTTATTTTAAGTACTTATTTTTATTGATCTAAAAAACTGGTATGTAAGCATGTAATTTTCAAAAGATATATTTTTTAAATGCTCATTTTTTTATCGACAAAATTATTTTTTTTTCAAATGTTTCATTTCGTTTTATAGACAATGGCATTATTTATACTTCGCCTGCGTAAATTACAAAATACTCTTTGATGTTGAAATAAAATTTTTTGGTTTAAGGTATTTTTCTTCTTATTATTTTTTCTTTTCATCATTTTAAATGAAATTAGTTATACATATATTTTAAATGTGTGTATTTTAAATGAAATGAGCAAAAGACATGTATGAATTAATGATGTCGATAAAACAAGAGGGTTTTTTTTTTTTTTTCATGGTTATAGTATAGTGTGACGAAATGTACACCTGCAAGCAGTTTTTTCCGCACGGACTATGCATTGTTATAGTAACGTATATATTTTAAGAAATTAACAATTGTAATCTTGGAAACTAGCCGCCCTTGGTGACCAGTTTGTCTCCCTTAAAATTTAGGTTTGGGAAAGCATGCTAAGCATTGTATCGTGTTACTTTTATTCATAATTTAATTTACTTGAACGTTGAACTCCCTTAAATATAATTAATATAATCCCTCAAGCTAATATTATTTTTTGTTGCATTAAAATATCTCAATTTGTTGATTTTCTGTAAATAAGTAAACCCTATTGGTTTACATTGGAAGTCTATGGGAATTTGACGAAATATTAGAGATATCGATAAGTTGGCGTCACTTTTGGCGATATATCTCCAATGTAGCGACAAACGTGGCTGCATTTGGCGACAGAACAGGGGCCCCCTATGGCAACCCCCCCTTATAGGTATGGAGATGCATTAAATGCTGTTTAATGACTAGAAAATTAAGATACAAAAAGAGATAAACATAGAAGTCAAAATAATAAGAAAATAATGGTTGTTTTAAAACTGTTTTATAACTATTCAATGCTTATATTAAAAATCACACACAATTTTTTGACCGAAATTCATGCTTTTTTTTCCGTTACGGTACATTAATCTAGCGTGGGCTTAGAACACGATTATGACTAATTCACTGCTTTTTCTGATACTTGCTAAAAAACGCAAGCATATGAATTTATTAAATGATATATAATTTTTACTCTGTTTGTTTTTAAAGTAAGGACAGCAGGAAAGAAAAATTGAAACATTATGTAATCTTTTTTTAGGATTTCTAAATGTATTACTCAGCATATAATCCTAAATTAATTAATTATTAATTGATAAAAATATACATTTTATAAAATATTACATTCTTCATTTTAGGTAGATTTCGTAAGAAATACTATCTATTGCAGTCGTTACCATGGTGCGATTTTTGAAAAATTCCTTCATAACTTTTCATTATAGGACCCCAGGAACCCAAAACCACCCCCACCTAAAAAGTATATATATATATATGTATGTATGTATGTATGTATGTATGTACTAAATTTTGTCCGCACGATAAAAGTCGCAATTATGCACGGATTGTCTTCAAACTCGCCAAAAACTTTGAGATGGCTAATATCTCAGCGGGGATGGAAAATGGGCAAAATCGGCCCAAGGGAATGGAAATGGGGAGGGTTCAAAATTTTGAATACAGTCTTAACACGATTCTGATAAAACCAGCTCATACACAACAATGACAGGAAGAAAAAAATATTTTTCGTTATTAATTATTTATAGCAGTTGCCAACAGTTAAAAAAAAAGCAATAAAATTCTCACCACAACAATTGCTTTCCTATTGCAAGTTTTTCACATGGAAAATTAAATTGAATAAATAGTTTGACGAATTGAAAACAAATTGAATATTACGTCATAAGTATTCTAGAGCAAGATTTCCGCTTGGAAACTGAAAATAAAATAAATAGCTTGATGAATTAAAAAACAAAAAACAAAATATTGCGTCATATTGGAAATAAAATGGACCTCAGCAGGTGAATATGTAACGGCATGTGAGTTTGAAGAAACGTATTAAAACATGATAAAGCCCCGACTATGGAAATATTAACTTATTTTAACACTTTGAGGTTCTCTGAATTTGCAATAGCTATTTTTAAAACCTATTCCATATACATGCGTGTGCGTATTCGTGTATCTTAGAATTTTCACAAAATGTTTAGCTCCTAGAGCTCGTTTTTAGTGAAAGAACTGGGTTTATCTCTAATCTTGATTTAAGTTTTGGTGGTGAATTTAGTACTTAACTTCGAAATGTACCTCCGCCTGTAGGCCCGAGCCAGCAGGGATTTTTTAAATTTATTTTCAGCATTTTTTATTTCAAAATGTTTCATTGTTGCAGTTTTACTCATTTGGTATATTTTGGCGAGTGTTCATTGGTGCATAATTAAATCTATTGTTGTTCCAACTCGGATAAAATTGTACGAAGTACAGAAAATATTTGGTGAGTTATCACCTGAGATAGGCTAACAGTAAAATGCCTTAAAATAAATGTATTAATTTATAATTAATTTTTTCTAATATTAAAGAGTAGCATTGTCATTACTGACCTATAAACACACCTGTAAATATAATGTTTATAATTCTAACATACCAAGAAGTGAGTTAAAAATCAATTAGTGATTGCAAAAATCCATCTTTACATATAAAAACTAGGTTGACTTAAATAAAAAAAGGTGCAAAATTAGAATTACTGGTTGAGAAATAGTAAAAAAGACAGGCAATCGACCAAAATAGGAAGTTGTGAAAGAGGGAGAATTTACCGTAGCGAAGCGCGGGTACTCAGCTAGTTTATTAATAAAGCTTTAATATCGTTAGGGGAAAACAAATGCCGGACCACGTATATATTTATTTAAGTGCGAATGGGTTAATCTTTAGTAATCGAGCTGCATGCAGTAAAGATAGATAGAAAAAATATTGCTTGTAAATAATTTTAGAAAACATAAAAAATCAGTAAATTGAGATGCGGTTTTGAAGCAAAATTATTAAATAATGATTGCATTATTAGTGCATTTATAAATGTTCTTTCGACTGCAATTTTTTACATGTCTGATGGCAAGCCGAAGCAACTTCGTTAAATGTGCATTTTAAGTACTTTATTCATGTAAGAAATTGACCTCTACATGTAGGATGGTTCATGCTAATAATTTATTTTTCTCTTGATGTTTTTTTCATAACGTTTTTTATGTATTTTTTTAATATATAAATAATAAGAAAAACTTTATAGACAACTTTTTTTGTAAGCCATTCTCCTAAAGCAGGATTCTCTCTTTTCAGAGTATATGTGTTTTCCCTAAAGCGTCATTTAGGATTTGGTTAGTAATTTAACATAATATCCTATTTTTATTTAATGAGAATCTTCATTAGGTCCATCAACGGGACAAGAAATGTTTTAAATGACGAAAACTGGTTTTTATTATTATTATTATTATTATAAAACGTAAATCTTTAACAATGTCGTACAGTGATCCGATAGAAATTTTTTGAAAATTTCTGTCGTAAAGATATTTAAAGTAAATGATGCGTACGTGTAAATAATGTTATCTTTAAACTTTAAACTCAATTATCTCGACAAACTATTTTTAACAAGTTATCGTATTTACAAGTTTTTTTTTTTTTTTTTTTTTTTTTTTTTTTTGTCGTTTTTTTTAAGAAAATTAAGTTCTGTACTCACTATACTTAAACAGTTTTTTAGCACTAACTCTTTATGTACCGAATTATAAATTCATGAAAATTTTATCTTCTAAAGCATTTTTTATGATTGTTTAAACTACATTAGAAGAATTACATAATCATTTAATAAATTTTAGAAGGAATTTTAAAATATTGAAGGATTAAGAAGGATTCATTAAATTTGAATTTATGGGGATTTTGTGCAATATGTATAACCCTACTCAAATCTTTTATTTTAAATATTTTCTTAGTACTTTGTAAATCGAGAAAATTGACAAATATAATGTTCTTACAATAGAAATATCGAAATATTTCTGAATTGAAAAATCCAACTGCCCCTTACGCCAAGAAATCTGAAAAGATGCAAAGACAAAGGAAATCATCCATTTAGAAATATTGTTGTGTTGTGCATGTGCAACCAATAATGCTTTTGGAACAAGAAAAAGTAATATATCTATAACTAATTCTAAACTGGATTACAACTAATTGATGTATTAAATAAATTTTATAACAAGTTATTTTAATGGCACTAATAAGTATCGTTAGTAGCTAAAGCATTAAAAATATAATCATTTTGGTGGATTTCGATTTTTTTATTATATTTTCTTTTTTTATATTATATTTTCTTTTGTATATATATTCTTTCTTTTGTATTTATATTATATTTTCTTTTATAATTTGTTTTTTAAGCATAATCAAGAGACGACGTAATATGCAGCATAAAAAAAATCACTACTAAAACATATGGAAGCTGGACTTTAAAATTATGGCAAAGTTAGTTTTGCATTATTAGTTTTGTCGTACAATATAAAACAATCTGTTATTGTTTTTTACAATTTAACAAACATTTTTGTTTTTTCTATAAAACATCCTCAAAAAGAAGAAATTTCTGAAAAAAGAAGTAATAGTTTAAACTGTGCTTCTTAAACCACGATCAAACTCGCACAATTTTCGCCTTTTCAGGTTTTTCTCGTCTTATTAAGGCTGTTCTTAAATCCTAAAGGGAAACTTTATGACACAGGTTTTAATTTATTTTGTTTGGAAACGCAAAAACTAACAGATGCTGTTGTTCAGAAACTATGTAATCGAACTGTTTGTTCCTTTTCTTGCAAAAGCAATAGATCTTTCAGAAAATAATGTCAAATTGGGCGTTTTGAACCAAATTTCCGCTCGAAAGAAGAATAACCACGCTAGGAAGTTTGAAAAACATCTTTGTCACGTGATCAAAATCGTTACAACTCAAGAGGTAATTTATTGATCAGAAAATGGAAAACACAATTTGATTCCAAATCGCTACCATAGACAGGCCATTAATTTTATATCTTTCCGCTAAAAAATGAATTTGTAAATGTGTCAAAACATTTTGCGCTTGCTGAGCAGAACAGTTAACAGGCAGCCTTAAGAAAGAACTGAAATTGCCTGCTCTACAAGCGCTAGACTTACTGTCGCACTCGCTGACTCAACTTTAAACACGTATTTTAACGGTAATTTCCCCTCATAAATCCCACAAAAACGGAAAATTTTCTGTAATTTATGGGGAAACATTTCCGTAAAAATGCGGATTTCTGGAATGTATGGGGGGGGGGGGGGGATTTTCGTTAAAATACAGAAATAGTACTGGCGTTTCGACTGCCAGTAGAATCTCCGTTTTTTAGTCCGTTTTTTTTTTTTTTTTTTTTCTTTTTTACAGTGTACAGCTTTTTTGACATTTTGATCCACAAAAGAAGACCAACTGAATAGTTTTCTTGTTTGAAGGAGGTATACAAGTTTGAAAAGTTATAGGATGATATCAGATAATCCGAGACATATGGGACTATTAGATACCTTTCAATACAAAAGAGTAAAAAGCTACTTCTCAGCCGTCCGGAAGAAAGCACTTCCGTGAAATTTCAGTTTTTATTTTCACCGATCAGGACCCTTAGACCCCAAACCAAACTCCCGTTCGAATGTTGATTTATATGCATGTACATGTATATCAATATATCTATATCTCTCTATGTACAGTCAGTATTTGATATATGGTCACTTATGCAGTCCTGAAAAATATGACCTTAGCGGGGTAACCTTATATGCTGTGTAAACTGGAATTTTACTTTAGACAATAAAATATTATTAATATGTTAGTTGTATTAGTAAAATAACGTACAAAGAAGCCATGAAGATGGAATTTATAAAAGAGGAGGTTTAAACAAGAATTTCTTTACACTTAAATTTTCGAATTGATGAGTATAGTATAGTAGTAAAACTTTCTTATTTATTTAAAATAATCTTATATGCATGTTTGTTTGTTTAGAGTCGTAGTTTTTAAAACTACTTTTTCTAATTGACGAAAGTATTTAAAATGTTCCTCTGTACCATCGAAATGAGTTAAAAACATCTCAGAATATTTATTATTTTGAAAGCTTCTGCTCGCGTTGTCGGTTTAGCTTCAGATTAGCTGTCTTTATCGTCGCTTCCATCAAGTGTTTATATTAAAAATTTCCGAAACGATTTACGGTATAGAAGCTTCACCATTAGTTGTGACCTCATTGTCTATAGCTGCATATGTTAGTTTGTCTTGTATTGTGCAGCCGGAATTCCGTATTTTTGTGCAATTTCAAATAGGGCACATCATTATCATTATCATCATTCTCGTCGTCATCGAACGATAATTCTTCACATTCTGGAATTCAAGCATGTCTAAAACATTTTTCAATGGTTCTTTTTTTTTTTGCCATATTTCAACTCTTTTCTACGTAACACTTGGCATCTGACACAGACACGTGAAACTTCTCTTTTTGAACTATTGCAGCAATGAAGTCTTTTAGAAGCAGCTTTCCTAAATTTATCTTAAAATTTTGAATAAGTCCTTGATCTAAGGGTTATGCAATACTAGTTCAGTTTGGTAGCGAGAAAATGAGTTCAATCAAATTTAAATTGGGAATTATGCAATGGATAATACAGTTGTCTGCGATGATAGCCACTTTTCATTTTTTCTGAAAAAATGTATCCAGACATCGAATTTCTTTTTTCTAAATACTTGTTGTCATCCAGGCCATTCATTTCACATCGAAGATACAGGTAGTTTTTCAGGAAGATTTGCAGTTTTTCTAAAACGAGGCATTAGAAATTTACCAATAACTAATGGAGTCAATTTCACTGAGCCATCCACATTCGCTTCTAATAAAAGACTCAATCTTTCTTTGCTCTTCTTCTCACTACTATATTTTTCGATCTTAAAAGTAACAGTTTTATCCGGCAAGAGAAGAAAAATCAGCCCGCATTAATCAAAGTTTAAAACATCACAAGGTTTGTACCTATTTCAAATGTCGCTCTATGCTGATTCCTTCCATGTTTTTACTTGTATACTGTCATAAACAACAGCAGTTTCACCATACATCTTTTTAAATGTAAAATTGTACCGTAAGTTAAACTTTGGTGACCACCCGTTGCTAGTAGTAAAATTTAGTTTTCCTAGTTCAGCAGCAATTTCCAAAGACTTTTCTTTAAAAATAATCCATGATATTGGTGCATTCTGAGATCTGCGTATTTTATTCAAATAAAAATAGCTTTCCCAACATTCTAAAATTTTAAAACACGTTCTCGCTTTCTCTTTTGTTTCATCACGTATTTTGTGTAAGAAGATTTGGACTCAACACGTTATTCAGTCCTCGTGAAAGTTGCTTTCGAAAGATTCGATTTTCAAAATTTTCTATTAATTTCTTTTTTTATGGAATTGTCATTTTTTTTTTCATTTTGCTAATATGTTGCATTCAGAAACGACAATCAACAAAAAAAGAGCACTTTATACGCCAGCGACAAATTATGAACAACCCAAAGACCTAGAAACACTTAATTTTCCATTTCTGTGCGCGGTGGATAATTCTTATTCGGTCACAAGGGGTGATGGCATGCTTTCCAAGAATCGGTATCTAAACCGGTGGTTGAAGGAGAAATCCCCAGATCTTTTGAAACTCTTTCCTGTCGGGAAGAGTTTCTCTTATCTCCTGAAACAGGAGTAGGCATATCAATCTTCGACCTTGGAAAGCTTTGATGAGGAAAAACGCGTTCTCCCCCATGTCCTGTATCCACCATGTTTGACTTTGACCGATAGTAGTCCAATCAGCAATCTCCATTCGGAACCTCCTTGGCTGCAACTATCAATAGTAGATTTTATTCGGCCAATGGTGTGCTGTGGCTTCTTTTGCCCCAGCTTGTATGTGCACATCTAGTCACGTGGTATTCAATATTATCACAATCTCTAAGGCCGAGTTTAGACGTCTGTTTTGCCTTCTTTGAAAACGTGTCCAGGAAACGCTATTAACACCCAATCTTCTAACTGTTTGCAGTTATTCACAAAAGGATGGGGAGATTCAGCAGTGAAAAGACGTTTAGAAGATTCGATGGACTTGACAGAAAGATTTTCTTCGTTCAGAATGTCTGTCTGTTTTCTTATAAAGCTATCAAAGATTAAAATCACCGCGTGACCACAAAAAAGCCCCCAACAGTTGAAAATAGTTAAATGATATGCCTATTTTGACCTTTACACACTTAAAAGAGAAAAATAAAAGAATAAAACTATTGGATTTTTCAATAAAGACTTCGACAGAAAGTGATCATATATCAGGTAGTAGCCATTAGAATCTGACAATATAGGCGCTGTATTTTAACACGTAATATATATCCAGCCAGTACGGACTTACGAAAAGTGACCTTATAAGAGAGTAACCATATAGCCGATACTGACTGCATATAGTATATCTAATGTTTGTCATGCTGTGCTCGATATTATACAAGGATTCTGGAGCATTTTATCTTTCATTTGTATCTAGAAAAATGGCTGCGATATAACAGTTTGAAATACTAGAGTGCCTGACATTTTGAAACAATCTGATTGTTGTTATACTGTAACACTGATATTTTTTAACTGATTTGAGTACAAGACGTACCAAGATCACAACCGACATCGTTGGCCAGTTTCATCCGTCATGTTATTTAAAAATCGCGTCCTGAAGAAGAAAATATAAAAATTTTAAATTAAAAAATATATACAAAATAATTATAAATTCAAAAAGTTTTTTCTTTTAAGTATTTGGCCTTGATCCGAGAATTTTAGAGCATTTGAAAATCAATCTCTATTTTTTTTTTTTTTTTTTTTTTTTTTTTTTTTAATGGCTGAGATTTGGCTGAGATGCTATCAGTTTGAAATTCTAGAGAGGCTGACATTTTGAAACAATCTGATTTTTATCATACTGTAGCACTCGTATTTATGAACCAATTTGGATATGACTGAGCATGTGTGCAGGACATATGAAGGTCTCAACCGAGTTGGTTGACCAGCTTTACCCGCCATCTAGTTTCAAAATGATAGCCTGAAGAGTAAAAAAATTAACACACACACACATATATATATATATTATATATATATATAAGAATTAGAAATTCAAAAAGGTTTCCTTTCAAATGTTTTTCCTTTTTACAAGGATTCCAAGTCATTGTTTTTGCTTCTATCTTTAAAAAAGGACTGAAAGATAGCAGTTTGAACATACAAATAGGTGGCCATAAATAAAGCTAACTTTGCGATATATAACAATTTTTTTTCAAATTCGGATACAATTTAAATATTGATGAAAACAATTAATCTTTTATAATCGAATTCCACGCATTATAGCTCCGTGTGTTTTAGTAAAATTAGCTGCTTTCATAATAACGGAAAATAAGGAAGCTACCTTTTCCTTTCGGAGCAAGACGGAAGTAGCTCTTTCTTTGATTTCGTACACAGTCATTCAAAGTAACCAGTGTTCAGGGTAACCATTCAGGGTCTTTCATCCATTGGTTGTAACTTTGTACCACTTCTTAATTTTCAATACGTTTACTTCAAAAGGCTGAATAATCTTCAGTGCTACACTTTGTGGGCAAGATTATAAACTGGGCTTCCTACTCTTTAATTTTGACCATAAATTGGCAACATTATACGCAATTAATTGCAAAATCCAACTATTATTGTGAAATACCACTTTCAAGTTAATTTTGATTTCTGTTTGGAAGTTGTTGTAATCGAATTTAATTTTTTATAGTAAGTAACAATATACTCATTTATGAGACGTATTATTATCTAAATGTTATAAATGTGTTAATATATTGCGATTATCTAATTACTAATAGTCAGTAAAATGTAAAATTAGAAGACACTACCATTTTACCTTATTTTCAGTATAACTTTAAGCCGGCTCAATGTTAGGCATATGTTTATTGTTTACTGAGTATAGGTACTACTAAAATATTATATGCAGAATAAAAATGTAAGTGAATGTATGCATTTAACCGAAGTATGTGCAGATAATAAAAGGCATATCCGGATAAGCATTGGAAACATGCCTTTCATCAAATTTCCTAATTTTTTCTCCCCCAGATTCAGCTACCTATCTGACAATATATTTCCACTATTATCATTTTATTAATAGGGATATTTTATAAGATAAAAATGTTTTTTCTATTTTGATAAAATCCAATTTTGTCAACAACTACTGCACCCACTTTCATGCCATTAACGGGGGTTATATAAATACCAAAGATGTATCGCTAGGAATTTTGTATAATTTTCTGATCATAAATCTATGTAAAATAATGATTAAAATAATTATAAATATAAAAATCACATCTTATGGTTATATGAAAATAACATTTTCTTGTCGAAAATCCCCCATATGTGCCCGTATATTATATATAAATGCCGAAAGTGTGCATTGGATATAACTTGTAAATATTTTCAAAAATATATGTTAAATACATAATATTCATTTAAAGACATTATTTGGGGCAGAGCTGTTCAAATTTGATATTCATACATTCGACCAGGGATGCTAGTTTCGCCTCAAATTTTAATCCGATATTTTAAATTCATGCCGGAAATTTCCAAAGAAGAATTTTACTTTCTGTGATGGTTAAATCTCTCTTAATAAATAAATCACAAAGTATTATTCTTTATTTCTGGTATGGACACTCAATTTCTGAATAAAAATGGAAGCCAAAATGGCACCCTACATTCGACATTTTTAAATTCTTGTTTGAATAATACTAGTACTAGTACGTACTACTGTAACTTTGGATATATTAATGAGTTAAAACTTCCAAAATTGTTTTTTACTGCATTTTTATGATTTATATAAATAATAAACAGTCTGAAAATGGAGGAAATGCGGATCAAAGTTACCCTGAATGAGTGTACTCTTCTATAGATTCTAATAAACCCGCAACGGTACATATCCACTTTAAAGATAAGACTAGAGGTCCTCTCAAGACGCGTCTCCTGTAGATGACAATGGGCAGGTAAAAATTTAATAAAGAAACCTGATTATAATTTTTTTAATGCTGCTTTTAAGGCTGCAGAGTACCCTAAAAATGATAAAAATATCGAACATTTTTTTATTGAATTTTTTAATTGTCTATACGGTTGTGAATCATGACTCCAAATTGTTGTAAAGATATTTGAATTTTTCTGAGTGTTCTCAGAATGTTCTGAGTGTTCCTTTACAAACTTTAAATGCATTTTCTCAGACTTTTATTTTTGTTGATGTTAGTGCATTCTAATCCCCGAGGCTTTTTTTCTGTTGCAGATGGAGTCTTGAATTTTTTTTCAGACACATATATGTATATGTACTACAATAATTAGTGTGGATTTAGGTCTGAGGGTATTATTTATTATTTTTTTTAATGTCAAAGTTAATATTTCCAGAATTTTCGTGTTCTTCTTCAGGTTTCGCGCTACAAAAATAAATATGGAATTATGAATAAAAATGAAGTTACATCTTCAATTCCATACTAAATTTTGCTCCCAATAATCCAATGAATATAAGTCACTTAAAATAACTAAAAAATATTTAAAATTAAAAATGTTATAAAAGTTTTTAAAAACTTCAAATTTTACAAAAAATTTTAAATAAAAAAAAGAACGGTAATTGTTAAAATGATTTTTTTTTTTTTTTTTTTTTTTTTTTTTTTTACCAGAATTAGTTTAATTTTATAATATCAAACAAAGTCATTAGTTATTTTTAATGTAACTGTCTCCAATTTTTTTTTGATAAAAGGTACTGTGTAGCCTTAAAATACTAATTTTCATTTCATAAATTCAACAATTAAGTTTCAGTTTAGCACTGTGATATTTTATATCTTAAAATAACTTTTTAATGTTTACACCTTTGACACTTAAATAATGTATAACAACGAGGTACATTTTTAGGTCCGTCCGTAATTATATAAATATGTAACACGTATAGTCGTACTCTTGTCCGCCAGTCTATTCGCCTATAACAGCGCAAAAACAAACCCAACCGAATGGTTTGAAATTTAATATATATAATTGTTGCAGAATTTTATCGCGTCATTTAAAATTTTACAAAAATCTAATCAAAACTTAAAAATATGTTAATAAAAGTTCTCTTCATTCTATTAAATCCTATCATACGTAATGCATTTATAATATCACATGATAGGTAATGATTATAGGTGCCATGTTGATGACGGCCTTCTAAACATGGAGTCCTATTATTTCCGTGTTAGCTATTGCACCAAGATCTGAATATTTATAAAACTAGCTATAGTACAAACGCACATCATTTGCCAAGTTTGATGTGCAATTTCTAATTTGTTTTATTATTGAAATATTTCGAAGTTATTTAAGAATTATAAAAATAATCATATGAAACAACAATAAAATCAATTATGATCCACACTGCAGAAATTTTTGTAAAGTTTTGTTTTAAGAAAAAGCATTTTCCTAAGATGTTAGAATCATTATTATTTTACTTTCTCTCCAGTAAAGTTAGAATTTTATAAATCAGTTTCTTTAAAAATACATTCTCTCATTTCACGAAGTTTCTTACGTATAGTTGTTTATCTTACATTTTACTCAATTTGTTACCGAAGCTTTTTCAAAATTCAATGGCAGGTAACACCTTTTATCGTTTTACTCACTTCGACTGCAACGAAAAAGATAAACACAACTTATATTAAAAAAAGAAATTTTTTAGAAAAAGGAGTTGCTTATATTTTGTGTGAGTTATTTTTATAGGGTTTATTTTAATCTTAAAATATCAAAAATATATTTGCATTTCATGTTATTTTTCTTATGAAAACTAAAACAGAATGTAAATTCAGAAATTATTATCATAAAATGTCGTTCTGAACGAGTTATAAATTTGAAGAATTTTAGATAGGTGACGTTAAAAAGCTTTCAAAAGACATAAGTTTCACTTATGTGTAGCAAACTGATTTTAAGAAATCAAGTATAAAATGCATCATGTGTTTAGAAAAAGTAAACAATTTTATTACATTTTAGTTGCATTTAAGTTTTCATTGAATTATCTCAAGTTCTATCTATTTATTACGTATATGTAATAGTAAATTTTAATAAGAAATTAAATAGGTAAATTTATAAAATAAGTAATATTTAAAGTTAACAACAAAAAAAAATCTAAAATAAATTAAAATAATAAATTAATTAATTATTTAATTAAAAATATCATAAATAAATAGATCAATAAAATAAATAATTTATAATTTATAATATTAATAGATAATAATTAATATTAAAAAAAGCAAGTATTTACCAAGAAAATTAGTAGATGTAAAAAAAAAAAAAATAATAATAAATTGAAAAGAAAATTAGATGTAAGTTATTTTGTAGCTCATTTCTTTTATACGCAACAGTTTCATGTTTTCTTTTTTTAATTTTGGAAGCATTTAATTTAAAATAATCTATTTAAACAATGAGATTAAAACTATACGCAATTTGATGGACTTCAAATTAGGCATATTGTCGAAATTAATCTCCTAAAACTATTTGAATTCTGACCTATGATTTTTTAAAACCATGAATCGATTTTTAATATACAAATCAAAAACTACCGCTCTTTCTGTCATGTAGCTTTTGAGTTGTGCTTAAAAAACTAAAATCATACCAATCTGTTTTACAACGACTACTAATTAATTTAACAGTATGAGTTTCAAATTTTTAACCCTCATAATTCCTAAACTATTTGACAGAATATCTTCCCGTTTGGTATTCAAAGGTGTAACTTATCACAAAGGCTAATTATGATGGCAAAGTTAAATGTTTGTGTTGGAAGTTTCAGAGTTTAATACAATCTTATACTAAGACAAAAAACATTTTTTCTGTTAAGTGGGTAATTTCCGGTCAAATGCCTGTTTTCGTTTTTTTTCTGAATAATTTAGTTATTAAGTGGGGTAGTTCTGCTTTTTTTCCGTTAACTATGCACATTCAGATGTATTAAACTTAGTATTTGCTTCTCTTTTGAAAGGTTATCAATTACTGTTGATAAAAAAAAAAAAAAAATCTAAAAAAATGTTTAAATACACAATGTCACTTCTATCATTAGATCTATAAATTGAGACATAAATATATCCTGTACATTAAATTTTGCAATTCAAAAATATTTATATGTTACATTTTCCAAAAACTCGTTTACTAACATAATTTTTAAATATTAACATACTTTTTACTATTCTTGTGTAAACATAAAAAAATTGTTATATTTTTTAAATTTTGTTTTACTAAATACTAATTTATTCTAAAATGTAGTCTTGAATACGTTCGCTTTTTAAGTCACAAATATTTTTTGCAACTTAAAATATATTAATTTTTTTTAAAGCTTTTATTCCAATATTTTTTCATTGTGACTGTTTGTAAAACAAGTAAAAAAAAATTAAAATTTATAAAATAAATATTTGACAATATTTTGAATGCCTCAACCTCAACCTCAATCGGCAAACTAATTTTTAATTTAATTTCTCAATTTACTGCATATAAAGAGTAATTTAATTTTACTTTAAAAATTAACTTTAAAACTTCTGGTATTCTAACACTTTTGTATTAAAAAAAAAAAAAAAAAAAAAAAAAAAAACTGGTGTGAAATTTTATATTATTTAATTTTTTTCTATCTTCTTTATTTGCTGTGTAAAATAAACTGGGTTTGATTTCCCCGGACTATTGCTGTATTTTTCTTCTGAAAACAAATATTTATCGGAGAATGGATGAACAATGTTTGTTTTATCATTGTATTATTTCTCATATATAATGTACTGCTTGAATTTCAAATTCAAAAAGAATTTTTTTTTTGTTGTTAGGGATAAATATTTGAATGGTTTTTAATAAATCCTTCTTTGATTATCCAAATGAAGACATGTTTTCGGAAATTTATAATTAATTTAATAATAATATACATAAAACAAGTAATGTGCACACGAACTTCTTCCTTTTTTGTGTTCCTGATCTATTAGAATTCGTGTACAGATTTCTATTGGAATGCTGAATTAGAAAAAAAACAAAGTACAAAGGGAAAAGCATCTTGAAAAAATAAACAAAAAAAATTTAGAAATTTTGTATGAGATGTCTCAAAAAGATTGAAAATCAGTTTAATTGTTCACCTGTTAGAAATTATATTGTAAAAGGAAATGTTCCTTAGGCAGGTCGCATACTGAGACGACAGGTGTAAAATAAAGTGCGACTTAGGAGAAAAAACAGGTCGAAATAAAGGAGAAAGCTCTTCAAAACTGTTTTATTTCCCCGCAATCATGCAACATATTGCATATGTCGCCTCAAAGTGCGACCTGTCTTAAACTAGAAGGATATAATATAATCACAAACATACAATAACATCTTTAGAGTTACCCACAGCTTCGAAAAGTGTTCGTTATATTTAGAAATCCTAGGAACCAATAAATTTTGGAGATTTAAAAAAGCATTTATAAACACAAAGTTTTTCTTTTTTTGCTAAAACCGATTTTTGGAAATGTTGGCAAGTAGTTTTTGTATTGTATATCGGTTTCAGGGTGCTGTCATTTCTCAAATGCATTTTTCTGTTTTACAGACAAACATGATAAATAAATAACAATGACGTTAGTATTAAAATTTATATTATTTTGTAAATCTTGTATGTATAACTTTAGTTACTGAGCTGATAACTTTCACTTGATAATTTATAAAAGTCTAAAAAGCGAAATTTCGGTTTGAGAAACCAGATTAATACACTATAAAAAATATTTCATACGTTTACAAAAATCAGTAGTAGCAAAAGAAACTTTTTCTTAAAATGTTTTTTTTAATTTTTAAACTATTTTTTTTCTGGCATTTGTATAAATAATTTGTATGATAACATTTCGAAATCATAATTAACCTGGAATAGTTTATTGTAGAGTTTCGTTCGAAATTACATTAATTTTTACTAGATACATAAAGTGGTGGTATTGTTTTTTACTAGAAACTTTAGTCTTTTTTTACAGTGTTTTCAATGTAAATTGCAAAAGAGTTTAATAAAAGTTAGGTCGTAAGATTAAATCTATGAAAACTTCCTCATCAATGAAAAAGAAAATACCCTTTATAAATTTTTATACGATCGCCGTATGCAAATTGATGAATTAGAAATTTATCTTACTAGTGTAAATGCCTGTCCAAGGACGGTGGGTAAAAATTGTGTTTTTCACTTAAAATTAAAAAAAAAACTGATAAAAATAATTGACAATATGGAAGCGTTCAGATGAACAATGTTCGGCTTGTTTGTGTTCTAATAAACACACTATTAGCATTTACAGTACATCTGGGTAAACCAGGCTTTTCGGCTATTATACCATAACAAAATTAAGATTCCTTAATAAAACAAAAAATTAACAAATAAGCAATAAAACTATGAATTTTAAAAAAGTCTTCTGTGCTGCAACTATTGAAATAATACTAATAATAATTAATAATTTTTTTAAATAACACTTTGAAACTGTATTTTTATCGCCCCCCCCCCCGTCCCTCCAAAAAAAATTAAATTTTAAAGAATTAAAAGCCTCAGTGTGTTTTAAATCTGCCAATAAAACTTGTAAGCAAAAGACGAAAGCTATTTTTATTCAAGGATAAGTTTTATAAATGCCTTTTAGTGCTAGACAGACATATATTAAAGTCACTACAATTAAAAATAGGCATTATCATTTTTTCTTCTTTGTATTACAACTCTTAAAAACTATATAAATATCTGAAAAATTAAGATTTTTAGGAAAGAGTGAAAAGCATTCATAAAACTTACATGTGAATAAAAATAGCAATGGGTATCCTTTTTCATTCCTTTCAACGAAGCTTTTCGCCATTTTCACTTTGAAAACGACCGCCAAAGAACCGAAGTTTTGGAACCGTTTCGACCTTGTTGAGAACGTGTTTCTCTAGTGCAGGAGGGAGCGTGGATTTGTTCTTCTACCAGATCGGGAGAACATAGTTAATTTGTTTATAGAAGTTGTTTGCGCCGAGAGAAGTATACATCCATGGTTTAATTTTTTTTCAATGAATCAAGTGAATGACTCGCTACCGTTTGTTGACGTTTTGCTCTAACGTATGCTTTTAACTCGAGTTCTGAAATTGTTTTTCAACTGCGCAAATCATTCAAGTTTTGTTAGTTTTGAATAAATTATGTTGAACAGAAAGGTTTTCAGGTAGAAAAGATTTGTATTTAGGCAGATGAGTTTTCTGTTACACATCTCAAATCGTAATTAAGCCTAACGTGGCTCCATCTCATCGGAGACTGGTAAAATCGATGGGTACGACCCCGGATGTGTTACACTGCTCTTTAATTATATTAGATTGTTTTGCGATAGGCTTAATAAAAAAACTAAATACATGTATCCTTAAAACTGAATGAGCTACGCTTAATTTGAAAATGACCATTGTGAATGGAGGCTGTATATCTAATTGGAAATATGAATTAATGGGATATTCCAAGAAAATACAAACACAGATGCTACCATGTCGCATTTGGCTTTAATAATACAATAATAAATGCTTGCAGCATTATGAGTGGGAAAGAACTACAATAGATTAAAAGAAGATACAACAGCACAGCACAGTTATTCATAGTTATGCATTGAATATGAGAGAAAAAAGTGAAATTATTTATGAATTACTTTTTTCAATTGAGTTTCTTGGATTTGAAACTTCATTAATCTTCTTATAAGGTATTCGTCGGTCTGTTGTTTTATTTAGATGCAACTTTTTCCACAAATGTTGACTAACTCCCGATTTAAAGAGCAGCGTCATAAATTTGTGAATATTTTATATTTTTACTGATGAAGTTGCATTTAAATTGTTTTGAAAATAGTATTAGTTACCAAATTTCTTTTATCATAAATCAGTTAATTTTAAAAATAGAAGTAATAAGTTCTTTGTAATGATCTTATCAGAGGAAACGGAAGAAAATCCTTATGGACCAATTTTGTCTAAATTTGTCGGGTAAAGTTGTAAATGTCTAAAATTTTGGAAATTAATCAGATGACTAATACTAATGAATTAATCTTATTCCCTACTTCATTTAAAAAAAAAAAAAACATTGAAATTTGCATTACATACTTACCCTTGTGAGGCATGTTATAGTGCGTATCAAGCTTTTTGTGAAAACCTGTATTATACACTGTAAAAATTTTTGTCGCGTGTTAAACAAATTTTCGGTGTTACAAATGCTCAAATTATATAATTTTTTTTTCTGCCTAGTAGGAACTGCTCGGATTAGGAAAGTAAGTCTTTACAGCATAGTATCCCTCAAGTACCCTTTTATTGAGGTGTTAAAAAACAGCATTCGGCCGGAGCTACACCCGCCAAAAAACGCGACAATAGGCAGCAATCCCATAAATATAACTACGAAACAAACTGAGTCTAAGATCGGCTCTGCCAGGAATCCCCCAATTGCGAGCAAGACACTGGAAAGGCTTCAGTTACGTGGTGCGTTAGGACTTATACAGGAATGGTCTCTCGCTGCAAGAAAACAGATTTCCAATGCTACACAGAGCAATGAAGGACAATAGTTGCTAGCCGGATAAAGATGAGGTGCCAGAAAAACACCTCCGCGGCAAGAGGTCGTTTTTCTCAGCCAGAGTGATACTCTATGCTCGACAGGGGAGAGAGGTGAGAGGAAGTGTGTACACACCGACGTGTTCCCTGGGATAAATTAGAGAGGTGGTTAGGTGGTCATATATGTTTTGAATTTCCTCCTAAGGAGTGGAGAGTGAGAATATTTGTGTGCCATTTTTAGTAGGATTTTGACTGTACGTGAAATACAATTTGCTTGACATTGTGCAGTGAAAATATGGGTGCGACGCTTTACCTTGTCCACTGCATTCTCATCGTTATGAAAATGTACATTTAAATTTTTGTAGATGGTGGCGGAACGGTTCATGATCAATAAGAAAAGCTATAATGCATCTAGTGGGCTAATATAGTGTATAGGAGACATCTTGGACTAGAATATCAGTGTCGGTATTTTGTTGAGGTGATCCAGTGTATTTTTCAATATTTGAGTATATATGTTTTTAGCGATCGTTTGAAATAACTAGTTGGTTATCGATATTAGTCTTTTATCTGACTTCTTTTGCTAATGCGTCGGCCAGCTCGTTGCCAAATATGCTCTTGTATATATAATCCATAACTTTAAGTTATTTACCCCATTATCAGGTTTTACTTTATTTTCTATGTGCAGCAATACTTTATTTTGTATACATCCTTCATATATTTAAAAGCATTTTCATTTTTTTAATGTTTTCTTTATTTATATTAAAAAAGGCCACATCATTTTAAATTGTTTTTTAAAACTATATATTATTTTACAGTTCTATATAAAAAAACATTACATTTAACTTCACTTAGTATTCCCTTTTACTATCCATTTATATATTTTGTATTTCGTCCCCCCAACACATCTTTATTTAATCTACTAAGAAATGATGTTGAAAAATACCCAGAAGTACAAACAGCGGGAATTTACAAAATTAAAGGAAAAAATACTGAAAATGAAGAAATAAAATATATTGGCATGACAAAAAGAAAGATAAGTGAAAGATTAAAAGAGCATATATATGATTTAAAAACCAAAAGCCAGAAAACCGCTACTTCAAGACTAAATATAAGAACCCCCTTGGACTTAAACACAATAACAGTGGAAAAGTTAGCTAATTATAACAACTTCCAGAGCGTATTACTACGAGAGGCAATAGAAATTGATTTAGAGCATCAGAACTTATGTAACGATATGACACATGCTACGCTAGATAACAGATGGAAAAAAAATTTACATGAAGGGGAAATTTTGAAAATAAGGGGGAAAAGAAAGGGAAAATGGAAATGATCTCAAGCCAGAAAAACTTCGAATCTTTAGTTGAAACTGATGACGCTCTAGTGAAGGGTGAAAACGTTATTTCTCTTTATATGATGCAGCAAGCATAATAGTATACATCTGAACTTATGATGAATTTAGTTAACTAGAAAAACGTTGGGATAAAAAGAAAGAACTATGAATGTTGGAAAATAATATAGTAAGTTATATATGAATTTTAGAACTTTATATGTTTTTAAGGATTAAATGAAATTGAAAATTTTAAATAGACAAGAATGGAAAATAGGATAATGTGTTAAAATAACTTATAAAAGAACGAACTTTTATAAAAAGATACTTAGAAGAAATGATAATTTTATTATGGAAAATGAAGAGTTTTTATAGACTTAAAACTATATCCACAATTTTGGAATGGATTGAACTGTAACTTTATGAAATATTTGTGAACGGACGAAATACAAAATATATAAATGGATAGTAAAAGGGAATACTAAGTGAAGTTAAATGTAATGTTTTTTTATATAGAACTGTAAAATAATATATAGTTTTTAAAAACAATTTAAAATGATGTGGCCTTTTTAAATATAAATAAAGAAAACATTAAAAAAAATGAAAATGCTTTTAAATATATGAAGGATGTATACAAAATAAAGTATTGCTGCACATAGAAAATAAAGTAAAACCTGATAATGGGGTAAATAACTTAAAGTTATGGATTATATGTAAAATACAGGTTTTAAATGGACAGATTTATCTGTGAATAACTTATTAATATGCTCTTGTATGCCAATTAGATAACGTCTTACATGAGTTATGACACTTTCCTTGATGTTAAGACCGAGTGAGTGTTTCTGTTTAGCTCTATGGGAATTTACTGTTTGCAGCTTAGGCAGACTTTCGCTAAATATATATCAAGTGTAGGGTTGTGTGCTTGGAGGATAGCGCATGCATCGACTTTGTATACTGTGTCATTGTTGTCCAGTCTGAATCTCGACAGGTGGATGATTGAAGCACCTTCCACTACACAGTAAGCTGGTAACTCACCGGTTGCCGTTCGAGATCCATCATTAAGAAACTGTCGTCATTGTGGCAGGTGTCAATATATTGCAATCTGTATTTACTTAGAGGTTTTGTTTTTTCTCCACTGTCAACCGTGGACTATTCGTCGAATGCCTAAGGCTTGAAAATTGTTTTCTAATTTTGGGTATGTGAAAGATTTAGGATTCTGCTCTTTTTGTATTCATAATAATATAGATAAAGCCTGTAAAGATATTTATTGGAATTGTTGAGAAGGTTTTATAGCCTTTTGATAATTGTTGTATGAATATTCTCCATATGGATGTTAAGTTTTGGTTTGTTAGTTAAACACTCTCCCAAATTCCAGCCACATAAAGAATTCTATAAATATATTTTATAATATATTTAGCATGTTATTGTTGAACCCCCTTTATTCCCGCTGTTTTTATGCTTTGAAGTGGTGTTTGACTTAATTGAGTTTGAGTTTTTTAAGAACTAATTCTAACTTTTGGAGCTCTTTGAAGCAAAGCTTCAAAAGTTGCAAGGTGATTGCATCATCTTATAGTTGCAGCTACCGCAGCACCAAAAGTTGGTTCAAACCAAAACAAATTTTGTAACAGTGTAGCTTCTTTGTCATAACATGCGTCGTTAAAATGCTCATTCAAATATTTACCTTTCTTATATTTTGATATTTTTTTATTTCTCCCCAAAAATATGTTCAATTTTAAATGAATTGTTTATATACTATGTTGTGTATGTTTCAATTAGAATAGTTGAAATAGTCTACCGGTATTTCAATGAGAAAGTGGTACTATTATGTGCATAAATAATAATTTCGCGACAAATATATATATTCATCTTCTTTGTATTTATCTTTCCTTAATTTTACATGTTTTCGCTTTTGTGGCATGTTCGTCAAAATCACTCTTTTTCTCTTGTATCTTATTTTGTGCGATGTAACTAGCAGTTACTATACCTGGTGTTTATTCTAAAATGACAATAAATGGCTTAAATTTTATAAATGATAAAATAATTTGTAATCCGGGCTTTTTAGTTGCAGTTCATATATATTATATTTTAATTACAAAAAGAAGATATGATTAAATTTTTGTTTTCTTGTAATGTTTTTTATATAAATTTATACACAATTTTATTTTCTCTGCATATTGCTATGGAGATAAGTGTTTTTGAGTTTGCTTTCCAAGAACTATTATTTATCATATAAAACTGAATGAAAAATGTTTTGTTTTATCATTCGTATTTGCATTTGTACAATTTGTTTTGTATCATGTTGCACATCAATTCTCATAAATTGTTTCATGCAATTTGGTTTTCAAAAACTGAAAGAAAAATGATTTTCTGTAGGAATAAATATTTTTCTGGCGTCTGACATTTACCTTATTTCAGGTATGAATCTGTAAAAATATCTGGACTATAGCGTTTCTGTATTAAATTAATACCATTTGTATAAAAGACGCAATATGTATGCAAATTTACTATGTTTTTGAGTTTTTATACGTTTGAATGTTTCCACTGATTTGTATCAAAATAATATGTTATGCAAAGAGAAAAGAGCATTTAAATATATTTAAATGTTTAAAAAAGTAAGCAAATAAAAAGTTGATGTAGTTGCTAATATTTAGTTGAATTAAATTTTATAAAAAACAAAGTAATTTTATGTCTACGATTTTTATTTACAAGTAATGAAGGGGAGCCTGGGGAGGGTTGACCTTTTTTTTTAAAGTTCATTTTATTTTTTAAATATTAATACTAGAATAAAGTTTCACATAACGTTTCACAACCGTATGCAATCGGTTATCAAAATAAAATTGCGAAATATGTGTAATATATAAGTTACTTCAAAAAAAGAATTGATTTGAGTCTTGAGTAAATAATGGTTCAAGGCTCCCCATATATCTGAGTTTTAACCCACTTTATTTTGTATTGAAATATCTGTTAAGAAAAATAACATCAGTTAAAAAAAATCAGAATAAATTTAGGATACATCGTTTAATTGTTATTAAAAATTATTTGGGAAAATATGATGTGTAACCAAACCTTCTTAGACGAAATCGCAAGGCCCAGGGTAAAATTCTGTTTTAAACAACCACATTTTGTGATACTGGAACTGGTATTCATGTGTTTGGCTCCATCTTACTGTGTTCATTTCAGTGAAAATTGTCTATATGCATTCCCAAATTTATTATTATTATTATTATTATTTATTAATGTTTTGTTCTTTTGAAGCTGCATGGACATCTAACTTATCATTAACATCTCTTAAGACTGCTGCTTTCATTCTTTCTAGTCTTTCTATTTATCTATTTTAATTAATATTTAAATGAATTAAAAGTACCTATCAGCTTTCATATTTATATTTCCTTAAATTATTTTTTGTTGCTATAGAAATTTTCCACATCTTCATCAATTTTAATGATTTCACTTTCTATCATCCCATCTTACTGTAGCTTTACAGAATATGTTTACTTACTTTTACAAATATAAAAATTAACCATTCATTAATTTTAAAAGACTTTTAATTAAGAGAGCCTTGACCGACTGGTCAACCCTACCTCATATTGATTGAGTCAAGCCTCCCCACCTAGTCATTTTGTAAAGAATAGCACATGGTTTTGTTAAGCCTAATTTACTGCACAAATTTTATGTCTGGAATAAAAGCTCAATACTTCTTGCATTATTTAAAACCTACTTACTTAAATTTCTATGATATATTTCATCCGAGAAAATCTTACAAAATATCTCTAATAAACACACTTTTTAAATGAAAAACTTTTTACAATTGATTTTTTTCACATTTGCTTCAGTAATCTGCGTGAAAGAAAGACTATTGTTTATGAATTCCAGAAGCTTTGGTTTCCCCTTATTGATATAACTCTGATATTCTTTTAAATACGAAAAATGAAGGGTGCGTCAAGCCTTCCCAGTCTCCCTATATTGTTTTCTTTATTTAAAAAAGTTGTTTTACTTACTCTTTGTAATATTACACATTTTTTAAAGTATGTATAACTTTCCATTGTTTATTTTTCAGTTTTCTCTGTTAAAAATATTATTAAATTTATTCTATGTATTGCTAGGGATGTGCAAAATTGTGGGATTTTGTTTTTCAAAAAATAAATATTTACCTTATAATTCTTTTAAAAATATTTTTCATTAAATTTTGTTTCATAATTTTTGCGTTATAACATTTTTTTAGTGATAAGAGATCATCGTCTTCTGTTTTTAAATTCTTTCGTTTAGTAAATGGAAACATTTAAAGGTCTCTCAGTAGTTTTTTTAGAAGAAACAAAATTATGTTTATAAAAATAAATTATCTGATTAAATTAGCATTATAAAATGTATAATTCTTAATAATTTTTTTTATTTATTTACAGCAGCTAAATTACACACCAAATTATTAAATATCAAATATTAAATTATTTATTCACATATTTAATATTTAAGTATTATTAGTTTGTAATTTCTATCTGTTCGTTTATATTAGAA
This sequence comes from Maratus speciosus, assembly GCA_963932465.1. Taxonomy (NCBI): domain Eukaryota; kingdom Metazoa; phylum Arthropoda; class Arachnida; order Araneae; family Salticidae; genus Maratus; species Maratus speciosus. The sequence continues at coordinate 353,288,537 of OZ010799.1, read as the reverse complement.
TAGAGGATTAAAGTAAAACATTAAGAAACGATAAAAGCCTATTTTATAACCTCTCTTGTCTACAAAAAAAGAACAATGATTTTAAATTCATTGTATTTCTGGCAAAGTAATGTGTACATACAATGTTTTTAGAAATTATCCTTCTATATATATAAAAAAAGTTTTTATTTGGAAATGGACCAATGAAAATCTGCGTAGATATTCCGGGTAGATCCACATCCAATTTCAATGCTTAAGCATGGCCTTTCGTCGTTAATATTAAAAAAACTGTTGCATACAAAAATATGAAAATCGGTGGTATTATAGAGAAATGTTTGATAAACACGCTGATGCAGACAATTTTCAAATCGAAGAATTATTTTAAGAGATATTTAATGCTAAAGTTGGACAAAATCGTTCCATTAAAAAAGTTTTATTGGAGCAAAAACTATACATGAGAATTTAATCATTTTTAGATCATTTTATACGTTATAAGTTCCCGGTGTGCAGATTGTATTTATTTTTCTTATTTGACTCATTTTTTGAGGTTTTATTTCAATTTTAAATTCAAATTTTCAGCATTTCGAGAGATATTTTTTACAAATTTTAGAAAATGTTATCAATTTAAACTGTTGCCAGTTGTATAAACAGCGCAAACAATAATGTGTTTACTTCAAATAAAAAAAATATTTTACACTTGACTATTATAAACAGAAAATATAAAAAGCAGTAACTCTTTGAAAATTACGTCATAAAAATTATAATTTCACGTGAATTTTAAAAGAGACAGAATATTGTAAAATAATAAATTCATAAACATGCGTTATAAGTCTTAAATAGGGGAATTTACGTCACATTTACGTCACATTACACTTATTATATAAAACGAACAAAAAATAATGTTGCAAAACAGTTTAAATTTAAAAATTGCTCGAGACATTTATTTGGTCTTTTAAGATGATCATAATATTTCATTTCTAACAAAAGTATTTTTACGTGAATATTAACCCGAGAGTAGTCGCGACGTTTTTTAGAACGTTAGTAGTCGCGTTCGGTCCATTTGCCGCCGTTACCAGCAGGCCGAAAACGAAGGGGAAACTTGCCGGTGTTATCAGATGATCGAAAACGGATAACGTAGGGTGAAAATATTGACTGAACGTTAAAAGATTACAGCAATTATTCATTTTACAACCTTTTACAGCAATTATTTATTTTGCTTAAGTGTATATTCAGTTGGCATCGAGATAAATGATTTTAATATCTCTTTCTTCGTTTTGCATAAATGCTTAAAAGTAAATAGTAAATGATTTCATTAAATATCTGATGTTACTATGAATCAATAATTATAGGAAAACATTTACTAATATGAATCTAAATTCATGATAGGTTTTTTTTTTTTTTTTTTTTTTTTTTGGAAGGACAGAATCAGAGTCAGGTAGATTTTTTTGATACTCCGGCACTCTATATCTTTAATAAAATAAAATTAATAAATTTAGCATCAATATATTACACTGACATTAAATTGAACAATTAAACTGAAAATAAAAATGGAACCTATGACATGCAACAGAAAATCAAATACAATACCACTAATTCACCAGCATATTGCAGACGATTAATTCATTTAAAACATATGAAAAACCATCAAATTTTATGCCATAAACAATTAAAGACAATATATATATATATATAAACTTTATGTACATTGAAAAATAAGGAAAATGACTAATAATTATGAATCACAAATACCACATAAACCAAATATTATTAAAAATGTATAATTATATATATATATAATAAAGAAAAAGGTAAAAAATACTTAACTTCGAAATTATAAATGTAAAATGTTGTAACTACGTTTTATTTCTTTATTTATTTATTTTGTGGGGTGTCTGTGTGTGTATGAGGGGAGAGGGGGGGGGGGGCTCTCGAGATTTTGTGATTAAATCCATTTTTCAAATGAAAATGCACGATTTGTACTTTTTCTGCGTATTTCCGGGTGGGAGCAGCGCCCTTGAATAAAAACTCTGGATACGAACTTCGCTTATATAAAGTAAATAATAAATAAGTTATTGAAATTATATATTTAATTTAAATACATTTGCAATTGTAAATTTAAATCCTAAGATGGATAAATTATTTTAATTTGAAAAGTTCATCTTAATAAAGATGTATTTTACAGAAACTATTTAATTAAAATAAATATTCAATTGTACATTTCACAATAAGGTATTAATGTTATAATTTATTGTTTTATAATAACGCTCATTAAAATAATAAAAACAATAAGAAAATTTTCTCCGAAATTATAAATATGCAGCAATAATTTAATTTAAATGAATTTTCTGTCATATTCTGGAAAACATTATTCTGAAAAATAGTTTGATCAATTGATGAAGGACAACAAATTTAAATTTGTTAGATACTGTCCCCAAGCCTCTATTGGATTTCAATAATAATAATAATAAAACATTTTCTGCGGCATTGTTAAAAAAAAGTGTTTTTACTTACAGTATGAAAATTTAAAAATAGATAAATTTTAGAAAAATACTTAAAATATTTTTTAAAATCATAGTATAAAAATTCACTGAATTATCCAAAAGAGATTTTTATTTGCGTAATTTCTAACCCACATTATAAATTTCTCATTATTTTTCTTATTGTACAAATAAATTATATGTATGTTGTTCGCAAATATACACACTACATTTCTGAGAAAATTGTTTTATCTTTCGAATTTGTTTTATTGTACAAAAACGATACTTTTCAGGTTTTGGAGATACGGCAATTTTTTTTACTGATTCCCACAAAAGTCTCTTCTCTCTTTTTTAATGGTTTGGCAGTGTTATTGTCTGTTTTCTTTCATTTATATGTTCCGGTAATAAACGGAAAGCAAGTTCTTTCAAATAATGATGATGAATTTCCCTTTTTTCCATATTTAAATGATTATCAATTTGAGAATTTATTCCCGCAATATTTGACAAGGAAAAAAAAATGTAAGTGACCATCCATCAGTTTTTTGTGCGAACTGACTTCACAACTAATATAATAAAACAATTTTAAGTCACATTCTAAAAGTAAAAAAAGTATTCTATGAACGGGTAAAATAGCAGAAGAGAAAGAAAGACGAAATAACAACCGACAGTGAGTCCGTACTTCGAAGAAACTTTCCCCCACAGATTTCGCGGAAATGGGAAAGGATGAACACGAGGGGGGAAAATTCTACTAACGTAAGTGGTCGCAACGCGGTCATTTAGACCGAGTGAAACTTAAGAATGCGATAAAATGCTAAGAAATAGCAGGAATGACTTGCAATTTTACTACACAAGAGTGTGAACACTCAAGGTCAGCTACACGGAATTTGGCTATCGTAACTTTCACGGGAAATGAGTTACAGGAAGATAACGAATTTCGGGCGGGGAAAAGACCAACGCGCGACTATTAACGGGTTAAAAAGAAAAAGAAAAGTTTGGTGAAAATTACGTCAGATTATAATTCTCAGATTCAAATTATAATTCAATCTTCCGAAATCTTTTTAAAGCCGATCAAATTATCGTGCTGTTAGAGTCTGTGGTGTCTGAACGGGAGTTGACTAGCATAGCTCGTAGGGGGCAGAGCCCCCTAGTTTTAATAAATTGTCTTTCCAGTGATCCAAAAAATTGATCACGTTACACTCCTCAAAAAAAAGAAAAATAAATAAATAAATAAAAAAGTAAAAAATATCGTCACCAAGTTGTTGGAAAACCCCAGTGATTGGAAGAAAAAGATTTGAAGTAATTTCTGTCTTTCGGTTGGAGAATTTTAGGAAATTTTCAGTTCAGGTTGACAAAAAGATTTAAAAGGACGTGTCTAAAAATTCCGTCTCTAATAGTAAAAATACAAAAGTAAACAGCCATGTTTGAACGATATGAAGCATTAGATTAGTGTATTTCAGGTGAATTTAATGTTCGATTGAGGAATGTCCTGTATTTTAGGGGGGAAATAGGTAGATCAAAGATGCAAATTTCTTGTTTTTACGAAATACAATCAACGGAGAAGTTCCTAGAATTCGCGGAATATTTTCAGATCGTAATAAAACAACCATAAGAGTTCGTCTAATTATCTACACTGTAAAAAAAAAAAAAAAATAAAAAAAAAATAAAAAATAAAATAAACCACTGTAAATTTGCCAGAACAAACTCGATCACAGTGAATGTGCTGTATCTTTTTTTGGTTTCCTGACTATATAAAAATGGAAAATACAGTAGTTGCGTAAAATTAACAGCACAATGTGTTGGCAATTTGGACACATTTTCTTGCAGCGCAAACTGCTGGCGTCCAAATTGCCAGCACATTGTGCTGTTAATTTTACGCAACTACTGTATTTTCCATGTTAATATAGTCAGGAAACCAAAGAAAGATACAACACATTCACTGTGATCGAGTTTGTGCGCGAGATGAACAGTACTTTGTACTGTAAAAATGTCGTTTTTTTTATAGTGTATGTTAAAAATTAAAAATTGGGATTTTTTAATGAACTTCCAGATGATCCAAGACACAAATTTCTAAAAATACAATCTCTTTTTCCCTTTTAAAAGCTTAAAATATAATCTAGAGCTTTTAGAATAAAATTGCGAAAATGAATGTTAAAAATATTATTCTTATATATTTACCCTAATAAAGTTTTTTTATATTTAGACTAACATGTCCTTTTTTTCTATGGAAGATAAAATTACAACACAGTAGTTTTCAGTTACATATTTCAAAAATTGTGTTCGGAGTTAAATTTTCCGTGGAAAATTCTCAAAAAACGATCCTCATAGCAGAAAGCACTCATGCAAAATACATTTTTTTTTCTTTGAAAAGTTGTTATTGCTTTAAAATAAATATTTTTATAAAGCCCCCCCCCCCCCCCCCCCAAAAAAAAAAAAAAAAAAAAAAAAAAATTATCTTTTACTGAAATTAAGAATAAGAAATTTTAAAAAAGAGTTTTTTTTTTTTCAAAAACTGTATTAAATTTATGTATTACTAAATTTTGAAATATTTAATTTAAAAAATTTGCATTTGAAAAAAAGGATTCCATAAAAATATACATTCCAAGATTTTTTAAAAAAAGTAAAGTTCCCCTTCGTCGATTATCAGAGAACTGTATACCCAAATTATAAATCTTGATAAACCACCGCCTCAAGAGTTATCTCTTTTAATGTCGGAAGAAATATTAGAAAAGTCATAGAATAATATGATGAAATTTAGAAGTTTGAACTCAAAAAGTTTTATGATTAAGGTTGATTTATCAAAACGGTTGTTTTAGCTGTTTTTGCAAAATATTTATAAGAATAATTGGTTTTATTAATAAAAATAACTGTAATACAAATTGTACCAGTAAAAATCAAAAATTGCTATTTCGTTTTCAATTATGTATGCTTTAAATTTATGTTAATAAAAATAAGCTTAGGAAATCGTCTTTAAATTTTCGTAATTAAAAATAGACAACACCCCCACACACGTATTGTTCCAGTAGAAACCAGAAATTACTATTTGACTGGCAATTTTGTCTTTTTTTAAACTTATTTTTTTTAATAAGGTTAGGGAATCGTCTTTAAAATCTCTTAATTAAATAAAAGACAGCACCCCACACATTTTTATCACCGAATTGTACCAGTTAAAACGAAAAATTGCTATTTGACAGGCAATTATATCTTCTTTAAATTTATGTTTAAAAGAATAATGTTGGGGAATCGTCTTTAAAATTTCGCAATTAAAAAAAGACAACACACCACACATGTTTATCACCGAATTGTTCCAGTAAAAACCCAAAATTGCTACTTGACTGGCAATTATGTCTTCTTTAAATTTATGTTAAAAAAATAAGCTTAGTGAATCGTCTTTAAATTTTCGTAATTGATGTTTTCACCTATAATCTTGTCGTTGAATGTTTCCAGTTGGTGCACACTCTCAGAAATATTTTCTTCAATTTTTGGAAATATTCCTGGCAGCACTTCTGCCAGTATATATCCGAGAATTGAAGACATTTCTGTTCTTTTTCTTCGTTCTAGGAAAGACAATTTCCGTAATCTGACAAAGAGAGTTTTTCAAAAAATGAGTCTCTAGTTCTTCCGTGGGATCACTTTATTTTAATCCTGGGACCGCGCGTTTCGAATCGAACATCATAAGCACTCGGCCAGCGAGCACTTGGTAGATGACGAGTTTAAAATGAAGATAGGGGTTTTCTTCAAATGGGATTGTTAAAGCTTGTTAAATTTCTTGTTCAGAAAGCTCGGAAATTTAAACTTATTTGCAGAGATATTTCGTCGTTGTGAAATAATGGTTGGTGTTTTAAAGCTTATAGAATAATAGAGGATAAAAATTGTTAAATATTAGACATATTTTTAATAAGACATAATTTGATTGTTAGATGCAAAATATGAATATTACATTTTGTATTAAATTCAAGAAGAAATGTTTGCTTTTTTAAAATAAAATCGAATTTTATTGATTAAAAACTCTTATGATACTCATCGGCGTACAACATAAATAAAAACTATACTAAAAACACATTATAACTAATCCTAACGTTTCATGTTCTTTCTAATGAGCCATCATCATTGGGGGAGGGTTCTTGACTTCCACGAAGCAAAGTTACGTACAGCACAGTCACTTTCACAACATCAAACTGAAAACATTTCAGTAACTGATATTAAGCATCAAAATCAATATTGCATCGGATATGACGCTATCTGTTGGTAGGCTACAGCACTAGCTCAGTGGGTTCTTGACCTCCAGGAAGCAAAGTTACGTACAGCACAGTCACTTTCACAACATCAAACTGAAAGCATTTCAGTAACTGATCATTAAACATCAAAATAAATATTGCATCGGATATGGCGCTATCTGTTGGTAGGCTACAGCACTATTCTCAGAAACCAAGAAAAACCGAAATTAACATTACAAATGTACTTAAAAAAATATTTAACCAAATGTTAGAAATATGAACTGAGATACTGTCATTACATACTTCGCTTTTTCTCAGACTAATTTCTATGGATTCTCGTATAACGGCTTTAAGAGGGTGAAATATTTAGCAATAATTTTTACATCATGAAAATGAACTGCCTTGACACTGCCTTTAAATGCTAATCTAGATAGAGCTGTAGACTTTCTATTGAATTCAATTTATGAATTCTATTTATGAATTATTATTTATTGAATTCTATTTATTTCTATTTATGTTCTTTAATTCTTTCAAACAGGCATCGTTTTGTCATTCCAGTATATGAAGTTAACAAACCGGTATTGAGTTCCAAAGGTATTTCATAAACACCAGAATGAAATAGAATCAGTGGAGGTATTGGTAGGTATTTTTTTAAACTTGATTTAACTACTATATATTTTTTAAATGTGTTCGTTTAAAATTTATTTAACATGCTAATTTTTTTTAAATACTCTAAAAAATAAATTGCGAATAATTATAAAAGAATGAGAAAATTACTATTTTATTAAATTCAAAAGTATTATTTTTGTTTGTTTGTTTTTAAATAATAAATTACAAATTTTAATTTTTTTTAAATTTTCAATTTCTCATTTAAAAATTAAATTCGAACTTTGGTATTAATAAAGCCAATACGCGTGTGTGCAAGGAATAAACGGAATTTCCCCCTCTATTTCAGACTTCCAGAAAGAATTAACGGAAAAAGTATGTTTTCTAGGAGTACAGAAATCATTTGTTTAAAAATTACGAATGATTTTGCGTATAACCACTTAATTATCGCTCCCGTCAATATCACGGGCTGAGGTGTCGTTCGTTATTTATCGTACCCGTCCTATTTCCGGGCTGGAAATTTAATTGCTTTAAAAAACTTCTAAAACCAGAAAAATTTAACTGGCATTTCCGTGTGAAGTATTTGAATATTCCTGCTTGAGTCCGGCTTTTGGCACTGATTGTAATGCTGCGATTTGTATTGCATGTTTCGAAATATATAACACTGAAAAAAATTATTAGTAATCAAAATTTAATGTATATATATTATTTCAAATATTATTTGTAAAATTTTGTGTGGTGAGGATAAATAAAGATCTAAGATGTGAAAAATAAAGGTCTTATTCGATTATTTTGTATGGTGTAAAACAAACATTAAGACACAGAATTCTCGCATGATTTCTTTTCTACAAATGTGGATTTGATCTATAACATCTTTATTTTTCGCCTTAAAAAAAAAAAAAGAAAAAAAAAAAGAAAGAAAGAAAGAATTGCATAGTTTATTTAGAAATGTTATAATTATTCAATTTATGTAATAAAAAACAGGTACTTTTTTGATGGTTTTCCAAATATTAAGCGACCGTGAAGGGGATAAAGGCGAATTTTTCTGACCGTGTAGGGACTAAGCATTCAAATCCTAATGGCAAGTAGAGAAGTTTAATCAGGAAGATGTCAATGCGGTAAAAAACGGGTGTGATAATTAATATTCAACTATGTTAAATAGAGTTTTGATATTTAAACTTCACTGCTTCAAAAATATTTTCTATGTGACATTCAAAACATGACACAAAGTATATATATGGACAAACATATATCGTTGGAAATGCCACATTCACCTTGAAAAATAGCGAAACAAAATCAAAGAAAAATTTGCTTAAAAGGTGCATTTTATATAAAAGCTGTCACAATATGCAAGATGTTATTACATATTATAGTTATTTAAAAACTTAAAAAGTGTTCACAATATTCGCGCCGAGCGCTTTCAATCAAAACCTTGATCATCTTCAGGGCCGCTTTGCGTAAACTGACACGTCTTAACCCCCTCACTGACGAGCCCGTGTTAATACGTTCACTAAGCTCCAGGTTTCACTGCAATACAAACAATATTTAAAGTAATATAATTCTATTGGTTTAATGTATTTTTAATACATTGAACAATGATTAATACTTCAAACGATTGCATTCATATTCGTTATTAAGTTTTTTTTTATAAAATGTTCAAAGAATCGTTTTATTTTCAGCATTTCAAACAAAATGCAGAGAAAACAACACTACAATTTTGCCCTTTTCCAAGACAGTCGGAGGCGTACTTTCATCTTTCGCTGGACAACTAGGCTAGTCCATTTTACAGTGGAGGGGGAGGGGTGACAGTAAAACAGATCCTAGAATTTTTAACTTGTCAGGAGCAAATATCCACTGAAAAGTTTGGCAATCTACAAAACTAAATATGTGCATCAGATATAAAAATTTCAGCAGGGCTAATTTTTAATAAGAGATTATAGAATTCTTTTTTAAACAACTAGTGTACACTATCAAAAGGTGTGTGTGTAATATTCCGGGATGTGATAGTATTCAGCAATATTGTATTAAGTTTTGATATTTATACTTCCCAGCTTCATAGATATTTTTTATGTGACATTCAAACATAAAGGGGAAATTCTTAAATTCTCAAACTGCCAAAAGCAAATTTCCGCTATAAATTTTGGCAATCTACAAAACTAAAAATGCGCATCTGAGATACAAATTTCAGCAGGGCTAATTTTTAATAAGAGAGTACAGATTTTTTTTAAAAATTAGTGTACCTTACTAAAAGCTTTGTTTCAATTTTTAAACATAATATAATTTATTGCTAATTTCTAAGAAATTAATTTTTTAATTGTATTTCATGTGAATGCATTCTTGTGTTATTTATTTATTTATTTTACTGAAAAGCATCTTTACTAAGAGTTAACTCTGTGAAGATTTGTCAAAATCCGAATTTAAACCTATTTAGTAGATAGGTCGGAAAAAAATCTTTTTCAGCAAAACTTTTTCCTAACCTCCTAAATATGTATATATGAAAGCGTTTCCATAGGTTACTACATATACAGGGGTTGGACGAAAATATGGAAACACTTTAAAAAAAAACATATTATCATACCCTGAAAATCCCTTCTTTCGGAGATCCCTTCTTATTGTTTTCGTGCTGACTGGCTTTGTGAGCTCGATATTTAGTTCAGCAGTGACTTTTGCAGCTGTCGTCTTCTTATTTTTAGTCACAATCAACTTTAATGACCGTCTGTCACGATCATCCAACACACACTTTTGTCTGCATTGTGACTTAACGGATGATGTTTTTCGATTTTCCTGTATGCGGTATAAATCTTCGATACGGTGCCTCTTGAAACATGAAAAACTTCGACTATCTTGGCAACGGAAGCACCCACCATAAGAGCACCAACAATTTTTCCAAGTTAGAATTCCCTTAGCTCAGACGCAAAGCACTCACGACTATACAGAACACTGTTCTAACAGCGACTGAAACTTGCAACGTATTGAGGGCATTGTAGGGGAAGGTGAGGCAAAATCGGGTACCATAAATGTTTGTTGTTCTCAAATGCAATCAAATGGGAATACAAACTCTGAACACCGTTTTTCATTTTAAATGAATCTTTCGCTATATCATAACATACGTTTTTCTGTAAAAAATGTAATCGATTATGTAAAAAAATAGCTTTTTTCAGACATATGCAAAAATCCGGTTTTACCCCACTGGTTGGGTAAAACCGAGTACCCCTTTAAAACTCGTGGAAAACTCATTTTCTTTTTAAAAAATCTTGTTTAATATAGTATAAATAAATTTTCATTATATTTAACAAAACAAAATTGCACATGTGTTCTTCAATGTGTCAAAAATAAATCTGTAGCAAATTATCTACATTGTATATGCCTACTTATTTTATTATGGAAGTCTTAGAGTTATGTTAACAGCAAAAAATCACAAAAGAATTATTATCATATTCTCCTTCCATACTACATGCTTGTCCTTGACATTTTACACATTGTATCCAACTTTCATTGGATTTAGAATTGGAGTAAAGTTCATTGCAAAACATTCAGTTTTCATTATATTCTTCATCTTCTGAGGATGCCTCATGAAACTTTTTTGGTTTCTTTTCCTGTTCATTCTTATTTTCTTTTTAAGAATCTTCCTTTTTCTTTTTGCAGACTGTTTGGCTTCTTTCTCTTTAATATCTGCTTCGAGCTCTAATTTATAGGGTGAAATAGTTAAAATAACAGTTTCCACTTCTTTTCCCAGCTCTTTTCTCAATCTTAAAGCTTTGCTGGGGATGGGTAATAACATTTTAAATGAAACTGGAAATGCAGATTGCTGGCTACACAATATCACATCTCGATAGAAGAGGCTGGATGTTGTCAACTACCGGATGTGTGATGTCGACTCTTTTAAATGTGGAAGGATGAGCTTCATTATCCTGTTATATTTCAGAAATATTTATTGCTGAAGCTATGCCAATCTATGGCGGCGTAGACTTAGGGGTTTTATCATTGACTTTCATGGGTTTCTCTGTCATTTCCGAAAGAGCAAACAGATCCGGGAAATATATCGTTGTTGTAAGGAAAAATCCCTTTTTTCTCAAACCGTCGTATTGGAGTATTTATAACTACTGCTCTAAAAAATGCAGCTTTGAATGATTTTCTAACTTAGTAAATTGCTACAGATCGCCCAGTTTTGGAAGTAACCACTTCCTCACCTCTTGTTTGTAGTATCAGTTTAGAGGTGCTATGAATAACACATCAATGGGTTAACAGTACTTAACAGCATTAAACTGCAATTTAAAACTCCATGCTAAAGTATTAACTATCCTAAAAAAATCATTCCATGAGTGTGGGACAAAAATGGGTATATACGGTTTTGACCCACTCTTAAGTACCCGGTTTAACCCCAACATGACACAGATTTTTAAACATGACGTCACTACGCTCAGTCCTATAGTAAAAGATCCGTAAAACTGTTAAAATACTTGCATGAAAGCAAATAATTGAATACAGTATTTACCAATATTTAATATTCTGGCAAAAAGTTAATATATGCGTAAAACAGACAAAATAATTTTTTAAGAGAAATTCAAACGCAATCCTTCACACACAAAAAACCGCAAACAATATTTTTTCATTCAGCTACAAATGCCGTAATGACTTTCTACAAGCAATTCCTGGTATTAAGAAAAAGAAGAAACAACGTATAAAGGCACAAATAAGATGTGTTTAAAAGCATACAGCTGTTTCAAAACCTCTAAGGTTTCCTCATCAGTGCTTAAAATAAAAGTTAAAACTAAGACATTGTGTAAAAAGAGGGGGGGGGGGAGGTGGACAGAGAGTCAGAAAAGCGTACCTTTCAGCTCTACTGCCAACGGTGAAATGCGACCTACGGCTGACAAACAGTTACGGAGTTGATCTCACGCGCATATTCAGGGAGACCAATCAAAATACCCAATTGCTCTGGAAGAGTCCAAACCCAGAAGGAGAAAAAGGGGGGAGGGAGTGGGGGGAATTATAGAAAATTAAACCATACCTTTGAAAAATTGGGCGTACTAGATAAATCATTAACTAAACTGTTTGAATTTTTCCATATGTGGTAAGCCTCCCAGAAGTCCAGTTCATAGATTGAAGTACATTTCTGTATTATGGAGGCTTCGGAAAATTTAAAATTATGGTTGTTGGACCAGCAGTGGTTGGCAATAGCGGAACGTTTGATATCACAATTTTTAACGCAAGTTTTATGCTCCCCCAAACGGATCTTAAAGGCACGCTTCGTTTGACCAATGTACATTTTGTTGCATTCGCAAGATATCCTGTAAATACCCCAATTTGAAAAACTGTCAATTGGATGTTTCAGATTTGTGAATTGAATTTTATTAAAAGGAGTATAAACTACTTTAAAGTCAAATTTTGACAAGATTTTAGAAATTTGATGGCTTATTTTCGGAAAATATGGGAGTATAATTAAATTTTCATTACCGACAGTATTAGCCCTGGATTTTGTACGTTTACTTAGTTTGTTATGAATGGAATCGACGATTTCAGCTGTAAAACCTCGATCAATGGCAATAGATTTAATGTAGTCCATTCATAACAAACTAAGTAAACGTACAAAATCCAGGGCTAATACTGTCGGTAATGAAAATTTAATTATACTCCCATATTTTCCGAAAATAAGCCATCAAATTTCTAAAATCTTGTCAAAATTTGACTTTAAAGTAGTTTATACTCCTTTTAATAAAATTCAATTCACAAATCTGAAACATCCAATTGACAGTTTTTCAAATTGGGGTATTTACAGGATATCTTGCGAATGCAACAAAATGTACATTGGTCAAACGAAGCGTGCCTTTAAGATCCGTTTGGGGGAGCATAAAACTTGCGTTAAAAATTGTGATATCAAACGTTCCGCTATTGCCAACCACTGCTGGTCCAACAACCATAATTTTAAATTTTCCGAAGCCTCCATAATACAGAAATGTACTTCAATCTATGAACTGGACTTCTGGGAGGCTTACCACATATGGAAAAATTCAAACAGTTTAGTTAATGATTTATCTAGTACGCCCAATTTTTCAAAGGTATGGTTTAATTTTCTATAATTCCCCCCACTCCCTCTCCCCTTTTTCTCCTTCTGGGTTTGGACTCTTCCAGAGCAATTGGGTATTTTGATTGGTCTCCCTGAATATGCGCGTGAGATCAACTCCGTAACTGTTTGTCAGCCGTAGGTCGCATTTCACCGTTGGCAGTAGAGCTGAAAGGTACGCTTTTCTGACTCTCTGTCCACCTCCCCCCCCCCCTCTTTTTACACAATGTCTTAGTTTTAACTTTTATTTTAAGCACTGATGAGGAAACCTTAGAGGTTTTGAAACAGCTGTATGCTTTTAAACACATCTTATTTGTGCCTTTATACGTTGTTTCTTCTTTTTCTTAATATATTGGCACAAAGTACAATCCTTCCCCACTTTTTATGAATTCCTGGTATTGTCCAACAGATAAAAGTTGAAATTAAGGAGGAACCAGAGCTACCCGGTTTTAACCGCCTGCCCGGTTTTGTCCAACTCTCCCCTACAGGTGGCGTTAGTGGGAAAATACAACAGCTCCACTCACAGGATTGGGTAGAATCAACATTTACGTTCAAGCATGCATTTCACGATGTATTTCCATATTTTTGTCCAACCCATGTATATTATATAAATAATAACCCTATTATTATAATATCTTATTTTTTTAAATATATTTTTAGCATTTATCTTTTAATTAACTATAATGGAAACCATTTTTAAACTGGAATGAATTGAAAATAAATAATGTATCAATAAATGAAATTTAAAATTCTAGTGCTAAATTCAACTTGAGTAAATAGCAAAAAATCATAAAAAATACAAAAATGTAAAGTTAATTACGTTTCAAGATTTTGTGAATGTATGAGGCATACCTTTTTTAAATATTATGTCAAATTAAATGCAGCCCCTCCGCCAAAGATCTATTAAATACAAAAATTGATCCTGTCCAAGCAATCGATAGAGGAGTATACATTATACCTTTCAAAAAAGATAATAAGTATTTTTTTTATATACACTGTTAAAAATTTGCAGCATTCTGCCAGGTCATTTGACCGTTTTTTTCCGGAAACGGTTACACAACCGTGAATTTAACACTATTCTGACCATATTATTGGCCATTTTATGGTCAGAATATAGTTAAATTATGGTTATGTAACCGTTTTTTCAAAAAACGGTCGAATGAGCTGCCAAAATGCTGCAAAATTTTTAACAGTGTAGGTATGATGATGAAAAAATTTCCAAATAGAATTAAAAAGAAGATCCCCTATGCTTAATTAGACCCTAAACTTCGTTATCAAGATTAGTTCAAACTCAACCTATATGAGGTTTATTATTTATATTCCCGGATTAATAATAAAAAAAAACAATATTTGTAATCGATATTGGATTTATTGTTTTTAAAAGTATTCTCCATAAAGATCAATATACTTTTCCATGCGTTTGAAATAATTTTCGAAGCACTGTTTCCACTCCGATGGAGGTAACTCCAAAACACGCATTTTGAATGCGTCAACCGCTTCTTCAGGTGTCGAAAATCAATGTCCACGTAATTTATTTTTGATGTGCGGTAATAAAAAAAGTTATTGGAGATTGTTTGCCAGATCAGAGTGGTACGGCGGATGACCCATCAATTCGATATTTTGGCCTTACAGAAATTCCATCGTTTGAGCCGATGTGTGAGAGCTCGCATTGTCATGATGAAGAATTATTCGCTGGTTCTTCTGTTTTTTTTTTTTTTTAATTTCTCCAACAAATGATCGTGCACCACTCCAAATTGACTGTCCTGCGTTGCTCTAACGCCACTGTCGAGACGTGACCGGTAATGCTGTAGAAACAGGAAACCATTTGCTTCGATCTGATTCTTCCTCAAACAGCTTTTGCTGGATTTGGCTCATCTTGGAAGACGAATACGGTCGATTGCTGTTTTGTATCATATTTGCTGTTTTGTTCCGCTCATATGCATAAATCCGTGATTCGTCACCTGTGTAGATGTTATACAGAGCATTTGATGATCCTGGCACAAATCGACACGAGCCTTCTTTTGAGCGTTTGTCAGATTATGCGGATCCAACGAGAGCATTTTTTTTTTTACTCCCAAATGTTCATGTAATATATTATTGATGTTTGTCATACTTATGTCCAAAGATCCCACGGTATGTCACATGACGATCTTGGTTTACCTGTTCACGCACATCATCGATATTTTCTGGCACAACAGCCGCTTTTGGGCGACCTTCACGGAATGAGTCCCTGAGTGAACATCGACATTGATTGAATTCGTTATACCAGTTTTTTACAGCTCTGTAGTATGGTGCTTTATCGCTGTATAAAGAATTAAGTTCATGGAAGCACTTTTGTGTTTATTATCCACGTCGAAATTTATAAAAAATAATCGCACGAAAAAGTTCACCGGTCAATTCCATTTTTTTGCACAAGACGAATTTTTTAACTTACTGTAAATAACACAAATGAAGATAAAATGGCAAAACCTTCTGATGAATTTACGGTTAAAAATCTCAAACTTTCAATTGAAATCGTTTGCGGTCGCCTAGTAGCACTTCCTGTTGCCAAGGAGAGATATATTACATAGCAACCTTCATAGCAGTGGATTTTAATAAATCCAAGAACATATTTCGTGCAAACAGTTACCAGCACGGTGACCGTTTTTAGCCTGTTGTATAAAATCTGGCCTGTTGTATGACTTACAACAGGTTAAATCCGGCTAAAAACTCAGGCTAAAGGATAGTTGTCAGTCTATCGACTGGAAATTAACAGCTTTTAATACTCGTATAGCGAAATTTAGAAACGTTTGTGGATGATTAAAACAAAAGACATGAGTGTTTATTGCTCCGGGAGGTTATCTTTCTCTGGATGTCTGTGTGTCTATCCTACAGCATGCAATTTTCTGTTAAAGGATGATATTATTATGCAGTAAAACCTCCATAACGGACACACCCGATAAGTGGACATCTCTATTTAGCAGACATTTTTTCGATTACCAACCCTTAAATAACTGTACATTTTTTACTCTCAGTAGCGGACACCTTCAAATAGAGGACAAATTCTGCCCTCCCGAGGTGTTCGCTATTTAAGGGTTTTACTGGTAAAACCTCCATAACTGACAAACCCGATTAGCGGATACCTCTATTTAGCGGACATTTTTTCGATTACCAACACTTAAATAACTGTACATTTTTTTACTCTCAGTAGCGGACACTTCCAAATAGAGGACAAGTTCAGCACTCTCGAGGTGTCCGCTATTCAGAGGTTTTATTGTATATATTATTGATAGTTATTTTACAGAGCCGCACAAAAGAATAAGAATATACAAAACGAATATAAATTAAATGCGGGATTGGTACATCGCTGATGGTAATGTAATTTTAGGATGTTGTTACAGTCACCCGCAGCATGTTTTCACGATTTAGTTCATCTGACGAAACCCTACCTGTCTCACTCCTTTGTCTCTGTCTGTCTGTCTGTTCATCTGTCACAGAGCTCGTTCTAAGAAACTATATATATCGGAGACTTGAAATTTTGCATACTTATAGCAGAACACCACACATTATTTGGCAAATAATAAAATTTTGAAAAAGTCTGATATTTAACCCTCTGGGCTCTAACTTGTGTATTTTAAACAATTTTTCTAACTCAGCCCCTAATTAAATTGGAGACTTGAAAGTTTGTATACTTATAGCTGAACACTTGCGATAACACGACAAATCATAAAATTTTGAAAAAGTAATATTTAACCCTCCGGTCTCTTACTTCTGTATTTTAAGCAATTTTTCTAACTCAACCCCTAATTAAGTTGGAGACATGAAATTTTGCATACTTATATCTGAAGACTCACATCAAACGACAAATAATAAAATTTTAAAAAGGTCTAATATTTACCCTCTGGGCTCTAACTTGTGTATTTTAAACAATTTTTCTAACTCAGCCCCTAATTAAGTTGGAGACTTGAAAGCTTGCATACTTATAGCTGAACACTTGCGGTAGCACGACAAATCATAAAATTTTGAAAAAGTCACCTTTAACCCTCCGCTCTCTAACTTGTGTATTTTAAGCAATTTTTCTAACGCAGCCCCTAATTAAGTTGGAGATATGAAATTTTGCATGCTTACAGCTGAAGACCTCACATCAAACGACAAATAATAAAATTTTAAAAAGGTCTAATATTTAACCCTCTGGGCTCTACCTTGTGTATTTAAAAAAAAAATTCTAACTCAGCCCCTAATTAAGTTGGAGACTTGAAAGCTTGCATACTTATAGCTGAACACTTGCGATCACACTACATATCATAAAAATTCAAAAAGTTATATTATTACAGCCCTTTGACCACGCTTTCTTATTGTGCACCATACCCTTACACATTTTAGTTTCACGTTCTATCGCCAGTTGACGCCTACCTATATCGGGTACTATGGGCCCGATCCCCTCGACTAATATGTCTAAGGATAGGTTGTAAAACGAAGTTTCTTCCGGATACAGGTTTTATTTAGAATAGAGTGCGCCCCCTGGTTGCAAAATGTGGAACTAACATATTTTTCAAAAAAATAAAGTGTTTTGAGAGGAATGTTAAACAAAACCATCTGTGCTATCTGTGATCACACTTAACCAACTTGTTTCTTCAAGATGGTGCATTTAGCATTTATAATAGTTATTTTACAGGGTCGCACAAAAGAACACGAATGTATGAAACAAATATATGTTAAATGCGGGATTGGTAGATCGCTGATGGTAATGAAATTTTAGCACGTTGTTACAGTCACATGCAGCATATTTTTATTTTATTTTTATTATGAGGGCGCAAATAGCATTTATAATTATCGTACAGGGCCGTAAAACAGAATACTAATATATGTTATATGCGGGATTTTTAGATCGTTGATGTAATATAATTTTAGCATGCTGTTACAGTCATCGCAGCATGTTTTATCTTCAAGAAGGTGTATACAGCAATTAGAGTTATTTTACAGGGCCGCACAAAAGAACACGAATGTATGAAGCGAATATATGTTAAATGCAGGGTTTCTAGAACGCTGATGTTAGTGTAATTTTAAAATGTTTTTACATTCGCATACATAATGATTTTTCTTAAAGAGGATGTATATAGCATTTATAGTTATTGTACAGGGCCGCACAAAAGAATACGGACATATGTTAAATGCGGGATTGGTAGATCGTTGACGGTAATGTAATTTTAGCATGTAGTTGCAGTCACCCGCAGCATGTTTTTTTTTTTTTTTTTAAAGCGGGTGCATATAGCATTTATAGTTATTATACAGTGCCGTACAAAAGAATACGAAATACGAATATATGTTAAATGCGGGATTTGTAGATCACCGATTGTAATGTAATTTTATGATGTTGTTACAGTCATCTACAGCATGATTTGTCTTAGAAATGATGCATATAGCATTTATAGTTGCTTTACAAGGCCGCACAAAAGAATACGAATATATGTTAAATGCGGGTTTTGTAGATCGCCGATTGTAATGTAATTTTAGGATGTTCTTACAGTCATCCAAAGCATGTTTTTTCTTCGATATGTTGCATAAGCATTTATAGTTCTTTTACAAGGTCATACAAAAGAACACGAAAGTATGAAATGAATATATGTTAAATGCGGGGTTTGTAGAACGCAGGCGGTAATGTAATTTTATCATGTTCTTATAGTCTCCTACAGAATAACTTTTCTTGAAGAGGATGTATATAGCATTTGTAGTTATTGTACAGGGCCGTATAAAGGAATAAGATGGGAGGAAATAAGGTAACCAAATTTAAGTAAAATTAATTCTTTTGATTTTTCAATTTATGATAGCTATATTAAGGTTATAGTTGGCACATATTCAACACAATTTTATCACGTGTTTATATATGTAGTGTCCCCTGGCGGGAAATAGACCAACTAATTTAAAATAAAATATTTTTATTAAAATAAATTTTCAGAATACGTTTCTGCCATGCTGAAATTTATGTTTTACTAAAATATTTTACACGAAACTTTTTTACTTCGCTGGAAGTACCCATGCTGGGAAGATTGTATAATTGAAATTTTAAAATTAATTTTTTTTACGTTTTATCATATGGGAACCATACTCCAAGTTAAAATTAAGTAATACAGAGTCAGTATGATTCTGGCCGATGTTTACAGCCCCTTGGGAGGAAATAGGTTACCCAAATTCAAGTAAAATTGACTCGTTTAAGTTTTAGGGGCTGAGTTAGAAAAATTGCTTAAAATTCACAAGTTAGAGACCGGAGGGTTAAATATGACTTTTTCAAAATTTTATGATTTGTCGTGTTACTGGAAGTGTTCAGCTATAAGTATGAAAATTTCAAGTCTCCAAATTAGTTAGGGGCTGAGTTAGAAAAATTGTTTAAAATACTCAAGTTAGAGCCCAGAGGGTTGAATATTAGACTTTCAAAATTTTATTATTTATCGTTTAATATGAGGTGTTCAGCTATAAGTATGCAAAATTTCATGTCTCCAACTTAATTAGGGGCTGAGTTAGAAAAATTGCTTAAAATACAGAAGTTAGAGACCGGAGGGTTAAATATGACTTTTTCAAAATTTATGATTTGGCGTTTTATCGCAAGTGTTCAGCTATATGTATGCAAAATTACAAGTCTCCAACTTAATTAGGGGCTGAGTTAGAAAAATCGTTTAAAATACGCAAGTTAGAGCCCAGTGGGTTAAATATTGGACTTATTCAAAATTTTATTATTTGTCGTTTCATGTGAGGTGTTCAGCTATAAGTATGCAAAACTTCATGTCTCCAAATTAATTAAGGTCTGAAATAGAAAAATTGCTTAAAATACACAAGTTAGAGACCGGAGGGTTAAATATGACTTTTTCAAAATTTATAATTTGGCGTGTTATCGCAAGTGTTCAGCTATAAGTATGAAAAAATTTCAAGTCTCCAACTTAATTAGGGACTGAGTTAGAAAAATTTTTAAAATACGCAAGTTAGAGCCCCGAGGGTTAAATATTGGACTTATTCAAAATTTTATTATTTGTCGTTTCATGTGAGGTGTTCAGCTATAAGTATGCAAAATTTCATGTCTCACACTTAATTAAGGTCTGAGTTAGAAAAATTGCTTAAAATACAGAAGTTAGAGACCGTAGGGTTAAATATGACTTTTTCAAAATTTATGATTTGGCATGTTATCGCAAGTGTTCATCTATAAGTATGCAAAATTTCAAGTCTCCAACTTAAGTAGGGGCTGAGTTAGAAAAATTGTTTAAAATATGCAAGTTAGAGCCCCGAGGGTTAAATATTGGACTTATTCAAAATTTTATTATTTGTCGTTTCATGTGAGGTGTTCAGCTATAAGTATGCAAAATTTCATGTCTCCAACTTAATTAGGGTCTGAGTTAGAAAAATTGCTTAAAATACAGAAGTTAGAGACCGGAGTGTTATATATGATTTTTAAAATTTTGATGATTAATATAAGATTAAATATTAGACCTTTTTAAAATTTTATTATTTGTCGTTTGATGTGAGGTCTTCAGCTGTATGTATGCAAAATTTCATGTCTCCAACTTAATTAGGGGCTGAGTTAGAAAAATTGTTTAAAATACACAAGTTAGAGCCCAGAGGGTTAAATATTAGATTTTTTCAAAATTTTATTATTTGTCGTTTGATGTGATGTGTTCAGCTATAAGTATGCAAAATTTCATGTCTCCAACTTAATTAGGGATTGAGTTAGAAAAATTGCTTAAATTACAGAAGTTAGAGACGGGAGGGTTAAATATGACTTTTTCAAAATTTTATGATTTGTTGTGTTATCGCAAGCGTTCAGCTATAAGTATGCAAACTTTCAAGTCTCCAATTTAATTAGGGCTGAGTTAGAAAAATTGTTTAAAATACACAAGTTAGAGCCCAGAGGGTTAAATATCAGACTTTTTCAAAATTTTATTATTTGTCGTTTCATGTGTGGTGTTTTGCTATAAGTATGCAAAATTTCAAGTCTCCAACATATATAGTTTCTTAGAATGGGCTCTGTGACAGACGGACAGACAGACATACAGAGAAGTGAGATGAATAGGGTTTCGTCAGATATGAAACCCTGACAATATGTATGAAGTATACATCTTTTGTTAAAAACATACAATAATATATATCAACAAAGTATTTCAATTTCGCCAGTGTAGGGTAATATAATTCAAATACGCTACTTCCAACAATTTACGCCCTTAGAAAGTAATGGATCCGACGTTTTTTGTGGAGTCCTGTATATGAATAATAAATATTACGTTAATCGTTTTTGATTGAACCATGCTAGAGTGAACCTAAAGATCGTATATCGAATTTGCTTCTCAAAATATGATTTTTTGCAGTTTTAATTATACAAACCGTCAATAGATGCAAGGACAATCGATTTTATTTTTAGCCTGTTGTCAGGCCCAATCTAGCCTGCATTTAGCCTGGAGAAACGGTCACACTGGTTACCAGGAAGCCATTGTAAGAGAACCTTTGGAAATAATTGTTAATAACTACTATCACTGTACACTTACCCAAGCCTGGCATATTAAACGCCCCCGCATCCTTCCCAAAAATTGGCTTTCCAATATTCTAACAAGACCCCTTCTTATAGGCAAATTAAATAGAATTTATAATTTTCAAATGGAACTAACAAACCTCACCTCATAGACCTGCATGGTGCTGCAACTTACCCACAACCTTGTGGCTACTCCTCCACAATTAACTGGACTTTTTGTGTGATCCAGCACACTCCACGCTCACCCATTCTGCTCACCCGCCCCTTGTCGCGAGAGAGCAGCCTGTGCTCCGGCGGGAGGAGCTTGTTTTGTACATATTATTATTATTCTTTTTTTTTTTTTTTTTTTTGTTAACGAATCCCCGCGTGTCGGGGAGCACTCCGGGTGGGGCAAATAGAGCCTACATCGGACCCTTGAGGTCTGGTGATTCTGTCCCACTTAGGCAATAAATAAATAAATAAAGATATAGCTTGTAACATGCACTACCATACGATATCCATAGAGTTGGGAAAGAATTGCGCATAGTAGATGAAAGTTTGTTTTGTTAAGAAATTAAATACCGTCAACCGGGGCTAATTTCCGCCACTTTTTCCTGGTTCCACTCACATTTGCATTATTAAAAAATATTATATATGATTTTTGAGCGTCGAAATTGGGGTTTGTAAACAATTAACATGAAACTATGAAGCAAACTGCATGGCATTAAACAGGAATTTTTTTATTTTTAAACTATTTTTAAAGTTTTGGAACAAAGACGCCCTTGATGGTTGCTTCTTTCACTTAGTTTCATATTAAATGAATACATTTCATACGTAAATGAATACATTTTTATGGAAATCCCCTTGCAATAGCATTTGCTAATAAATTAACACTGAAAACTCGATAAAGAATTCTTTTTTTTTAAACATGTAAACACAATAATCAAATTGTTCATATCAAAGAAACGCGAAACAGTTTTCGTCGTGTTATCCTGAACAACTGGAACAAAAACAATTAATGTAACATTTTTCTACAGTAATACTGAAAAAAAAAGTTATTTAAAACATATTTTAAGAGATTTGGTTGCATAAAGGCATTTCTCAGTAATTGGCTCTATTTTCGGACCAAAAAAGACCTGGCGCAAAGTAGACCCGAAATATTAGTTCTCATGTCATCTTTATGAAAACGTAAACATTTTCTGTCAAAATAAAAAGTTAAAGTAAAAACTATGATCACACATGGGTTATAGATTACTGAAAGTAATATTTTGACACTTAGGTTATTTGTAGCTCTTATTCAGATTGTTTCACTATAGAAAGTTTGGAGAGTTAAAATTTACATACGAAGACAGTTGTTTACAAACACACCCAGTGTTGGCACTAAAAAAATTTAAATTACCACCAAACTATTCAAATACCCTATAGTAGGGTAAAAAATATTTTTCAAGGACAAAATCTCCAAATTATCTTGTATTGTTTCTTCAATAGAAAGAATAAAAACTTTTTTTGTGGGACTGACCAAAGTAGCATCTGTTGGCAGTACCTTTATCTAGCACCTTCTCTGCCGTAATATCCTTAAATTACAATGATCTCTTCTAGACGATTCTCGAATAAGCGCAAATTAAAATAGCAGCTTTAAAATATCCACTGAAGACGGCCGTGTGATGGCTGAAACGTTCTGAAATTTTAAAAGTTTTTAAATGTATTTTTAAGATATTTGTAATGTATTTTAAATACATTTATACTATACGTATGCACCTGCAAGTAATTTCAGTACATTTATTTGTGCGTTTTATGAATTTTAAATAACATATCATTAAAAAAGCTAATTTTAGAGACTAAATAATGTAGCAAAAAATAGGGCGATAATAATCCACGGACATCATTCTTCATGGTTCTGCGGACGATACGTTTATGAAAAAAAATATTTTCTATCAGCATTCAATTAATTCCATGTTTTTTAAAAGACTATATGCATTACATTTCTATTACTAGTAAATCTGCAGATCAGGAGCCTCAACGTCAGCTCTACAATTCATTGTGTTTAGCACCCTTTGAGTAATATTAATCTTTCTACAAAAAACGAAATTTAAAGTTTTGAAATTACATAAACATTTATAAAACGAAAAAATATTTCGAAGGTTTCTGACATTAGAAACGTTAAATTAAACCCCTTGTTATGTAATGGTATTCTGAAAATCTCATGAGCTACTTATTCTGGTAATTTTTAGATAATAAAGTAGATTTCTTCAGGGGGGCTCTGCCCCCCTGAACCCCTTCGTAGTGTAATTTAAATTACATTTGTAATTATCAATTAATTATGTTAATGTCCTTTAGTAAATTCTACCAATAGACGGAAACGTACATGAATTCTTTTATACAGCCCTGTATATTACGTGAAGATTTTTACGCATCGTCTATAACATTTAAATTTAATGCATACAAAAAACCCTCTTAAAACTGCTCATATCACATTTCCGGGGATTAGTATGCATAGTGTGCACCATATATCCAGTTTCTGCGGAGTCCTGTATATGGTTCTATTTAAATTCTGCAAACATTTGTTAGTATACTAAATGTAATTGGGCTGGGAAATACATAACTCAAAAAAAAAAAAAAAAAAAAAAAAAAAAAAACACTGAAGCAATTTGCGCTCATTTTCATTTATACTTACGAATTCATTTGTGTATCCCTGTACATGGTCTATACAATATTTAAGCACTACTTATTAAGCACAAATTTACTTAACGTTAAAACGCACACCATAATCGAAAATGCTCTTCAGCAAACATCCCTAATAGACCAGAACTGTATCCGAAATTTTTTATGTGACCCTATAAATGAACGATAAATACGATACAAATCATATTCAAGCTTCTTGTAGTCAACCACAGTAATGTAATTTAATTTCATAATGTTTGAATTAGTGCAACACAATTAACACACTGACGACAGGCAATTTAATTAAATCTCGGTTTAATAACAATAGAAGCTCCTCCCTCTTCTGAAAGTGTCTCGGAAATTGGTTTCTGAGATATGTTTTTCATGTTTATGCAGCAGTAAATATCTTTCAATGTACGGATGTAATATATAATGTCTTACAATCTATAAAAAATATGGACAACACAATATAAATGTCTTTTCTGTAAGGTAGAAGTCACTCCCTTAGCCAATGATGTATTCTGAATAAAAACGAGAATTCTCGTTTCCCGTCCCTAATGTGTTAAAAAAAGATGTGAAGAGTTTTTTTTTTTTTCCCCCGTAGACCACATTTTAATTGACCACTTTTGTGTGACCCTGAAAAAAACATATGCTTTGCACCCCATATACTACAAAAATGTTTCAAAAATACATATCAATTTTATTATTTTGTAACAGAGTAACATCATTAAAAAACGTCACAAAAGGATTTTCTTCAAAGATTGTAATATTATGAATACTTTTGAGTTCCCTGTACGCATGCTGTAAGTGCTAAACATAACATATTTTATAGTAACCAGATTCTCGTGCACCTTAATAATGTATATAAGTTTCATTACGTTTAAAATTGTGTAACATTATTAAAATACACCGCAGACGATTTTTCCCAAAGACTATAACGTAACGGAATAGTTTTGAGTGCCCCTGTAATTAAGCTATGAATGCTACACTCTTCATTTTTAATACCAAACATACTTTGGCAAACCTCGATAACGTATATCAATTACATGTAATCCCGACTATATTTACACGAGTTAGAGCACGTAGAGAAACACGGCAGGCGACAGATAGAAAAACTGAAGTCATAAATACTTTTCATCCATGTTGGAAAGTGTTAAAAATGATTTACATGCCTTTAACTGTACTTTTTTTCAGCATGGTTAAACATTAGTTTAAACATCCTAATCCATGCGATAGCAATAATATATTAAAAGCCCCCCAAAATATGCATATCTGGAGATCTATAAATCTACTGGAAAATAATTCATTATCGTGTCCACTGTTAATTGCATAAATTGCATCGATTTGGCGCGATAAAATATTTTTTGTGATAGCCTTTTAATAGTACCTGCAACAAAATTAACGTAATTTACTAACTTCATTCATATTTGACGCAATGATAGGCTACGAATAACAGTCGCTACGCAACGAAGAAAAGGAAAAAAAAAGAAATATGTATCATGTAAAACAAGAAAATTAATTTAAAAAGTCTTTATATTATTGGAATACATGTATAAATGTCCTCAAAACATTATACACGTAAATAAAAAAATCTGATAGATATATTGATAAAACTTCAATATAATAGGAATAATTTAAAACCCTTATTTGAAATTTTAGTATCCATAATTTGACATTTAAATCCATTAATCAAACGTGCCATTTTCTTTCAACTAATCGAAATTTGAAAATCGTCTGACTTGCCGTAGAAAAGCATTATAAAGAAAAATAAAATCTTCCATATTTTCCGAACGAATGAACCAAATTTAACCAAAAACTATACAGCTACGTCCGGATATCTCACGAATATGCCCAATTAATTTCAAGCTGATCGGGTGCTTTTTGCGGCAGTTATCGCGGAACAGACAGACAGACAGACAGACAGACAAACGGAAATCAAAACTTTTCGTGTCTCCACAGTAAGCCTTCACTGACGTTTCGGCAATTACATGTTTTGAATTTGAATTTCTACATTTCAATATTTTTCATGGCATTCATTTATATATTTCTGAAAATAAACCATACATAGTTTTTTCCTAGCTAAAATTCCACTGCTTTACTATTTTTCCTTAATCCATTCTTTACATTAATATGAATTACACTTAGCTATCTTTTTTTTTTTTTTTTTTTTTTTTTTTTTTTTTTTTTTTGTTTCTAAGTGTTAATTTCCTTTGAGAGATGGAATTTTGTTTCTACTTATATTCGTAAATGTATCTTTTCCTAAAAGAAAAATTTAGCGAAGAACAGATTAAAAAATATGTTTATCATTCTCCTTTCTCTGTTTGTTTGTTCAATTACTGAAAGGAAAATATTTGTCTTTGGAGATATTTAGGTTTTTAGTTTAACCAGCTTATAATAAATCATTTGGTTTATAAAAATTATGAAGATATTAAAACGTAAAATATATGGGAATGTGTACATTAAACTAATTATACATAAACAAAATAGTTTTCCATATTAGTGTAAGCCATCTGTTATTTTTCAACAAACCTATTAGACATTTAAATTGTCGTTTCCTTTTTGTAGACTTTTATTTTTTCTAGTATCAGTCTGATTGAAAATTCTCATAAATTTTGAATTTAAAACAAATCTGAATCTTCATCCTTGTCTTTCAATATAGCATTTTGTATTGCTGTTTTGCAAGAGAACATAATTAAACATTAAGGCTGTTCTCAACTGCTCTACTCAAAAAGCGCAAAACGTTTTGACACATTTACAAATTCATTTTTTAACGAAAATGTATAAAATTAGAAAGTCTGATCTTGGGAGTTATTTGGAATTGATCTGTTTTTTCCATTTTTTAATCAATAAATTAGCTATTGAGTTATAAGGGATTTTGATCACGTGACACGGCATTTTTCTCCTCTTATTCACTGAATTTTCTTCTGTCGTGCGGAAGTTCGGTTCAAAATGCCAACTTTGACAGTATTTTCTGAAACATCTATTGCGTTTACAAGAGAACGAAAAAAACAGTTCAATGACATAGTTTCTGAATAACAACACCTTCTAGTTTCAAGCGTTTCCGAATAAAAATGAATTAAAACTTATGTCAGAATGTTGACCCTATGTGAATGAACTAATTGTACTGTTAAAATTTTTATTTATTTATTTATTAGATTAAATAGAGATTATTTTAAAATGTCTGAACAATAAGGTAAAAGGAAAGAAAGAAAAGCCGCAAGTAAGAGAACTTGAATTATGGCAGTCTCTCGCTACTCACTTATGAGAAGGAAGCTTTCTAACCTTTTGTCAAAGCGTTCGTTTCAAGCCTTTTGTCATTTCGTATGGACTTGGGTGGTTGACGCTGATTAAAAGAGATAGTTTTTGCAACCTATCAGCGTACTTTCCGAAATTGTGCAATTTCGCTACTTTTGAATCGTTACATTTTCTAATACAACCGGAAATCTTTGCTCACTCGTTTTATTCTAAAGGCATTTCAGTATGATTAGTTAAAAATTCTTTCATTTATAGGTAAAAAGCTTTAGAAAGAGAAATGCATTAAAAAATAAACGGTGAAATGCGAGTATTACTCGCGCACAGAGGGTTCCGCACAATAAATATATGAATTAGTAATTGTATTACTTAAAAAAAAAAAAAAAAAAAAAAAAAAAAAAAAAAAAAAAAACTTTGGCTAAAAGAATACTAACACTTTGTAAAAAACTATACATGTAAGGTTGGGTATAACAGTATATACTAGAAAAATGTAAATAGATATACCATGAAAGTTGAAAGAGATATGGAACCTAAAAAATATCAAATATAGCTATTCTGTATAACTCATTTTTACTTTCTTCTATCTGTACAAGAAGAAAGTATTGGATTCGTGAAAACTGTTGAATTCCTGTTTTCGACGGATTTATACGTTTTGGGGTACAGAGGTAATGAAAATCATGTTTTTACAAAATGTCTGTCTGTAAGTCTTGTCTATGTGTGTGTGACACAAATTTTGTGGGAGCTCTACCTTAAGAACTATTGAACGTAATTTCATAAAACTTTACATTCAGTTAGTCCCTGATATAAATTGGTGCTGATTACATTTTGGTGTAAATCGCCCAGCAGCTGGCTCTGTTATGCAGCATTATTCATGATTTCCACAATAGCTATATCTCAAGAACTAAAGTACGGATTTTCAGAAAGCTTCAGATTCAGTTAGTCCTTGACATAATTCGGTGTTGGTAACCTTTTGGTGTAAATCGCCCAATAGGTGGCGCTGTTATGGTGCATTATTCATGATTATCACAATATCTCTATCTCAGGAACTAATGCACGAATTTTCATCAAACTTTAGATTCAGTTAGTCCCTAATATAAACAGGTCCTGATAAGTGTTTGCTGTAAATTGCCCAAGAGGTGCCACTGCAATTCAGAACTTTTCACGATTTCCGCAATAGCTCTATCTCAAAAACTAATTCACGGATTTTCATCAAACTTCAAATTAGAGGTCTGCACGGGCCGGAATTTCCGGGCCCGGGCCGGGCCCGAACGAAAGCTATCTTGGCGCAGCCCGGCCCGTTGTAAAAATTGAAAGTTCGGCCCGAGCCCGGCCCTGCCCGTTTGCATTTTTACAGTTCTTGGCCCGGCCCGACCCGTACAAAAATCAGTGAAAACAGGCCCGGCCCGACTCAATTTCTACAAAAAAATCCGTTTTTTCTTGACATACAATTAAGATTCTTTTAGTGAATACTACATACATATTTATAGGAACATTTTACAGTATATTTTAGATTACTATGTGTTCGCAAAACAGAAAACACACAATAGCAAACATTAATGATTACACAGTGTTTTAGTCATCAGTGTTTTAGTCTCTACAGATATTTCAAAATTCCAATAAGGATTAATTAAAAGGATAATGTAGTTCAGAATAAAGGATTAAAAACATGATAACTTTTGAAGCTGTATAATAAAAAGTAGATTTGTGAAAACATTTCGCTCATTTTTAAGACTTTTCTCAAATCCAAAGGGGCTACATTTCGATACATTTATAAATTCATTTCTTTTGGGAAACGCGTAAGATTGGCAGGTATTCTTATTCAGAAACTATGTAAATGCCGTCTTTTTCATAGATAAAAACAATATATCTTTCTTTGAAAATACTGCCAAAGTTAGCGTTTTGAAACGAATTTCCGGAAGCGATAGCACAGAAAAGAAGAAAAACGTACACTCACGTGACAAGAATCTCTGTTATCTCTGTAAGTAATTTATCTAATATGGAGAAAGCTATTCGTTTCAGAATGCCTTCAATAGTCAGGCCTGTCAATTTCATGCCTTTATAGTTAAAAATAAGTCAGATATAGTTAAAAAGTTTATAGTTAAAAATAGTTAAAAGTTTATAGTTAAAAATGAGTCAGAAAATGTGTCTGAAAGTTTCGCATTGTTGAGTGTGAATATGAGAATCCCCTTTAGGTATATTTCCAACGATACTGTTAACAGAAGTTCATTATCACTATTGATACTTATACAAAACATAATTCCTGTCCTACACATCTTGAGATTGATTAAGACCAGTTTCGTCCCGGCACGAGTCTGCTGAAAAAAAAAAAAAAAAAAAAAAAAAAAAAAAAAAAAAAAAAAAAAAACGGAATCAGACATCTTGTAACTGTACGATGCAGATCTCTACGATGGATATGTATTGATGTTGTTAAATGTCGTGACGCACATTTATACTTCTCGAGAAAATCATATTCATTGAAAATGGCTCGTATTTTATCTGCTTTGCTTGAATTATTATATCAGGCCGATAGGCCCGATTAATTTTCTATCGGGCCGGGTACGGGCCTCGGGCCAAGCCCGGGCCCGTGCAGACCTCTACTTCAAATTCAATTAGAAATTGACGAAATTTATCCTTGATTAGATTTTGGTATAATTACAAATCACCTAACCGGTGGCGCTGCTGTGCTGCATTTATCAGGAAGTATTGACATGTATGAGATAGAAGAAAGTTTTGGGATTGACACACCTGACTAGTTTAATATTATCTTAATATCTTTATAATGAACTTAAATCGGTACTGACAATAAAAGAAATGCATATTTAAACTTCATTTGGCATTTCACAAAACTAAATTCAGCATAGTAATAACCTTCCTTTCTACAGTGCAGCTAAAACAAAAGATTCGTCCAAATTTTACATTTGGCATTGTGCTAAGTGCGCTTCGAAAGGAGGTCACAAAATTGCAATGACACGTTGGTCCTTGCCGCGTTTTTCCAGATAGGTTTTTAATTAACTTTTAAAACACTCGAGGCGTATTGAAAAAGCCATTCAATGCAAAATAGTTGTGAATCACATAGTATTTATGTAATTCATTCTAATTAAGGTGTCTCAAGGATCTCAAAAATTGGAAAAAATGAAAAAAAGATACCATTTTCAACATTTAATATCTTAAAATGCATATGATTTGAAAACACAATTTTTATTGAGAGGAAAGATATAAGTAGGTTCTTTCATTTTATGTATTTAAAAAAATTGCAAGATGCAGCTTTTACAGGGTGCTCCAAACAGTCAGACATTTTGCAATCAGAAGATTGGTACAACAGCTTACGCGCACAATTAGAAAATAAATATTATATATACTTCAGATTATAATAATTACCCTGAACCTAAATAAATTTGTACTTAAAGCGTTTTTATATTTTTAATACAAAGTTGTATTTAGCTAATAGAAAATTTGAAAATTTCAACAACATAATCACTTAAAAAATATTTTTTTGAACAATAAAACGGAAATTTTAGGTTTAGTTTATACAGATTATCATGAAATGTATGTTTTGAAAATTTCATGAAAAAATATTCAAATGTTTTGGATATATCGTGCGCGTTATGCCCAAAAAAGTCATTTGGAGAAAAATGACTTAAAAGTTTCGAAAATGCCGCTTAAGCTTTTGAGCGAGTATAATTCTAAAAGCCATAACTTCTTTTCTAATGAGATTTTGGAGGAAACAATTATATTAAAATGTTCAGAAATGATGGAAGATTAAGATCTAAAAAATTTAAAATTAAAATTTTTTTTGATGCTTTAAGAGTCCAAAGACTCACTGAATTAGTCTGTTTTTAACAATTTGACGTTTATTGCTTTTATACTGTTACTGGCTATTGCATTGCACACATGTATCTTCAAAAGTTGTTATCTAGGCTTTAAAAACCAATTCTACATAAAGTACGCCGCCCCTGTCATTATGTATGTCCAAACCGTCCATATCTTTGAGGGTTAATATCTCGACTAATTACTGACGATTTTTTCGAAAATCATGATCAATAATGCTTTTATACTTCTGCTACGATAGGTACCTCCAGCGATGCTCAACATTTTGCTGAATGTAAATCGAAATTTGTGTGTAACGGATAAATGCGATTTTCTCATAAACAATGTGATTTAGAGTAATCACTATAATTTTCCTTCAAGGTTTACATTAACGTCTACTACCTCTAATTTTCTCATATTTTTAGTTTAAGTAGATTCGGAATTAGATGGGGGAACATATTTTTGCGCTACATTTTCGACAATATCTTTGAAAATGTAATACCTAAAATTAAAAGGAATGTATTTTTGAATTCAGCATTACGAAAGCTTTCACACGGTTTTTCACAAGATTTTTTTCAAACAAATTAATTTGCCCCTATACATTTTTACTAAATATATTTATAAATGTTTAATAATCTGAAAATATGTGGGCCAACAGTCTTTATTACTTCCCCCAATTTGAACTTTCCACATTCCATAGTTTACGAGTAAAATGGCTGTGACAGACAGGCAGACAGACACAAGAGTGATCTTATAATCGTTCCGTTTTTACTTTTTAAGTTCGGAACCCTAATAATGAACAAAATGAAATATAACTCCTAGAATTTTTAGATATTTCTTTTAGACATACAAAGCTTAAGAGATAGATACATTAAAAAAATGAAGAAAATCATATATATATATATATATATATATAAATCATGTAAAATGTAACTCCTAGAATTTTTCGAAGAATACACTTATAGAAATGTTTCACATAAACTTCATAAAATAAAACACCTAATGAGAATGTCCGAAATTTTTACATAATGTAAGTGAAAGAAAACTTTGAAATTACCTAAATATGGATTTTAGAGTAAAAAAGGCACTTCATTTCTTAGGCTTCAATTCTTAGGAACTTTTTAATTTTCAAATTTTGATAAGGCTAGTAATACATGTTTTTTAAAAGATTTTTTTAACATTATCTTTTAAGGAAATTTCCCAAACAGGAAATATTTACATATTGTGAGTGAAAGTAAACATCTAAATTACAGAAATATAGAATTTACAGATAAAAAAAAATTCTGCAATATTCAAGACCTTTTTAATTTTTCTGACTTTGATAAAACTACTAAGCAATACATATTTTTAAAAAGATTTTATTAATTCAAAATTTAAGTAAATTTATGAAACCGGAAAGCTTTCAAAAGCATAACCTGAAAAAGGTAGTATAAATGACAATTAAAAAACATGAACTTTTTTAGGATAAAATATATACATTCTGCAGATGTCGGAAATATTTATATTTTGCTAAAAGTCATTTGCGCAATTATTTTTTTACATATCGTACACACATGAAAACAATAAAGGCAAAAGAAAAACTATTTAATAACACACAAAAAACAAGAAATGCACAAGGAATTTCGAAAGAACCTTGACTTTCTTGATCAGATACAAAAAACACGTACATCCCCTAAAAAAGTATGACCACTGTTCAAAGATAGTGGAAGAGAAAGTTAAAACTTTGACAAAAAAGACGCAAATTGTTCGGTAAATGTGGCAAATGAGTTGCGTTCGTATTATAACTAAATATATAGATATTTAAATCTTGGTGCAATAGCTGTTGCACTCTTGTGCAAACAGCCTGAATACAAAATTTATTACGATTCGGTAAGTTTAAATCAGTAATACGGAAATAATATGACTCCATCTTAAACAGGACGCCATCATCGTGACAACCTGGAATCATTATCTATCATGGGATATCATTGAATTAATTGCTTATGACAGGATATAATAGAATGGAAAAAACTGTTACTAATGTCTTTTTAAGTTTGATTCAATTTTCATAAAATTTGAAACCACTCGAGAAAATTCTGCAACGATTATATATATTTCAAACCATTCGGTTGCGCTGTTATAAGCGGATTGATTGACGTACCAGACAATGACTACAGATGCTACGTATTTATATAAATACGAGCGCACCTAAAAAGCCAAAATGAAAGCAGAAGATTCACACATAGCAATAGCCAATCAGAAGAAGACAGAGCAGAAAGAGAAATATGCAGCAAATTGAATAATAAAAAAAACAGAATCAGAAAAGTAAAAAGAAATACTATAAAATACATGTAGTAAGGCGATGTGCAAATAGTTAATTTATTGAAATATTCAAACAATAACTGAATGGTGAATTCATACGAACTTAAATTTAATTATTTGAAGACATTTAATTTTACAGTGCGTTATAACTAGCTATTTCAAGCATACCAGTATTAACACTTTACATCTTTATTATACGTGGCCTGTCTGAAAAAAATCCGACCATTGTCCGAAGAAAAATATATAAGTTACCTGACGGTATTGGTACCCAAATCCCCTTAAAGGTAGGTCCCTTACGCCTTTACACTTAGCCCACCGTTCGGTCCATTGCAAAACAAACAAAAAAAACTTCTGGAAGACTTTTTTTGAAATTGTGATCAACTCCGCCGTCGCCTTCTGCATATCTCATCCCTACTTTCAAAACGAGATGCTTTCAATTTCACCTTCAATTTCAGAAAACATCAGAAGTTGCAAGGAGCCATGTCTGAAGAGTAGGGAATTTGGAGAACGTACAAAATTACATGTTTTGCCCCCAAAAGTCTAATTCAGGTGCGATGAGTGCGCTGAAAAATTGATGAATGTTACGACATCTGATGAATTTTAGGAATTGTTTTGCTTTGAGGATCACCATACTTTGACAAAATTTGATGCAGTACCTTTGTTCACTCGTTCTGTCATTTTCAAAGAATTCAAAATCAGACAAACACATGTGACAAGACTTCACTCGGCGGCCAGCAGGCAACGACTGGCACACGGGTTTTCAAGGGAGAAATTGAAGCATGCGCATTAAACTGTCTCCTTCTAATGTGTACAATAGCGCTGCCATAGAATCACTATTGAGCGCGGGTAAAATAAAATTGTTATACTTATCAGCCAGAGCTCGTATGCAATATCTGCAGAACATTTTAATTAGGTCTAATAGAATCAATTGCCTTAATGAAATATTCTGTGCTAATGTTTCATGAATAATGGAAAAATAAAAGACTGGCTCTTTTCTAATTTTCAAAGTCTAAAGTAATTCTTCTCGTGATTCGTGAATTTTTCTTTTATATATCATGTGTTCAAATCATAGACAATGATAAATACTAGAGAGTTAGTTAATTTGATCACATACGTGAAAATTAAAACAAATGTTGGAGCCTAAATTATAATCCTATTGGTATATAATAAGAAATAATGAAATGAAACAAATGACTAAAAATAATAAAAAAAAATAAAGTAAATATAATAATAATAATAGATGTAATAATAAAATTAAATTAAATACACGCGAATACGTTAGTAAATAAAAATTATTTTATGTATTAAAATTACTTAAAAACCAAAATAATGTATAAATTCTATATGATTGAATGAAAAGGATTTTTAAAGCTGGTGAGAATATAGTGTTAAAAGTTTTTAACTATTAAGGAAAACAGTAAACTTTTCAGAAAAGTCCTGTCCAGAATTGCAAACGTTTTTAAAGAGCAACTGTGAATAAAAATCCATACAAGTGACATTATTAACGTTTAGATTCATTATTAATGTTAAAAAAGATGTTTTATAAAACATATTTATGGTCAACAGCAAATTTAAACAAGAGTTTACAAATTTGTTATTTATTTATTTGACAATTGAGAAATGGCAATGTATCGATTAGAATCAATATCTTCACTCTGTGTTTGCCTACAAACCTGGTGGTGGTGGAGTGTGTGTGTGTGGGGGGGGGTTACATGCTGATCGACTTGATTTCTATGTTTCAACATAAATATGCTGGGTTTATTTTATAATTTTTATGCTGCTCTGTTAGTTCTCTAAAATTAAATATTTAAGACCGTCATACAACTTTTAAAAATTCAAATTCTGAGTTTCATATCTTAGACAAATTTGTTTATAAGATTTTATTTTCAGTTTATAAATATTAGGGATCTAACCCGGGCTTTCCATGTCACAGAACAAAGGTAAAAATCGTTTTTCTTTTAAACTCTAATAGATTTTTTTTACATTTAATACATTTATTTAGATTATCCTCTAACATCTCAAAAAATATTTCATTTGAAAAATACCAAATAAGTATTCAAATAAAGTTTTGAAATTTATTAAAAGCGATACTTTTTTATTTGCCGCATGCCAGGTGTTAATAGTCGAAGAAATCGTCAAGGATTACGTTACTGCCAGCAGGCTTTTTGATTCTGGTAATCCCACTCGTTTAAGCATATAGTTTGATTACATGTATGTTAAATTTGTGTTTTATTTATGTTATTGTATTATTTTGTTTATTTATCCATGGAGTTTTAATTTCATTTTGGAATATTAGCTGGAAACAAATGCTGAACTTCTTACATTATTCTAAATTCAGACTTCTTAATCTTTCGTAATCGCACTTCTCCCTTTAGAGATAGATTTAAAATAAATCATGCTTTAAAGATATCTATATATATATCTATATATATCTATATATTTATTTATAAATATATATTTATATTTATAAATATGTAATTTAAAATGCAAATTTTAAATAAATTGCCAGTGAAAGCACAGCTTTGCGATTTGATGATGGAAAAAAATAAAATTGCTCGGTATTTAAAAAAAAGAAAAACATGAAATACATTGAAATTAATTAGTTGTTGTGACCATCAGTATGACGACAGCGATTTTCACGGACATGGTTTTGTTTTATGACATAGTTAATTATGCAAAAATGATATTTCTATAGTTTCTATTCTTTCAAGTTTTGTTAAAAGCCAACCGTGATTATTTTCTTTAATATTGCGTTCTCGTTGTTTTTCGCTGTAGAAAAAGGTATCCCGTGAGTATTACTATATATATACAAGTTTTGTGCGATTAAAAAAAAAGATATTTGCACAGAATATAAAAAAAGTCTTCAGCATTCAGCTAATTTCCTTTGAGAATTGCTATAGAGTCGCAAATATTTATTTTTTCTTTCGTACAACAAATAATTATAATATGAAAGAAAAATGTATTGTATCTTCATTTGTTTTATAAATAATGCCCGTATGTGTATGGACATTCCTGTATGTTCATTAACGTATTTTTAAAATTCATAATTTGAAAATTTTATTATGTTGTGTTGTACATTTAATAGTAGTAATTTCCATTAGAATATTATATATTTTATTTTTTAAATTCCATATTCGTGTGCATTTGGCGATTTTTTATTTGGCTGGTGGGAGTGGTGCGAAGCGTAGACATGTTTTATTTCATTATAATAATTCTATGTTTTCGTATCAGGATCTGAAGCTGATAGGCGGGAGGTGCTGGATTCGAACCCAATCGCGCCTGTCGGCCTAATCGTTCGGAGTCTTCGTGGTTTTCTTTTAACCTTGGATTTCCAAGCGTCTTTACGCGTTAGGTTCCCTTAGAAAGACCCTTACGGAGAGCACACCGAAACCCCTTCGGGCCTATATCCCTCGTGTTGATAATTGGCCGTCATAAACACAACCAACCGTATTAGGAGCTATGGTTTGAGGTAACCCTAAATGAAAACCATTTGATTTTTTTTTACCAGGCGAAGTTTCGTTCAAGCGACGAGATTATCATCAAAGTCCACGGAGTCGCATAAAGAAGACTCTTTAGATGTCCCGATACGAACAAAAAGAGGGTGGATATATCGGGTGGGTTAATGTACAGCTCCTGGCCAAGACAAGCAGTTGTTGTTGCATTCGTCTAGAGGCTGTTTTACCAGAACTACTTCAAGAATTTCCGTTCACCATTCATAAGCATCTGAGGTTTCAGCATTTTGGGGTACTACCCCATTTCAGCTCTGTGTTGAGCAATTACCCAGATGCGAATTTTGGAGCGCGATGAATTGGGGGTGTCGGTTTCAGCAACTTCAGGAAGATCTCGTCGCTCGAATGGCCTTTGCTGCTGCACGTTATGTAGAAGTACTTGACATCGTAAAATTTGTATGCTCCATAGATGATTCCAGGTATGTATTACTGATGGTTGATGAAATTTTGAACACTTATTGTAAACATAGCACTTGTCAATAACGCTGTCAATAAATATTCTATTCATGTATCTTTCCTGCTGTTGTGCGTCAAAGCGTCACTTGCGGCTATACATTCCTATTCAATAAATTATTGTTACAGACTTCTCTATCAACCCTTGGAGTTTATACCATGAGCTTGGAATCCCTCTGTATAAACTCTGACCCATCCTATACCTACTACAGATGAGATCGGGCCCACTTTTAGAATCCCAAAAAAGCCCTATCATAAAGATTCTAAATCCGAGCTCGCCCGAGAACCATCATCATTTGTTTCATCAGAGACAGTCTGCCTGAGACAGAAACATTTTGTGACATCAGACCCCGAGCACGCCCGTGATCGCTAGTTTGCAATACAAAAAAAATCCCTGCCGGCTTGGGCCTACAGGCGGAGGTAGATTTCGAAGTTAAGTACTAAATTCACCAACAAAACTTAAATCAAGATTAAAGATAAACCCAGTTCCTTCGCTAAGAATGAGCACTAGGGAGCTAAACATTTTGTGAAAATTCTAATATACACACACGCATGTATATGGAATATGTTTCAAAATGGCTAAATCAAATTCAGAGAACCTCAAAGTGTTAAAATATGTTAATATTTCCATACTCGGGTTTCTATCATGTTTTAATACGTTTCTTCAAACTCAATGACGTTACATATTCACCTACTGTGGTCCATTATATTTTCAATATGACGCAATATTTTGTTGTTTTTTTTTTTTAATTTGTCAAACTATTTATTTCATTTTGAATTTTCATGCAGAAATCTTGCTCTAGAAAACTTATGACGTAATATTCAATTTGTTTTCAATTCGTCAAACTGTTTATCTAATTTAATTTTTCACGTGAAAACACTGCATTAGAAAAGCAATTGTTGTGGTGAGAATTTTATTGCTCTTTTTTTAATTGTTGGCAACAGCTATAACGAAAAATATTTATTTTTTCCTGCCATTCTTGTGTAAAAGCTGGTTTTATCAGAATCATGTTAAGACGGTATTCAAAATTTTAAACCTTCCCCATTCCCATTCCCTTGGACCGATTTTGCTCATTTTCAATCCCCGCCGAGAAATTAGCTATCTTAAAGTTGTTGGCGAGTTTGAAGACGTTCCGTGCATAATTGCGACTTTTATCGTGCGGACAAAATTTAGTACATACATACATACACACACATATATATATATATATATATAAACTTTTTAGGTGGGGGTGGTTTAGGGTTCCTGGGGTCATGTAATGAAAAGTTATGAAGGAATTTTTCAAAAGTCGCACCATGGTAACGACTGCAATAGGTAGTATTTCTTACGAAATCTACCTAAAAAATCATATGTAAAAGTTTTAGGTAGATTTCGTAAGAAATACTACCTACTGTAGTCGTTACCATGGTGCAACTTTTGAAAAATTCCTTCATAACTTTCATTATATGACCCCAGGAACCCAAAATCACCCCTATCTAAAAAGTTTATATATATATATATATATATATATATATATATATATATATATATATATATATATATATATATATATATATATATGTATATATATGTATGTATGTATGTACTAAATTTTGTCCGCACGATAAAAGTCGCAATTATGCACGGATCGTCTTCAAACTCGCCAACAACTTTGAGATGGCTAATATCTCGGCGGGGATTGAAAATGGGCAAAATCGGCCCAAGGGAATAGAAATGGGGAGGGTTCAAAATTTTGAATACCGTCTTAACAAGATTCTGATAAAACCAGCTCTTACACAACAATGACAGGAAAAAATAAATATTTTTCATTATAGCAGTTGCCAACAATTAAAAAAAAACAAAACAATAAAATTCTCACCACAACAATTGCTTTTCTTTTGCAAGATTTTTCACGTGAAAAAAATAAATTAAATAAATAGTTTGACGAATTGAAAACAAATTGAATATTACGTCATAAGTTTTCAAGAGCAAGATTTCAGAAGGAAAACTCAAAGTGAAATAAATAGTTTGACGAATTAAAAAAATATATACATTACGTCATATTGTATATATAATGTACCTCAGCAGGTGAATATGTAACGTCATGTGAGTTTGAAAAAACGTATTAAAACATTATAAAAACCCGACTATGGAAATATTAACATATTTTAACACTTTGAGGGTCTCTGAATTTGTTTTAGCCACCTGAGAACCACCACTGAATTTGTTTAGTTTTAAACCTATTCCATATACATGCGTGCGTGTATTCGTGTATATAAGAATTTTCACAAAATGTTTAGCTCCCTAGAGCTCATTCTTAGTGAAGGAACTGGGTTTATATTTAATGTTGATATAAGTTTTGTTTTGAATTTAGTACTTAACTTCGAAATCTACCTCCGCCTGTAGGCCCGAGCCGGCAGGGATTTTTTTTTTTATGTAACAGCTCATTTTTTATCAACTTCTTACATAGAAATAACTGTTAATCCTCAGCACATAATTAATTTTATGAAATTTTCATTCAATATTTTTCAAAGAGAAGTTTAGTATAAAATAAAAATATACCTCTATAAAAAGATTCTCCCACTTTTCTTCCACAACAAGCAAAAGGACACATAAACGAAGCGCGTTTTATGAATGAGTGAATGAAATTTGCAGAAATTACTATTTATATACAAAGAAATGAACAACGTATTTCTATTTCTGATAAAATGTGTACATCTTAAACTAGAATCGATTCCTCCCTCAAAAATCATTCGTAATTCTCGTGTCCTTTAAAATCAGTTTAAATTAAAAATTTGACACCATTATCTGACAGGTCTGAAGCTTTTGTCTGAAGCTTTTATAGGAAAAGTGGAAACACTACTCGACTGCTATCTGTCGGAATAACAATACATGCAGTTATATCTACTTACGAATGATAGTAACTTCGTGATTGTGAAGAGTAGAGCCGCAGCATGACCAGAGTTCATGATGAGAAGTGGGCGGAATCACTGAAATTTTACATTCATAAAGTGCTATTATGACTCGCACACAATAGAAAACTAAAAATGTGCAAACATTAAGCTAATGCTGGTTGACTAAAACAAAACGGAAGTATCATTCTGCGTTAAATTAAAAAAAAAAATTATAGTAACTAAACGTTCCTATTAAAAAATATCCTGATGTCGCCATATTTCGATTGGCGCTATATCAACAGGTCGTCTCCATCAATGCCAGACATAAATCTGCAAATATCACATTTTTTTTATAGCAGTCGAAAAGTGAAGAATAAAAAACGTTATTTCTGCCCTCGCTTTATTCTGATCAAAATAGCATTAAAATAACTTAAAATGGAATAAGTAATTTTTAAGAAAAAAAAATCATTTTTATTTTTTCTACAAGAGAATAAATAAAATTGTCAATATCAGAAAGATTGAACCCGAGCCCTCGTAAACCTTTCAGTTTCATTCTTCATATAAAATTATTTGCAGTCTCGTCAGAGCCCAGGCTGAATAAATGTTTTTACACAAATTTATTTATACTCTGTATTTATGGGAATGAGAAAAACAAATATCAACACATACTTAATATTTACTAATTTGCTCAACTTGCATAAGTTATATATTATATACAGTTAACAGCGTACATTAGTGTAATATTAATTTTTTTGTTTCTGCAAAGTCTTAATCTTGTCATAATGAAGAGAACGAATATTTTTTCCAACTGGATTAAATCATATTCAAGTTTGGAGTAGCACAGTTGAAGTTTATTCCAACAGAGCGAAAAATGTCCAGACCAGGAATCGAACCTGGATACTTGGCGTGCCGTGCCAATGCCTTACCTGTTAGGCTATCCGGACGATAACTGGCTGACATAATTCACTCTTATTTGTTGGACTTGGCTGCGAACTGCAGCGCTAGTTTCATTCATCCGAGCTATAACTATAGCATTTACATGATGAAAGTGCTTTAACACGGAAACTCCTGTATACCATGTAATTAGGTCATAATGAGTCCAACATGAGTCATAATGAGTCATAAGTCCAACAAATAAGAGTGAATTATGTCAGCCAGTCATCGTCCGGATAGACTAACAGGTAAGGCATTGGCACGGCACGCCAAGTATCCAGGTTCGATTCCTGGTCTGGACATTTTTCGCTCTGTGAATAAACTTCAACTGTACTACTCCAAACTTGAATATGTCTTAATCTTGTTATATTAATTTCGAAAGATCGTTTTATGCTGATTTTAAGCAGTAGTAAAATGTCTTTTCAGCAGAAAAGCTATGATGTGAGTTTTCAGGCAGGCATCCTTATCCTCCTCTCTAATAAAAAATATCGAATGTCATTTACAACATCTTTTTAGGAAAGTCAATGACTAAAAATACATAAAAAGTACATAAAAATCTGTAAATTTTAAGTAAACATTCAGCTGATTTTAGATATTGCTAAATTACCCAGCTGTTGTCACAATTGAGAATAAGTGAAAAGGAATTCAGCATATCCCTAAAATTAATGGCACTATTCAGCTGTAATTTAGGATACTTTTGTCAGTAATTTCAGAACATCATGATGTGTATTATAGTTTTCACTTTCCACAGCATTACATCCGTGTGTAAATTTTCTTACCATCTCATTAGAGTAACCAAATAGCTATAGTGATGCAAAGAGTGCATTTGACTAAAACGTATTCACCAAATAATCTAAGCAAATTGAAATGAGAGACCTCTGACATAATGGTTTACATAAAAAAATACAGTTATATAACATTTTATAAACTTATGCAAAATAATTCAAAATTATTTTGTATCAACTTTAGATAAACATAATCAAAATATTAATTTTGTGGGATATTTTTAATTCGCACACACTAATAGACATAAAATAAAATAAATTTTTTTCTCGTTAAACAGTCAACATAGATACATAACATTTTTTTTTTAATTTTATTTCTTGAGGATTAGTTTACATCCATTATATTTAACGTTTCATTATATATTTAATTAAATTTTAATAATTATTTTTCAATTTTATTCTCCTTTATATATATTACCTTTAAAAGATATACACAGTATATTTTTAATTTGCCATTACATTTTAACATATAACTTAATAAAAAGATTGTGAAGACAAAGTTGCAACTTATAAAGAAAAGGAAAAAAAATGAAATTGCCTAATTAATTAGTTTCTATTCTGTCGGAAATAAAGAAGAAATCTAAGAAAATATATTACGTTCAGATAAAATATTTTTACCGAGATATATATTAACAATGTGTCTCAATGGGGAATACAAAAACAAATATTAAAATGTACAGTCGTGGAAAAAAAAAGTAAACACCCCCTACTAACTCCTCAACAAATTATCGTAGAAGAAAGTTACTGGTGCCGATCGATTGGAAATGAAGTCTACTTTTAAATGATGTACACAAAATTTGCTTAGGGGGCCATCTACTTATTAAAACGAACCATAACTTCGTTTTCTCCAATAGTAGTACACAATTCTGACAGCATAAATGAACTTTCACCCTTCGATTAGCCTAAAAACAAATTTCTATGCAATTCGTACCATAAGTTTCCGCGAAATTTTATTTTAAAACGATTGTATTTTAATGGCTGTATCCAAATTGAAGTTCGGTACTCGATTGTTGACCGAGAGAGCTCCCTTCTTGATCAAGGCATCTTAAACAACACTCAAGCAGTCATTAAAAACAGCTGGATTACAGGATATCAGAAGAAATTTCAAAATATCTAGTCACTTCTATCAATGACGGCCACTTAAACCATCATTTTGCAGTTTTTTAAGCATAATTTAAAAACTACTTGGAAGACAAATGTGAAATTTGGGATTTCCATAAAGTAGGACTTAATAAATATAAATCCATCAACAAAATTGTAGGTTGAAATTCATAATTTTTTCGAATATTAATTTCATAATTCATAATTCATATCATAAAATTATAAAAATTGCAAATTCAACGTATTTATGTTTGGGTATGTAAGTATTATTGCTACACAAAACATTAGCACAATAGGAGCATAATTTCAGGAGATATAAATAAAAGTATGAAAATGTAATTTAACATTAGAAGCACTAAATTTTGAATGTTTATAATTCAAAAACGTATCATTCAAATGACTTGAAATTTGGTGTTTTGGCATAGTTTTAACCGAAGATTTGAAATATATCGTTAAAATTGGGTATTGTCATTGAAAAAAATGAATTTTGGATTCCTTTTAATATGTAGAAGGCCCCCTTAGCAATTTTTTATACATCATTTAAAAGTAGACTTTATTTCCAATCGAAATGAATTTTGGATTCCTTTTAATATGTAGATGGTCCCCTAAGCAATTTTTTATACATTATTTAAAAGTAGACTTTATTTCCAATCGTTCGGTACCAGTAACTTTCGTCTACGATAATTTGTTCAGGATTTAGTAGGGTGTGTTTACTTCTTTTTCCACGACTGTACTTAATATTCATCAATTATATGCAATTGTAACTATTATATACAATTAATAGATATCATTAATGTAATATTAATTTCCTGTTTGTGCAAAGTCCCATTCTTGCGATATGGACTGATGAACATCGTTTCACACTAAGTTTACACACCAGTAAACTTGTCTGTTTATCAGGATAGATAGCATATCAGTTATAATCCAAGCACTTAAAATTTTGCATTAACCTTCTTCTTTATTTCAATACTTAGTACTTACGCATAAAAAATAACTATTTAAAAAAATAAAGCCAGCTTTTTTTT
This sequence comes from Maratus speciosus, assembly GCA_963932465.1. Taxonomy (NCBI): domain Eukaryota; kingdom Metazoa; phylum Arthropoda; class Arachnida; order Araneae; family Salticidae; genus Maratus; species Maratus speciosus. The sequence continues at coordinate 353,244,029 of OZ010799.1, read as the reverse complement.
TTCTTTTTTTACAGGTATAGACCTCATGACTTAGCTTTTATGACTAAATGCTTTCGAAAAAACCGTTGTATTTAATTTCCTTTGAGTATTGCAATACAAGATTTGTGTTTTCTTTCCCACAGGTAATTTTTGTTTTAAAATATCAAGAAAAACGGCTTTTGTTCTGATTTGTATTATAACTTCTATAATGTACAATTTGAATTTTTCCAAATGGGTCCCTTTTCAAATAGAAGGGAGAAGCGTTTCAAGAATTCATAGCATTTGTTTATGTTAGAAAAAAATAACAGGGGTACAATAACAAGCGTAATATTTAAATATACTTTTTCGTTTTATTTATTTCTTGGAAGTTTTTGAAAAAAAGTTAAAGAATTGGATTAATGTAATATATATTATACAAAAGACAATATGAAAACGTAAAAGCTTATGTTGTATGTTTTACCTTTTCCATAATGAAAATGAATATATTTAAAAGTATATTTTTTATACTTTTATTCTTCTGTAAAAGGAAATAAGCATTTTAATTAATATAGGTATTTTTACTACAGTAAAATATAAAATTGTTATACCTTTTCTTTTTATAAAATTGTCATTTCACTGATACTAAAATACCCATTTATTGAGAAAACCAAAATTATTCTTTATATAAATTCATTAAAAGCTAAATTACATTTATTCAAACTTTTAAAGCTGTTTTAATGCCTTTTATTCGATATTTCATAGAGTAAACTTTCTGTAACGCCATGTATCATTGGCTCCTCTGAATGTAGACCAACACTGTTGAATGTTTGTCCCTGTGATTTATTGATAGTCATTGCAAAAGCATTGATAATAGGAAATCGCCTCCGAATAAGTTTAAATGGAAGATTTGTATCACTTGGTGTAAGGTCAAACGGAAAATGAAGTGCCTGACAATATTGGCAGATAGATTCCAAAGAACCACAACTGTGACTTTCAATATAACCTTCAGTTTCAGAAACGGTCAGTGCTCTCTGATCTGGCCCGTGGTCTATTTGAATTGCTTCATTTTCGATTTGTTGACTGTCTCTGATCTCAGCTCGTTGACTTTGAAGACGTTGGCAATTTTCTTCTCTTATACGGTCTAATTCGATTTGTTGACTGGCTCTGATCTCAGCTCGTTGATTTTGAAGACGTTGGCAATTTTCTTCTCTTATATGGTCTAATTTGATTTGTTGACTGGCTCTGATCTCAGCTCTTTGACTTTGAAGACGTTGGTAATTTTCTTCTCTTATACGGTCTAATTTGATTTGTTGACTGGCTCTGATCTCAGCTCGTTGATTTTGAAGACGTTGGCAATTTTCTTCTCTTATATGGTCTAATTCGATTTGTTGACTGGCTCTGATCTCAGCTCTTTTACTTTGAAGACGTTGGCAATTTTCTTCTCTTATACGGTTTAATTTGATTTGTTGACTGGCTCTGATCTCAGCTCGTTGAATTTGAAGACGTTGGCGTGTTTCTTCCCTCATACGGTCCAATGTTGCTAGTGATTGTCGAGCAAGCCACCTCAACTTTCTTTCTCTAACTAATCTCCGTCTACGTTCAATCGGTATTTTATCATTTTCATCAGGCATCGCTAAAAAGATCCTTAAACTATAGAAAACAACAATAAAAACAGATTAGATTGAATAAGTACAAATCCACCGCGTGTTCAAAACATCAAAACAGCGTTTAGATAATTTTGATGAATGATTCTCAAACGTGAATGACTCACCGCATTATTATTATTATTATTATTATTATTATTTTGCAACAATAATAATAATGATTAGCAAAGTGAAATGTAATTTCTGAAACTGTCACATTAAATTTTAATATGCCAATTATATGCAAATATTAATTTGTATTTTTAACAAACTTCGATTGTTTATATTAATTGACGATAGATGGCTGCAAAAATAGCTTTTGAAGATTTTAAACAAAATTAAAATATTTAAAGACTTTAATATGCTTCTATAAATATTTTAAGAACAAAATCAGATAATTAACCTGTATTTGTTTTAATGAAGCGTTCAAAGAGTCATTCATTTGTTTCAATATTCGAAAATTGAGAATGGCAACAGTGTTCTTTTGTTTATATATAGTAATTTGATGTTTATAATAGCTTATTTTTAATTTGGAACTTAATACATTATAACTGAATATGATATAAATGTTTTAGTGGAAATATGCTGAACAGACAGGATTTCAAGTAGAAAAAATTATCATTTAGCTGTCATATGTTAAGATATGTTTTTCATTAAGCCTAACATGGTGTTTAGCTACGGTCGATTCGCACACTGGAGTGGTCCGCATCGCCATTGTTAAAGACAATTTTCTGCACTCAGATTGTATTATAAGTTGATAGCTATACTGAATTGTTATAAACATCCCTATTCATATTCTTTTTTTTTAACTGTTAGTATTTAAATATAAAATAATTACCTGAAGAATAATAAAACAGGTGTTGTGCTCTTTATTCTATTTGTTTATAGATAAAAAGTTTTAAAACAACACTGTATTTAGTTTTCTTTAAGTATTGTTATGAAAGGGTAATTATTTGAGTTTTATATCCTAAACAAATATTTATTATTAAGTGTAAAGAACAACCGCTTTGTTTTTCATTTGTATTATTATTCATATAATGAATAACTTTCTCTCAGGTGGACAACTAACTTTCTTTCAATTAGTAAATGGAAAATTTTTAAAATATTATAAAACTTTTTACATTGAAAAATAATGCCATAGGTACGCAAAAAATATACGGGGTGGTTCAAAAGGTCATGTCCAAAGGGCACGCGAGGGTGTATCAGGTCATGAGGAGTAAGAATTACATAAGAACTGGGGGTCGGAAACTAGATCATGACGGTGCGATTGCATCATGACCATCTACCTTGTACCCTGGCCACCCCAATCCTCGGAACGCACCCTCCTGGATTTCTACCTCTATGGATATCTTAAGTTTCTGATGTACGAGACATCCATTCCATTGACCATGGAACTGACGGATCGCTGAAGCGGCGGCAAGTGTCCAGGAGACTCTTAGCTAGAGACCTGCGCAGGTCGGGCTCTACACGACCCAAACCCGCAAATTCCATTTTAAGTCAACCAGCAACCCGACCTGAACCCTCAAAAAAAATTTCGGCAACCCACAACCCGACCCAAACCCGCAATATTTCAACCCGCAACCCGACCCGAACCCGCAATGTAAGGAAAGCAAATCATGTTTTAATACAATTATGAAAAATAATCTACAACTGTATCTTTAATAGAGGTTTGTCCCAGTCAACCCGCCTTCCGCGCCGCGGCGGGCAAAATTTCAAATGAGCCAAGCCGAAGAATTAGGACAGTTTTTTCAACGAGGCGGGTTGATAAACAAAATAAACGGGCTGGACCGGCAAGAAAATTGAACGGCACTTCTAGGTCGGGCCGATAACTGCAATTAAGCGGGTCTACAGGCCCGATATAAATATTTAGACAAAGCCGATAAAATTATAAACGGGCCGTGCCGGGCTAGGTCCGAACTTTTAAGTTTTATTGGGGACGGGACGTGGCGGGCCTTTACTGGGCCAAAAACCGGGACTCACAATAAAAAATTCTAGAACCGGGTGCGTGTAACCCGACCCGATGCTGGACTCTAAATGGTATAAAACTAAAATTCTAATCTTTAAATATGCCTTAAAATTAGTTGCGGTTCCAAATGTTCCACACATAACGAACGATACACCTTGTTTTACAAAACTGACCACCTGCCTTTAGTTTATCAACAGTTATTATTTTGAAAATTTTCCCTTCTAATAGAGTGCGTCGTGTATCATCACAATTAAATTATTCATTTAATACATTAGACAGGAAGGACCATTTAGCGTTTTGCTGCGTATTGTATTTTCAAAATATGATAAAAATATAATGCAGTTTGATATTTCGGAAGACTGGTGACAGGATGGTTAAAGACAAAACAGACAGGCACACATTTTGCTTTTGTGAAATTTTCATCTGCGGTTTATAAAGGCTTTTAACGTGAAAAGTATTTTCCGCATATTTTTAAAAGTTGGGTCAACCCGAACCCAACACAAAGAGTAAAAAATCCAACCCGACTCGAGCGCGACCCGCAACAAAAAAAAAAAAAGTCAACCCTACCCGCAACGGGGAAATATAGTACCAACCCGACCTGACCCTAACCGCGGATCGGATCGGGTTCGGGTAAAAGCGGTAACACGACCCGTTGCAGGACTCTACTCCTAGACATTTGGAACGTGTTCGCGATTTCATGCGATGCCGACGTGAAGCATGCATCACAGCTAATGAGGCACATTTTAAGCACATGTTATGAGTTGTAACATTTTTCATTTGTATTTTGTACTTCGAATAAGTTTTTTTTTAAATAAAAGTCTTTTTTACACCGCTTGTTATATTTTCTTTGCGTCACGGTCACGACGCAATTGCACCGTCACGATCGAATTCCCGACCCTTAGTTCCTATAATTCTTGCTCCTCAAAACATGGCACATCGGCACGTGCCGTTTGGACATGACCTTTTGAACAACCCTGAATACATATATTCAATTTTCAATACTGTGATATTTAACTATTAGTAATTTTTTTCTACATACCTAGGAAGAATATTAGATTAGTAAAAAAATTAGACATAGGGAAAGCATGTTTTTTATAATTCGCATTTTTTATTTTAAAAATCTTTTTTAATGCATATTTTTAAAACCTGGTTTCTTTTATAAAACAAAAACAAATGTTTCTAACATCATAAATGGTTTACTTACTAAAGTAATTTACACGTTTTTAGATCTTATGGTTTCAGTGACATTTTTATTTCAGTGGGGGAAAACAATAATTTTATTCACACATCAAGAAAAATTATTTATATTACATTTATTAAAATGAAAGTTTTGAAGCTTTTATAATGGATTTTATTTGATTTTCATAAAATGGATATTTTGAAGCTCTTGTAATGGATTTTATTCTATTCTTTTTATCAAATAGTCCTGCCACAATATTTGAAACTCAATGCTATGAATTTTTTAATTTGTAGAGAAACACTTTAGGTCAATATTTATTGTATAGCTGAACTAACGAAACAAAAATCAGTGTACATAATCCTGAAATATATGTATTTCACTTACTTATTTCACCTAGTGGAATTTTAAAATCTTTATAACAGTTTGTCTGTTAATTACTCCTCTCAAATATCTTCATTACTGCTGCAGTTGTGAACAAAACACAGTATTCAGCTTTGAATAAAATACACAGAGTTTCCAACATCTACTAAGGATTTCCTCCGAGACACCAAAACAAGCCTTCCTAGATAAGCATTTTGTATCGCCCCTTTGCATGTTTGCCAGAAGTCAATGTTACATGTACTGTTGGCTTTAAATGACGGTTTATTTATTACTACTAACTCTCAACACGGCAGTTAATATAAATTGTTCCCAGGGTTTTTATTACTGAGTTAATTTTCTGAGATACTGAGTTAGTTTTTTACACAAGAGATTTATTGATCATTTTTGTAGTTTTGCAACGTTGTTTCTAGAATGAACGCAACTTTTGTAGAATGAAAAAGACTGAAGATCACCAAAAATTGATTTTTTACAAAGGTAAGTTCGTATAATTGACCACTTTGTATAAATTATGTTTATGAGAAATATGTCATTTTCTGTTTATTGCAGATGTGAAAAAGTATCTTTGAATCAATAATTTTGTATTTCAATGTTTTAAATTTTATTTTTTTATTTTTTAAACGTAAAGATAGATTTTAATATCTAAATATTTTTTTCATATCGGATTTGTTGAGTCACAATCACAACCGATTAAACTGAGAACAACACAGAAATTAGCAGAGTCGCGTACATTAAAGTTTTAATACATTCTAAAGAATTGAGGAACTTTGTATATTTCTTTACGTGATATAAGTAAATTAAGGTCTTACATTTACTGTCAAGGTAAAAAAAAAAAGGACGTTGCTTTTGGGGGAATTTCATTCCGGAAAATGAAACAAAATATTTCATAAAGATTTTTTGTATCTTGTTTATTACACTTTAATTAAAAAAATTGATTTTTACATTGACGAATGATGTTGTGTGTGCTCAAAAGATGGCCCCAAGGTGTGGCCATCTGGCAGTCATCTACGGCGATCAACATAACTCAATGAAATATTATCTGAAATTATAAAAAAAGCATAATGTCTTAATTCTGAATACTTAAAATTAGAGAAAAATCGTTCGGGTTTTAGAAAAATTGATTTTATACAAAAGTTAAGATAATAATTTTCCCCTAAAAAATTAAATTGAATTTGTAAAGAAGGTCAACATACACGAATACTCAGAAAATTCTGAAAAAATACAAAAAGTTTTTCTCATTTTGCATATATGTTTATAAAAATATGTCCGGCTGAACCTGGAGTAAACAATTTGGAAAACACACAACACATTTCAAAAACCAATTTTTGCAATTATCATCTGGAGACCTAAAATATCCGAATTGGTTTATTCAGCAATGTAAATATCGTATAGATTTGTACATATAAGTTAAAATGCAGTTCACTTATTGACTCTGAAATACTAGACATAGTTTAGATTTCATAGTCGTGACATAGATATAGTCGTGATAATTACGAGCGTCTAGTATTATAGGGTTAAATGCATAGCACTGTAAAATTTCCTCTAACAATTTCTGCCTATAAATGGAAATGCGTTCGATATCTTTAGTGCAACACTGCTTATGATTAATATAATTTATACACAAAAAGCAATATAAATAAATAAAAGGCGGATTACAACTTAAAACGTGCTTCTAGCAATTATTTTTATAGACAGTACTGTAATATTGTAGAATCCTTTGTGCACCACAGGAAATGAACGATGAGTTCTATGCACACCCTATTCAGGAATAATCAATTTGTAGTGTACCTCAGTGATATATGTGTATAAATTTAAATATGTTTTAAATAGTTTAACATCTTTGCGATTCACTGCAAACTAGTTTCCCCATAGACCATAATATAATGGAATTATTTTGAGTAAACGAACTAAATATTCTACATATATCATTTTCAATATCGAGTACCAAACATTAAACCTCGATAACATACTTATATCATTTGTATGACAATCCGAGTATATTTACTCGAGTTATAACATGGACAAAGCAAATTCACAAACGCTTTTTACAATGGTGGAAAGCATTAAAAATGAATTGTGACCCTCTTTTCTTACAAAAAAAATTCGTTTGCCTTCAAGTATAATATGGTTCATAAATATTTGTATTTATAATATTGACACATCTTATATATCTTTCTGTTTCATACAGGATGCAACTATAATCTGTATTTTCTGACATTTTTTACTGAAAACATAAAATCTTAAATATCACCACGTAGATTACAAATGTGTCTGAGTATACCACCAAGCACCAAAATTACAGTGTATGTCCCGCCATGCGCTGTCGTCTTCGTTTGCTTTGTCTAAATATCAAAACTTTCAATTTTCATATCACTGAATGCAAGAAAGATTTTTTTTTTTTTTTAATAAAGTTCACTCCATTTTAGATTACATCCCGTACACTTCCTTTGTAAAGTATCTTTTATCATCAAAACTACAAGAAGAAATAGATTTCCTAGATTTAAAGAAAACATTTCAGAAAAAACTGTCCCTTATAAGTAATTTCATCATTATGTAAGTTTCGGAAACGTTACAAAGTATTAATAATTTTTTCCTCTTGGTATCAGTACGAAATATATTTTATTAATTTCGGGTGCTATCTATTTTCATGATAACATTTCAGTTCCGTTAAAAGAATTTATATATGTACAGTTGTGGAGAAAAAAAAAAAGTAAACATCCCCTACTAACTCCTCAACAAATTATTGTTAAAAAAAGTTACTGGTACCAAACCATTGGAAATAAAGTCTACTTTTAAATGTTGTACATAAATTTTATTTAGGGGGCCATCTACATATTAAAACCAACCCAAACTTCATTTTTTTCAGTAGCAATACCCAATTTTAAAAAGATATTTCAAATCTTCGGTTCAAACTATGCCTAGACACCAAATTTCAAATCATTTGAATGCTAAGTCTCTGAATTATAAACATTCAAAATTTGGTGCTTATAATGTTAAATTACATTTTCATATTTTTATTTACAGCTCCTGAAATTATACTCCTAATGTGCTAAATTTGTGTAGCAATAATACTAATGTACCCAAACATAAATACGTTGAATTTGCAATTTTTATAATTTTATGATATGAATTATGAATTACGAAATTAATATTCGAAAAAATTATGAATTGCAACTTTCAATTTTTTTGATGGATTCAGATTTATTACATCCTGCTTTATGGAAATCCGAAATTTCACAATTTTCTTCGAAGTAGTTTTCAAATTATGCTTAAAAAAACGGCAAAATGATGGTTGAAGGGGCCGTCTATGATAGAAGTGACTAAATATTTTGAAATTTCTTATGCTATCCTGTAATCTAACAGGCTTAATTGACTGCTTAAGGTGCCTTGATCAAGAAGGGAGCTCTCTCAATTAACAATCGCGTACCGAACTTTAATTTGGATACAGCCCTTAAAATACGCTCATTTTAAAATAATTAATTTCTCCGAAACTTATGGTACGAATTGCATAAAAATTTGTTTTTAGACTAATTGAAGTGTGTACCGTTCATTTATGCTGTCATAATTGTGTACTGTTATTGAAAAAAACAAAGTTAAGGTTCGCTTTAGTATGTATATGGCCCCCTAAGCAAATATTATATACATCACTTAAAAGTAGACTTTATTTACAATCGTTCGGTACCAGTAACTTTCCTCTACGATAATTTGCTGAGGAGTTAGTAGGGGGTGTTTACTTTTTCCACGACTGTACAAGTAAAAAACATAGTGTCTATGTTGTGCTGTTAATTCAGGAAGATTGTCTGTCTAACAAATTTGTTAAATATGAAAATGTTTATTTGTGAATTTATAGTATCCAAAAATTGATATTTTAAACCGAGTAGGAGTTCATGCAGTATAAGTTGAGTAAACTAATTACTATATTTTGGAGATATCTTTGTAAACTTTCTGAAAATTCCGTGCAGGGAAAGAGACTGTTGTTTTAGAAATGCTCCTCTAAATATAGGAAATCGATTTTACTTTTTATGTCACTGAAGATAAAGTAACACTTTTCGGGATCGTGGGTAACTCGATAGACTTTTACTATGTGTTCCTATATCTTTTTTTTAGATTCAAGTCTTTTTAGACTGTAAGTAGATATCATTAGCTTAATTTGACAATAGCAGAAAAAAGGAATCAAACAAAATTTTTTAAATGTTGACCAGGGTATCTACGCCACAGCTGATTTGAATACCAGTTTTTTCCGTAAGTAATGTTCCTGATATTTAAACTCAGAATTTTTTTTTTTTATGTATATGGCAAATATTTATTAAAAAGAAATATGCTGATATTCAAATATCGTGAGGTTTACGAAGCAGATTAACTTAACAAGTAATTTACAATTAAAGTTAAAACAATAATTTTAAGTGTACACATTTTGTTTAACGAAGAATTTCAAAAATTCTTATTATTTACGTAAAATATAACGTAATATTATAAAATAAAATGAAATACATTTGTAAGAAAGCAAACTTCGAAATGGTGAAAAATTATGCTGGCAGGTGAAAATTCCTTCTAGCTTTGTTTTGTGCAATTTATTTTAAAAATCACTATGTTTAACTTGAATCATTAATCTGCAGTTTCATTTTTTTTTTGTTTATTATAATAAAAAAAATAAATAAAAGAATGTTGTATCTTATAATGTAAGCGAATCTTGTAACTTATTTTCATTTGAAAATTTGTATTCTGAAAGTTTTTGCATTGTAATATGTCACACAAGGAAAATAAAATGGGATAAATCATTGTTTTGATATAAATATACTATAAAAAACAATGCAATATTAAAGATAAAACATATTTTACAATATGTAGAAAGGGTACAATTCATAAAAATGCATGAAATGTACTTTTCGATTTCTTCAAAATAAAAACATTAAACTTCATCATTCTTACTGAATTTGATAATTTCTCGTTATACGAGGGTTACTCTGAAATTATTGAGATACGCGCAGACGAGAATTTACAAAATAAAAATAACGGTTTAATTTTAAAATACAAAGTATTTAACACAACAGACGATTTTTTACCTGACTTACTTCAACTCGTTTAGCATAGAGTAATATTTAAACAGAAGAGAAAATGGAGTTGACGCGAGAACATCTTCGCGCTATGATTTTCTACGATTTTATAGCAGGATTAAATCAAGAAGAATGCGTTCAACGGTTGAAATTAGCATTTCGTGATGAATCTGCAGCTCGTGCTACTGTATTCAGATGCTTTAAAGAATTTAGCAGAAGTCGCAATTTTATTCAGTATGAAGAACACACAGGAAGGCCGCCGTCGGCAGTAATCCCGGATAATTTGTCTGCCATACGAAAAATGTTAATGGATGATAATCGCTGTACCTATCAAATGATGCAGAAGGAACTTAACATTGGATCCGAAGCCATACACAAAATTATTCATGAAGAATTGCATATGAAAAAAGAAGTTTGCTGTTGGTTTCCCCATAATCTAACTGAGCACCAAAAAGAGAACCGTGTCAGAATCAGTAAATAAACTCTTAAATTGCTAAATGATGGTGACCACAGCATTATTTCTAAAATTGTAACGGGTGATGAAACGTACATATCGTTTTTTGACGTTCCAACACGTCAAGAAAGCAAAGTATGTGTTATTGAAGATGATCCCGCGCCGACAATGGTGAAAAGACAACGCGCAATGAAAAAAGTGATGTATGCCGTTTTCTTCAGAAGTACGGGATTGGTCAAAGCCATCAAGTTGGAAGGACAGAAGACAGTAACAGCAAACTTGTATACCACTAAATGTCTTCCAGAAATTCTACAAGAAGTGAATGTTAGGGGACTAATGCTTCACTATGACAATGCATCTTCACATACAGCCGGATTAACAGTTGAGTTTCTTAAACAAAAACGAATTAAAGTGATAGAACATCCACCGTATTCACCTGATCTAGCTATGTGTGACTTTTGGTTATTCTTTAATCTGAAAAAGAACTTACGTGGACGTAGTTTTCATTCAGAAGAAGAGATTGATGTGGCTATAAATGCATTTTTTTCATCTATTCCAAGAAATGAATGGCTTGAGGCATTTAATATGTGGAAAATTCGTCTACAAAAGTGCAATGATGCTGGAGGAGACTACTTTGAACACACCTAAAAATTTGTAAGTATAACTTTAAAAACCTAGTTGTATCTGAAAAATTTCAGAGTGACCCTCGTAACTCGCAGATGACCGACATTTGGTTACTCCTATGTGAAGCTACAGTAAACGCTTATTTTGGACGAATCACTAGGCGACTTAACAATAAAATCACTTCGTGACTGAAGTATCTTTTATTTTGAGAATGTATAGTGACGTCACCATGACCGTTGCTGGGAGACGAGTCGCGAAGTGACGTCATCATGATATCACTTATTGATTTGTCACAAATCAACCGTAATTGTAAATTTACAGTAAAATCGCCAAATCACGAACATTTGGAGTCACCAGGCGATTTCATTGCAAAGTCACGTGATTATTTGTCGCAAATCAAAGTTTACTGTGAATCCACCTTGAAGTCATCAGATAACGGTCAGGTCGGAGTTCTAATAAGACGAATAAGTTATATCACATTTTCTTTGCCATAGTAATTCTGACACTTGTGAGTTTTTGTGACGTCACTCTAACGTCAGATCGACTGATTGTGCTATTAGGGCAATGCCTAATTGCAGCATCTACCGTTTATGTCAGCTGCTGTTGACGACTTAAAATATTTGTTTTATTATGAAATTTAGCATTTTGTGTTTGTTCCTTAAGTTATTGACAGCAATGCATTCAATTAACTGCTTATCAATGAATAATATTTTATGTCCTATTTTCAAATGCACTTTGGTTTAATTAAGTTTTCTGATGTAAAAATTAAAAAAATTGTATTTACACTATTAACGTTCCCTAATTACAAATTGATATCCTCTGAGGTAGTCATACAAGTAATGTACGCACTCACTATGTACTTATGCAATTGTATTTCATTTGGGTATAGAATTTTATAAAACATGTATGTTGTAACTAAACATATGGTGCTTTCATGATTTTCGCAGACGTATCCCAGACAACCACAATCATCCTCCGGACTCTCTACAAGGATCTTAAAGATCCTGTAGTTGTCATATCCTATAAAACTATCCAGTGAACATCCGGAGAATGCTGAAGAATGGACGGACTGTCCCCCGGTCCCAGTTGTATTATACCCAAAATCACCCGTGGATATCTCAAAACGGATGTACATGCGCAGTTTTATTCCTTGGCTCTTCTTATCCAGAATATAAAGATATATTACTGTCTTCAATTTGCATTTTTGAACATGTGCATAGATATAGTGTCACTGAAAGTATTTTTTTATTTAATAAATTATATAGCCTATGATAAAATATAAATTTGTTAGATGGAATATTTTTTAAAAAGAAAGTTTATTCATTAAACTTTTATTTAAAAAAATATATAAATCTAATAAATAAAGGTATCGTAGACAACACAATTTATTTAAAAATATTTTCAGTGACAATTCATCCATGTATTTCCATATGTATGTCACATGAATTTCAAAAAATACAAATTGAAGGCAGTAATTGTTAAGCCATCTAGAGGGAGTCTGTAGTGGCCCCTGGCCATCATAAAAAGTCAACCACAGGATGTTGACAGGTGTGACATTTCGAAACCCAGGGGATGTCCTGTAACGTTCGACAGGACCATTTCATCGATCCTCGGGATATTAGCTTGTCCTGAATATGACATCTTTTAGATGTTTTTAGGACATGTTTGTGTTGTCTGGGGACGTAATTACTTCTGTTACTGATTTTCGAAAATGATCCCGAATAGTTTTTATAGCGATCCTATCAAGTTTATCAATCCGAATATAGGTTTTTTGAATACTATCAATGCTTAAGTAAACATTTTCATGTTCAACAAACATGTTTTACAGATAAACAGATTAAGAGCATAAAATACATTGGTTTCTGTCAATTTTATAAATAAAGAACGCTTGTCGTAATCCTGGGTATCTCGGAAGAGGTCGTTGTATATATTCATGTTCGTGTTTATGATATATTTTTATAGTTTAAGAAATATTAGTATTCCGTAGGTGCTTTTGTAATTACATAAATACGTAGCACCTGTAATCGTCATATGGTTCGTCCGTCTGTTTGTCTGTCTGCACAAAAACTACCCAACCGAATGGTATGAAATTTAATATATAGAATCAATGCAGATTTTATAAAATTGTTACAAATTTTATGAAAATAGAATAAAAACTTGAAAAGATATTAATAAAATTTTCTTAATTCTAATAAATCCTATCATACGTCATCAATTTATTGATATTCCATGACAGGTAATGATTCCAGGATGCCATGGTATCCATTTAAGATTGAGTCCTTTTGTTTACATATTACTGAATTTAATATAAAAAATCTGAATAAATTTTTTATTCATGCATTTTTGCATACAACAGCATGCATTAGTGCAACAGCTATTGCACCACCATCTGAATATTTGTAAAAGTAGTTATAATACAAACGCACCACATTTGCCACGTTTAACGTACAATTTCTGACTGGATTACATTATAAGTATTATTACCATTTCGAAAAAACAAGTTGGAGTGATTCTATTATGTACCATTCCTTCGAACAATAATATGCACATTACAATACAATATGCACATACAATAATACTCAGCATTGCTTTAAAAATTTTATACTTTATTTCATTTTAACTGCTAATAATTTTTAACTGTAAACATGATATATAGTTTTATGTCATTTGAATGTTTTGTTGCACTGATGAGGGGCTAAAATTTAGCTCGAAACGTTTGCTTTTTAATTGTATTAAATGTATTTATGTAATTTTGCTTGTATGTCTGATGAATTGTAATACATATTTTTTATTTTTAACTCGTATATCAGACGATAAACAATGATTTTTTTATTTAAATATGAACATAGTTTTAAATTTCAGATGTTATTTTCAGTCAATTCATACCCATATGTTTTCATACGATTGTTTTCGACAGAATTATTAGATATATTTGTGAAGATATCGTGTTTTAATGGAAAACAAATTGGTCGATCTAGTAGCGATGTAGATGAAGAAGATGAATGTAGCATAATCTTATCGTGTTTATATGTAACTATTTCTGTTACATAATTGATTTAGCCATGATAGATGAAACATTTCGTTACATTATATGGTGTAGCATTGAGTTGGAACATAGATGAAAGAACATGTAGTAAGTGAATCTAGATCAACTGCTTCACCTATTTAATTGAGCAGCTTAATCTTTGTATACGATCGCCATTTCTCATTAAAGATGGTTGGCAGTCGAGTGGCTAATGGCAAAAACAGTGGAAATGAAGATTGGAATTTCTCCAGGAGACAGGTAACGAAAGCATTTCTGTTCACAGGACTTTAGTTAATAAGTTCTAACGGCAGTTCTCACAAATCACGATGCAGTGCCATCAATAACTTCAATGTAGGGCACATTAATAATCAATAGATATCATTTGATTACATAAAAAGTTAAAATCTTTTGAACGAACGACATTTTGACTGACACACAGCCAGGGGGCAGTTTATATTTCAAAAACTCAGCAAAATCTAATGGAGAATCGTGCGCAATTGCTTTTTACTTCCTAAGCGTATGAATACAATTTTGACGTAGTACGCGCTCTAAACCAATTAAAATGTAAAGATATCACGCCATGAAAAGAGAGCATACAGAGCAGCGGAGTAATAATAAAGCAAAAAGGAAATCCCGGAATTAAGCGCGGGAAATAACTCGGGATATATTCTCTGCTGGAATAAAAATAAAAATGGTTACCAAAGAACATTCTAAAACGCGAAAGATCGGAAATGGAACATTTAATTTAAGAATACTAAAAGCGTAATAATTAAGTGAATTAGACAAGTGAGACATTAAATTAAAGGGCATTTAACAGAATTAATGATAGAGATTATTTAAGAATAAGTATTTAGTGAATAAAGAGTAGTAATTTAGTAGTAATTTAATAGTAGTGTACAGGGAAATCGCGGAGATAAATTTAATATTGTAACACACACACACACACACACATATATATATATACTTAATTATATATGAGTATGAACTTTCTACCATGTGATTTCGCAGAGGTTTTTTCCTCCTTAATGTGGAATACACATTTCAAAAACTTTCATAATCTTGCATAATGGTTCATGACAATGATTGAATAAAAACTAATTAAATTGATTAAAAACTTTTAAAAATTTAATTATTTTCGAAGCAAAACAAGTTTAAGCTTTAGGTTAAGCTTTAGCAAAGTTAAGGTTAGGGATATTTTAGCCATATTTTCAATAAATGTATATGAATGAATAAATGTTTGGGATTTCATTATTACTGCTTATGATTTTCTTTAACTAATCTCCACACTTGTTGCTAGTAATGAATGCAATAAATAAATTATTTTAATTATTTTTTTTATAATTATCCATCAGATATCCAATCAACAATTTATCTTAACGGTTTACTGACGGGAAGCTGTTTAATTTGATTCTGGTCTGAACGGTTCCTTTAAATCATTAATGAATTTGTTTATCTGTGAAAATTATCTATATTTTACTGCAACGAAAAGGTATTATTTTTACAGACATTTCATTAGATCCCTTTACAGCTTTAAAACCTGTTTGTAAAAATATTTCCGTCAGCAAAAGTGATGGCATTCTATACATATAGAAGGGGTCGCAGATTCCTTTACTTTTTATACATTTGCTAGCAATATTGCTAAACGATAATCTTCATGCTTTATTTCTTTTGCAGGTGCAATAAGCATCTAACACGAAGATTATTGTTTGGAAACAGTGGTACTGAATATATAAAAATTTCAGCGAGTTTTAGCCGCAGAAATCGCGTGCTGCCAATTCATAAAAACATACTGATTGCTTGAAAATAATGTACATTTCACCACAATTTGTTTAATTTATTTTCCTTTTTAATTTTTTATGAACTTTACAAATATTTATTAAATTAATTTAATGGTTCGATTAGTTTTTGGTAAGAAATATATATGACTTAGCTTGAAACTTTAAATATCACCCCCATTTATTAATCACTATACTTTTGTTGTATTTCACATTTTACATGTTTTCACACACATGTTTTCACATGTTTTCAGCCTGTATTCAAAATGTTTGTCGATATTTATTAAATGTTAAATAAACAATCATGTACTACATAAAGTCCAAGAGGTTTATCACATTGAAGCAACTCATATGTCTCCTGTAACTTGTCTTAATATCATCATAAAACAGTCCTGACGGGTATCATGCGGCTGCAAAAATCCTGTGCAACTCCTGAGGATGTCATATGGCATCTTGCAGAATCATTGAGGGAAGACAAAACTCAGACTTGCTAACTTGCTGAGAATGAAAATACGTTAGACAGAGGAATGTGTTTTCGAAAATTTTGTCTCTGTATTTATACAAAAGCAGGTGTTTTTTAATATAAAATCTTGAAAATATACGTATATTTTTCCTTCAGAAATTGTAATCTGGATTTCTTAGAAAAATATTGCATTATTTAAATTATCGAGAAATGTCTTAGTATTGACAAAAAAGTGCCATATTCTTTCCATCCGGAACATTTTTTTAGTCAGATACTAACTAAAATTAAAAGTACAATGTGAAATTAGATAAGTTCCAATGAAACCTTTTTAATTTATATGTTTGAAAAAAACGCACAGTAGCAATTCTCCGTTTCATTAAGGAAATGAATGTCTGGTATATTCAAACAATTATCACAGGCAGTGCAAATATGTATCTTAATCGGAAATTAATTGTGATTTATCATCGGAAATACATAAGACTTACGTGATAAAAATAGTTTCCGTGTAACTTCAGTTTATCAAATTAATCTCATTTAAGTTCAGATCGCAAGGTTGTACCTAATCAGCTATTAACTGCATGCTAAAATGATTACTGATGTAATTAAAATTACATTTATTTAATTCAGAAATATTCGCGATGGTTTATAAAAGTGCATTTTTATAAAAGAATACCTTTCGATATTTCATTAAAACGTTTTTCATTTTTTCCGTATATCGAATGGTTGCATAAGTTTTAATTGGGTATGTTTATTTACTAAATAAAAATTAATTCTTCATATTCGTATCATTAACGACATTATCTATAATTAGAAAATAGAAATTTGAGGAAGATACTTTTGAATCATTGTGAAAGATAATATTAAAAAATTAAAACATGAGGTTGTAATTTTTGTGGTTTGAAAGTCAACTGTAAAGAAAAATTAAATATTTATTCGAATTAAAAAATTGAAAATCAAATAGATAAACAAGAAAAATATATACGTGTGTAAAATTCAGAAATTCATTTTTTTTCACCGATTTTATTTTTAATATTGATTAGGGTAAGGTGCCCTATTATCGTCCCCCAGTCACTTTTAGGCCCTTGGAAGTTGTAGTTTCAGTGAATATCCACCAACTTTGGATTTTACATAGACTAACTACCCATGCACATAGAAACGTAGGTAAATATTGTACAATGTACAATGTACATGTACAGTCGTGGAAAAGAAAAAAGTAAACACCCCTACTAACTCCTCAACAAATTATCGCAGAAGAAATTTACTGGTACCGAACGATTGGAAATAAAGTCTACTTTTAAATGATATAGATAAAATTTGCTTAGGGGGCCATCTTTATATTAAAACGAACTGAAACTTTGTTTTTTTTAATAGCAGTACACAATTCTGACAGAATAAATGAACTCTACACTCTTCAATTAGCCTAAAAACAATTTTTTATGCAATTCGTACCATAAGTTTCCGAGAAATTAATTATTTTAAAACGAGTGTATTTTAAGGGCTGTATCCAAATTGAAGTTCGGAAGTCGTTTGTTAACCGAGAGAGCCCTCATCTTGATCAAGGAACCTTAAGAAGTCAATGAAGCCTGCTAGATTACACAACAGCAGAAGAAATTTCAAAATATCTAGTCACCCCTACTATAGACGGCCCCTTAAGCCATCATTTTGCCGTTTTTAAGCATAATTTGAAAACTACTTGGAAAAAAATTGTAGGCTGCAATTCATAATTTTTTCGAGCATTAATTTCATAAATCATAATTCATATCATAAAGTTATAAAAATTCCAAATTCAGCGTATGTATGTTTGGGTATATTAGTATTATTGCAACACAAAAAAATAACACATTAGGGGTATAATTTCAGGAGATATAAATAAAAAAATATGAAAATGTAATTTAACATTAGAAGCACTAAATTTTGAATGTTTATAATTCAAAAACTCATCATTCAAATGACTTGAAATTCGGTGTCTAGGCATAGTTTGAACCAAAGATTCGAAATATCTCGTTGAAATTGGGTATTGTTATTGAAAAAAAAAATGAAGTTTGGTTTCGTTTTAATATGTAGATGGCCCCTAAGCAAATTTTCTATACATCATATAAAAGTAGACTTTATTTCCAATCTTTCGGTACCAGTAAATTTCTTCTACGATAATTTGTTGAGGAGTTAGTAGGGGTGTTTACATTTTTTTTTTTTCCACGACTGTACAAGGAAAATTTAATAATGCAAAAAATTATTTTTTCAAAAGTATCTAAAAAATGCAAAGGAAAAAAAAATGGTCCCAATTTCGTCCCCCCAAAAAATCCAACACGCCGAGGCGTAACTTATAACTAAATCAAAATTTATTTCTAAATGAGTAAGTAATTTAATTTACATTAAAGTAAGGCACAAAGTAATGCACTAATTATCAGTGGAAGAATAACATAACGAAACATTAGCATAGCTTCGAACCTACCTATTTTTTTCATACCAATATTTTTATGCAAATATACCTGCTTTATACAATCGCAGTTTTAACGAAATTAAATAAAGAAAACATTTTTGTAAGATTTTACTGGTATCCAAAAATCGGGAGATTGGCAACTATGCCTTAGCCATACAAACACGAGGAAAAAATTAAGAAAAATGTCATGAAAAAGCATTCCCAATTTCATCCCTGGGACGAAATAAGAACAGCAAGGGGGTCGAAATTGATACCACGCTACTTCCCAATATTACGGATTTTCAGTTCCCGCAAGATGAACTGAGCGTCCTAAAACTCATTGTATGCCACTGTCAGCATCTTACTAACGTAAAATACTTACAATGGATAAGAAATAAATACTTACAGTACAGTAAATAACGTTCTACAAACGACGTAATAAGTACTCGGGTCTTCTAAAAATAGGAAACTCGCCGTCTTTAATTTATGTATGCGTCTTGGCGAACGAAACTTTCAACACTGACTCCTTTTACCTCCCGTCACCTGTGTCTTGCGTCATAAGTGACGCTACTTTCGCAGAAGCGGAGAAGTTAAGGGGGACGAAATATGGGCACTTTACCCTATACCTTTTAAGGATTATACCTTACATCTTTACTAATTGGTGTATTACCTATTCTGGGCTGTTAGTGTATTCACTTGTGAATGTTTCTCCAGTTTCTATGTGCTTAGTTTTCCTACCAACAACATGCCCTTTGTAAAAAAAGTTACTTAATCTAGGAAAAAGTCCTTCCGGCCAGTGCCGGGAGGAAGAGGTAGCTTTCATAATCCTTATTTAAAAAAAGCCAACTTATATCATTCAAACACACGAAGCTCAATTTAGTGGAAACCAAATATAGGAGATTCAATACTAATTTTTATCAATATAATGAATGAGAATTTCGCGAAATTAGTCAGCTTTATCCAAGCTGCTTTTCTTTAAAGTAACTTATATTTGGCTGCCAAATTCGGCGATTTCTTAAAGTGCCTGTCATTTTAAGACAACATGGTGGATGAGGCTAACCAGTGAACTTGGTCGAGACCTTAGTAATTGCTGTGCACATGCTCACTCACATCGGAATCGGTTAATATATGGGAGTGCTGTCGCTTGCAAAAAATCAGATTTTTCAAAATGTCACCCACAATAGAAACTGAAACTGCTATATCTGAGCCATTTTTTAAGGTAAAGACAAACAAAAAACGCTCCTGAATCCTTATATCAAGGTCAAATACTTAAGAGAGAAACCTTTTTCAATTTCTAATTTTTTTGCACCTCACTTTAAATATATATATATTTTTTAATTTAATGGCCGCCATTTTGAAACAAGATGGCTGATGAATCTGGCCAGCGAACTTGGTCGAGGTGTTGATGTATACTATCCACATGCCTTCTTACATCGAAATAGGCGAATACGTGTGTTATCGCGTGACAAATACAAGATCGTTTCAAAATGTTAGCCATGCTAGAAATTCACAGTGCTATAAATCAACCATTTTTTAAGATATAAACAAAAGAACAAATTTTCAGAAACGAAAACTGCTCCGGAATCTTTGTATCAAGGCCAAATACATTAAAAAAATCTTTTTCATTTTCCATTTTTTTAATACCTCATTTTGAATTTTAAATTTATTTTTTTTTAAATGGCAATCCTTTTGAAACAAGATGGCGAATGAAGCTGGCCAACGAACTCGGTCGAGACATTGGTATGTACTATGTACAGACCAAGTTACATCCAAATAGGTCATAAATACGCCTGTTATCGCGTGACAAAAATCGGGTCGTTTTAAAATGTCAGCCACAAGAGAAATTCAAAATGCTATTACTCAGCCATTTTTTTTAGATATAGACGAAAGAAAAATTGTTCCGGAATCTTTGTATTAAGGTCAAACACATAAGAAGAAAATATTTTTTCAATTTTCAATTTTTGGTACCACATTTCAAATTTAAATTTTTCTTAAAAATTTAAATGGCCGCCATTTTTAAACAAGATGGCGGATGAAGCTGGCCAACGAACCCGGTCGAGACATTGGTATGTACTATGTATAAACGAAGTTACATCCAAATCGGTTCATAAATACGCCTTTTATCGCGTGACAAAGTTCAGGATGTTTCAAAATGTCAGCCACGCTAGAAATTCAAAATGCTATAACTCAGCCATTTTTTAAGATATAGAAGAAACAAAAACTGCTCCGGAATCTTTGTATAAAGGTCAAATACATAAGAAAAAAATATTTTTCCATTTTTAATTTTTTGGTACCACATTTCAAGTTTTAAATTTTTTTAAAAATTTTAAATGGCCGCCATTTTGAAACAAAATGGCGGATGAAGCTGGCCAACGAACTCGGTCGAGAGATTGGTATGTACTATGTACACACCGAATTACATCCAAATCGGTTCATAAATACGCCTTTTATCGCGTGACAAAATTCAGGACGTTTCAAAATGTCAGCCACGCTAGAAATTCAAAATGCTATAACTCAGCCATTTTTTAAGATATAGACGAAACAAAAACTGCTCCGGAATCTTTGTATAAAGGTCAAATACATAAGAAAAAAATATTTTTCCATTTTTAATTTTTTGGTACCACATTTCAAGTTTTAATTTTTTTTAAAAATTTTAAATGGCCGCCATTTTGAAACAAAACGGCGGATGAAGCTGGCCAACGAACTCGGTCGAGACATTGGTATGTACTATGTACACACCGAATTACATCGAAATCGGTTCATAATTACGGGAGTTACAGTGTGACATAGGTCAGATATATATATATATATATATATATATATATATATAGATATATATATATATATATATATATATATATATATATATCAATTTTGAACGGAGGGTGGTTTCGGGGTCTGGGGGTCATGATCGATGAAAATATACCAAAATTTTTTGAAATCGCTTTCCTCCGAACGGCTGCAATAGGTAGCTTTTTTGTAAAGAAAGCTACCTAAAACATAATTCAACCACGATCGAAAATATACAATAAAGTCATCCAAGTTACCCAAGTATCCGAGAAGAGTTCTTTGTCTGTAGAATCTTCAGAAACCAATATAGTTTAGAGATTTAAAGCTGCCTTTTTAAATAAGATGCTTCTTCGGATGCCACCGATTTTCAGAAACGTTTCCAAGTATTTTTTGCTGCATAAATAATCAGTTCGTTAAGCCCGGAATATATGTTTTTAGATGCTCAATGTTCAATAAACTTGTTTTCAGACAAACATGATAAATTAATAACTTTAGATTAAAGTTATTTTATTAGTCTTGCATATATAAATTGAATTGCACAGATGAAACTCTTTAATTTAGAATGGACAGCATCCTAAACCGTTATTTTAGAGACTTAAAGCAGCCTTTTTAAATAAGATGTTTCTTCGGATGCCACCGATTTTCGGAAACGTTTCCGAGTATTTTTTGCTGCATAAATAATCAGTTCGTTCAGCCCGGAATATATGTTTTTAGATGCTCAATGTTCAATAAACTTGTTTTCAGGCAAACATGATAAATTAATAACTTTAGATTAAAGTTATTTTATTAGTCTTGCATATATAAATTGAATTGCACAGCTGAAAATGTTTAATTTAGAATGGACAGCATCCTAAACCGTTATTTTAGAGACTTAAAGCAGCCTTTTTAAATAAGATGTTTCTTCGGATGCCACCGATTTTCGGAAACGTTTCCGAGTATTTTTTGCTGCATAAATAATCAGTTCGCTCAGCCCGGAATATATGTCTTTAGATGCTCAATGTTCAATAAACTTTTTTCAGACTAACATGATAAATTAATAACTTTAGATAAAAGTTATTTTATTAGTCTTGCATATATAAATTGAATTGCACAGCTGAAACTCTTTAATTTAGAATGGACAGCATCCTAAACCGTTATTTTAGAGACTTAAAGCAGCCTTTTTAAATAAGATGTTTCTTCGGATGCCACCGATTTTCAGAAACGTTTCCGAGTATTTTTTGCTGCATAAATAATCAGTTCGTTCAGCCCGGAATATATGTTTTTAGATGCTGCTCAATGTTCAATAAACTTGTTTTCAGACAAACATGATAAATTAAAAATTTAGATTAAAGTTAGTTTAATAGTGTTGCATGTATAAATTGAATTGCACAGCTGAAACTGTTTAATTTAGAATGGATAGCATCCTAAACCGTTATTCTAGTCGGAGAAAATTAATTAGTCTATACTAATAAAAAAAAGTCCTTCCGGCCAGTGCCGGGAGGGAGAGGTAGCTTTCATATTCCTTATTTTTTTAAAACCAGCTTATATTATTTAAACACTCGGAGCTCAAATTAGTGGAACCCGATTTTAGAAGATTAAATACTAATTTTTGTCTATACTGAATATGAATGAGAATTACGTAAAATTAGTCAGCGTTATCAAAGCTGGTTTTATTTAAAGTGATTTATATTTGGTCGCAAAATTCGGTGATATCTTGAAGTGCCCGCCATTTTAAAACAACGTAATGGATGCAACAAAACTAACCAATGAACTTGGTCGAGACCTTAGTAATTCCTATGCACATGCTCAATCACATCTAAATCGATGGATATATACGACTGCTGTTGCAGGCAAAAAATGAGATTTTTCAAAATGTCACCCACATTAGAAATTCAAACTGCTATATCTCAGCCTTTACATAGATGAAAACAAAACAAAAAATGCCCCGGAATCTTTGTAACAAGCTCAAATACATAAGAAAAAAATCTTTTTCAATTTCTAATTTTTTGGTACCTCATTTTAAATTTTAATTTTTTTTAATTTTTAAATGGCCGCAATTTTGAAACAAGATGGCGGTTGAAGTTAGCAAACGAACTCGGCCGATTGCTCCTATGTACAATGCACATGCCTTGTTACATTCTAATCGGTTCATAAATACGCGTATTATCGCGTGACAAAAATCAGATGCTTTCAAAATGTCAGCAATGCTTGAAATTCAAAGTGCTATATGTCAGCCATTTTTTAAGAGATAGACGAAACGAAAAATGCTTCAAAATCTTTGTATCAAGGTCAAACACAAAAGAAAGAAATCTTTTTCAATTTCTAATTTTTTGTACATCATTTTAAATTAAAATTAAAAAAAAATAATGGCCGCCATTGTGATACAAGATGGCGGATGAAGTTTGCCATCGTACTCGGTGGAGACATTGGTATGTACTATGTACACATCAAGTTATATCCAAATCCGTTCATAAATATGCATGTTATCGCGTGAGAAAAATCAGATCGTTTCATAATGTCAGCCACACTAGAATTTCAAAGATCTATAACTCAAACGTTTTTTAAGATATAGACGAAATAAAAAATGCTCCGGAATCTTTGTATCAAGCTCAAACACATAAGACAAAATCTTTTTCAATTTCCAATTTTTTTGTACCTCACTTTAAATTAAAAATTTTTTTAAACTTTTTAAATGGCTACCATTTTGAAACAAGATGACGTATGAAATTGGCCAACGAACTCGGTCGAGACATTGTTATGTACTATGCACATGCCTTGTCACATCCAATTCGGTTCATAAATACGTGTATTATCGCGCGACAAAAATCAGATCGTTAAAAATGTCAGCCATGCTAGAAATTCAAAGTGCTATAACTCAGCCATTTTTTAAGGTATAGACGAAACAAAAAATGTTCCTGAATCTTTATACCAAGATGAAACACATAAGAAAAAAAATCTTTTTCAATGTCTAATTTTTGTGTGCCTCATTTCAAATTATACATTTTTTTAAATTTTTTAAATGGCCGCCATTTTGAAAGATAATGCCGGATGAAGCTGGCCAACAAACTCGGTCGAGATATTGGTACTAACTATGTACACACCAAACTATATCCAAATCGGTTTCTAAATACGAGAGTTACAGTATGACAAAAATCATATATATATATATATATATATATAGATAGATAGATAGATATCTATATATATAAAAGAAAGTCTGGATTTTGTATTAATCAACGCGCAGCCAAAACTACTGAACCTAAAATCTTGAAAATCGGGGTAAAAATACTTCTTATGATATAGAGTGCCGCTAAGAAAGGATTTTCCAAAATTCCAACCCTGAGGGGGGTAAAAAAAGAGAACGAACTTAAAAAAAAATTCCTTAAAAATCTGATTTTATAGTTATTTTTCAACTGATAACATATTTCGGTGTATTTTTGTATGCTGAATCGAATGACAGTAACTAAATTCTTTTAAGCCCAATAGTTCGAGAGATATTTCATATTTTTCTAATTTGGCACTATCTTTGGCGCCAAAACTTGAATTTTTCAAGTGATAATTTCTAAAAACTCATTCTTTTCATTCTGTTACTATAGCAAGGGAAATAATTCAAATTGAATAATTTTTTAACCAATCCTTTTGGTTAAATAAAAAAAAACTTCGTCATTTAGAAAAAAAAATTCAAACGCCTCAAAAACTAAAAACAAACTGTGGTACTTTTTCGTTCTAATTTTCGTCGCGATGCCATGCCAAAATGTACGGTATCGCGCCATTTATTTCAACTCTAATCGTGCAAACGATTTTTATTTCAAACCGTGCCACACATTAACATTTGCTAATTACTGAACGTGAATATTTTTATGCAGGAATTTTTAATGATGGAATTTATTTTATTACATCATAATCTCGCAAAACTTTTAAATTTGTTATTTTTTGAACAGAAAATATTTATTACTGATACTGATATAGATTTTACCATTTCGCAGTTATCTGATGATGAGGAAGCTACAATAAAATTATTTCAGAAGTTAGGAATGATACATTATAAAAATGTTTTGTTCAAAAAACCATGAATGTCTTCATTGAAAGAATGAAATGTTTACTGCAATGTGAGACATAAGTAATACGCACGCCATGCTTCAGTAGTAAAAGACATTTACAATTTCAAGACTCCAGTTTAAATTGACTATATTTTATTACTTGCAAAATATTTATTTATTCCTACATTTTAAGTGTTTATTTTGGTACCCGTCGACCAATTTCGCCAAATTATATAAATCGCCAAATAATACAAAGTGACATAATTTTTATTTTAAATAACGAAAGAACAAATAAATTAGTATAACATTAATAAAAATACATTTAAAACGTCGAAATAAAAATCACCTGATGACGTAAATAAGTGTAAATTTCTTAAAGTCAAGTCAATGTGACATATACGATCAACCATTATTGGCATTTAATCTTATAGTTTGGTAATAGATTTTTGGTCGACGAGATAACCAAGTAGTACCATTATTTTATTGATTTAAAAAAAATGGTAGGTCAAAGTCTGTAATTTTCAAAAGTTATATTTTTTAAATGCTCATTTTTTTTGTTGACAATTTTTTTTTTTCAAATGTATCATTTCATTTTTGCGCCAACAATTACTCTGGGTGACAATGGTGTTGGCATAACAGGGAAATACCAAAACAGTTACTGATTTTATTTCAAATATAAAGAAAAAGGTTTAATGAGCAATAAATATTGTAAATATGACTATAGCTTAGATTCTACTGAACAGAAATTTGCAGAACTTACACTGTTAAATAGTAAATTGGTTTATAAATGGTTTAATGTAAAAACCATCATTCTAAGTTGCTACTGGAGTTCTAAAATTAGGTGAGCTCGATTATGAAAGATTTCAAGTCAACTAATTAAATGCACAGTAAGTTAGATAATATTTCAGGGATTTTTCCAATATTTATCATATCATTCTGTGTTGTTTAGTTACGGAGTTATGCGGAAAAAGTTCTCAGTGGTACAGTAAAGAAAATTGGAAGATATACGCTGCAGAGATAGGGTATACTAGAGAGTATATATGCTATAGTTATGGAAGTTGAGCTGAGTTCCTTAAAAAAATCAGAAGTGATGCAATATGTACCTACCCCTACCTCCCAGAAAGTTCTATAATCAGGTTAACGCGATTATGAAAGTTATATTTAACTATCTCAATATATATATAATGCAAAGAGAAATTTCATTCCGGCCACTTATATCTTGAGTTCTTTTGAATAGATTTTGACGGGACTTACATTGTTAGTTAGGTAATTTTTCAGAAAAGATGTTAGTATAAAACTTAACGTTCTACGTTGCATAGTTAAATAATCTAAGTTCTAAATCAGATGAACCAATTTTGAAAGATTTGCTTTTTTAACAGGTTCCACTGAATGAATTTTTATGGGATTTAAACTGTTATTTAGATCATTTTTAGGGAAGGTTTCGGCATATTTTCCAGTTTAATAGATTCGCTAAGTGAATTTCGATGGAACTTGAACGGTTAGTTAATTTTTCAGTGAATGTTTTAGTATAAAGCACATATCATTTGCTTAGTGTTGCTTGATTGTAGAATTACAGATGAAAGTTCTAGAATTAGGAGAACCCAATTATTATAAACGATCAGCCTTTTCAATAAGTCCAATTAACAGATTCTGATGAGACTTGCATCGATAATTTTTCATGAACGCTTTTAGTATATTACATATTTTTCTTTACCGAATCCTACAGTAACAGATCAACTAAAGAAATTTGTCTTTAACAGTCTAAATTTTGTATGACTCAATAAAAGATATATCGTAATGTCATTCATATTGCTTTCAGCAATTCGATTGGATACACCAGGTAAATGTCCATATTGCTTTAAAACGGATGATCAAATTCACAGATATATTTTGTTTCATTCAAGATTTCTTTAGAAAAACCGACCAGCGTAGCGGGCGAAGGCTGCTAGTATAGATATATATCAAATTTGAACGGAGGGTGGTTTCGTGATCTGGGGGTCATGATCGGTGAAAATATACCAAAATTTTTCGGAATCGTTTTTACGAACGGCTGCAATAGCTAGCTTTTTGTAATGAAAGCTGCCTAAAAGTTTCGCTTTGTGTGTGCGTGTCTGTTTGTCTTTTCGCGATGACTAGCAAAATCTACGGGACGTACGAGACTGAAAATTTGTGTGGGTTTACCCTAGAGTGTCTCCAGGTGCACCTTCGAATCTTAAATTTCTAATAATTAGTTTATGTGCTAATTAAAAACCGCAACTCACTCTCATAAAAAATATCGATTTCATTCCCAGTCAGTGAAAGCGCTTGCGCACGCTCACAAATCCATTTAGGCATCGGAAGCTAGCGAAGAATCGTTTTTCGATTTTATTTGTGTTTTTTGATAATTTTGTTTTAATCCAAATAACTCGGTGCAGTTAAAATTGAAAGACATATTCCGAAATGTCGTACACTTACGTATGAAATTCCGCAATCAATTAAAAAAATGTCGCTGTTAACCCTTTCCAAAAAATTTTAAAAAGGTTGTTTTTCCAAAAGAGTGTTGTTTTCCCCCCTTGAACGTGACAACGCCCCTCTAGGACTCAATTTTAGAGGTCCGACAAACCAAATATATATTCTTATAGCTAAAACCTTCTATTCAATGGTGCAACGTGGTCGGTTATTTTTAAACTATGAATTTTAACCCTTTTAAATACACCGGCGAGCACAGGTCACTTCGCACTTCACGCAGACGACATATTTTCTACGCTAAAAGTAACTAAACGTCCGCATTTTAATACAATCTTTTTACAGCATCTCAATAGATTAGATTTATATCACCTACAAAATCTTCGAAACGTTCGGATGAATAGAAATCTAATCAAAAACACTTCGTTGTAAATGATCCCGCCAAGCCACAAACCTAAAACGTCAGTCATATAAAGAAGTGATATCACATAAAAAGAAGCGATATAGAAGTGCATACTCCGAGTGCTGTGTAAAAATCTATCACTACTCATAATGTTTCCAAAGGACTCGGAGTGAGGTACAGTATGTGAAAACTGCTTGGCGACCTGCAGGCTTCTCTTTGTTCTTCCTGCACTTATATATGACTATTTGCTTAACAATTATTTTCTTGTATTACTGATCCCATTAAACTGAGAAAAGTTGAGGCTTTTGGTGTTTACATGCCATTCTTATTTAAAATCATGGGATCGATTTGTTGATTTTGTTTACCGTTATTTGAACGAGAAAGACCACTTTTACGAGAAGGATTTTCTAAGTAAAGATGTAATAAACATTATTACTAACAATGCACCTAATAATAGACGTTAGCTAAACTGAGATACATTGCAGTAAAGCTTGCGTAAACGAAATTGCACATGACAAGGGAAAAAATCTGTTCTAGTAAGTCTTCTGTTACAATAGTATTATATAATATTCCTTATGTTGGAAACACGACATTTTACGTTTAAGAAATAATTCTCTCATAAAAAAGGATCCATTTGACCAGTTTTCCCTTTAATTCTGAAACAGTGCATTATTAAACGTATTTATGTAATTAAAAATTATGTTTAAAATATCGAAAAGTATAATTGTAATAATAGATGATTACCACAATTACATGCCATTTCCTGCTTGTCTTACAAATCTTTTTGATTTATTTCAGATCTTCCTCCTACAATTATTTATAAGAGTGATATAATGAGAAATTAAAATTAATTTTTTTGACTTTCACAATTTTTCGAAATTGATATAGGTACTGCATATATTAAATATACGCCTGCAGGTCGCCAAGCAGTTTTCACATACTGTACCTCACTCCTTTGGAAACATTATGAGTAGTGATAGATTTTTACACGGCACTTGGAGTATGCACTTCTATATCGCTTCTTTTATGTGATATCACTTCTCTTTATGACTGAAGTTTTAGGTTTGTGGCTTGGCGGGATCATTTACAACGAGTTGTTTTTGATTAGATATCACTTATTTTTGTAAGGTATTTCATTTGCATTATACATATTCCATTTTAATTCCGAAAAGAAAAGATAAACGAAATATGATAGAAGTAAAAAAAAAAAAAAATAATTAATAGTGATGCTATAAACTTAGACATAATGTTGAATTTTTTTAAAATAATTCAAAACCATTTTATCGATTCTTACAAATCTCAGAAGAAATCATTTATTTTTTAGAAATGATAAAATGTGTCGAGCCAACAAGTAATATTTTTTGCTGTTGATCTATAAGATATATGGTGATTCATTAATTAACTGAGCAAAGATATTTTCCTAATAACTTTTGAAAAACTGCCTTTACATTTTCAAAATTCACATAGTTTTACACAAAATATGTAAAGACTTAAAAACAGATTGAATAATGAGTTTTGATTTATTACCGGCGTACCTGAAGTAATTTTTAAATAAAATTAGTTATTTTTATTTCAGGAAATCGAGCGTCTCTCCGATAAGCGCGGCAGAAACTCAGATTATCGGACTAATCTTTTTCTTTTTATGTTTTCATAAGCTCTTAACACTTGTTGAATTTTCTGAATTTTCAATGCATGTAGTTTTTAAATTCCTAATTCTTTTTTACGTGACTAACAGGACATACTGAGTCGTATGCTTTCCAAGTATTTTTTCATATATTTCGGATAATTCATACGATAAATTATAATTCATTTCAATAAAAGTTCAAAATTCGATATTTCATCGTTATAAAAGGATTTTCCTTAATTTCAGTCATATTTGTAAATTTTTAAGTAGCTGTATTATCTGATGAAAAATGAACTAAAATCTATTTATGGCATATTGATAGCATTCTTTAATTAACAAGTCCAAAATAACACAGTCGATTAGTTTAATAAATCCCCTTATTAATCTTTTTAAATGAAAAGAAAAATTAAAAATTAAAATAAAACTGCCAAAAATTCATTTGATATAAAAGGATTGTAAAAAATGAAAAAAAAATTATGTAATAAAAAACCAGACTGACAGTATTAGCTTTGTAAAATGGTTTAAATAGAATAAATTGCAATGTTAGGAATGTTGAGAAAAATATATGAGTATATGTGCGTTTTAGTATAAAAGCAATACAGAAGAGAATATTTTCCCACTTATTTCAATATGATAAACAGTAATCCTAAAGTTCTGTCGAATTGTTTTCATGAATATAAGTACTCTGTGATTCACTAAAATGCTTACATTATCTTTCTGTGCATGTTCTGTGGTTTCTCCGTAGTCAGTGTTTACCTAGAATCTTTCCATAATCTAGGTCCACTGTCACGTTTCTATATTCTAGTTTTTCCTCTAATATCAACAGGACATGCCGCGATGATTATTCTGCGCAATACCTTCGTCAAAAATCATTCAGATTCCGTGCAAGATAAAATTTCATTTAATTGTTATCTAAATTTTGTGTGAAAAAATACCCACAGTATTGGAATTTTAAAAGGCTGAAATCAAGAAAGCATCTTTAATAAATTGGATAATAGAAACATCTTTCATAAAGTAAAAACCTGGATCACCGAACTTTAGGTGAACAAATTGAATTCATATTCTACTTTAAAGTAACATGATAAAATTTTCTAGAGATTGAAATAGTACAAATTCATTAAAATACATGCTACTCAATAAATATCCATCGGTTGTAATCAAGATCTTTTAAGTGACTTTGTCACTAACCGTAAATGCTTCAATGCCGCTTTATAATAGAGAGCTTAAGTGGTTCGAATGCAATAAAATCTATATGCGTATCTATGTAACCTCAAAAACCCGGAAACCACAGAGCGCAGGACTACGAAATGTGGCACACGGGTTGCTTGTAGAAAATTCATGAACGACTGGGGCCAAAAATTCGAAAATTTTGAATAGTTTTTTTTTTTAATGTTTTTGACGAATTTTTGCGTTTAACATTAAACATAACTAAAATAACATAATTAAACATAAAAATGTTTAACCCGTAATTGCGCGAGTTCTAACCAGTTCTAAATGTTTACTGCAATGTGAGATATACATGGGGCATTCTCACAAACTTTCAGGAATAAAAATCTGGTGAAATTAAACTTGCTAAAATAACATTTTTAATCTTATAGACGAATGAGTGCCTTAATGATTCAAAATAAAGAAAAAATGTTCAGCAGCGAAAATTTTTTTATTTAACTGAGGTTTAGGTTAAACTTACAAGTTTAATTTTCGTTACCATTTTACCACTAAAACTTTTTATTTTTTCTAATTTTTTACTTATAAAGAATTTGCATGGTACCCACAGAACATTCAAATAAGAAATAATAACAATGTAGTATTTTTAGTACAAAATTTTGGTATAACATTGTCCTAATGGGTGTTGGAGAAGGGACCGTAAGGTAAACTAGTATGTTGTGGCCGACACAAAACTTTCTTCAATATAAACCATTTAAATAATACAAGAAATTACGTCAATTTAGCACCAATTCGTATCAAATTATATCTGAATTTGAAGTTTGATGAAAATTCGTGCATTAGGTCTTGAGCTATAGAGGAAATTGTAAAAAATGTAGCATAGCAGCGCCAATTACTGAGTGATTTGCACCAAAACATAAGCAGTGAATTATATCAAGGTATACATGAATCTGAAGTTTTTTGAAAATCCAAGCATTAGTTCTTGAGATAGAGCTATTGCGGAAATCGCAAAAAATGCAGCGTAGCAGCGCCACCTGTTGAGCTATTTACACCAAAATATTCAAAACTTCAAGTCATATCAAGGACTCACTGAATCTGAAGTTTGATGAAAATCCGTGCATTAGTTCTGGAGATTGAGTTATTGCGGAAATCGTGAAAAGGGCTGCATAGCAGCGCCACTTGTTGAGCGATTTACACCAAAACCTAATGAGTACCAATTTATATCAGGGACTAACTGAATATTAATTTTTATAAAATTCCGTTCATTTGTTCTTGAGATTTTGCGCCCACAAAATTTGTGTCACACAGAGGCAGACTCAAAGACAGACATTTTGCAAAAACATGTTTTTCGGGTTCTTTGACCCCTAAAACATCTAAATCCGTCGAAAACCGGAATTCGAAAATTTTCATGAATCCAATACTTTCTTCTTGTAAAGATAGAAGAAAGTAAAAAAGGGGACGGTATAGGAAAAAAGGGACGTTAAGTTGGGAAAAAAGAGATGGTAAGGATGGGACGGTAAGGAAAATTACCACATATCTTTAGGCAAATCATGTTAAGACACAGTGATAGCCACAATGTTCATTGATTTTTAGGAGCAGTTATTTACATTGGATTAAAAAAAAATAATAATAATTTGCCTCGAAAAGTGCAGGAATAAACCTTGGGGATAGTAAGACTAACAATAAAGCCACGATGCTTGAAATTGATATTTAAATGCTGATTTAAATTCTGCAGAAAATTTCTCGTCAAAGAATTTTAGCCATTCTTTCTCTATCATACTTCTGCCTGAGAAAAAAAGTTGACAAAAATTCTGTGACTGCATGTGAAGTGATTTTCTGTATAATGTAACAAGAGGGACGGTAAGGTATCTAAAACCCAGGGACAGAGTTTAAAAAAATAACATCAACCGTAAAAATGTGTGCAGATTAATTTTTTGCTTCATATTTATATAAAAGAATTGTCCCAGTTTCGGAAAAAAAAATTATATCGAATTACTTTTATTGAAACAATTTTATACAGACAGCTCCAAACTTAAAAATCAGCATCAGGGACACGGGACGGTATAGTGGTTTCCTGGATATTTGGACACCCAACATCGTCCAAAACTTATTTATCTCGTTAATATTGCTATGCAGTCAGGCAATGAGATGTTCCCCAGTACATGAAACTAGTCGGATGTACCAATCCCAAAACTTTCTTCTATCTCATACATGCTAATACTTCAAAATTCGCTATCACACTGCCAAAATTAAATGGCAGTCTATGCATCTCATGAGGATTCTAAAGATATGAAATTCCGTGCATTAGTTCTTGAGATATGACTATCGCTGAAATCGTCTAAATCCAGCAAAATGCTGCCTAGCAGCGCCATCTATTAGATGATTTATACCAAATCCTAATCAGCAACAATTTATGTCAGCGTCTGACTGAATCTGAAGTTTGGCGAAAATCCGTGCATTAGTTTTTGAAATAGAGCTATAGCAAAAATCGTGAAAATTCCTGCATAGCAGCGCCACCTATTGGGTGATTAACACGAAAACCTAATTAACAACAACTTGTGTCAACATACAACTAAATATGAAGTTAGATGAAAATTCGTCCATTAGTTCTATAGATAGAGCTATTGAGGCAATCGTGAAAAAGGCAGCACAGAAGCGCCACCTGCTGGGCGATTTACACCAACACATAATCAGTAGCAAGTCATATCAAGAACTAACTGAATCGGAAGTTTGATGAAAATCCGTGCGTTAGTTCTTAAGATAGAGCTATTGGGGAAATCGTGTAAATCCTACAAAATTCATCATAACAGCGCCACCTGTTGGGCGATTTATACCAAAACGTAATCAGCATCAATTCATATCAAGGACTAACTAAATCTGAAGTTTGATCAAAATCCGTGTATTAGTTCTTGAGATAGAGGTATTGCGAAAATCGTGAAAAATGCAGCATAGCAGCGCCACCTGTTGAGCTATTTACACCAAAAACTAATCAGCATCAATTTGTATTAGGGACTCACAGAATATGAATTTTTATTAAATTCCGTGCATTAGTTCTTGAGATAGAGCGCCCACAAAATTTGTGTCACATACACACAGACAGACAGACAGACTCACAGAGTCACAGACAGACATTTTGTAAAAACATGTTTTTTGGAATCTCTGACCCCTAAAACGTGTAAATCCGTCGAAAACCGGAATTCGAAAATTTTCATGAATCCAATACTTTCTTCTTGTAAAGATAGAAGAAAGAATAAAAAAAACCCACAAGAATATCTACTAAAATAACTAGTCGGATATGCCAATGCCAATCCCAAATCTTTCTTCTATCTCATACATGTTAATACTAAATTCTCTAGTACACTGCTAAAATTAAATGGCAATCTATGCCAAAATTAAATGGCAATCTATGCCAAAATTAAATGGCAATCTATGCCAAAATTAAATGGCAATCTAGATAGGACTATCGCTAAAATCGTGTAAATCACGCAAAATATAGCATATTAGCGCCACTGATTAGGTGATTTACATCAAAATCTAATCATCAACAACTTATGTCAATTTCTGACTGAATCCGAAGTTTGATGAAAATCCGTCCATTAGTTTTTGACATAGAACTATTGCGGATATCATAAAAAATTCCACATAGCAGCGCCACCTGTTGAACGATTTACACCAAACATTAATTAGGACCAATTTATACTAGGAACTAACTGAATCTGAAGCTTGATGAACATTCATGCATTAGTTCTTGAGATACAGATATTGCGGAAATATTGAAAAAGGCAGCACTGCAGCGCCACCTATTGGGCGATTTACACCAAAAAATAAACAGCAGTAATTTATATCAGGGACTAACTGAATCTGAAAGTTGATGAAAATTCGTGAATTAGTTCTTCGGATAAAGCTATTGCGATGATCAAGAATAATGCAGCATAGCAATGCCACCTTTTGGGTGATTTTAACCAAAAAGTAATCAGCACTGAATTCTATCAAGTACTAACTGAATTTGAAGTTTTATGAAATTTCGTGCATTCGTTCTTGAGATATAGCTATTGAAAAAATCGTGAAAAATGCAGCACAGCAGCGACAACTTTTGGGCGATTTACTCCAAAAACTAATCAGAACCAGTTTATTTCAAGATCTAACTGAATCGAAAGTTTTGTGAAATTCCGTGCATTAGTTCTTGAGATAGAGCGCCCACAAAATTTTTGTCACATACAGACTCACAGAGTGACAGACAGACATTTTCTAAAAATCATCAAATCGTGTTCAGAACCTTCTAAAACTTATAAATCCATCGAAAACAGGAAGTCGGAATTTTTACGAATCCAATACTTTATTCTTCTAAAGATAGAAGAAAGTAAAAATTATTATTCAAGGACTTAAAAGTCAAAAGATTGTGAAAATGCCTCACATATTATGTATGCCACGTTGTTGTGAGAATGCCTCACATATTATGTACGCCACGCTGCAATAAGAAAAAGACTTTAAACTGGTATAAATCCAAAACTAATTAATATTTTTACATGAAACTTTCAAAGGTTTGAACTACTCATGAAAGCGATTGAAATGGCGTAAACCGCATAAAAATCCGATAATTACACATTGCTGTAGCGCTGTCAACAGATTTGGTCGGAACAAGAATTTCAAAAGTGCAAAAAACAACACTTTTAAAATCGCATTTACTAAAAATCTATTGGCCGGGTTCCATTTTACTTTTGTTTTCTGAGTCCCGTGGCACGCCCCATTCCCTAGAAATAAGAATTTTGTTTCTATCGTAAATAGAACCGGATATATAGATGTGTCAAAATCCCGCTTTGGTCAGTCCGGAAAATATAAACTAGACAGAGTACTAAAAAAAATTGAAATATCGTTTGGCATTAATTGGCGGAAATTCCTTTCATTTACGATTCATTGCACTGTTGTTTCTTTTGCTTGGCGAGAAACTCTGTCGAGTTTCTATTATTTGTTTGCAGATTAAAATCTGCGAAAATTTGAACGAAATCAGTAAACACCTGAGTGTTTCATCACGGTAAAAAAAAAAAAAATGTTACGAACCCCTTTTCCTCTAAATACCAATATTGTTTCAGCCAGGCTACGAAAACATTGTGTTTTTAACTCCAACACGTGTTTGGATGATAACGACGTTTTTTCAAGCATTTAAAATACCGGAAGAAACCTTCCCCTCCTTCCCTTTTCGGGCATAACCAAAAATCATATACTTTCGATTATCTTTGAGGCGGTGCAAAACATTTTAAATATACGAAAAGTAACTTTTTGAAAAATTTTTGATGAGTTGTACTCGGGAGAGGTTGCATGATAGGTAGAAATGTGTTTCGATGAAGTTATAAGATTAAATCTGCTGACCCATGTACGATTCTCATCAATGCATGTTTAAATTCCTCTTTTTGTATTTATTTTATCTAGCTAACCCACCCGGCGTTGCTCGGGGGAAATAACTAGTTTGTAAATGAAAAAAAAAAAAAAAAAAACACTTAGGATTTCCATGTGATACACAAAAGGGTTACGTCAGAGATTTTAAAGTTAATTATAAAAATTTTCGCACAAACATTTCGTTACGTCGGAAGTAGGTCGTAGATCCCCCTCCCCCCCCCCCCACACACACACATGCACACACTTCATTTAAAGTGGCAGTTCTTTCGCGCATTTTTAGCGGTGCCTATCAGGTTTCCCTTTTTTTAACCGATTTTTCACGCAGTCAGCAGGCACGTATTTCAGACAAAATGGAGTTAAAGACATAAAATCATACAAATTTAAAGTTTATTTAAGAATATTATCACGGGCTCGGACAATGCCTGGAGGGCCAGCTACTACGCGGTGAAATCTATCCGGAAACGTTTCATAAAATTAGTGGAAGCAAAAGCTTTTTTGATTCATGTGTAAAATGGAAGACATTATTGTATATTTCGGTTCGAGGTTACATTTATACAGATGGAGACAGATTTGTTTTATAATGTATGTGAAGGAGTTAGCCTATATTTTTGGATTCTTAACATTCCTTCGTGTGACAGAACTTGCCGAAATTGGCGTAATCTTTTGCAGTTTTGATAAACGGTTATTTTCGCTGATCGAGCGGTTTTTTAACATGACTTCCGCAATTACTCGTGTAATCATATCCGCCATATTCCACTGAAAATGAAATATTTTCAGTGGAATGAGTTAGATATATTGTCTTGGTTAAATAAAATATTTATCCTTAATTAGTAGAGAATCTTCGTTGGTAAACTTGAAATCTTTACTATAATTCAATAAAGCTATTATTTGAAATCTACAGAGCTGCAATTAAATTGGTTATATTTTGAAGCTTACAGTTTAAGTGTCAAGGGCATTTTTAACCAAATTTCCACGACATTTACAGTACTCCTTAAATTTGTTAATCGCTGGCCTTTTCTCAAAGCCACAATCCACAACTTCCTTCTTTTCTTTCTTAAGAAGATTTTATTGTTAATTGTTTCTAAAATCTTGGTTGTTCAGTTATTTATATTTATGACACATATGCAGTTATAACTTTTCTTATAGCATTAAAAATGAATAGCTTAATAATTTTTCTTCAACCCAAATATGCTCTTACCGTGTAATCACGCATATATACAGGGTGCCATAAGCCTATATACAAATTGTTAAAGGGATAACTAATTTATTTTTTATTCTAAAATAACCATTTACTTTTAACAAACTCGAGAAATTGCTATTAGTAGCTACATGTTGTCATATAAGTTAGCAAAACCGAACCTTGTTTGCACGTTCCGATGCGCTATTTATAGATTACACGCACTAGGATTGAAGGAAGTGTACTGTCTATAAGGGCAGAATTTTACGTGTTGTTGAGCTGTTTTAGCAAAATTATTTAATATAATTCACATTACAAGTAATTTAAAAATGTCTCCTTCAAATCCAAGAAGGAAAAATAAACGAAGTTCAACATTTTTAGGTTGGGGAAAGTGCATACTATACGCAGCTGCATGCTACACTTTCTAAAATCAGTGAGTACGTTACAGACAATATTGCGCATGCCACTCGAATTGGCTACTCAATTGCCTACACGATGTTTGTATTTAGCACCCCACGCCCAACAATGTTTATTGAAACACTCTAATGCAGATGTAGAACACGTTGTAAAATTGAAGAATACGTTCTAAAGTAACAATTTACAATTAACAAATTCAAGAAATTATCATTGGTAGTTAGTTGTTATCAGATTCCAAACCATGCACACAAATTAGATCTATATATAAAGACTTCAAGCGCTTCCCATGCCGCTTGTAAAGCACAGGAGCACACACAATTAGCAGCCCTTTTAAAAAGTAGTTCTTTAATTAAATAGTCCCATAGATCTCACATTTTCCTAAGATATTACAGGATGTATATGTTTTGCTCTGCACAATTTCCGAACCTTACTTTAAATTTATTGCGGCTTAGAAATTCTTGAATTCTTGCTTTTTCTGAAATTAAATGTAAATTTGAGTCCCAATCAATTGTTATTTTTTTATGCAAATATTTGTTTGATTAAGTAGATTATCTATGAAAGCAGGTCTAAACACTATATTTTAAAAAAAACTTTAGAAGAATTTTTTTATTTAAAATTATTTTAATTAAATTAAAATTTTACTAAATGCCACCTCTATGCCTGTTTTTACTTTACAACATAGCTATTTCCTATGAGATTAAAGAAAGAAATAGTATGAAATATATGAAGTTAAAAAATGGATGTACTTTATTTATTTTTTTAAATAAACCTTTAAAAATTTTCATTAAAAAAATTACAGCACCAGCTATTTCAGTACTTAGAGTTTTACTCACTTCCATGGAATATCAGTTACAGTTATATAAAATATGTACTATATAACAATATATTCTAGAACTTATCTAGGAATGCAAATTACATACATTAAGCCACTTATAGGGTGGAACATTTCTGAAGAATGGTAATTTGTTATTTTTTATATGGTTTTTAATTAAAACTTTCACTTAGTGTAATGCACTTTTATAGGATGTCAACTCCATAGCATCATTATGCATAGTCATTTCCATAGATAGTCACTCCATATATAGTCACATGCATGGAATATCAGTTACAGTTTTATAAAACTATATCCTTCCATGCATAGTCATTTTAATGTAATATTAGTTACAGCTATATAAACTATCTACTATACAGCATTATAATCTATAACACGGAATTCAAATTAAACACAGTTAGCCACTTATAGGGTGGAACATTTCTGAAGCATGATAATTTGTTATTTCATGTGGTTTTGAATTAAAACTTTCAATTACTACAATGCACGTTTATAGGATGTCAACTCCATAGCATCATTAAACATAGTCACTTCAATAGATAGTCACTCCATACACAGTCACATCCATGGAATATCAGTTACAATTATATAAAACTATATACTTCCATACATAGTCACTCCATATATAGTCACTTTCATGGAATATGATCAGTTACAATTATATAAAATATATACTATATGGCAATATAATCTAGAACTTGGAGTAAAAATTAAATACAGTAAGCCACTTATAGGGTGGAACATTTCTGAAGTATGGTGAGTTGTTATTTCATGTGTTTTTAATGAAAAAATTCCAATTATTATAGTGCACTTTTATAGGATGCCAACTCCATACCATCATTAGATACGTCAGTTTAAAAAATAACAAACTCTGTTGATACAGCTTTAAATAGCTATCTTTAATTTTATATCAAGCAATACATATGAATGTTGTGCATGTGCATACATTAGAAAGTATTAGGCCAAATTTCTGGTATGTAACATCCATGCCACTGTTGTAGCATTGAGGGTGACATATATCCATGAATATGACATTTACTGATGTAAACATCTTGCTTAGAGTGCTGAAAGCATTATTTTTTTAATTATAGAAGCAATATTTGTATTTTAGAAAATTTTCTATTAATAATCATATTTGGTATATAATAATCATATACAGTATAGTTTGTCACCTACAGGTTTATGTGAAAAATCGAAAGCGTAATTTTAAATAATAAAATTAAACTTTGACCTCAAATCATGATTTTTTGTTATCTTTAAAAATTAAACAAACTATTGGAAATATATTTTAAACACAGCAATTTGAATTTTTATTTATTTTTTAATTACCACACTGAAAGTTCCACTTAATTTCAGAACAAGCCTTACATTAAATTGTGCGAAAAATAAACAATAAAACATAAACGTTTCCCTACGAATCCATAAAAAAAGTTTTGTATATTTAATTAATTGCAACAACCTAAAATTTTTACTATTAATAAATTAATTAAATTCCGTATGTGTAAGCACAATTTAATACAGATGATTTCTGATAAATGAAATGCATGAAATTCGTTCATATGTATGCTCCGTTTAAACACCGATCTTTACAAATCTAAATTACCAAATTGGCTAGGTAAAATTTCGTCGATTCAGTAATGACTAAATATTTAATAAGCACCATTATGTTAACTACCTAATAAGTGATTAATTTTAAAACAATTTCCTTAATTATTGGTTGATAACATGAGTAAATTTATATTGAATATGGATTGATGGGAATGGCTGTATATTTTTAAATGTTATGATCAAATTAATTTTATTAGGTAGATGCTTCCAATACATTAAAATAATTTTCAAAAACATTTTTATTTCATATGAACTACTTACGAAGAAATTTCATGCATGATTTTTAAGTGAATTTATTTGAAATTGTTAATCCTACAGTTTATACAATCAAAGAAAAGAGCTACATAAAGCTTTCTGCTACTACAACACCTGAAGCCTATAAATTAACCACTTAGTTATAAGAATTCTGTATTTTATTACCGATAAGTATTATAAAATAATATTTCACCCTAGATACATGCAAATAAACAGAAATCCGGGATGAAAATTCTCCGGCCCAAATGACTACATGCTACCACTAAATTTTAACGATATTTCACGCCTTATTTAATGACAGAATTTCTGAGATTTAATAAACCAAGGAATGGTATTAAAATTTAGTGGTGAAAATCAAAAATTTGGGACTGGAAGTTCTCGTCCCTGAAAAAAGCATAGCGATGTTTTATTAGTAAATACATAAATAATTGTGTTTCTTCCACATAAATATATTTCTGCCGTTTTCTAATTTCAGTAACATAAAAATCTTACACTTACCATAAATATGGTAATAATGCATATTGAAACAATACTTAGTACAGATAATTTATGATACGTACAATCGTATAAAAAATCTCTCATCTGCACGCTTCATTTACATACTGAAATTGATAAACATACTTCATGGGAATTTAAAGCAAATTCGCTAGCTAAAATTTCACTGATTCTTTAATGAGTTCGCATTTTACAAAACACTTTCTCTTAAATTAGCCATTAAGTGATATATTTCAAAACTATTCCCGTACCTCTTCTATTAGTTCTTGATAAATTGAGAATTTTTTTACTCTAGATTAATAGGAAAGGTAGTACCCATAATATCGTTAATGCTACAACGATATTATATAGGGGAGACCGGGGCTAGTAGGCGCAGTTTTTAGTTATTGATTTTTATTAATTTTTTATTTAAGTTTTTTTTA
Source organism: Maratus speciosus (assembly GCA_963932465.1). Lineage (NCBI taxonomy): Eukaryota > Metazoa > Arthropoda > Arachnida > Araneae > Salticidae > Maratus > Maratus speciosus. Next base: position 353,202,045 of record OZ010799.1, on the reverse strand, counting down.
TAAAACTTTAACTGTACTTTTAAAGAATTGTGCTATAAATAGCAGAAGTTTTAAGTTTGTAGCTTTTGTAGTTTATGTTTAGCAGAAGCCTAAATTAAAAGGAAAATTGTACGCCAACCTACCCCGGGGCAAGTTGCCTATACCGTTTAACGTACGTTTATACGTTACATATATACGTTTAAAAAAAATTAAATGAAACTCAAATAAGACACACAGTTAAGAGAAATCAATTTCATTATTTCAGTAATTTTAAACAAAGGCGTTATCACCGTACAATGTAAATTCTAAATTATACAGACATAAAAATAATGAATAAAACATTAAGATTGAGTAACTTCTATCCTACTCGATATCATCATCAGAGTTACATTTGCCGCAAATAAAAAATCGAGTGTATCCGTTTGAGCAAGTCTCGTGTGCCCAAAATCTTGCATTGCAACCACTTTTCTCGGTGTTTGCTGTTTCTCAAGCTACCAGCATACACCACACACCGAGCCAACTTGCCCCATGTTTAGTGCGCCTACTGGCCCCATAATAAATTTCTTCACAAAAGGGACACGTAACCATCGAAGCATAAATAGTCCAAGTAAATCGCATATGGTATAGGTACAGTTAATCATACACTAAGATAAACTGTACAAGTTAAATCGTAATTATTAAGATAAGTATTAGAAATTAGAAAAAGAATGAAGCAACAAAAAATTACTTATGAGTGCAAAAAACAGAAAAAATCGTAATAAATATCTACTGCACGTAGGTAACGCTGCAAAACTATAATGAGGATTGTAAAAAGCAAGAAGAAAGGTACTCTGTGACTGGTTGCGCAATCTATCCACAAACAGGCGATTTATGACGGCTGCGCCTACTTATCCCTGTAGCCAAGCAGCCCCGGTCTCCCCTACTAATCATTTTGTCCTATAGAAGTAAATTGTTTAACTAACTAGTACTGATTCCAATACATTAAATTGGTTCATAAAAGCATTTAATGTCTTATAAACTAGTTACATCTTGTATGGCATTACATATGTTATTAATATTAATACACAGTTATATAAATATTTATAAACAAACAACTTAATATTTTATTGTTTTTCAATGCCTTAAATGTACTATTATTCAGCTATCGATATAACCCCATTCTGATTTAAATTCTGCATTTTACTATTTTTAAGTAATATAATATAAATATACAACATATATTCATATAAGTAAACATTTAAAACAGAAATGGTTTAATAATAACAACAAATTTCAGCGTGTTCGACCTACATAATAAGGTTTTTTATGGTTTATTAATTTTAGTAATAGAAAAGTTTTCACTCATCATAAAGGAACGGGATAATGTACAGTCAAGAAAATTTACTACAGATGATTTATGTTACATAAAATTTTATATAATTCTTCTATCAACATGCTTTAAACACCGACGTTTACAAACATGAACAATGCAAATTCACAAGGGAAAATTTTACCCTCTCTGAAATGAGATTATAGTTCACAGACCTCATTCTCATCATAGAGCAATTAACCGGTTTATTTTTAAACTAATTCTTCATCAATTGAATTATTGGTTGATAAATTGAGTATATTTTATTTTTAGATTTTTACCAGTGATTCGCTAAAAATAACACTCATTTTAAAAAGTTGATGTATTGTATTAGCTAAGTACTTCCTACGCATTAGAATATGCTTACTAAAGTGTTTCATTTTCCATGACCTATTTACAACTTAAAGAGGATTTCACCCGTAATTAGAAAAGAGATTATATTAAATTTCCTCAATTTTGAAAAGAGTTGTTCAATTATTTCTTCATACTTTAAACTAGGAGATGTGCTAAAAATAGCGCTCATGCAGTAGGGAATTTATATTATTAGCTAAATACGTTAAACGCATTAAATGTGCTCATTTCCCATGAGCTAGTTACTGCTTGAAAGGGATTTCATATATAATTAGAGAAAGAGCTTAAATGAAATTTCATCGATTATAAAATAAACTTATATTTTACAAGCCTCATCTAGTAAAATAACTATTAACTGGTAAATTTTAAAGCACTTCGTTATATACAATATTGATGCTTGATATATTGAGTGCATTTTGGCCATGAATAATTATGAGTCGGTGTAATAAATATTATTCATGATAAAAAGTTAATTTATTTTATTAACTAAGGACTTCTGGTGTATTAAAATGCCCAAAAGAAATTTCTTTTTACTTTCAGATGAACAAAGTACAGCAAAAACTTGCAAAAATTTTCATCTTCCATGTATTTACAAGAAAGTATTGAGTGCCTTTTAAAACATAAAATGTGGTATAATGATATCGAAATTATATTTTTTAACCACATACTGATTGAAATTATGTGTTTTACTTTCACAGGATAATGTAAACTAAATACGCTCCATACACGTATGTGAATAAGCAATAAAAAACAGCAATGGATAGGAGAAATTTAAATATATAAATCAGTGTGTTTAATCCACACGCACAAAAAAAAAGATTTAGCGTGTGATATTTTCAGTAACAGAAAGGTTTCTTGTTTCATAAATCAATTGATAATACATATTGAAGAGATATTTATGACTAACATTTTTTGTTAAATATAGAGAATGAAAAATCATTTATCTACACGCTTCGTTTCAACACCGGAGATTTAAAAATTGAATTAAAGCAAATTCGCTAGGTAAAACGTCATTTATTTTGTAGAGAGTCTGCATTTTATGAGCGTCATTCTATTATATTAACTGATAAATAATCAGTTAAAAAAACTATATTCTTACCTACCCAATTAATGCTTGATAAATTAAGTAATTATTGATCATAGGCGGTAGTAGTCGCCGTACGCAAAATATCCCCAATGCTGAGTTCATTAATTTTTTTAGTTAGCACACAATATAAAACAACTTCGTTTATGAAATCGTTTCATTTTATACGTACCATTTAAAGATAGAAGGACATTTCATGTGTAACTATTTATAAAATATTCTAACAGGAATTTTATAATCATATCATTTAAAAAAATATAATATTTTATTGTTCATTTAAAGCATAAAACTTTCTTTGTAATTGCCCTAAGCAATTGCAATGCTAAAAAATAAATAAATCAGCATGTTTTTACCTATTTACAAAGGTTCCTATTTTCCTTTTAGGTAGCTTTCTTTACAAAAAAGCTACCTATTGCAGCCGTTCGGAGGAAAGCGATTTCAAAAAATTTTGGTATATTTTCATCGATCATGACCCCCAGACCCCGAAACCACCCTCCGTTCAAAATTGATATATATATATATATATCTGACCTATGTCACACTGTAACTCCCGTAATTATGAACCGATTTCGATGTAATTCGGTGTGTACATAGTACATACCAATGTCTCGACCTAGTTCGTTGGCCAGCTTCATCCGCCTATTTGTTTCAAAATGGCGGCCATTTAAAATTTTAAAAAAAATTTAAAACTTGAAATGTGGTACCAAAAAATTAAAAATGGAAAAATATTTTTTTCTTATGTATTTGACCTTTATACAAAGATTCCGGAGCAGTTTTTGTTTCGTCTATATCTTAAAAAATGGCTGAGTTATAGCATTTTGAATTTCTAGCGTGGCTGACATTTTGAAACGTCCTGATTTTTCTCACGTAATAACAGGCGTATTTATGAACCGACTTGGATGTACCTTGGTGTGTACACATAGTACATACAAATATCTCGACCGAGTTCGTTGGCCACCTTCATCCGCCATCTTGTTTCAAAATGGCGGCCATTTAAAAAAATAAAAAAATTTAAATGAGATACCAAAAAATTGGAAAATGAAAAAGATTTTTTTTGTATGTGTTTGACCTTAATACAAAGATTCCTGAACAGTTTTTCTTTCGTCTATATCTAAAAAAAAATGGCTGAGTAATAGCATTTTGAATTTCTCTTGTAGCTGACATTTTAAAACGACCTGATTTTTGTCACGCGATAACAGGCGTATTTATGAACCTATTTGGATGTAATTTGGTCTGTACATAGTACATACCAATGTCTCGACCGAGTTCGTTGGCCAGCTTCATTCGCCATCTTGTTTCAAAAGGGTTACATTTTAAAAAAATTAAATTTAAAATTCAAAATGAGGTGTTAAAAAATTGGAAAATGAAAAAGATTTTTTTTATGTGTTTGGCCTTGATACAAAGATTCCGGAGCAGTTTTTGTTTCTGAAAATTTGTTCTTTTGTTGATATCTTAAAAAATGGTTGATTTATAGCACTTTGAATTTCTAGCATGGCTAACATTTTGAAACGATCTCGTATTTGTCACGCGATAACACACGTATTCGCCTATTTCGATGTAAGAAGGCATGTGGATAGTATACATCAGCACCTCGACCAAGTTCGCTGGCCAGATTCATCAGCCATCTTGTTTCAAATGGCGGCCATTAAATTAAAAAATATATACATATTTAAAGTGAGGTGCAAAAAAATTAGAAATTGAAAAAGGTTTCTTTCTTAAGTATTTGATCTTGATATAAGGATTCAGGAGCATTTTTTGTTTGTCTTTACCTTAAAAAATGGCTCAGATATAGCAGTTTCAATTTCTATTGTGGGTGACATTTTGAAAAATCTGATTTTTTGCATGCGACAGCACTCCTATATGTTAACCGATTCCGATGTGAGTGAGCATGTGCACAGCAATTACTAAGGTCTCGACCAAGTTCACTGCTTAGCCTCATTCACCATGTTGTCTTAAAATGACAGGCACTTTAAGAAATTGCCGAATTTGGCAGCCAAATATAAGTTACTTTAAAGAAAAGCAGCTTGGATAAAGCTGACTAATTTCGCGAAATTCTCATTCATTATATTGATAAAAATTAGTATTGAATCTCCTATATTCGGTTTCCCCTAAATTGAGCTTCGTGTGTTTGTATGATATAAGTTGGCTTTTTTAAAATAAGGATTATGAAAGCTACCTCTTCCTCCCGGCACTGGCCGGAAGGGCTTTTTGTTATTCCAGTAAGTGCTTTCATCTTGTCAAACATCAACTAGAGAAAGATTATTAAATCAAAGCAGATAACTTCTTATAAGTACAATGTATGAAAAATGTATCATCTTCCTGCTTCGTTTATACATCTAAATTTACATACCTAATTAAAGCAACTTCATCAGAAAAAATTTCATTAAATCTGTAATGGTGCTTATGAAAGCCTCATTCACATAAATTACGTAACAAGTGTTAAATTAAAATAATTTTTCTTATGTACTCAATTAAAGATTTATAAATTGAGTAGATTTTTATTATGAGTTGGAAGAGAGTGGCGGTACTCAATATATAATTTGAAGAATGTACAAATTTTATTAACTAGGAACTATTTTTAATTCATTCAAATGCACTTATGAAGGCGTTTCAGTTCATATGAAGTGAAATCTTGAAGAGTCGACTAAGTTAAGTAACTTAAACTCAGACCAGAGCAGAGTAAAAAGCAGTGTGAAAAGTCATTACCACATGTTTAAAGATTAAGACATTTTGAGCTTCCTTAGTCTTACTTAAAATCACAAAAATGACATCAGCTCTTTTAATTTCGAAACTTAAAACACAGTTTAATGTTAAAATCAAGATAACTAAAATACATATAATCTTAAATAGTAACAACATGTTACACAGGTTTCTAAAAGAGAAAAACAGACGTACTTCATATAACATAACAACGCGCAAAAATTTCATTTACACACTACGAGTATAGATGGAGATGCATTATACCAAAAAAACGGTTTTAATATGATGCCCGTTATCGCTCATATTTAAATGCCCTCATTCGGCCAAAACAAAACAAGAACGTGGAAGAGGGACCGAATTATTTGACATCTCTCGTACATTTGTTTCTCTATATGAAAATGATCTGCTTATATTTAAGCATTCTAAAGTAGCATTTCATTGTATTATAAATTAAAAACTGCATTACTGGAAGTTTTCTTCTCTTTTTGCGAAAGCACGTGATTGTGCTTGGGCAGAACGTAGTGGATTTTTGGGTTACATTTTTGGCATCACCTTCTCTCTATTTACTCTATGACGAGTATATATACATTAAGTTAATCCATTAGGTCACGGAAAAAAATTGCCGAAAACAATTGTATACATTGGCATTGAAGTCCACCGTAGTGGAGATTAGTGATGGACGATAACGAGATGTTTTTCACGATTTTCTCGATTGTATGGACATCTCGATATTTTTCGATTGTATAAATTTTTTCTCGATGACTAAAGTTTGCAAATTTCTTTTATAAATCATATATTATGTATTATATACGTCATACATTTATCAAGAATCGTCTGCGGGTGAACTGGAATGAGTCGATGTTAATAAAGACTAGGTGACTTCGACCGCTAGCGGGCCCCTCCTTTAATCGGGGCCCCTAATTTATACGTAATCTTGTAATATGAAATCACGAACAGGTTACCCGCTATATACGGCACTGATATATGATAGCAGGCGGGTGTGGTGTGCACGCACTACAAAATCTTGTAAAAAATATAATATCGAAACGAATGAACGTCGGACCAGATCTCTTGGGGAGGGGTCAAAGCGAGCGGAGGGGCACAGCAGCTGCATAATATAATTAAGTCGTCACAGGTCTTTAGGCCTTTCCAACCATATGTCACATGAGAAGTCTGGATCTGAATTTATAAAAATGCCCTCCCCGTGGAGGGAAAGGGGGGAGGGGTGTGGGAGGTGGATAACATGAGTAAGTGGTCATAAGCCTTTCCAACAATATGTCACATGAGGGGTCTCGGCTAAATTTAGAAAAACACCCCCGTGGGGGAAAAGTGGGGGGGCGGGCGGTCACCGGAGGTGCATTACATCAATAAGTAGTCACAGACCTTTCCAACGATATCTCACATGTGGGGTCTTGGCTAAATTTGGAAAAGTGTCCCGCGGGGGGGGGGGTTCAAAATGGGGGGGATGGACACCGGAGGAGCATAACATCAATAAGTAGTCACAGACCTTTCCAACGTTATCTCACATGAGGGGTGTTGGCTAAATTTGGAAAAGTGCCCCCGGGGGGTGGGCAAAGTGGTGGTGGGGACACCGTAGGTACATAACATCAATAAGTAGTCACAGACCTTTCCAACGATATCTCACACGAGGGGTCTTGACTAAATTTGAAAAAGTGTCCCCCAGGTGGGGGCAAAGAGTGGGGGGGGGACTGTCACCGGAAGTGCATAACATCAATAAGTAGTCACAGACCTTTTCAACGATATCTCATAAGAGGGGTACTGACTAAATTTGGAAAAGTGTCCTCCGGGGGGGCAAAGTGGAGGGGGGCGGCCACCGGAAGTGCATAGCACTAATAAGTAGTCACAAACCTTTCTAACGATATGTCACATGAGGGGTCTTGGCTAAATTTGGAAAAGTGTCCTGAAATTTCATATATTATAAATAATATTTAACGGAGGGCTCCATAAAAAAATCCGATCTAAAATGATAAAAGCGGAAAAAATTACCCTCGCAATGGGGGCCAAATTGGGGAGGGGAGGAAGAAAGTCTCATAATATGAAAGAGTCATCCGAGAGCTTACCGATGACATATCACATGACTGGTCCAAAAAAAGTTTGAAAATTGCTCCTCCTCTCTCCCCCGTGGGCCCACTCTTTCACCCCGGAATTCACACAGCCGCCACTTTAAAATTTTTATGTTCAATAAATAATATTTACCGGAAGACTGCATAAAAAACCCATATTTAAAGTGATATTTAAATTTATTATAGAAATCGGCTACGGTTTTAAAAATTTGTTCGCCCCTTCCCCACCCCGTTTGAGCGAAGAAAGGTTCATAGTATGAAAGAGTGGTCAAAGGGCTTTTCGATTATATGCCACAGGAAGGGTTCGGTAAAATTTTTAAAATTGCACCCCATGAGTCCACTCTCACGTCCTCCTCCTCGAAACCACCGGACCCACCTTCCTCTTTGAAAATTTTATATTTAATAAATAATTTTTATCGGAGGGTTCCAGGTATGTGACATCTTGGTAGGGCTAAAATAAGAGAAACTTTGAAAATTAAAGCTTCATTTCACAGCTCATTGTCATGCCTTTTTCTCTATCTCGTCCCTTGGTACTCTCGATAAATTTTCTTACTTTTCTTCTCTGCCGAGGACGAGAGAAATCCTCGAAAAGCTTCTCATAGCGAAATGGTGAAAAGCGCGAGAGAAATCCTCGAAAGGCTTTTCATTGGGAGATTTCGAAAAGGACGAGAGTAACAAGCGAGAGGCTTCCCATCGGGAAAGGTTGAAAAGGGCGAGAGGAAACTCTCGAGAGACTTCCCATCCCGAAAGGTTTAAAACCGCGAGAGAACCAACCATCGAGCAGATTCCCATCTGGAAGCGTCGAAATGCTGGAAAAATCATCGAGATGAGATTTGCCGAAATGCGAGATGGAAATGAAGCTTTCAGAGTCAAACTTACCGCATTTCTGGTTTAAGTCATAAATTCTCAAAGGAGTCCATCTGCTTATCCAATCTCTTTTTAGCTCAATAGCCTGTGAGCTAATGTACCCGTCGGTTCTGTGTGTATGCATGTACGTACGTACGTACGTATGTATGTATGTACGTAACGCGATAACTCTTGATTAAAATGTGCGATTTGCTTCATTTTTTTTTATGTTCATTCTGATAAGGCGTTCCGCTGTTTAGTTTTGACGGTTCATTGGTTATGGATAAAGGGAGAGAAGGGGGGCTGGTCCCCCCCTCCTTAATTTAGATAAATAGGTTTTTCATGCAGAATTCTTCGATTTGCTCCAAATTTCGTATACCGGTTTATTATGTTAAGGAGCTTCCCTGATTAAACTTGGAGGTTCATTAGTTAAGTATGAAGGGGGGAAAGGGGGATAGACCCCCTCCTTAATTTAGATAAATGGGTTTTTCATGCAGAATTATTCGATTTGCTCCAAATTTGGTATACCGGTTTATTATGTTAAGAAGTTGCCTTGATTAGATTTGGAGGTTTACGGGTTAAGTATAAAGGGGGAGAAGGGGGCTAGACCCCCCCCCCCCTTAATTTAGATAAATGGGCTTTTTATGCAGAATTATTTGATTTGCTCATAATTTGGTATACCGATTTATTATGTTAAGGAGCTTCCCTGATTAAACTTGGAAGTTCATTGGTTAAGGATAAAGGTGGAGAAGGGGGGCTGGTCCGCCCCCCCCCCTTAATTTAGATAAATGGGTTTTTCATGCAGAATTATTCGATTTGTTCCAAATTTAGTATACCGGTTTATTATGTTAAGGAGCTTCCCTGATTAAACTTGGAGGTTCATTAGTTAAGAATAAAGGTGGGAAAGGGGGGTAGACCCCCTCCTTAATTTAGCAAAATGGGTTTTTCATGCAGAATTATTCGATTTGCTCCAAATTTGGGATACCGGTTTATTATGTTAAGAAGCTGCCTTGATTAGATTTGGAGGTTTATGGGTTAAGTATAAAGGGGAGGGGCTAGTCTCCCCTTAATTTAGATAAAAGGGTTTTTCATGCAGAATTATTGGATTTGCTTCAAATTTAATATACCGATTTATTCCGATATGGCGCTTCCTTCATTAGATTTGGAGGTTCATTGGTTAAGTATACAAGGGCGAAAAGTGGGCAAGTCCCCTTAATTTAGATAAATGGATTTTCATGGAGAATTATTCAATTTACTTTAAATTTTTTTTCTATGTTTGTTCTGATAAGGAGCTTTTCTGATTAGATTTGGAGGTTCATTATTTAAGTATAAAAGGGTTAAAGGTGTTAGACCACCCTTAATTTAGCGATATGTTCCTTTTTTTCATGCAGAATTATCTGATTTGCTTCAAATTTGATATGCTGATTTATTATAGTTAAGGAGTTTCCCTGATTAGATTTGGAGGTTCATTGGTTAAGTATAAAAGGGGCAAACGGGGGATATTTCCCTTCATTTATTTTTTGAGGGACATTATTCTTTGAAATAAGAGTATAATATACAGTTAGTGTTAATAACCTGTGAGCTCAATGCCATCAGTTTAACTGGCATGTATCATTTTATTGCTATTAACCGATGTGAGTTATGAAGCATAGTGGTTTATGTATTCAGTTCTGTATAGTCCTAGTTTCAAACTTTACTGTTAAATTTAGTGTCATTTTGCCACGAATTTTCAATGTTTCTCTTATTTTAGCTCTGCCAAGCTGCCCCATACCTGGAGACTCAGATAAATACTATTTATTAAATATAAAAAGTTCAAAGAGGAAGGTGAGTGAATTCTGGGGTGCGCGAGAGTGCGCAAAGGGAGGGGGTGGGGAGTAATTTTCAAACTTTTACCAAACCTCTCCTTGACATATCATCGGAAATTCCTTTCACCACTCTTTCATATTATGAACCTTTCTCCTCCCAGAGTTGAATTCCGGAAGGGGTTCGGGGGGGGGGGGGAGCGGTGCGGGGGTGACTTTTTTTTTTAATTGTAGAGATTTCTACAATAAATATCATTAAATGAGGTTTTTTAATGCAGCTCTCCGATAAATATTATTTATTAAATATAAAATTTTAAAAGTGGGGCTGCGTGATTTCCGGGTATATTCTAGGATAAAAGAGGGAACCCACGTGGGAGGGGTAGATTTCAAACTTTTTTTGGACCAGTCATTTGATCTATCATCGGAAAGTTTTCGGTTATCATCGCAAAGTTACTCTTTCATATTATGAACCTTTCTTCTTCCCTCCTTAGTTTGGCGCCCCGAGAGAGGCACTTTTCGAACTTTTTTGAAATCGTAGCGTTTTTAAACATTTTAGATCGGATTTTTTTACGGAGCCCTCCGATAAATAATTTTTAATATATGAAAATTTCAAAGAGAAGGATGGGCAGGGTATATTTCGGGGGAGGAGGGGGGGGGCACGATAATTGGAATCCTGGGAGTTGGGACTCTTTTCTATCTTTTGCTGACACCCCTCATGTGATATATCATTGGAAAGCTCTGTGACTACTATTTCATTTTATATATCGCCCGCGCCCCTCCCCTTACTTTGCCCCCGAGCTTTAGTTAACTTTACTAAATTTAGCCGACACCCCTCATGTGCCATATCGTTGGAAAGTCCTGTGACCACTTATTCATATTATGCACTTTCCTTGCCCCTCCCTCCTACTTTGCTCCCCGCGGGAGTTCGTTTAATGTATTCCAGTCGAAGACTATAAAAATGGGGAAATTAAAGATCCAATTTCAAATGACGTAGAAAAATCAATAAAAAATTTTGATCCGTTTTATCATCCTTTAGTTCATATTTTTGCCACTAGGGGGTGCTTTTGATTCTTATTTCTTTGGCCATTTTGGTACTAATTGCCGAAAAATTCTAATTTTTTATATTTAAACTCCCCTTACCGCTTCATAGCTACTCGCGTTTTTTCAGCTTTTTTCAACCAGGGGGCACCCTTACAAGACTTTTCCAGTCTTATGGCTCCTTTATAGTTTCCCTTTGGTTTGTTGTTTTTTTATTCCATCTGTTTTCAGTTACCCTATATTTAATAAAATCTGCCTTATATATATGTAAAAACAATGATTTCAATAATCGATTCTAGAACATCTCCTTTGTAGATTCTCGAAAGTAATCGATGACTGTATCGATTGTGTATTTTACGATAACGATTTTTTTCGATTGGTAAATTTTCGAGAATCGCCCATCACTAGTGGAGATTGCTTTTCGGCCTATAGTAACGATGGCTGTTCGCCTCGAATGAGCCTTAGTATACACAGACACAAACCACAATTATTATTTTATTTTTTTCTATTACATACAATGACAAGATAGTCACAAGAGAATTTACAACACCAAAGAAACACTACTTGGAGCTCCACAAAGAGTGTACAATGGAGACAGCGGTAGTTGAACCCGCAGACCTCCTAAGCTCTCAAACGATTAGCGGCGTGGTGCCTTAATCACTCGGCCACGGAAGCCCCAAAACAATTGCATAAAACAAGATTCTGAAAATAACAATATCAGATGAAAAACTCTCTGAATGCAGCCGTTCGCGAATACCCCGTAGAATACGAAGTGACTGACTAAATCAGGGAAAAAAAACGGCAATGCGTGGATGCAAAAGATTTTGCCCGTAGCTCGGGACGAGCTATATACAGGGGGATTAAAACAACGTAAAGATACTTTTAACTAGCAAAAAAACTCGCACACCTGCAATTCAGAATTCATATGTAAATATTATTAAATCTCCGTGAGGCACACCTCCAAAATTCCTGTTTCGGGCGCAGCATACCGGATAGGAGTATGTTTTAAAATCGTCACTTATGCTCGATTAACTTAGTTTTAACGGACTTAAATTGATAAGGGAATTTCATTATGAAGTACAAAGTGAGAATATTCGAAATGTGTTTAGAAAAATCTGATTTATTAACCGCAAAGCAAGTAATACACTAAGTAACTTCCGAGACGGCTTCCACTAAGTCTTGGCAGCTGACCTGACAGATCTTCTGTGTCCGACTCAGAGTTAAAAGACTAACACAAATCTGTGCCATCCTACTATTTAAAAGGGAATTTTATTTCTTGTCCAAAGCATATAATGTGGTTACGTAAAGCTATTCAAGAAACGGCTTTTAAGGTGCGCTCATAATTCTATAAATAACTAGCACATATAGTCGTCTTCTGATTGTCCGTGTGTCTGCATATATCAGCGCAAATACTACCCAATCGTGTGGTTTGAAATTTAATATATATAATCGTTGTAGAATATCGTCGAGTTATTGCAAATTTTATAAAAATCGAATTAAAAGTTAAATAGAATTTAATAAAATTTTTTTCATTCTATTAAATACTATAATATGTAATTAAATCAATGATATCCCATGTTAGGTAATGATTCTAGGCTGCTATGGAGAATACGTCATATTTAAGAAAGAGTCATATAATTTCCGTATTACAGAATTTAATATATAGATTCGTAATAAAATTTGCATTCACGTATTTTTGCATAAGAGTGCAACAGCTATTGCACCAGATGTGAATATTTACACAATTAGTTATAGTACGAACGCACCTCATTTGACACTTTTATGCATAAGTTCTATTTTTTTTAAATCTAAACTGTGTATTTTAGAATCGTTGCGTAAAATAAATTTTATATTTACCATACATGCATGGAAATACTCGTTCTTACTTAAATAATAAACCCAGATGGGTTTATTAATTAATACACAACTCAGTGTGTTTCAGCAACATGATAAAGTTTCCACTATTTTTTTTCTGTAACGGAAGAATTCTCATTATTGATAAACAAATTGGATAATATATATTGAAGAAATTGAAAATCAATGATTTCTGATAAATAAAATGCATGAAAAATCCCTCATCGACACTTTTCGTCGAAACATCGTAATTCACAAACAGAATTCGGTCGAATTCGCGAGGTAAATTTCATTAACTATTTTGTATTTTTTATTTTATTATTCTTATTTTTTTTTTTTATTATTTAAGCCACATTCTGTTAAATTAAATACAAAGTGATAAATTTCAAAACTATTTAGATACATAGTCAATTAATGCTTGTGAGATTAAGTCAATTTTGATTATTTTAAATCCGTATGGTAGAAGCTGAGTTATAAATGTTCGGAAAGAAATACAAATTCGCATTTTATATATATAGTGCAAGTAGATTTAAAAAAGATAACATTTTACAATTAGTTTCACCTTATAATTGAATTTTTTTCTGTAGCTTTATAACTAAATATCGTAGAGTGATGTCCTATACACAAAGACATCCGATCAAAAATTACAATTCAATTTCATCAAAATCCGTTTAAAAGAACTTGATTTATAAGCGTTCTGAATGAAAAGCGAATTTATTACATATTATAGAGGAAGTTCGGTTATTATGGAATAGTCGGATAACATGGAATACTTCAACATATGGCGCACACGGTGTTACGGCTAAGCGTAAATATACCATACGACTTCCTAGTGCACGTGTGAGGTACTGTGTTCAGTGCCGTTTGTATTCCTATTGTTGGAGCGGCACGGTGAAATATACTCTTATTCTCAATTTTTGTAGATTTTGGCTGGTAAATTTTATAAAATTCGCATTAATTCTAAAATTCCATTGTCAGTGATGTTAGCTTTCATTAATTATAAAGTTGAACAGTTTTATTTATAACTGTGTTAGTCAGTTTTCCTCTATGATAAATTACTCACGTGGGACGGGGGTATGTTTTTCAAGGTGGTTGTGTCGGAATATCAGCTAGACAACTGTTTCAAGACGCGTCTAAAAACTTAAGCATTTTTTTCAAGGAATCTGATTATTTTTAGATAATGTACTACTGTTTACTCATTAAGTAATTTTAGTTGTTCTTTTAAATCTAGGTTTGTCTTGTGATTTTAACATTCCTCATGACGCTATTCCATATTACCCGACTAGTTGTCATTACCGAAAAGTGTAACTTTTTTTAAAAGCAAAATTTTTTGTTCCACATTAAACGAATTAAAAATGTGAAAAATATAATGAAACTCTTATTCTTTACTGACATTTAATGTATCTGAAATTTTATATATTGAATTTTATACTGAAAATAAAATGGTATACCATATTACCCGACGGTATGTCATTACCCGAAAAGTGTAACTTTTTTAAAAAGCAATTTTTTTGTTCCACATTAAAAGAATTAAAAATGTTAAAAAATATAATGAAAGTATTATTTTTTACTGGCATTTAATGTATCTGAAATTTTTTATATTGAATTTTATACTGAAAATAAAATGGTATTCCATAATACCCGAACTTCCACTACATAGTACATGAAGTATTACCAATAAAATAAAATGCGACTGTGAATATTGTTCATTTCACATAAAGTACTTAAAACTTAAATTGGATTTCATAAGTAATCATCAAATAACTTATTTTAAATTTCATCACCTAAGAAGTTAAACAAGTTGGAAATTGCTCGTCAAACGTGGCAAATGAGGTGCGTTCGTACTATAACTAGTTTTATAATTATTTTTTGCACACCATATTGTACTGAATGTGTATTTATTTGCAATTCATAAGTGCATAGTCTGTAACATCATTAAAATGCACTTGCAATAATTTTTTTCCCATTCCCCTTAATGTAACGGAAAACTTTTGACTGTCCCTGTAATTAAGCTATACATCCGATTTTCATGAAATTTGAAATGGCTCGACAAAATTTTGCAGCAATTATATATTTAAAATTTCAGCCCATTCGGAAAGCTTTAACATCATTAAAATGCACTTGCAATAATTTTTCCCATTGGCTTTAATGTAAAGAAAAACTTTTGACTGTCCCTGTAATTAAACTATACATCCGATTTTCATAAAATTTGAAATGGCTCGACAAAATATCGCAATAATTATATGTTTAAAATTTGAGACCATTCGAAAAGCTTTAACATCATTAAAATGCACGTGCAATAATTTTCCCCATTGGCCGTAATGTAAAGAAAAACTTTTGACTGTCCCTGTAATTTAACTATACATCCGATTTTCATAAAATTTGAAATGGCTCGACAAAATTGTACAAAAATCATATATTTATAATTTCAGACCATTCGGTTGGGTAGTTTTTGCTCTATTATATGCGGACGGACGGACAGACAGACGGACTGAACGACGACTATAGGTGCTACGTATTTATATAATTACGAACGCACCTAAAAAGCAATTATTCGCTATGTCAAAAATTGTGCTATGAATACCTATTAAAATAGAACTATTAAACACTCACTGAGCAAAAGTTTATATTTCCATATGATTAAATAATATAAGTTGCATATACACCTGCATTTAGGAAATTAAAAACGCCAATGCATTTAATAAAAGTACATATATCAGTGTGTTTCACCATTAAAAAAAAAAAAAAAAAAAAAAAAAAAAAAAAAAAAAAAAAAATAGTTTGTTAAATTCAGTAACGGAAAAAATCACTTTATTAAAAATTAATTGGATAATGCATTGAAGTAAAATAAAAGACAGATATTTTCTGATTAAAACAACGCCCGCAAAATATCTCATCGACGTGCCTTAAACACAAAAATTTATAAACCTAATTAAAGCAAATTCGCTACGTAAAATGTTATTGACACCGTAATGAGTTTATCTGTTCTGAGTATCATTCTGTTAAATTAACTATTAAGTGATCAATTTTAAAACTATTTCCTTAGCCGTTCATTTAATGGATGATATATTGAGTAAATTTTAATTATGATAGGTAGGAGAGAACTCTATAGATGAGTAATGTTGAAGAGTTGGTGAGTTTTATTAGCTATGAAATATTTTCAATGCATTAAAATGCGCTTGTAAAACTTTTCGCATATAAATACTTAAAACCGGAGAAATATTTTATGCGCAACTAATTAATGACCCTTGCATTATATTATAACATCCCAGCACTTAAAAGAATGTTTTGTTATTATTTCCAAGTATAAAATATGCTTTATAAAAAAATCGAAAGGAAATTTTTAAATACTCAGTGACCAAAATTAGATATTTTACACTCCATTATATTACCTAAATTAAATAAATATCATGTATTTTGTTTTAGAGTTAATAATTGCACCCGAAATATCGATAGTTTTATATTGCATAAAATTTTGTATTGCTAACTAGGCGTAAAATCAACAGAGCGAAAAAGTGTCCAAGTCTAGATACAAACACCGGTCATTGCCGTAGTGCACCAATACTCTACAAATTGAGCTACTCCGACGATACCCAACTGGCATTCATCACTTTTATGTGTTGCAAATGTTGCATCTACGCCACAAGATTGAATATCTTCATGAGCTAGAAATTTGTGGCAAAAAATAGAAGGAAATAATACCATGATCACTGAAATAATATATAGATATCGTTTTGGATCAGGTTTGCCACAAACTTGTGACTATTGAAGATATTATATCTCATGCGGCAGATGCAGCTTTGGCAACATATATGAGTGATGGGAGCCAGACTAGATATCGGTCGAGTAGCTTAGTTGTCTCAGACAATTTTTGCGCTGTACCAATCACCCAAGTTCGAGTCCCGGATGGGACACCTTTTTCACCCTGTAGCTTTTACACCTAGGTAGCAGTGTAAGAACTCATGCAATTAAACAAAAAATTCAATATTCCCGACGCACTACAAATAAATACTTAACTACAAACTTATATCAATATATCATTTTACCGATGCTGGGATTAATTTCGTCTCCTTTTTGCAGCAATGTTGTTGCTCATGAACATATTTCATCTTTTACTGCACATGCAGACTTGCCGGCATATAACAATGAGATGCCGACTGGTTACCGTCCAAGTCGCTCAGTTCGAAGCGCACTGGTGCGTTATGCTAATGACACAAGATCTAATCCGGGCGAAAAGTGTATAAAGTTATGCATGGAATTGAACCAAATCTTATACATATGATTTTCGTGTTGGCCTGTTCAATTTGGGAGTATTTCCCCGGAAGGTGCGTTGTAATAACGATTTTGTGTCATTTTCATTATTATATCATCGAAAAGTGTATGAAGGCATACATAAAATTACGCCCAAAATTTATCTATATGTTTATGGCAATAGCCAGCAGATCTCAGTTGAATGGAGATATTCTGCAGAAAGTTGGCGCTGAAACAGAAATTTTTGTACCGTATCGTCGAAACGTGCACGAAGGAACGCATAAAATTTAACCAAACGTCCTATATCCTAGCCGCCTTTGGCGACCAGTTTCTTCTACCTTAAAATTTACGTTTAGGAAAGCATGCTAAGCATTATATCATGGTACTTTTATTCATAATTTAATTTACTTGTGCACACTTAAATATAATTAATGTAATTAAATATAATTAATGTAAGTTAATATTAGTTTTTGTTGCATTACAATATTTAAATTTGTTGATTTTCTGTAAGCAAGTAAACTCCATTGTTATACAATGGAAGTCTATGGGAATTTGGCTAAATATTAGAGATATCGCCAAGTTGTCGTCATTTTGGCGACTCATTTTGGTCGCCAAATCTGACGATATATCGCCAAGTTGGCGACAAACTTGGCGGCATTTGGCGGCAGTACAGGGTAACCCCCCATGGTAACCTCCTCATAGGTACTGAGATGCATTAAATGCTGTTCAATTACCAATGAGATGCGTTTCATTCAGGCGTTGTCATTAAACAATTAACAAATAATCTCTATTTCTGTGTCACATACTATAGCATAATATATATATAGATGTTTATGACTGTAGCTGTCACGTTGCAGTTGAAATGCGGATTTTAATCCGGCAAGGGGCGCTGCGATGGAGAATTTTGTGAAATCTTCGGGGCGGAATAAACACATGAATTTTTAAAACACATATGATGCATTACTTTTTATTTCAGTCCAGTGTAATATGCACGTTATCGTGAATTAAATGTTTATTTTAATAATTTGAGAAAAGTGTAAAATTTTTTTTAATATAAAATATGTTATGCAACCCCCAAAAACTTATAAAATTTTACATAGCGTATCGTATATTTATGTATTGTTGAATAATTAAACTAATTTCAAGAAAAATATTAATTCCGTAATTAAAATATGCATACCCTAACTAAACAATAATATGCTAATAATGCTTTAAGATTTTATGCGCATATGCTTAAACTTTAAAGTCTTTAAGTCATTTTCAACGCTGCTAATTATTTATTTGTGTCATGATTTAATTATCCCTGTTTCATTTTCAAGAGAGGATCTTACAGCGATGATTGAAAAGTAGATCAGCAGTTTAATTTTTCTAACCATTCATTTTAGGATAGATAAATTTTAAATTAAATCTTTTGAATATATTGCAAGCACTTTGGATAATAAAATAGTTTACTTTCATTTAAATTTATGTTAAAAAGAGACTGAAAGTTAAATAAAAGCTAAGTTCAAGAAGTTAGTTTCATAGATAAGAAATACAATAAACACATGACAAGTTTTGAAGTACAGAAGACTTAAGGCTCAACCGCTCTGCTGAACAAGGGCAAAACGTTTTGACCCATTTACAAATTCATTTTTAACGGAAAGTTATAAAATTGGAAGGCCTGACTGTGGAAGTGATTTGGAATCAAACTGTGTTTTTCATTTTTGATAAATAAATTACCTATTGAGTTATAAGCGATTTTGATCATGTGACAAAAACGTTTTTCTCGCTGATTCAAAATGGCGGCTGTCGAAGGCTGATTTTTATTTCAATTAATAAAATTATATCATGGTTGAGCGCTTAGGGAACCCCCCCTCCCCCGTAGGCCCTGCCCATGCTCGCTTTTTTCCCCTTATTGCCAGGCGAGAAGTTAGTTCCTGGTTTTTCAACTAATTTTAATTTACTGCAAGATATTACAAAAAGTCTAATCAGATAATTTATTGATTTGATAACAGAGTTCATACTCAAAACAATTTTTCTTCTTTCCAGATTTTCCAAGAAGATTTACAAAAAAATCCGCGACCACATACTTTAAACTTTTTGATACCATAAAGAAATCTGCAGCAAGACATTTTTGGGCATTAAAAATAACATTAGGGATTTAATATAAAACCATCATAATGGGGGAAATTTTATGCTTATCATTCACAAGGATTTGTGCTTTTTATGAAATGTTACTTAAAAAATATATATTTCAAAATATAAGACTAGGCATGCTATTAACTCACTATCAATTTAATGTATTATACCAATGTGTGAAGGCAATATTCTATATTCAAAAGAACTCACATAGAAATTTTTGAACATGGTATACATGGAATGTACGATTTGATACTAAAAATTTCTTTCGACAGGAAACTTAGAATTCCATCAGTAAAAAATATTTATCAAAATTATTATTCATATACTAGCATGTGGCCCCGTCAAAAATGACGGGAATGTGTTATTTTAAGTTTACAACATTAAGTCAGACTCAATTAAATATGTGATTGATATGCATGTTTATTCAGATAGTGGCAAGTCCTCAAAAGCATTAAAAAAATAGTGTTTGTAAAAGTCAACTTTCAAATGAAGAAAATATGAACCACCTCATGCGGGAAAAAAAAGAGATTTTTCCAACAACCCTATGGCAAAATTCTCATTTTTCTGCACATCTTTGATGAAATTCGCGTTTTTTTCGCAGCCTTTTGACGAAATGAGTGTTTTTATCGGGATTTGTTGAAAAATTCGCTTTTTTTCTGCGCCCTTTTGACGAATTACACCTCTCGCGTTTCTTTGACAAAATTCAGGTAAGAGTGAGTGCCACTTGGCAAAAAGAAATTGTTCAAAATCTTGCCAAAAATCTTTTCAAGATGGCGGAAATACATCATTTTTAAATCTTTGTTATTTATAAATCAATGATTTTACCCAAAAAATAGAAAATGATGTAAAAACATGGATTTATAAATAACATAAAGATTTATAAACGAAGTTTTTCTGCCATCTTGAAAAATTTGTTACGAATGCCGGTAAAATCTCGCTCACAACTACCAAAAAACTTACTAAATATAAAATAAAAAGATAAATATAAATAAATACCAATAAATGAGACGGCGATTCAGAAAAAAGGGGAGTTTCATACAGAAAAATATATATCAATACAAAAACCCTTAACGGGTTAAAAGTTTGTGACGCAGCACTTTATCTTATGCTCTAAGAATTTTAAATATGGAACTTAAAAATAATGATATCAAATTTTGAGTGACTCTATGCTATTAATTATAATGTCTCTATATATTATTTATTTCATCTTTTTATTTTTTTATAATCGCATGTGCAAAAATTATGTTCAATTTAAAAAAATGTATAAAAGTTTATTCATTGATGCTTTAACATTTACGCTTCTCATAAATTCCAAGTATGAGTTTTAAAAGATATGATATCAAAATTTTAGTGACGCTTTGATGTGGCTTTAAGCGATTTGTTTTAAAATTAAATTTAAATTATTTTTGTTTTGGCTAAGATATATTCACACATCTAAATACTAGTTTTAATTTTCCAATATACTTTAAATATCTCACTTTCACTGTATTAATATAATGCATTTAAATGTATTTATTTGAATAAATTGATTTATCCTTTATCCAATACTATAAAAAATTTAAAATAAGATTTACGTAAATAATTTTTTTGCCTCATAGTATCCATTTGAATACATTTCACTTAGTTTGGATACAATGACTCAAAACAATTATTTACGTAAATCTTATTTTAAATTTTTAATAGCATTGGACAAAGGATAAATCAATTTATTCAAATAAATACATTTAAATGCATTATATTAATTCAGTGAAAGTGACATATTTAAAGTATATTGGAAAATTAAAACTATTATTTAGATGTGTGAATATATCTTAGCAAAAAAAAAAAATAATTTAAATTTAATTTTAAAACAAATCGCTTAAAGCCACATTAAAGCGTCACTAAAATTTTGATATCATATCTTTTAAAACTCATACTTGGAATTTATGAGAAGCGTAAATGTTAAAGCATCAATGAATAAACTTTTATACATTTTTTGTTTTTAATTGAACATAATTTTTGCACATGCGATTATAAAAAAATAAAAAGATGAAATAAATAATATATAGAGAAATTATAATTAATAGCATAGCGTCACTCAAAATTTGATATCATTATTTTTAAGTTCCATATTTAAAATTCTTAGAGCATAAGATAAAGTGCTGCGTCACAAACTTTTAACCCGTTAAGGGGTTTTGTATTGATATCATTACTTTTTTGAGGTTATTGAAAAAATAAATAAAACAATAAACACACATAAAAAAATTAAAGACCAATACAAAGAATTCATAGTCAGGATTTCCATTCACCTTCAATCCCTCCCCGCAAAAAGGAATGACCATATTTCAATTTTAAAGAGCACCGTGCAATGAGATTTTTATAAGAACTATTTGGTAAGATATAGAAGTAATGTACAACATGCATGTTTAGAGGGTATTTCTGATGGTTTGTTTCAGAGATATAAAAAGCTATGTTAAATTTTACTATATAAAAAATTTACTTTGTTAAGAAAAATAGCAAGAAATATTACTCTTTAAACATATATATATATATATATATATATATATATATATATAACAATCATCGCTCACTTATAAAAGTAATTACATACATTTACATTAAATCCAAAACTACAAATTTCTGCTTCTCCCTTTTCTCATTCCTAGTGCAAAAAAATTAAACATTGTTTAATTTTATATAAAATAATCTTTCACCATCCCTATTTAAAATTCTTTATTAATAATAATGATAAATCATACAAAATAATCCCCTGAGCTCCGAAGATTCCACTTCTGCTTTTGCACCCACTTCTCCAACTTACCTAAATAATAAAATTTTTCAAAAATTAGTTTGAAAAAAAAAAAAAAAAAAGAAAATCTGCAACATTTATTGCTCACTAAGATAAATAAATAAATAAGCACTAACTTCCCTAATGTACAGTCATGGGGGAAAAAAGTAAACACCCCGTACTAACTCCTCAACAAATTACCGTAGAAGAAAAATTACTGATACCGAACGATTGGAAATAAAGTCTACTTTTAAATGATGTATATAAAATTTGCTTAAGGGGTCATCTACATATTAAAACGAACCATAACTTTGTTTTTTTTTCAATAGCAGTACACAATTTTTACAGCATAAATGAATTCTACACCATTTAATTAGCCTAAAAACAAATTTTTATGCAATTCATACTATAAGTTTCTGAGAAATTAATTATTTTAAAACGAGCGTATTTTAAGGTCTGTATCCAAATTGAAGTTCGGTACTCGATTGTTAACCGAGAGAGCCCCCTTCTTGATCAAGGCACCTTAAGCGTCACTCAAGCAGTCGATGAAGCCTGCTAGATTACAGGACAGCGTAAGACATTTCAAAATATCTAGTCACTTCTATCATAGACACATCTTAATCCATCATTTTGCCGTTTTTAAGCATAATTTGAAAACTTTGGAAGAAAAGTGTAAAATTTTGGATTTCCATAAAGCAGGACTTAATAAATCTAAATCCATAAAAAAAATTGTAGGTTACAATTCATAATTTTTCCGAATATTAATTTCATAATTCATATCATAAAATTATAAAAATTGCAAATTCAACGTATTTATGTTTGGGTATATTAGTATTACTGCTACACAAAAAAATAGCACATTAGGAGCATAATTTCAGGAGATATGAATAAAAATATGAAAATGTAATTTAACATTAGAAGCACTAAATTTTGAATGTTTATAATTCGAAAATTTATTATTCAAATGACTTGAAATTTGGTGCCTAGGCATAGTTTGAACCGAAGATTTGAAATATCTCGTTAAAATTGGGTATTATCATTGAAAAAAATGAAGTTTGGATTTGCTTTAATATGTAGATGGCCCCTAAGCAAATTTTATATACATGATTTGAAAGTAGACTTTATTTCCAATCGTTCGGTACCAATAACTTTCGTCTACGATAATAATTTGTTAAGGAGTTAGTAGAGAGTGTTTACTTTTTTTTCCCACGACTGTACATTTCACCTCTTCTCCCTCCCCCTACTTCCCAGCATTAAAAAAATTTAAATCTTTATTTTTATACAGAAAATTCTTCTATATAAATTATCCTCCTATTCCTCAAAATTACCACTTTCCCACTCCAGCCTAGAGATTGCAATCTTTAAAGCTTTTTAGAAAAGCGGATCTGCAAAGTCTGTTGCTTAATAATAAAATATATAACCATGTACACTTTTAATTATTTTTCACACAATCAATTGATGTCATGATAATAGTTGTTCTGAGCGAATATTGTGTTGGCTGGTCCGTCGTACAGATAGCTCAATTGGAAGAGTACTGGCAATTAAAGGCAAGGGTATTAAAGTTCACTGTAATTCAAGATGTTTAACCCCTTCGCGACAAGAGCCCTTTGGTTAATTTTTAACCTTTTACTGCAGGTTTTTAAAAACAGAAAATTTTCTGTAATTGAATCACAGAAATGCTCCGATTAAAGAAGGTAAACTTTAAAATTAAAAATAAGTGGTGAGAATAATGAAGGACTCTGAACACCTTAAGTGGACAAGTATACCGGTCGCTCATCCCCAAGGGCTTAAAGATGCTTTTTTGCTATTATAACCTTTAGGATTTACAATATAAAAAAAATCTTAATCACTTCTGAGGTAAATAAAGACAGTGGAAAAAAATCAAGATGGCAATGTTTTGATTGGCAAATTCTAAGCTGAGTAATTTGTGCTACAGAATGAAAAAATATATAGTTGTAATAATGTCCTCTTACAGATACTAAATCTTTAAGGTTTTTGATGTGTGAACTACATATGAATAGAGTAGAAGATCTTTTTAATGCACACCTTGGTATGAGAAGTTGTGCGTATTATAGAATTTTGCATTATATAGATCATATTTCATACATCATTAAATTTATTTCGTATACATGCTTTAAATTGCATTCCTTGGAACCAGAAAATGTGCAAATTATAAAATTTTACATAATAGGTATAGATCACACATTATTAAATTACCTTAAAGATATTACTTTTAAATATAGCATCCAAATATGCCTGGGCAAAATCATTATAAACAGTGGTAATTCATGACTGACAGTTTTGGGAACACTAAATGCATGGCTGGCAAATTTATTCTTTTTCACTATTTTTAATAATGAAATCTTTGCCTTATTTTTAGCAGAATTTTCTTCCATTAAATAAGGCAAAAATTTATTCAAAAAAAAAAAAAAAAAAAAAAAAAAAACTTTGGGAAAGCATGCTTTTTAGTGCTGCAAGAAAAACCTGTCATGAGCTGCTACTGATTATAACACTAATTTACAAAAAAAAATTAACATAATAACAATGTTTTCATTACTCCAAAATAATGTGTTAAAGGCGATAATGTATCGTATTTAGTGTTCCAAGAAATAGCAATATTTGTAAAATACATGTGCTTCTTAACTGCAAAATTCATTGTTTATATCTGAGAAATACATTACATCTTCTGCATTATAATTTTTTAGTGGCAGGTGTGATAGAGATGTTTCTCGTTGCGGCAGTTTTCTTCCCTAAAAACTTGAGATATTGATAAGTAAATGAAAATATCATTTGAATTACTTAAATGAGATTTTTAGATTTTTCCGTAGTGGAGTACGAATGCGCAAAAAACACAATAAACTCAGATCCAGAAGATTCAATCTAATACTTGTAGCGAAATAAGGAAACTTTAATGAAAATTTGAAGAGACACATAAGTGCCTTGGGAGTGACACAATCAAAACTTGATCTTTACATTCTGAGAAGCAGGCAAAGAGTGACCAGTTTCACATTTTCATTCGTAAAGTTTTGGCGATATATAGATAGTGGGTAAGACACAGATCTTGCCAAGGGGTGACCGTTACATTGGAATACGTGGGGTAGTTTAAATTTAGAAGAAAAGCCTAATAGGCGATAATTAGCCAAGCGTTAGTCCGTGAGAAAGTAAGAAAGAATCCGAAAGCTGTCAATAGCATTGGAATGAGTGCGGTAACTTGAAAGGCGACTTAAGTTTAAAAGTACATCTGGATATTATTATCTAACCGCTGGTTTAACCAAAGTTTTGACTATCTCTTAGTAAAGGATCGAATTAAAAATCTGACAGAGAGAAATTTTATAGGCAGATGCAACGCGAAAAGAATGAATCTTTCGAAAAGAAATGACTGTGAATAATATTCTTTTTTTTTATTTTATTTACATAGATAAAACAGCAGAGAGAGAGTTTTCTGGGAACGTTAAAGTAATGTGAAAAGGAAAGTAGATTAATTTAAAACTTAGATATACAAAAAGAAATAGAAAGGGGATTTTTATATTGATAGTTAATATTAAATTTTAACTATCTAGGGAACATATTAATTACCTATAAAGAATAATATATGTGATATCAAACGATATCACATATTTCCCCCCAAAAACCGACCAGCCTTGAACGCCCAGAGATGGGGAAGGGAAAAGAGAGAAAAAAATCTGTGTCTTCTCCAAAGAAATAATAAAAACTTTACATGAAACAATACAAAACAATATCTTGAAATTGCAAATATCTATATATATGTGATTATATATATATATGTCATGTCTTAAATATTCTTCATAATGTCCTTTTTATAAAGGCTCAGTAGAAGTTAAAAAAGGTTCACGTGAACTAGTCTTATAGACTATGTTTTAATAAACAGTATTCTTTACTGTACTTGTGCACATATTAATTCAACAACAGGATTTTTTTTTTTTACCTGTTTTGTATTTTGTGACGTCACATTAAAGTAAGGTACCATTATGAATAAATTTGCAAATATTTGTTAGAAACTGGTTGTCATGACCAGTATTGAGAAGCTTTGAAAGAAGCTCTATAATTCTTCTCAAAATCTTCATCCATTTCAGATCATAAAAATAAGTGGACAAAAAAAATCAACACAACATATATAACATACAGTATGTAAAATAGCTAAATAATATTTATAAAAATATGAATAAGCGATATAGATGGGCACAGAAATGTAATTTGGCACCCTTTCAGGAGTGTCTCTCAGCACAAATGAAGTGTGTGACCATATAACCATAATTTTAAATTAAACAATTTCTGAGTGCAGTGATTAGAAGTGCAAAAGAGATGATTTGATTACAAAACAAAAGTGTCTAATATCAAAATGTAATAAAATATTAAAAAAAACTTATTTTTTTTGTGAGAAGTAGTCGTTACCTACTAATAGCAACTACAAATACCTCATGCAGTGAGCCCATTTATTTATCAAAGTTTTAACTTATTAATATGTCGAGATGACATTGTTTTAGTGAGGATCTGTACTATGGATAAAGATGACGAAATTCCTAACAATTTACTGCAACTGAACAGCATTTGTGATTAAAAGTAACTGTTTTTCTTTTAAAACACATCGTCTGGCTTGTATAATTTAAAAGTGGTGTGTATCGAAAAAAAAAAACACTTTAAAAGTATTATTTGAGAAAAGGAAAAGTATTATGTGATTGAAGAAAAAGTATATGACAAAAGAGAAAAGCAACTGCTACAAAAGTATAGAGTTGGCTTAAAATATCAGTGAAGGATTAAAATTATGTAACTGTGAAAAAAATGCCAAACTGTCAATTTGCAATTAGGCAAAGTGATGATGACATTACTGTGTCATGGTATTTAGAACCAAGAAATTAAACGATAATTTAATAACTGGTAACGTTTAAAATGTGAGAAAGTTTAATGATGAAAACCTGGTGTAACATAAAACTAGAAAAGAAAAAAAAATCATGAGCCTAAAATAAAAAAAAATATGCATAGTATGTGAAGAGGTAGTTTCCTATATACTGAGAAATCTTTGTTGTTAAACAAAGTGATGGTGACATGAGAATGTCACTACATAACAAAATATTAAAAAGCAAAAAAATTAAGTGTATGCAAAATGTAAAGTTTAATAAATGTTTATGTTGCAATGTATCATGTAAAATTAAAAGTAGTCCTGGTACAGTGAGACATAAAAACAAACATACAAAAAGAATGTTAATGTGCAAAGGTTCAAAAACTTGAAAAAAAATGAATATATTCAATTCAGTATGCAATGTTTAAAAACAAACAAACATATATGCATGACTAAAAATGTAAGCAAATCTCAATGAACTAACGATGTATACGAGTATCGAAGCAATGTGTGTCAGTGAACAAAGGTTAAATTCAACGACATAATTGCATGTGTAAATGAATACAGCAATCTAAGTATATCAATGAACAAAAGTGAAAAATTATTTCAAAGAATGTGTAGGGGTACTTCACAGACTAGTGTAAAAGTAATACAATGAACTAAAGTGTGTGTAAAAGAATGAAACTTACTATGAACTCATGTATCTAACAAAAATATTATTACAATGAACAAAAGTGTCTACCAAAACAAAATTGGTATGAACTAATATGCAAAATAAATCACAAGAAAGAAAACAAACTATGAACCAATATGTGTAAGGAAAAATTCTATGAACTAAGTATTGTCATGAAAGAAAAAAATAATAGTGCAATTGGTCCCTGAAGTACACAAAGAATTGACAATGCTATGAACTCGTGTAAAGTGTTTTTTCTATGAACTCAATGAACTATGAACTCAGTTGTGTGAACTATGAACTAACTAAACTATGAACTCAGTTGTATGAACTATGAACACAAACTCATTGCGTACATATGGAACCAAGAGCATTGTAACACAAGCACAAAAATGCTTAGCTTAAAGTTAAAACAAACAAACAAAAGAAAAACAAAGAACTGTGCTTTTAAGTAAAGAAAAGCGAAAAGGACAAATGTGACCAGGAAAAGCTTTTTGTGTGATAAAAATGTAAACATTTGTACTCAACCTTTGAACTAAAACTATCTAAACAACTGTCTAAAGTTTTATACCGAATTTCCAAAAAATATCTAAAGAAATGTAAATGTTGTAAAAAGTGTATAGTGTTGCTGTGTACCCTTCTGATAAAAAAATCTTTTACATGTGAAGAAAAAAAACAAAAACGATCCACATCAGAGTATTTTCACACAAAAACAATATATTTTTAATCATCCGACCATTTGCGCGCCGAATAGTCCGATGAAAAAAAAATATATATAAAGCAGTACACAATTAATTTCTAAAAAAAAAAAAAAAAAACCTTTAACTTTAAAGTTAAATGTGAATTAAATTATCACTTATACCATATGGTGAAGCAATAAGATGTACCTAAGTGTATAAAAAGTGAAATATTAAAAAAAAATGATTTTTTTTTTAGAATCCTTCACAATGCTGTATATGTCGAGAGAAAAAACTTTACTGTATGTGTGTGAAGGGAGGGGAAAAGAAACCCCAAACCCATAAACTACCTGAAATGAAACACATGAACAAGTTGTATAATTCCACATGAACTACCTGTAATAATGTCCCAATGAACAAACCTTTTTTATGCATTTGCTAACAACATATACGGACAGTATGTGTGTAATAACCCAAAACACTAACATACGAGTGAGATTCAATTACATAATTAATGAGTTAATCACCAAAATGTAATGAATAAGGGTTAATAAAATCAATGAACTACGTGTAATGTGTGAACTCTGGTTAAACTCTAAAGTAACCACAATGAACAATGTGTTATACCCAATGAACTACTTGTGAGGAAAAAAAAAGAAATACTGTCGAATAGATCGTTAGCAAAGTACAGTGTGTAAAAAACAAATTGAACAAAATATGTAAATAAACTCATGAACTAGTGAAATGTATGTATATGAATGAACAAAATTGTATTCTAAATGAGCAAATTTTGTGTAACATAAACAAAAATCCAACATATGAACCACTTGTGAAAAAGTTGGGGAAAAAAATTATAAGAAATCCAAATCTTTCTTAAAAGTGTTCTTTTCAACAAAAATGATGTAAACCGGAGAAGTGAATATTATCTTTGAACCACAATGTAATTTTATTTTTAAAACGGGCATGCATGGGTGACTACTGCTATCAATAATGGTTCTAGAACAATTCTGAATACTTTACAACAAAACAAAATTTCTCACTACCAAAAAAAAAAAAAAAAAAATCAAAATCAAAAATTATTATTTGTCACACACTTCTCTTTCTTTTACCCAATGTATTCGTGAAATTTAACTATAAAACGAAATGGGGAAAAGTCAAATTTTCGGAAACGATATGGGTAACCTAAAATTGTCGCAATATTATGTGACACAACATTCGAATTTAATAAACTTAAAATGCACACAATATAAACCCATCACATTTAAATAATAAAAAAAACTTGAAATAATACTATAAGCACAAAAAAAAATTATAACATATGAAAGCATAAAATATATCTAGATTGCTTTAATTATTAAACTTTTTTTTTAAAGCAATGGGAAACGAACATCTATCTATATTTAAAAAGACTTACCTTTGATTTAAAAAAAAAAATGTTAAACACATATAGTCAAATTAAAATATTCTGCACAAGAACCAAATAATTGATGGCACACGAATAAAAACACAATACTGAAATTTAAATATAAATTTCCATTTTTTTAGTTTTCATAAATGTAACCCTGCATAGATAAAACATAACCCTTGTAATGAAAACCTACTTGTCATTCAAAGCTAATTAAATATACTGAAGGTGTTATTAGCATAGTTTAAACAAGTGACATCCATGCAGGGAAAAAAATGTATGTAAAAAAAAACAGAGTAACCAATTTTTACACTTTCCCACCTGAGATACTACCTTAGTGTAAAAAGAAACAAATTACTAAAATAAAATAACACTCCTCATCAGTAAAATAAACAAATAGCTAAAATAAGATTGTGAACCACATTAAAAAGTAAAATAAAAGATAACCATACAAATAGAATAACTTGAATAACTTTCTCAATTTAAAAAAATTGTTCATTGCCACAGTTTGTGTTATATGTAAATGTATCGTGGCTATTGTAACACAGTTGTAAATTGGCTTTAAAAGGGTACTTTCAATCAATTATTTTTGTTTTTATTTCTTTTTTTTTTCAAGAGAAATAATAAACAGTTCTCAAAATAAATAGTGAAAAGAAACAATCATAATCGCAAGGTGCGTTCCTATAAAAGCGTTAAATATCTTATTCATAACCAGGTAATTTATACACAATTCGTATAAAATATCCAGACCCATTTTTTTAAACTTTTTTTTTTTATACTGACAATTTAGTTCAAAAATGTGAAGTCTTACTATATCTGTAAAACATAAAAAATGTCGTAAAACTAGACATTTAAAAAAAACATCACTTCACGGGAGCGACAACTGTATTTGCGAACTTGATGAGACATATTTCACAAATTAATTTTGAACACCGATGACTAATCAACCGTGTAGAAATTATTCGCTGAAATCACACCACGCATCTTAATCACAATCCCGTTTCACACTTTTTTTGCAAGTACACGAGTACTTCTTTGAGATCTTGAATACTCAAAAACAGATTCACACACATCGCGCGCACAGGCACTATTCGAAAACTGACACTTTATTTTTCTCAAGTAGAAGATGAAAATCCTACGATCAGGCGAAAATGACACACGAGTCGAAAATTCTTTAATCATCGCTTTCCATATCTAAAGCGAACTCCGCTTCCTTATATCCTTATCAGGCGAGCCCAGGAGAAAGCGAAACAATATAGCATCTGGAAACAACAAATATATTTTTCGACTTCACAAGTTGACAGCGGCGACCAGGGTATTTGAATGCCCGTAGCTCACGTAGCACCTCGTCGGCGATGAAACGATCGACACACAGGGCTCACAGACCCGGATGAATGTTTCCATATAATTGTTTCTATAAGTGTTTCCATATAATTGAGTAATCCAAAGAGCGAAGATTCGTAATTTTTTTTTAATCGACCAATGCTGAATAAAAGCGAGGGTCACTCCCAGCTACAAGTTTAAAAAATCTTCTTCCTTCAGCACCAAAGTTTGTGATAGAGATGTTTCTCGTTGCGGCAGTTTTCTTCCCTAAAAACTTGAGATATTGATAAGTAAATGAAAATATCATTTGAATTACTTAAATGAGATTTTTAGATTTTTCCGTAGTGGAGTACGAATGCGCAAACAACACAATAAACTCAGATCCAGAAGATTCAATCTAATACTTGTAGCGAAATAAGGAAACTTTAATGAAAATTTGAAGAGACACATAAGTGCCTTGGGAGTGACCCCCCTTACACACAATCAAAACTTGATCTTTACATTCTGAGAAGCAGGCAAAGAGTGATCAGTTTCACATTTTCATTCGTAAAGTTTTGGCGATATATAGATAGTGGGTAAGACACAGATCTTGCCAAGGGGTGACCGTTACATTGGAATACGTGGGGTAGTTTAAATTTAGAAGAAAAGCCTAATAGGCGATAATTAGCCAAGCGTTAGTCCGTGAGAAAGTAAGAAAGAATCCGAAAGCTGTCAATAGCATTGGAATGAGTGCGGTAACTTGAAAGGCGACTTAAGTTTAAAAGTACATCTGGATATTATTATCTAACCGCTGGTTTAACCAAAGTTTTGACTATCTCTTAGTAAAGGATCGAATTAAAAATCTGACAGAGAGAAATTTTATAGGCAGATGCAACGCGAAAAGAATGAATCTTTCGAAAAGAAATGACTGTGAATAATATTCTTTTTTTTTATTTTATTTACATAGATAAAACAGCAGAGAGAGAGTTTTCTGGGAACGTTAAAGTAATGTGAAAAGGAAAGTAGATTAATTTAAAACTTAGATATACAAAAAGAAATAGAAAGGGGATTTTTATATTGATAGTTAATATTAAATTTTAACTATCTAGGGAACATATTAATTACCTATAAAGAATAATATATGTGATATCAAACGATATCACAGCAGGCTTTTGTGATTGAACAAGGACTGCTTGCAGAGTGCTTTTAAGGATTTTACAATATAAAATTATGGCTCTTAAACTACTATTAATCCAATACAGTAATAGAAATAAAAAAAAATCATTAAATAGTTCATTTAAAAAAGATATTTGTATTTTCATCAGATATACCGATTATTACTACCATATGTTATATGTAACATATTTATTAGAAAAGTTACAATTATTTTGAAGTTTTGGATCCCCCCTCGCTCCCTGCCATACTGTAAAATTTTGCGAGGGCTTTTTTTCTTGTGATGTTCCTCCCCCGACCGAGAATGGAGCGGGTTTTTTATAATCAACTGATTAATTTTGTTTTTCTTTTATTGCTACCTTTTTTATGTTAGCGTGGTGATCATTCAAATGCTATTGCACAACTAGGCGATAAACGCGCTACTCTGTAAGTGGCACGGCAACCCTCCAGTGTACAGGTGGAATTGATAAAAAGAGTTTTTGTAGTCGGAATATGCGGAATGTTAAAGAATAGTGAATGGTTTAATGAAAGCAGAATAAAAACTTAATATTTAATTTAAGATGCGAGTCAGATTAATATATTAATTGAAATGGTTACTGGATAATTTACTTTATTAGTTTATACAAAGTCTAATTATCATGACAGCTACAATGCAGCTGCTAATGAAATTTTGTGAAACCAATCTTTTCTAAATAGTAACATGTTCTGAATTGTTCTTATTTACAATAATACTTCATTACCACAAATACCATATAAGGGAGCTGACTACTTTTATATTTTTTAAAAGTAAATTATTTAAAGCTTTCTTTTAAGCATATTAACTTTAAAATTAAATAAAAACAAGTATCTTACTTTTGCAAAAAAGCTGTTTTATCTTATTTATCTATAAACTTTAATTACTAAATAAGGAAAAGTATCATGATGAAATTTTTACTTTTAGGAGCTCAAAACAACCAGTCAGGATAAAATGGTTCATTTTGAGCTAATCGTGATGCTTTAAGTATATAAAGTAGAATTTACTATGAGTCAAAAATATGTCCAAGACTGAAATCAGTCCTGAGACTGAAGGTCTTGCACCTATGGCTGTAATCAATTAGCCTAAAAGAAATGCTTCAGGGTTCTTTTTTGTTTTTTTTATTTTTTTCTGTTTTTCTTTTGTTACAGAGATAAACGGCAATAAGAAATTTTTTTCCCCTTTAGGTTTAATTTTATAAAAATAAAATACTACGATGCTTTAACTTTTGAAGCTGAAAAGAGTTATATAAAAAAAAAATGAATAAACGAAAGATACACATATTTCGAAAAAGATGTCATTTTAAGACAGTTTTCGTTTATAATGTTATTAGAAACGATTCGCAAATGAATCATTTTATAAACGGGATTAGAAATCTTAATTTTGATTTCGTTATACCTTTTATTTAAATTGTGCGTTCTTTAAAAATGAAAAATTTTGTTTAATGTCTTTAAAAGAAAACTCAAAACACAAAATCAAATTAGTAATCTATCTGTATTACACTCACATATCACAAGAAATACCTAAGCCACACATGAACGTTATTTTGTAAGGAAAACAGTTATAAGTATTGTTGAAAATAAAAGCAATTCAGAACATTAAACTAATTAGAAAGGATCGGTTGCAAAGAATGCTGTCTGGATAATTAGAAATTGTACTCACTTTCTCCCCTTGGAATACCATTTCAAGATCTTTGATATTTCTTATTTCTTCAGTCAACTTCGCGTATCGCGTAGTGATTCATGGCGAAGTTTTATGGCGAACGCGATGAATTTTCATTTCCATACGAAAATTTTCGATAAATATCGAATTTCGATACGAGAATTTTTTTTTAAATGTGAAATATTTTCTCCTTAAAAAATGTTTACTTACTATGAATAACAATGAAATAAAATACATATAATTACAAAATACTGCTCCATTTTAAAAAATCAGTCTAAGTATTTTAAAGCACATAATAAACTGTTTTTGTAGTTTAAAAAAAGATTTATTGCCAATATTAAGATTTTTAACTGTGACCTAAACTGCGCAAAACCGATGTGCAACGTTCTGTCTGCTAGCCCATAGAATAACATGCAATCCGCGATCCTAAGAAGTCCAATTTTTCATTCAGATTATATACAAATTAAGAGTTTTCCTAGATACTAGGTTAGTCTTATCCACTTCTTCAAAAACAGATTCATTTTATATATTAATGTTTAAAAAAAAAATCTAGACCGTTTCGGAGAAAAAAAAAAGACAAACTTACACCATCGAAATTGCTTTCAAAATGGGTTTACAGATCTGAAAATATACTGCACTTAGAACTGTAAAAAAATCAGAATAGGATTAGATTGCAGATATAAGACTGTTTTAAAAAAATCAGAACAATAGGACCTATATTTGCTGAGTTATTAACAGGCGGCTTTTCGCATTTTCTTTGATGTCGAGTTAGCTGTATATACGAGTTCCGCCATCTACGAATTCTACTATACGATACGATACGATTTTAGGCTTAAGGCTGCATCACTCGGAATACTACCGTCTTCCATGATAAAAAAAAAACTAAAAATACTTACACAAAAAACAAACAATCAATTAAAATTTACAAACCAAAAAAAAAAAACAATAATTTAATGTTTATGGTGAAATTCTCGTTTTTTCTGCACATCTTTGATGAAATTCATGTTTTTTTCGCAGCCTTTTGACAAAATGACCATTTTTTCCACAATCCTTTCACGAAATGAGTGTTTTTATCGGAATTTGTTGCAAGATTCATGTTTTTTTCTGTGACTTTTTGACGAATTACACCTCTCACGTTTCTTTGACAAAATTCAGGGAAGAGTTCCGCATCCTGTGCCGCTTGGCGAAAAAAAATGTGCCAAAAATCTTTTCAAGGTGATGGAAAAACATAATTTTTAAATCTTTATGTTATATATAAATTAATGATTTGCACAAAAAAAAAATAGAAAATGATGTAAAAACATGGATTTATAAATAACATAAAGATTTAAAAACGAAGTTTTACTGCCATCTTGAAAAATTTGTTACGAATACAGGTAAAATCTCGCTCACAACTGCCAAAAAAATTATTAAACATAAAATAAAAGTAAAAGGATAAATAAAAAGAAATACCAATAAATGAGACAGCGATTCATAAAAAAAGGGGAGTTTCATACAAAAAAAAAAAAAAAAAAAAAAATCAAATATTTACACAAAAAACAAACAATCAGTTAATATTTAAAAAAAAAATCAATAATTTAATGTTTAGTAAAAGGGATCCTAGTCAGGGTCTGAAACATCGTCAAGGTATGGTACTTCTCTTCTAACTGAATAAAATTTAAATTTTGATGGATGTTTGGTAATACACCCTCGATGTTTTCAGATTCGAATTTTTTCGGCAGCCGTTGGCTGAATCGTCCGTCTCTAAAATGGTAAACCATATAAAAATCGATATATTGGCCAATAAAGGGTGCATTTTAAACAGCTAATGCAAAAATCCTAATAAAAAAAAGAAATAAACAGCAAAGCAAGCGAGACTTACCTTACAATCAAAATACGTTGACAGAAGCACATGTGCATCCGAATGTATGCAGCAAATTAGTTACGTAACTGAAAATTTAGCTGACTAACGGTTCACCTGATACTGATGAACCAATAAGCTTCAAGATCCCTGATTTCAAAATTTACATTTTTTTTAGGATCTTATGTTGAAACTTGCAATTTTGCAACCTTTCAATGAAATTCTCGTTTTCTCTGTGATCCTCCAATGAAAATCGTATTTTTTCTGTGATTATTCGACGAAATTCACGTTTTTCGCGATACTTTGATCAAATAATGCATTTTTTCTGCAGTCATCTGATGAAATTCATGTTTTTTCCACGATTATTTGGCGACATTCACATATTCCATGATCCTTAGACGAAACATGCATTCTAAAGGATCCTTTGGGAAAAATTGTGTTTTTTTCTGCGATCCTTTGACGGAATTCATATTCGTTTAACGAAACCACCATTTTTCTACGATATTTTGATGATTTTTGCAATCCTTCAGGGAAAGCAGACAGATGATAGTTGCAAGCTCTTGGCTATGTTTTTTTTTTATGCTGTTTGTTTCTATACATGGACTAAATGCACAGTAGGTCATGGGAAATGATTAGAAATAAACTCAATTTGCCACTGTTTGTACTTGCATTTTTATTTTGTCAAATTTTGCTACCCCCCCCCCTTCTCGTCCTAAAAATGTCAACAAATTTTAATACTGATTTGCATCAATCCCAGGGATGACAAAATTGTGCCGAAAAAGTGGAATTCGATGTTTTCGCTGGAAAGTGGCATGTCTGTAAATGCTTTTAAAAATATATGTATAGCTGAAAAAAAAAAAAAACTGTTGCATTTTTCAAACAGCAAAAAATAATTCACAGAGATTATTAAATTCAGCATAGGTGAAATAAGAAACTTAAAAATAAAACAAAAAACATGTGGCATTTCTTTAAAAAATCAGATGTTTATTTTTTAATTTTAGATGAAACTTTAAAATTTGATTCATATATTTGGCCAAAACTAAAACACCATTATGTGCATCATTGAAAGTAATACACATACATAAAGCTATTTTTTTAACGGTACAAAAATTTAGTAAAATTTAAAAAAAAATGTAATTTTGATTTTTAAATCTTTATTATAATGAAACGTTCCTGTGAGTGATAAACACTTCATGAACATGAACTTAAAATATGCATAGTTTAGATAAAAAAAAATAAACAAAAAATTGTGCGTATGGGTGTTTAATTCTGTTCGGTGTAAACTCAGCTGAGTTTATCAGGCAAACTGAGAAATCTGTTGATTGCCGCGAACGCGCAATTCTTTTCCTGGTCAATTGGCGCCTTCTTTACAAAAGCGATTCATTCGGAAAGTCCATAATAAAAATTAAAAAACTTTTAAAACATTCAAAAATAACTATTGACAGATCAAAGCGAGTAGTGGCGAAATATCAGGACGTTTATCCCTCGGTTTTTCCTAAAGAAACAGTGTTTCACTGTTGCCACTACAGAAGAGTGAAATACATGAATCATTGATATGAATCAATATTCATATGTATTATTCATATGAATAATGATGAATAATAATTAAACTGAATCATTAAAACTATTAATATTTGTTGAAAACATTGATAATATTTTTAAAAATATTTATTCAATAAATTACGTAATATTTCATATGTATGTCGTAAACTGACTGCTTGTAAATGTAAACAGTCGTAAATAAAATTGCTGCTTATAAATGTAAACAATAATGAAAAACGCATTTCAAAAAAATTAAAGTCTTTAAATATATTTAAAGCAGAATCAGATGTTAGCCGTATTTATTTTTTTTTTTTTTTTTGATGAATCGTCAAAGAGTCATTCATTTGTTTCTTAATTTGCTGGAATTTGAATCTGAATGGCAACAGTATCGTTTGTTTAGATTTGATTTCTAATAACTTAATTTTAATTTAGAACTTAATACATTATAAATGGATATGATACACATGTTTTATATAAAAATATGCTGAACAGATATTATTTCAAGAAGAGAAAATTATCATTTAGCTGTCATATGTTAAGATATGTTTTTTTTATTAAGCCTAACATGGCGTTTAGCTACGGTCGATTCGCACACTGGAGGGGTTCGCACCGGCATCGTTCTGACGGTCCCCTGCACTCAGATTTTATTATAAGTAGATTACACATTTGTCAGCAAAGGAAAAAATGTTTAATATTTTCGTTTAGCATCATGATCAAGATTTATAAGTAAAACACCACAGCTTTAAGAAGAATAACACCTTTCTTAAATGCATTTACACAAAGTAAAAAATAAATGAAAGGATAAATTTATAGTTAAATTATGAAAAATATATGACATAAAAAAGGATTTAAGTATTATTTAGAATTTTAGATATTCAAAGATTGAATACTACAAACAAATACTCTTGTCTTCCTTTTCTTTATTAAAATTTTCATAAGCTATTTTTGATTCATTATTTAGCAGGATTTAATATACAACTTGTATTACATTTAAAAAATAAATAAAGCTATCACGAGTACAATATTTACATAAATAATGATCTATGTCTCTCACTATATTTTTAACAACAAATTCAACTGATTTTCATGAGTGAGGAAAGCATTATAAAAATCACCCGAATATATATATATTTAATATTATGATGCGTGTAGAACAATTTTAAATGTAAATCCAATAGGTCTTTTAAAGAACCTCTATTTATGTTATTTTTTAATCTATTCTCGTCTGAAAATTCGTATGCAAAGTCATCTTTACTAATTAAAATTTCTATGCAATATTAAAAGTGGTTGTTTTTATAAATCTGAAATGGAGCATATCCTATATACTGTAATGAAACGCATGATTGGCACCGTTTTTTTTATCAAGTGGTTTTAATATATATATTTCAAGATCTTCAAACGAGTCTAAAATTATTGACGAATTGCATTTATTAAGATACACATACATTTTAACACCTGAATTTAAATCTTTAAATTAATTTATATACATTAGACAGACTTGACTACAATTAAATTAAAAATATAAAAATATATAAAAACATTTAATTAAAAACTAAAAATATATACAAAAGATGTTTCGCTGTGCAAACGCACAGCCTCATCAGTACACATATCAACTACAGCAGAATATCGAAACATGTCCTGGATTCAGTCAAAATCAAAGTTAAAGTTAATCATTTAAAAACAAAAAATATTTCATCGGGATAGCACCGGATTCGTTGAGTGTACAAGAGTATAATTTTGTAAACCAGCTCTCCCTGAACAAACTATAATGTTAAGTGTTGCAATTTCTCTTCAAAATTAAAGAATTTTCGAAGGCTGGGGTGTGGTCCGTTTCAAATGCATGTTGTACCAATTTAGAGTTCAATCTTCCATTTTTAAAGACGTCGACATGTTCTTTAAGTCTGATATCGTTAAGTCTGAATTGCATTTATTATCTAACTCTTTAAATGAATATTTTTGTTTAGTATTAAAGTGTAAATTTTGAATTCTTATTATATTTTTTTTTTCACTTTCAAACAATTTCTCTGGTGAGATACAATAATTACTGCCCCAATAACTGTGTGTAAACACTAAATCTTTCTTTTTAGCGATCTGCGTTTAAAATTTCCAGATTAATGCATAACTAATATTTAAATCATTTCGAGCAATATGTTGTTAAATAATGCAGTCTATTGCAAGTTAGTTAAAAAGCACCAAAGATTGTAAATCAATAAATTTAATAAAATAAAAATAATTAAACAATAAATTTGAAATGATAAATCAGAACTTACCTCTAAAGATATGTTAATCCTAGGTTTATCATTTGAACACAATTTAATAATTAGTTGCTCAATAAAAATTATAAAAGACAACCAGGAAAGTTCTTAAATATTTTTCCAGATATTCCTTTAACTGTTTACTATTTTGAAGTTTTGAATTTATTACTTCAACTTCGTATGTAGAAATACTTCGAACTATAAACTCTTGAATTTCATACTCTGCTTCTTATTTTCGTCTTTTTCTTTTTTGAGGGAACCTGTACATTTAGATTAGGTATCATTTTATTAATTATGCAGAGAAATGCATCATCAGTCGTCAACGGATTTTTCCTTGATATATTATATCACTCATACCATTTTTATCCTTCCATTCTTCTTTAAATAAAATTACGCGGTTATCAAAATGCCTGTATTCTAGCATTTTCCGTAAAATGAAACTCGTATAGGGGAATTCTTGAGAGCCATAATTTCTTTCTTTCCTCATCATGCGGAAAACGGAAACGTGAAAATAAGATGGGTTGTAATAAGAATTATACCCAGCAACGGAACATTTAAAAGACATTGTCTTTCTTTAAATAATATCTTAATAAACAATATTTAAATCACGTACAAGTTAAAACGATAATTGAGGATTAATAATAACAACCGAACGTTGAAGAACAGTCGGGCTGGCACCTGTTACTGTGTTTCTTTCGTTTCAATTCATCCGCCTTCAACAGGTCACGTGACCTGCTGAAGTTAGTTCAGCGATTTGGCCGTCTATTCAGGGGGCTGTGTTTTCTTGAGTGGTTATTCTTCTTTCGCGCGGAAACTCGGCTTAAAACGTTCACTTTGACATGATTTTCTGAAAGATCTATTGCGTTTAAAAAGAAATCGGAAAAAGCAGTTCGATTACATAGTTTATGAACAACAACACCTGCAAGCTCCATGCATTTCCGAACAAAAATAAATTAAAAGTTATGTCATAGAGATGCCCTTTTGGATTTGAGAACAGCCTTAAGTGAGAGTTCTTTATTTCAAATGAGAAAAAAAACCGTTTAGGAGACGAATCTTGCACTTTTAGCTTCCCATGATAAGGATGTTCTAACTTACACTGTAAAGAAAACGACATTTTTACAGTACAAAGTACTGTTCATCTCGCGCACAAACTCGATCACAATGAATGAGCTGTATCTTTTTTTGGTTTCCTCACTATATTAACATGGAAAATGCAGTAGTTGCGTAAAATTAACAGCACAATGTGCTGGCAATTTGGACGCCAGTAGTTTGTGCTGTAAAAAAAAAAATTGCGTCCAAATTGACAGCACATTGTGCTGTTAATTTTACGCAACTACAGTATTTTCCATGTTAATATAGTCAGGAAACCAAAGAAAGATACAGCACATTCACTGAGATTGAGTTTGTTCTGGCAAATCTACAGTGGTTTTTTTACAGTGTAGAGAGCCGAGAATGATTCTGGTGGACATAATTCATTAAAATAACCTACAGGCAAAACATTCAATATGACGCAACAATATCAATGCAGCCCGAGAGACAAAACATGAAGCTAAGGAACTTCATTAACACACGGGTATGTAATTATGAAATTATTTTTGTCTCCATCGTAAATCGATGAAATATTATGAAATAATTGTTTCTTAACTCAAACTGAGTGAAAAAGTTCATTTTGCTGTTCAACTACACTATACCTGACGACTCTGGCTAAAAAAATTCATTCAAATAAATCGTTGACTCTTTGGTACGTTAAACTAAACGTATCTGGCTCAACGTCTGGTGTAAAAATTAAATTATGCAATGTTTAAATTTAAAAAATATTATTTCCAGGGTTACATTGCCACTTAAGCGTTACACTGTAAAAAAAACCACTGTAAATTTGCCAGAACAAACTCAATCACAGTGAATATGCCGTATCTATGTTTGGTTTCCTGACTATATTAACACGGAAAATACAGTAGTTGCGTAAAATTAACAGCACAATGTGCTGGCAATTTGGATGCATTTTTTTACAGCACAAATTGCTGGCGTCCAAATTGCCAGCACATTGTGCTGTTAATTTTACGCAACTACTGTATTTTCCATGTTAATATAGTCAGGAAACCAAATAAAGATACAGCACATTTACTGTGATTGAGTTTGTGCGCGAGATGAACAGTAATTTGTACTGTAAAAATGTCGTTTTTTTTTCAGTGTACTCATATTTTTGCTTTATAATATACAAACGATAATTGTATGACATTTATATTGTTATTGCTGATATTATTACTGGGTAAATATGGGATATACTGCCTTGTCTGCGCTATCCAGTTAAGAATAAAGAGAATGAGACATATAGTATAATTTGTACCAGTTGCGAATGAAGTAACTGAGAAGGTTGTCACAAGATGGCGGCTGCTTTTTTTAAATCGGATCTACAGTTTCTAATTACCACCTGAGCAAATTTCCCACTAGTAAAATTGAATAGAATATTTCGTCTTATTTAAACTTGTTATTCATGTAAATACTTTCTCACAAATATGGTAGAATGTTCTATTTCCGTTTACAGGTGTCAGTTTCTAGGTAAAACAGTCAATTTGTTTCACTGGATGTCATAATATGGCGAAAACGCAGGGCCTGACTTCCGTCAAAGTAAATGTCTACCAATAAAAATGAAAATCTGTTTCTGTCATTGTTTATGACTGAATTTTGCATTAATAAGGCGTTTAAATAAGGAGAAAATTTTTATATAAATTTACTGGTGGAAGATTCCGCCGGCGGTAATCAGATCCTGCGAAAGCGGTTAAAGTTGAAGCTTCACTATTTTAAGGATATGGTAGTTCCTCTTTATTAATAGTTCCATTGTCTACACTACCTGAGCCGATCATTGCCGTGAACACAGTAGCATCGTGCAATTCAAGCTCCTGATGAATACTTAGATTTTTCGAGAATGGGGTAAGCTAGAGCCTTGTGCTATATATCATTCTCTTCTATTTTTTATGCTGAACATTTTGATATAAGGTACTTGATATTATGTGTAGGAGTTCAAAAGATATGAGTATTTAAACTACCTATTTCTTTTGGTTTCATACCTTTGATGAACCTGGCATTATCTGGTAATATCTTGTAAAGGTCACTTTTGTTAAGGTGTTGTCCTCCATTTTGTTTCTTTCAGTTTTATTTTCAATATCTCATTT
The DNA here is from genome assembly GCA_963932465.1 of Maratus speciosus. Classification (NCBI taxonomy): domain Eukaryota; kingdom Metazoa; phylum Arthropoda; class Arachnida; order Araneae; family Salticidae; genus Maratus; species Maratus speciosus. The sequence continues at coordinate 353,159,244 of OZ010799.1, read as the reverse complement.
TACTAAATAATGTTAACTATAAATTTTACTATTATTGTTTTTTCGAAGTAAATATGTTTTGGGGGACTGTCTATAACTTTTAGGGGTGTTACTTAACCCGTTGAGCCACCATGGGGGTCACAGAATTCGCCATTTTCTCTTTTAAAAGTCCAATTATCTCGTAAACTATCAACTTTAGCGAAATTCTGTCGCGCCTGAAACAGATACATACCGCCTAAGGAAACTCCCCCCCCCTCTCTTTTCCGACATTTCGTTTATCTCTAGCTCATTTAGGGGCCCCGTCAGAGGGGGCTGATAAAGGGCTCTCATTGTTTTTAGCTTATATCTATAGTATTAATTCATTTTTTCCCACTTTTCTATTACCTTACATTGTTTCTCAACTTTAACAACTTTGACACTACTGTTTTCCCTTTTTTACTTATCTTTAACATTACCAACTTTTGTTTTTGAGCTAGAGACTTGATTTCACTTCTGATTATATTAATTTCACTTTCTAAAGTTGTCCCACTCATTATCTATGTGTTTGGTATTGGTTAGGCCTAATCCTTAACTTTTGTTACTTTTTTATTTATTTAGCTATCTCTCTAGTTTTTTCTCACAGCTAACTGCCTTCACTACAATGATTTGTCCCACTAAAAATTTCACTTCCAGTTACATCTCAACTTGCTTAACAATAGGAACTTTTTTGCTTTTGGGGTTACGGCCTTCCAATTTGTGACGTCACAGGGGTTTTCGAGTGGAGATCTTATCCCACTTAAAATTTTTAATATTTTATATTTTTTCCCTATCAATGGCATCTTTTTGCTTAAAATGTTATCTTTACAGTCTTTTAATACTACTTATTGGTTTCCGTTAAATTAATTATCCAAACCACTCTAATTTATTTCCGGCGGTCCCTGCACTGATTTCGGGTATTCTACAGTGTTTACTTAGCATCATAATAATGATTGGCAACACTCCGTAATAATCTAGATGCTCTAACTAACATGATTTTACAGGCAAGTGCAGCGGGACCTTTGAGTAAGGTAAGTGTTTTGCTGTTACTTAAACTTTTTTCTCTTTTACTAGTCATCCTACGTCCACCCAATCGCTGTCATCCCAGTAAATCTTTAGTAAAAGTTATTTTTCCCTCTCTATGGGAGTTTCTAATAGAACACATTTTTGTGCAGAGTTATAGAAATTATTTAACATATTTTACAAGTACATCGGATTCAATGTTACAAGTTATAACACAGCTTCAAGTATTTGGTATCGCGTTGTGCTGTAAATATTTACTAGCTTATCTCACATATATTGCTACATATTATTCACAGTATATATTAAGTGTTTATCTACTTATTGTTTCATTACTCAGTTCTATATATCTATTGTAAACAAATCTGTCTTATTGCTTCAATACTCAGTTCTATATATCTATTGTTAATACATTTGTTTTATATCTCGTATATGTCATTTAATAAGCACACTCACTATCTCTTATTTTGCTTTTCTCATGCTGTGTTTGCATATCTGAATATGTCAATACAGTGGTGTGAGACAGAGTATTTGTAAAGGGGGTTTTATTGAGCAAGTCATTAAGGGCAATTGATCTTTGTTACGATGGCACCAGGTTTTTATTAATTTTAGTGTATGAGCTTATGGACACGGGAAGCATACTCATGTACCTCCCCCGCCCCCTTCTTCTCCCTTTTGGTTAATTTCTATCACTATCATTGTTTTGTTTTATTTTGATTTTATTTCTCAAAAATTCTCCCCATCTTTGGCTATTAATTTTTTCTTAGCCATTTTCGGTAGTTACGACTACCGGTTTTTGCTTTCTACTTTCTATATTCCCTTTCCTTCAATGATGTATGGTCGGGGCCTAGTGGACCCCTGTTCTTTATCTCTAATTATTATCTCATTATATTTTAATATATCTTAATATTTTTAGCTTCCGGCATTGGAACGTATACCTTATCATTTAAAAGTATCTCTCTGAATATAGTTAACAGTAGCTCTGAGTAATCCATATAAAAGTATCTCTCTGATTAATTGAAAAGTAATATCTATAATGGCCTTACCACTAGTAGTTGAATTATTAAATCATCTTCTAAATGGCGACACCATATAAAAGTAGAATAATCTGTAATCAACAAAACCCAAGGGTAAATCCGACTAAGCACGACCTAGATTGGAACATGGAATCATCTGGAAGTCCAATAAAAAATAAATCAGGAAATAAACCAGGAAATAAATCAGATTCATTGGAAACGAGTACGAGATCTTCAGCAATTTCGGACACATCATGCATACACTCATTTCAATATTTATCACCATCCAGAGCAATTACCATGATAGCATGCGAACAACTGATTGGTCTCGACGATTCAAATGATATGATGAAAAATATCTTGGAAAAAGAACTAAACACAGCTAAGGAGGAGGAGAAAAGAACAATAGAGACAAGGAAGAAAGGGATAGTGACCGAAGCAACTCAATTTACACCATTGCCTCTGAAACAAACACTGCAAATAATGAATTCCAATAAACATTCACAGAAAAATAATATAAATCCTAACCAAAGATTACAGAAAGAAATTCTAACAAACAACCCAAAAGTTAGTTTGGTCAGATTAGACCAGACACCAAAACAATTAATCTACAATACAACACCGAACTCAACAATGAATTCCTTGTTGAACTCAACAGTGGACTCTCCGGAAAGCATAAACATACAAAAGTCATATACGGAACAATATCAAAGACTTCCAGAAAGACCTATTGAAAAACAGGACCCACTGCAAAGCCTACCGATAAGCCAATTGATTTCGGAATATGAAAGGATAGAAAGGAAAAGGGTGAAAGGAACTACAGAGGAAGCACAGAAACATCTTGAAGAACAGAAATATCTTAATGCAATATTTACAAGAGCAAAAAATGATGAATCTAGAATAATAAGATATCATAAAAATACAACAACGATACAAAGAGACAGAAGAAAAATAAGCGAATTGGAAGAGAAAATTGATAAAATTGCAGCTCAGTTGGAAGAAAGCTCCAAGATGGAACAAAGACTAGAAGGAAAACTGATAGAAAAAGAAAAAGAAAATACCATTTTCAAACACAAAGAAGAGGAAATGAGAGAAGAAATAAAAAAAATTAAAGAACTTAATAAACAACAGCATTCAGAATCGGAAACAAAAGAAAAGGCAACACAAATACAAATAAAAACACAACAAAAGTATACTCAGACAATCTTGACTGGTACAAAAATGGATAAGCAACAACAACAAACAACAGAATCAACCAAAGAAATAATAGCCAAATTGGAGCAGGAAATAGCTACAAGAGAAGAACAATTAAAAGCACAAGACAAAATAATAGAAGAGTGCATGAACAAGCTTAGAGATATAGAAAATAATATAGATACAGACATACCACAATTATCAAGAAGGATTCACAAAATTGAAAAACGAATAATAGAAAATCTTATAGACAAAAATACAAAGAAATATGAAAGATCTCAAGATAACGAAGAACAAAAACAATTTAATTCTCAAGGAAAGTATTCAAACTCGGCAATAATTATAAAAAATATCTCAAAGAAAATATCAACTAATAAATTGAAAGAACTGTTAAATACCGAATTGATTACAGAAAATGATCTACCAATATTCTGTAAACAAACAAAACAAATCAATACACTGACAATTCAATCAGATACAGATAACAACACAGAGAAGTTACTGAAAAGAATTGAAAAAATCCCAAACATTTCAGAAATAGTAGAACTAACTTACAACCTGCAAAAACACTCAAGGATAATAATTACAGGAATACCATCGATGATACCTACTGATGACATAATTAACTACTTAAAAGATCGTTCAACAGAAAAGAAATTAACAATATTTAAAATAATACAAAGAGAAAAATCCACAAGTTATCATATGGTACTGAATTTAGAAGTAAATGCAGCTAAAAAACTTCTGGCTCAGAAAAGTATCTCAATTGGCCTCAATAATTGCAGTATAAGAATATATCGACCCATACTTAGATGTGAGAACTGTCAACTTTACGGGCATACAAAGACTAACTATAGAAGGAACTCCATATGTGCCAAATGTGCCATGGGTCATCAAACTCTCAACTGTCCTTATATCACCGATCCATCACAGCATCGCTGTACTAATTGCTATTATCAAGAAACCTATAGGAAGCATACAGCAGACTCTAGTTTGTGTCCTATATTTCAGTCTCAATTGGTGGACAGGAGGTTCAGATAAAGTATCTACATAAAAAATATATATATATATATATATATATATATATATTCATTCATCTTGAAAATATCTACAGTAATATCTCTTACAAAATACTTCCATTAACTCATCAGCGAAAGATTTTAATATGAGTATCAAAGGCTAATATCTTCAAAAATGGTGTCCTGCTTTTGTAAACTTGTATGTCGCTGTGATAACCAGTTGAACTTTTCGTGATATATAGCAACTTCAGATAAACTCTTTAAAACTTTAAATTCAGCTCTTAAAAACTTTAATCTTGCTCTAGTACGTTGTGGGTAACCGATAAACCTTCCCTATATGTTATTGTACTTATATATAGCTCACAGTAATTAATCTCAAATCTAGCTTAAAACTATATTTATATCGTTCAGAAGGTTTAATATGAACGGGGATCTCATAGATCAATATATCAGTTCAACGGTCCTCCTCCGAGTTATGGGCAGTGAGCAGGAGTGCTGGACATATAAATTCATTACTACAGCTGTTGTTTTGGCCTTTAAGTTATATATTATTGTAATTTTATCTTTAAATTTAGATTATTTTATATTTAAATATTTTTAGTAATTTTTATCTCATATTTCTAGAGGGGCCAGCAGCTGACTGCAAAAAAAAAAAAAAAAAAACTAATTTAATTTAATTTTTTCATTTTTTTTTCAATTGCATTGTATTCTATTAAGTGTCTTAAATACTAGAGGGTTTTACAGGTAATAGTACTTTTCCCTGCCCTGGGCTCGGGGTTCAAACCTAACCATAAGCCAAAAGCGGGTTCCCAGGGTGGGTGCTTACTTACTTACTTACACTACCTGAGCAACAAAACGGAAATAATAGCCAGTATTTTGGCAGCACATGCAGTACAACACGTTTAAGACGCTCACGGTTAATACGCGGTAATACGCACGGTTAATACGCGATGCCGCTTATTATATGGAGATTTTTTCCAGTCAAGTACCCATCACTCAAAAGACTAATACAAAAATGTCACATTTGATGATTCTGATAAAAACAGCTCTTAAAGAACAATGACAGGAATAAATAAATATTTTTCGTTATAGCAGTTGCCAACAATTAAAAAAAAACAATAAAACTATCACCACAACAATTGCTTTTCTATTGCAAGATTTTCACGTGAAAAATATAATAAATATAATAAAACATTCATACTACGATATATATTAAAACACAAATACACATATAAATAACGTCTGCTGCTCAGTGGTTAGAGCAGCAGTCTTGTATACTGTGGTCCCGGGTTCGATTCCTGGCTCCGGCGAATTTTTCACTCCAGTTGGGTTTATTGTATTTATTGTATGTATGTCTGTATAATATTTTTATATACCTTTAATTTAATAAATAGTTTGACGAGTTGAAAACAAATTGAATATTACGTCATAAGTTTTCTAGAGCAAGATTTCCGCATGAAAACTCAAAATAAAATAAATAGTTTGACGAATTAAAAAATATGTATATTGCGTCATATTGGAAATATAATGGATCTCAGCAGGTGAATATGTAACGTCATGTGAGTTTGAAGAAACTTATTAAAACATGATAAAAATCCGACTATGGAAATATTAACATATTTTACACTTTAAGGTTCTCTGATTTTTTTAATCCATTTTTAAACCTATTCCATATACATGCGTGTGTGTATTCGTGTATATTATAATTTTCACAAAACGTTTAGCTCCCTAGAGCTCATTCTTCGTGAACAAACTGGGTTTTTCTCTAACCTTGCTTTAAGTTTTGTTGGTGAATTTAGTGCTTAACTTCGAAATCTACCTCCGCCTGTAGGCCGAGCGGGCAGGGATTTTTTTATTTATTTAGATATGCACTACTATTTATGAGTAGTAATATTGTTCTTATTAAATTATTGATTAATTAAGGCGAATTCTACTAATCGGAAACAGTGGTAGATATTTGAATAAAAAATCCCGCTAAATTAGAAACACTGGAACTCTTCTTTGATTCCACATCTTAATATCCTTTGTCTCTTGCGTCGAGTATTTTTTTGACTGAAATAGAGAGAAGATAAATGAATTTTTGCCTATTTTATTCACTTATTTTTGCTACTTTTCGCGGTGTATTTTGTCAATTTATTTTTTTCACCTTTTCATACAGTATAGAAAATAATGTGACCTCAGTACTGTATGCTTTTAAAGGTGCATTCTGTGTAAGTACACGGAATTGTTTAATAAAACACACACACACAAAAAATATTTTTTCATCGAAATTTATTTTGCTACCTTTAAAGTAGACCCCATCAAATTTCAATACAACTATAACAGCGCAGGGCCCAATCTTCCATAATTTTTAGGTAGATAATCTACCTACCTAAGTACAGTCCACTAGGGACTACCAGATTGCGGTATAACCTTTAGCCCTTACTACGAATTTTTTTTTATGATCTCAATTGACTCAAAACATTTTCTTCGTAGTAGTAATTTTAGCTTCGTGAATATTAAAATTTCGCTTGAGAAATACCAGGCAAATACGGCCCTTGGTCGATGATATTATTTTCGTTTTGGGCTAAAAACTGCTGCAGAACAATATGAAAAAAATTACCACTTTCGAAACCAGTCATGTGGCGATGTATTTCATGCCCAAAATATTAGACATAACGTTATGAAAGGACTTAACGAAAATGTATGTGAGATGTCTTGAGCTAACTCGCTAAGACTAATACGATTATTTTCAAGCGCCAGCTTTTTAATTGTTTATATTTAATTCGTTCGTAGACGTTGAATGCGGACTAGAACGAATGCGGACTAGAACAAGAGAAATCTACCTCCACTTCTAGATCCTCAGTGAATTCGTTATACGATTTATTTGTCTGTATTTTGGATATGCACGATTCACCGTAGGTTGTTTACAACATTCTCGATGATTCGGCTCAAGAAAGTTTAAGTGAAAGACAAAATTTACGGCAAGCTCTTTGTTCAACTAATTTTCCCATTGTAAAACTTAAGGAGGACTCTAAAGTAGGTCATAAAAAAACATTTGCTGTAAACACACTAAGTCACAGACAGTACTCAAACTCCACGTTTTAGCTCGGTACAGAGGTCCCAAATTACAGAACGAGAATTTTTCGTGATATCTTGTCGCGCGTTTTTTAAATAATATATTCCGAGTAATTTTTACACAGAATATATTTCTAAAAGAAAGGGAAATGTTCTTTCGTTTTAAATTCTATTTCATCGTTACATTCATCTGATGCTTGTTTTACTTTCGGTTGCAACTTATTAATATACAAATGAAGTAATATTTGATTCCGTTTTTATTTTCGATAATTATTCCAGTAGGTCCAGTAAAAAAACAAAAAAAAAAACAATGTGTTAAACTGTATTACATTTAACTTTTATTCTAAATATGCGTAAAACACGCAATTTTTCATGTTAAACATATAAACGAAACCTGAAAAGTTCATTTAGATGTTTAAATGTAAAAGTAAACACAGTTCCTGCAACATTATGCAAGTCATGTTCAGTACGCGCTCCCGCTTTATACGCGACTTTTGTCCCGTTCCTTGAAAAGCGTCTTAATCAGGTTCGACTGTATTAATGAAGGAAACCTAAAAATCGTATATGAGTTTACTTGAGATGTAGAACTCTTTTGACTTTTGAGGAAAAAAAAACAACAACTAAGAACAGAAAAATTATGAATAAATATTTTTGAAATATGCTGAACGTTATATTAAAATTAATTCAAGCGTTTAATATTCTTAAAATTTTAATGTTGTGTAAGACACTAAATAAAAATTCATTAAAAATAATGTACTACTAATGCACTACTAGTGCTTCAAATTTTGCCAAACATTTTTTTTTCTTTTTTGATTCATGCCATCTTTCTTATTTTTCGAAGTACATAATAGTTCTAGTGATACAATAAGTTTTTCACACATTTATAATATTGATGATATAAAAAGCTCAATTGTATTCTGAAGTCTATCCTTTTTCTTTCTGAAAGAAAATGCTAGATTTTATTATCATAGAATACGAAAATTTTATAATACCAGAAACAGCGTTCTAAACATTTTATTTGTCACTTTTCATATTGTTTCTATCAAAAGTTTCGTTTTCAAGTTGATATTCGTAAAGTAATGTAAGCTTCCTATAAATTATTTTTTATTAGAATTTTTATAGATAGATTTCATACCCAGAATATTTTTAATGATATCATTACCATTTCTCTCACTTTATCTTTAAAAAGAAAAAAATATATATATTTAAATTCAATAAGCATTTTCTGTACTTTTAAAAGTATAATTTCAGACAATATTAACGAAATATTAAAATTAAAATTTTAATATAATTCAGAAATGCAGCTGTAAATTTTATATTTTATTTTAGTAATTATTTTGATGTCGTTATTTTTAATTTGGAAAAATGTAATATAAATATTGGACGCGGTATATAATTAATATCATAAACCTAATATTTGAAAGCGTGTCTATTATTAACATGTTTACTTTTAAAACACACAATATATTTTTAAAACGTGTTTTAAGGATACTTGTCAGTCAAATCTCAAATTTCCATCCGTTATATTGAACCTATGACCGTGGAAAGCATTCTTAATTTATAACTTCTTTTTTTTTAGTACTTATATTAAATGATGTGATGTCTCTGTTTTCTTTAGTTGCCAAAATACTTTTAAATATATACTTAATTTTATTTGAAATGTTGAAATATTACTCGCACCTTGTCAAATTTGCTAAGAGTTTAACTTACTTTGAAATATTTACATTGTACAGTCGTGGAAAAAAAGTAAACAACCCCTACTAACTCCTCAACAAATCATCGTAGAAGAAAGTTACTGGTACCGAACGATTGGAAATAAAATCTACTTTTAAATGATGTATATAAAATTTTCTTATGGGATCATCTACATATTAAATTGAATCCAAACTTCATTTTTTTTCAATGGCAATACCCAATTTTAACGAGATATTTCAAATCTTCGGTTCAAACTATGCCTAGACACCAAATTTCAAGTCATTTGAATGATAAGTTTTTGACTTATAAACATTCAAAATTTCGTGCTTCTAATTTCAAATTACATTTTCATATTTTTATTTATATCTCCCGAAATTATGCTGATAATGTGCTAATTTTGTTTGTAGTAATAATACTAATATACCCAAACATAAATAAGCTGAATTTACAATTTTTATAATTTTATGATATGAATTATGAATTATGAAATTAATATTCGAAAAAATTATGAATTGCAACCTACAATTTTTTGATGGATTTAGATTTATTAAGTCTTGCTTTATGGAAATTCAAAAATTTCACATTTTTCTTCCAAGTAGTTTTCAAATTATGCTTAAAAAACGGCAAAATGATGGTTTAAGGGGCCGTCTATAATGGAAGTGAGTAGACATTTTGAAATTTATTCTGCTGTACTGTAATCAAACAGGTTTCATTGACGCTTAAACGTGCCTTGATCAAGAAGGCGGGTCTCTCGGTTAACAATCCAGTACGAAACTTCAATTTGGATACAGCCCTTAAAATACGCTCGTTTTAAAATAATTAATTTCTCGGAAACTTATGGTACGAATTGCATACAAATTCGTCTTTAGGCTAATTGAAGGGTGTAGAGTTCATTTATGCTGTCAGAATTGGGTACTGTTATTGAACAAAATAAAGTTATGGTTCGTTTTAATATGTAGATGCCCCCCTAAGCCAATTTTATATACATCATTTAAAAGTAGACTTTATTTCCAATCGTTCAGAACCAGTAACTTTCTTCTACGATAATTTGTTGAGGAGTTAGAAGGGGGTGTTTACTTTTTTTTTTTCCACGACTGTACATTTTAGCGCCGCGAATTCGGGGAAAGGCGGCGCACAACCGTCAGAGATCCCTGTACCCTTGCTTACACTTGACTATTAGTATTATTGTTATACTACATAATTACTATTATTATAATTATTGTAAAAAACACTGACCGGCACACCAAAAAAATTTGAAAGCTAGATATATTAAATTAAAGACATCAAAAAGATATACCGTATATACTCGCTTATAAGTCGACTCGCGTAAATCGACCCCCTAACTTTCTAATACAAATTCTGCAAAAAATCAAAAAGCCGAGTATAATTCGACCCCCTAACTTTTTACTTCAATTTTGCGCAAAATCAAACAAAAGATTTCACTTGCCAGTGCAAAAAGGTAGAAAGTAAACAAAAACAAATCTTTGAAAAATTTTCAAATGATAAATTATTATTATTCGTATGTTTTATATATATATATATATATATATATATTCATACACATAAAAAACCATAATTTTGCAGTATTCGAAATTTTTGTTTTTGCTTTTTTAACACTAGAACGGCGGTAGGGGTCATTTTGACTTGAGTACTTTCGTCCTTTGATTTGAGTACTTTGATTTGAGTACTTTCGTCCGTTGATTACTTTTGTTCGCTTGGGCGAAATCATTTGAATTTTTTTGACTTTTCCTAAATAGATAACATATATTTCTAAAAAAAATTCAGCTTTCTAGATTTGTTAGTTTTTGAAATATAGACTTGTATTCCTAGAACGGCGGACGGGGGTCATTTTGACCCCATTAGTAAAATACTCTTTGTACTCGAAGCTGCTTTTGTTGCTATACTATATGTTCGAGAAGCAATAAAAAAAATGGTTTAGATTTATATTCATTGTCGTCCAAGGCATGAGGAATACTATTTTGCAAATAAACTATCTCAAGAGATAGATTCGAAGAAAGAAAAATATTTTTTAGGTTTGATGAAAAGACAACAGGATCTAGCAGACTACAGACTGATAAATTTGATCTTCCATCTAAAATGTGGAATAAATTTATTGAAAATTGCAAAACATGCTACCGACCAGGACAAAATATTACAGTTGATGAACAATTGTTCGCATCTCAGGATAGATATAAATTTACGCAATATTTGCCAAATAAATCGGATAAATTTGGAATAAAATTTTGGTGATCTGTTGACGTTGCTACTAAAAACTTCTTGGATGAATTTATTTATCTGGAAAAGGATGAAACAGCAAATCCTTAATTACGTTTATCGGAAAATGTTGTCGTGAAATTAACAGATCCCCATCTAAACGAAGGGAGGAATATTACGACAGATAGCTATTTTACTAACATCAAATTAGCAGAAATGTTAAAAGCTAAAAATACAACTTTGGTTGCACAATGAAAAAGAACCGAAGAGAAATTCCTATATCATTGAAAAATATGCGCAGTACTCTTTATTCATCGAAGATAGTGGAATGTGATAATATGACACTTACCATCACCTATCAAGCCAAAAGAAAACAAGTTGGAAATTGCTCGTCAAACGTGGCAAATGAGGTGCGTTCGTACTATAACTAGTTTTATAATTATTTTTTGCACCTCATATTGTACTGAATGTATAATTTTTTGCACTTCATAAAGCGCATAGTCTGATACATCATTAAAATGCACTTCCAATAATTTTTTCCCATTCCCCGTAATGTAACGAAACACTTTTGACTGTCCCTGTAATTAAACTATACATCCGATTTTCCTAAAATTTGTAATAGCTCAACAAAATTTTGCAACAATTATATATTTAAAATTTCAGACCATTCGGAAGGCTGTAATATCATTAAAATGCACTTGCAATAATTTTTCCCATTGGCCGTAATGTAAAGAAAAACTTTTGACTGTCCCTGTAATTAAATTATACATCCGATTTTCCTAAAATTTGAAATGGCACGACAAAATTTTGCAACAGTTATATCTTTAAAATTTCAGATCATTCGGAAGGCTCTAATATCATTAAAATGCACTTGTAATAATTTTTCCCATTGGCCGTAATGTAAAGAAAAAATTTGACTGTCCCTGTAATTAAACTATACATCCGATTTTCATAAAATTTGAAATGGCTCGACAAAATTTTGCAACAATCATATATTTGAAATTTCAGACCATTCGGTTGGGTAGTTTTTGCTCTGTTACATGCGGACAGACGGACAGACGGACGGACAGACGGACAGACGGACGGACAGACGGACGGACAGACGGACGGACAGACGGACGGACAGACGGACGGACTGAACGACGACTATAGGTGCTACGTATTTATATAATTACGAACGCACCTAAAAATGTGTTTTTCTACTGAGCTCATTACATTCTACTGTAAAAACTGAAGACGGTCTCAAGAAGTTGCACGATTCAATAGAATATTACAACCCAACGAAGTATGGTATGGATATCCATGATCAGATGTGCCGAAAATACTCCGTGAAATCGGCTTCTGGACGATGGCCTGTACATATCTTTTTCAATATTTTGGATCATACAGCTTTAAACGCCTGGATAATATATAAAAGTGTAACAGGAAAGGCTATAAGTAGAAGAGATTTTCTATTAAATTTAGGAGATGTGTTCAGAATGGATCTTATGGTTTCAAATCTCCCAAAGATCTTTCCTGAGTCTTCAGGAAAAAAAAAAAAACACGAAAATAAAATAGATATCAAGAGAAAAAATGTCAAGTACAGACATGCAATGGCAGCAAATCTCAAGAATTTTGCACACCATGTTTCAAAGTTGTGTACTGGTAAAATTGCTATTTTTATTTATTTATTTATTTATTTTTTTGTTACAACTGAATTAATTCCTAATATTTGTGAACAATTTGGAGTAAAATGTACTGGAAAAATTACTTTTTTTTTGTTACAACTGAATTAATTCCTAATACGTGTGTACAATTTGGAGTACTATAAGCATTAAATAAAATTGAAAGAGAATCCTTAACATATTAACCATTCAGCTACACTTATAATGAAATAACGAAAACAACAGAACATATTTCTCATTTATGGATTTAGAGAGTGAATCATTCGGCGAGTAAGTAGATGAAAATATAAATGTATATTATTTTATAAATTATGTTTTATTTTAGTTAACATTAATTTTAAAACATTAATTTTAAATCGATTTTTATATCAAATTAATTATTTTTTTGAGTAGTCGTAGTATGATCCAATTAATCGCCCTGCTGGCGTTACATATACAGTACTTTAAAAATTGAATAAATTATCGAGTAATATTAAATATAAATTATGAAATACACGTAAATTACATATTTTTGCCAATGTATGGCATTTAAAATTGTTTTAGCGTTGTTATTTCAGTAGTTTCACCGAGGGGTCAAAATGACCCCTTCCCGCCGTTCCAGTAGGTAAGATTTTCCCGCCGTTCTAGTGTTAACTGACTCGCGTATAAGTCGACCCCCCAAATTTGCTTACCGAAAAGTGTCAGAAATTCATCGACTTATACGCGAGTATATACTGTATTGCTCTATCTCCACCTCTGACCTCTCCCATTCTAGCTGCAGCTTATTTTATAGGCAGATTTTCAAATGTTCAGCCCAATTTTCCAGTGACTGAACTCTAGCACATATCTTTCCGTGACCGTCGTGGATAGCAGAGAGTTATTTTCAGCGACCGTGACTTACGATACGCGCTATTCCTTTGGTCTGCGGCTGGCGGGTGCCGCTCAGATTTTTTCCATTTTTTTGAGCGAGATTTAAATTTTCCATTGTATTTTTATTCTTTAAAAGAGTTTCTTTTTTCCATATTTTTGCCACCGCCGAAGTATTCTTTTTTTCATCCGTGTGGACCACTTATGGTGCAGCAAAGAGAATTTTAGAAGGATGCACTACCCGAGCTCACACTGGGGAGCTTTTTCTCATGGAGAATACTGGACACCGGTTTTTAAATTTTATCCTTAAATATTTTTAATGCTTCATTTTTAATTTTAAATTGCAATTTTTATTTAAAAAAATTCTTTTTATTTTATATGAGCTCAAGAGCCTTAATCTTTCTTTCCACGCCCGAATTTTTCATATTTACAACTATTAAGAGACTCCCACTCCATGTTCTGCTAATTTCACGATTCTACTCAGATACGGGGATATGTGAAATATGTCACAGGGTCCTCCAGAAAAAGTCTTCGATGTCAGCGGGAAGGGTAGGGAGACTTTGGACGACCGCAACCGCTTCGAGTATAAGAGCCTACACCGGTCATGTGTAGAAAGTCGAACGCTAATGTCAAATCTATGTGAGATACGTTTTAAGATTTCTCGCTTGTATGATCACATTAGATGCTATCTATGATCATATTATATGCTAGAGCACTAAAAAAGGAGAAAAGGAAGACTCAAGAAATTCAGTAAATCCAAACAGTAGCTCTAATTTAAAATCGTTACTCTGCGTGTATGCTAGAGTTTAGATATATCATTCCATCTCACTACAAAAATGATACTAGGAACAATGTAATGGCATTAAATACAATGCAGTCAGAGAATCTGCAAACATCACTACAGAATGCTAATTTCAAAACACAGCAATAGTACTATGGAAAAAAACCTCTCATGGATTCCAATATTCGTTTGTTCTGAAAATACCAAATGGTAATGCCTTACCTGGCTGGCTTACTCTCAAATGAAAATTCTACTCGAAAAAACAGTTCACTGAAAGCACAACACTAGGGAGAATGGAATAGGGTCCAGTCTCTTTTAAATTTCCACAATGGATGAGAAATCCGCAAGAACTAATTTCTATCAGCGTATTTATAACAACTGGACAATTATAGTTATTAAATTGGTTGTATGATTATCATAGTATTGCTTAAAATAACCATGAAAACCAGGTTCACGGAGATTCAGGCACACTTTGCGACACTTAAAAGGACAACAGATTAGAGGGTTCGTTGATAAATAAACGTTAGAAACCGGTCAATACGATCACACACAAAAACCAAAATTCTATTTGACCCTAGACTAACTTTATAAGAGAGTAGTTTGGCACTTATGCTACTAAGTAACAAGTCAGAAATATTCAATTTATTTTAAAACTGTACTTTATTGAATGTTTTGAGCATTTTCCGCGAAATCAGCATAAAGTGATATAATAAAAGCGCCATAAACTTAAATAGAAAAATGTGTTGTATGCATTGGAAAACTACGTCAAAAACAAAACAAAGTACCTGCATGAATGCAATGAAAACTGAACCACAGAGAAACAAATGCATTTAAAAGTTAACAGATATATTCCAATCTCTCAACAGTTTATTGTTATAACACTGATGCATAATAGCACTTCTATTCTCTTTCAATCATTTTACGTTTCAAGTGGGATATTCACATATTCAGTAACTACAACTGAATTTCCACGATTTGGATTATTCTGGGCGAAATAGTTATCTAATTAAAGTTCTGTTGTAATTTACAACGAAACAAATTATTAGTTCCATTAGATCTCTGAATGTGTTTTGGATATGCATTATTCAATTGGAAAGAAAACCAGAGCCGTTATGAAGGAGAATATAACTGACATCAAATAGAAAAATCAAAGCCTAATAAACCTTAAATTACGATAATTAAGTGAAATAATAATGATGAAACTATCAAAGAGGCGCATTTTATTTACATTAAATGAAAAAAGTAAAGAATTTAAAACCAATTATTGCGATAGTGTAATAAATAATAGCAGTTTAGTTATTTGTCAGAAAGGTGTGATTATTTGGGTTTTGAATATTTAATTTTTGTGTATCAGAAATTTGTATAGAAATAGTAAAGACGTGAATTATCACATTGCTACCAAGGCGTAAACCAACTTAGTGAAAAATGTCCAAGCCGGGAATTGAACCCGGGCCCCTGGAATAGATCTCCATTGCTCTACCACTAAACCACAAGGACGATGCCCAGATTGGCATCTCTCACTTATATAAGTCGGTAAGGCTGCTACCGCAGCACTAGATGGAAAGTCTTCATGAGCACACAATCTAGCGGCGTAACATGAGACGCAAATGAACCCAGCATCGGTGAATATGTGCAATTTTAATTAATTTTTCAACTACTTTTCAGCAGTGAAATTACGCTTGAAATTATTGAATATTAAAGACGTGAATTATAACATTGCTAACAAGGCGTAAACCAACTTAGTGAAAAATGTCCAAGCCGGGAATCGAACCCGGGCCTCTGGAATAGAGGGATAGATAGGGCCCGGGCTCGATTCCCGGCTTGGGCATTTTTCACTAAGTTGGTTTACGCCTTGTTAGCAATGTGATAATTCACGTCTTTAATATTCAATAATTTCAAGCGTAATTTCACTGCTGAAAAGTAGTCGAAAAATTAATTAAAGATGTATAGAAATATTACAATAACATTTTTTTTATATTTCACACATTAGTACAATTTTTATCTTTAGTGAAACATAGCAAACGTACAAAATATATATATATATACATATAATAATTAATATGCAAAATATAACCATTATTAACAAAATTTAATCATTAATATAAAAACGATTATGGTTACTTGGATATACTTCATTTTGTTTATGCTGCTGGAACAAGAATGTTTGCAATATCTGATAATGGATTATTGACATTTATGCATTTTTTTATTATTGCATTATATGTTTGTTTTTTTTTTGATTTTTTGATGACTACGATATCGACTTTTATACATTTTTAATTGTTGTTTTATATGATTCTTTCAATTTAATGTATACATGCAATGACTACGGATATAACACAGCAATACTTTATGATAAATAAATCAAATTAATACAATTAATATAAAAATTTAACGCAACTGAATTTATAGAATTTTGTCTCAATAAAAGGAAAGCGTGTTTTAATATATTTCATAAAAAATACCTTTAACGGCTATCGAGGATTTTTCTTACGACTTCAATCAGTTAAAATGTATATAGAAGACAACAGAAGAATCCAATACTCTTTATTTCATAAATGCTTTATTGCATGCTGTCAGTATATGAAAGCTCATAAACAGAATTGTCCGCGTTTGGCGATATAAGAAAGAAAAGAATTTATGATTTCAAAAAGATTTTATGAATAATTCAAGGAATCTCCGTCACAGCACTTTATTTCCTACAGAGATAAGAAATATGAAAAGGAAAATAAACAAGCATGATTTTTTGCTAAAATAAAAATACAAAGCTGCCAAGGTTATATAATAAATGTGCAGGCAAAAGGCATTTTTCTTTTGAGATTTTTTCAATTCATGTCCCAGATATTTCAAATATATATATATGTATAATTCCATCAAAATATCTCACAATATACTGTACAACTTTTCTGTATATACAGGGTATTCAGGTATTCATCCGAGGAACTCAGGAAGTTGTTAGGAGACATCAAGCCCATAGGTGGCAACCTCAAGCTAATCTTCTGTAATACGTGTGTTAATTTAATACGTTTAATACGTTTCGAACCAGAAGTTTTTTAAAGAAATGAAATTAAATATGTTCCACGTAGAAATCTTGAATTAAATGAATAAAGATTCATGAAATAAATTTTCTGGTTCGAAAGTGGTTAACCTGGGTCTAATTAATCCAGATATTAGGGAAGATTAGTGGAAGGTTGGCAGCTATGCAAGCCTAACAACAACAGTAATGGGAATTGGGGTTGCAAAATACTTATTTACTCACAAATACAGCATGTTTCACCCTAACTCATCTCGCGTTGGTGGCAAACATTTTAATAAAAACAAAAGTATTGTAATGACTATGTAGTGGTTTGTTCCTTGCTTTGAAATAAATGTGATAGCATCATGAAAGTTCTGGAAAAACAGGGGTGCTCACTAGGGTGTTTCAAAAGTAATGGGTCCGAATTATTTTTTTTCATTTTGATATAGCATACCCTTTTATTTTATGAGGTTTGATGATATAAGCTTATTTGTAAAATTTCTAGAAACTAGGAAAAAGTTAAGTGACCTCTCAAAGCCGTCGAACTTTTAAAAAATTGGCATTTTTTCAAAAAACTCCAAATTGACGTCCATTTTTTCAAAAGCAATAAACAAAACAATTTTTACAGTAGGTTGAAGTTTGAATTTAATATTCTTGATCTCTTAAGGTAAGTTTTTTTCAGTGTTTCTTCAATGGCCAAGTAATGAATTGCTGATGATATTCTACTGTGTGATAGAGGAGCTAACCATTGATCCTCATCTTACAGGAGTACATTATTGAATTCAGTGTCTAATAACGCGCGCATACTGGCACAGCACGTTTGGCACAATCATTTACCACTAATAAAGAATATTTTTTTCTTTGACAATAATATAATCGTTTATTTACAAATGAATAACATCGTTTTTTAGAAATGAACTGACAAATTTTAGGACTGTAGAAAGATTGATTGCTTGGCTGCAAAATCTCGTAGCATTTAACCAAGTTTTTTTCTTAGGTTTTCTGAAACTGAAACAATTGCCTTTTCTCTTCAATTAATATAAGATCTGAAAAGAGTGATAACCCAATCATGTTCTCACTTAGGTACCAAAGTTTTCTTTTATGTTTTATCAAGAACTTTTTTGCCAGTTCATTGTCTATTTTTTAAAAATAATTCCAGAGATTTAAGAGAATCAAATCATTCTAAGGTGCACTATAGCTTAAAGGTACAGAGAACCACGCTTTTATATAAATTGTGCGTTAATATAAACAAGTGCGTTTTAATACACATACCTCATATTTCATGAAGTTGAATTGCTCACGAAAGCGAAATTTTTTAATGGAAGAAATTCTTTTTGTTATCCACCGCGTACGATGGTATACACCAGAAGGGCTGAATGTAACTTTGCTTTTGACTTTAAGAAATTGTGATGTGATTTCACACAAAGTAGTAAGGGTAAGTTTTATGCCTGGGACTGCACTAAAATTCTAAAGCATTTGCTGGGTTTCCCTGGGTGGCCATCCCGAGTTAGTTTTATGAACTTTAGATAATCATCACAAGTTTGAATATTTCTGTGACTGTTTGTAAAGGAAGGCTACAATGACACTTCTGTTTAGTTGTAGCTAGTGTTTTTCATCTTCAGTTAAAACACAACCATCAGTATCCTTATCAATTGCTGCATAGCTGGCAATATTTATCATGGCCAGTAATCTTTAATTCTACTCAAAATAGCGATTTGAGGTCCTGATTCCTGGTGAAGGGAAAATAAGTCAAATACAGCAGAAGCTATGATTATAAGGTTATGATGCTTCTTATGTTCGCGCTGTACAAACATTTTATCCTCGTGAAACTTAATCATTTTCTGCACCTCTAGTTGATCATGAAGATGTTTTATTTTGATATTGCATACCCTCTTATTTTATGAGGTTTGATGATATAAGCATATTTGTAAAATTCTAGAAACTAGGAAAAAGTTAAGTAACTTCTCAAACCTGTCAAACTTTTAAAAACTTGGCATTCATTTCTAAAATCTACAAATTGGTGTGCATTTTTTCTAAAGCAATAAACAAAATAATTTTTAAAGTATGTTGAAGCTTGGATTTAACATCATGTACAAACGATGTAATGTTTGACCAGTAGTTGGTAATAACTGGTTATAAAGTTCTTTATGAAAAATGAAAATCTGATGTGAAGACCACATTATTACTTTTCGTTTTTCTACTGGAGATATGTCACTCGTCTTCTTTGACAAAACAAATTGCTTAAATTTGTATTTGATACAACAATTCCATCAATTTTCGCAGTAATTGTGAGGAAACATGTTATAAAGAAAGTATTAAAAATTGAACTGGATCATCATAATTCAGATTTCAGAACATGTAACCACCAACATGAAATAAGCTCCTTTCTCTAAAAATACTAGACATTTCTCTTTACTGCGTTTTTGAAAATTTTCTTCTTCTTTTCGCTTTAAGTGATTTATAATAAAGGTTTTAATAAACTATATATTTCTACTATGTGCAATTGCAACGTCATTAAAATAACGCTTATTCTAAGGAAATACTAGATACATCACTTCACTTCCATTTTTGCACTTTTTATTCTTCACTTTATGCGATTTATAATAAAGATTTTAATAAACTATATTTCCATTACGTACTGTGTGGTGTAATAGATAGCGGAAATTATGAGGAAAATTAATGCGTTGTTGCAATTATTTCCATGGTATAATGACAAGCTTAAAAAATACAATTATGAAATCTTTAAGCTTCTTGAGAGGTCAGTTGTTATTAAAATAAAAACTTCAAATTTTTACAATGTGTTTATCTCATCATTTCTCACAATTTAAGCCCCTATGCATGTCACTTTTCATTTTTTTTTTTTTTATTGGAACACCCTAGTGCTCACGCAATCGGTAATCACATTTCAAAATTTGGAGCGTTAAATGTATACTCCTGGCGGGTATAATGGAAACCAATTTTTTATGTTATGAAATTTACAATAAAGGTGAGCATTTTATTAAATGATTCGTTTCGATATACTTGAGATCTCTGAAAGTTATTACCGCCAACCCAAGTTTAGTTAAAGTAGATCACACTGTATTTTTGATTAACCCTTTATCTACTGACGGTACTTATAAGTACCATTAAAGTAACTTGTTATAAAATTCATTTTATACGTCGATTAGTTGTAATACAGTTTGGTAAGAGTTATAGATGCATTAATTTATCTTGTTCCAAAAGCATTATTGGTTACTCAAAACAAAGCTATTTTTAAATGATGATTTCTTTTGCTTTAGCATCTTTTTTCAGTTTTCTTGGCGTTGGTGTGGGGGGAGGATGTTTAATTCGGAAATATTTTTATATTTCTGTTGTAAAAATATTATATTTGTACGTAAGAATATTATATTTGTACGTAATATTATATTTGTACGTGTTGTAAGAATATTATTTCCTAATTCTTCAATATACTAAGAAAAATATTTAAAATAAATGATTTGAATGGGGTTATAAATATTGCACAAAATCCCTATAAATTCAGATTTAATTAATACTTCAATCCTTCTAAAATCCTTCTAAACTTTATTAAATGATTAAGTAAATCTTCTAATTTATTTTAAACAATCCACGAAAAATGCAGTAGAAGATAAGACTTTCATGAATTCATAATTCAGTACATAAAGTGTTAAATAGTTGGTTTCAACACCTTGTTCCATTGTAATTTTTCTTCATCATGATTTCTGTTAACAAACCTCTGAGTTTGTTGGGTGAATATCTGAACAACCTGTGTACTGGTGATTTCATGTGAAATTTCTAACCGTTGTCGTAAATTTTCCCAGAATAAAAGGAAAAATTTCTTTTTACTAGCCGCCCTTGGCGATGAGTTTGGTCTCCCTTAAAATTTATGTTTGGGAACGCATGCACTCGTAATCTTATTTCAAAATTTGGAGCGTTAAATGCATACTGCTGGCGGGTATAATGAGAAACAATATTTTTATGTTACGAAATTTACAGCAAAGGTGAGTTTTCTATTAACCCTTTTATGTACTGATACATGAATTCATGAAAATTTTATCTTCTAAAGCATTTTTCGTAAATTGTTTGAATTACAGTAGAAGATTTACATAATCATTTAATAAATTTTAGAAGGATTTTAGGAGGATTGTAGGATTTAGAAGGAGTAATTAAATTTTAATTTTTAGGGATTTTTGCAATAGTTATAATTTCCAATCGAATCTTTTATTTTAAATAATTTCTTAGTATTTTGTGGAATTATGAAATGTACAAATATAATGTTCTTACAATAGAAATATAGAAATATTTACATATTGGAAAATCCGCCCCCCACCCCCCACCCCAACGCCAAAAAGTTGAAATTATGCAAAGCAAAAGAAATCAGCCTTTTAAAAATATTTTTGTTTTGTGCAACCAATAATGCTCTTGGAACAAAATACAGTAATTTATCTATAACTGATTATAAATTGTATTGCAACTAATTGATGTATTAAATGAATTTTATAACAAGTTATTTTAATCCCTTGACATATCATTAAACACAAAGGTAATGTGTCTAGAAATACTATTTATTTATCGTTTGTCATGGCATTCAAATGTAGCTTTGTATCTTGTTCAAAATACTTTATTTGAATAAAAAAAAAGTCAAACTTAGTGTTACAACAAAAAACAAGTAATATAAAAATTTTGTTTTTAAAGTCAATTCCTACTTAGGCCATCAAAGAAAAATTTAATATAATCAAGCTAATATGAGTTTTTGTTGCATTAAAATATCTCAATTTGTTGATTTTCTATAAGCAAGTAGATTTACAATGGAACTCTATGGGAATTTGGCGAAATATTACAGATATCGCAAAGTTGGCGTCACTTTTGGCGACTCATTTTGGCCGCCAAATTTGGCGATATATCGCCAAGTTGGCGACAACCTTGGCGGTATTTGGCGACAGAACAGGGTCCCCCCTATGGTAACCCCTTAATGAAAATATTTTCATTGAAATTCAATAACCAATGGCGGCCATTTTTTTTCCCATGCAAAACTAAAATTAATTAATTAAAATTTAATTAATTAATTAATATTTGAAAAAACTTTATTAACATCAATTGTCATCCAGTACAAGTTTAAAAAAATTTATTTCAACCTGATAGGATGAATAATGAGTATTTTATTAACGATTGAAAATTTGTACAAGATAAATATATAAATATATAAATAAATATAGGGAGAGTGTGAGCTAATAGTAGGAATTGAATAAATAGTATATTTTATAACTATTATATTAGATGCAAATTATTAAATAAAATTTTCTAATGTATGAAATTTTTCAAAGCAGTTCGGAATGTGCTGTGTTCAGTAAATGTTATAATATTTGGAATATTTTCTTTATCTTCCAATTTACATTCTTCTATACTTTCTGATGAATCTGATTCATCACTGCTGGAGAAAGGTCTTACTCGCTTACGAACATTTCGGAATAAACTACTTTCTTAAGAAATTTCGATCAAACTACTGACCGCATCTTCATCCTTACTTTAGAAAAATAAATTCGTTTCTTACATACCGTTCGATTATTTTTAACGTTAAAAACTCTAAACTGCGCGGACTTATTAATTTCTTGATATAGAAATGATCTTTGAACTGTAAACAACAACTCGCAACGGAATATTGAAGACATATGAGACACATCAATTATTGTTTTGACATAAGAAACAAATAACGTCTCACAGACGTCTTTGTATGCCAAGGGGTTAATGGTACTTTAAGTACCGTCTGTAGATAAAGGGTTAGATGATTCATTTCAATATACAAAAGATTTCTGAAAATTATTACTGTCAACCCAAGTTCAATTAAGGTAGATCTCCCTGTATTTTTATTAAATAGTCGGTTTGCGACACCATGTTCTATTTGAACTTTTAGTTCCTTTTGATTTCTGCTAACAACCATCTGAGTTTTTTGGATGAATATCTGAACAACCTGGGTACTGGTTATTTCATGTGGAATTTCTAACTTTTCTCGGAAACTTTCAATTTTGAGAGGAGATCGTAAATTTTCACAGAATGAACAGAAAAATTTATATTCATCTTTATTGTTTGAAAATTAAAAACGGCAATATCCCTTTCACGACATACAGATCACCCTGTATTTTTGATTAAATAGGTGGTTTTCGACACCATGTTCCATTGCAATTTGTGTTCCTCTTGATTTCTGCTAACAATCAGCTGAGTTTCTTGTATGACTATCTGAACAACCTGAGTACTGGTGATTTCATATGAAATTTCTAACTTTTGTCGGAAACTTTCAATTTTGAGAGGAAATCGTAAATTTTCTTAGAATGAACAGAAAAATATCTTTTCATCTTTATAGGTTGAAAATTAAAAACGGCAATATCCCTTTCACGACATACAGATCAAATTGTATTTCTGATTAAATAGGTGGCTTTCGACACCATGTTCCATTGCAATTTTTGGTCCTCTTGATTTCTGCTAACAATCCGCTGAGTTTTTTGCATGAATATCTGAACAACCTGAGTACTGGTGCTTTCATGTGAAATTTCCAACTTTTCTCGGAAACTTTCAATTTTGAGAGGAAATCGTAAATTTTCACAGAATGAACAGAAAAATTTATATTCATCTTTATTGTTTGAAAATTAAAAACGGCAATATCCCTTTCACGACATACAGATCACCCTGTATTTTTGATTAAATAGGTGGTTTTCGACACCATGTTCCATTGCAATTTGTGTTCCTCTTGATTTCTGCTAACAATCAGCTGAGTTTCTTGTATGACTATCTGAACAATCTGAGTACTTGTGATTTCATGTGAAATTTCCAACTTTTCTCGGAAACTTTCAATTTTGAGAGGAAATCGTAAATTTTCCCAGAATGAACAGAAAAATATCTTTTCATCTTTATAGGTTGAAAATTAAAAACGGCAATATCCCTTTCACGACATACAGATCAAATTGTATTTCTGATTAAATAGGTGGCTTTCGACACCATGTTCCATTGCAATTTTTGGTCCTCTTGATTTCTGCTAACAATCCGCCGAGTTTCTTGTATGAATATCTGAACAACCTGAGTACTGGTGATTTCATATGGAATTTCTAACTTTTGTCGGAAACTTTCAATTTTGAGAGGAAATCGTAAATTTTCCCAGAATGAACGGAAAAATTTATTTTCATCTTTATTGGTTGAAAATTAAAAACGGCAATATCCCTTCCACGACATACATATCACACTGTATTTTTGATTAAATAGGTGGTTTTGGACACCATGTTCCATTGCAATTTTTGTTCCTCTTGATTTCTGCTAACAATCCGCTGAGTTTCTTGTATGAATATCTGAACAATCTGAGTACTTGTGATTTCATGTGAAATTTCCAACTTTTCTCGGAAACTTTCAATTTTGAGAGGAAATCGTAAATTTTTGCAGAATGAACAGAAAAATTTCTTTTCATCTTTACTGGTTGAAATTTAAAAACTGAAATATAAGAACATGGGCAGAGAGACGGAAATGTTCCTTTTAGTTGAGAGCAAACGGAAAAATTCCTATTAAATTTTCGCATTTGCGTCTTCATTGATAATCAAGTTGTGGGATAAGGCCAGATTGTGCTGGGTACTAAATTTCGTCACCTAAGGTCAAGGTTTGAATCCTCTCAAGCTTATTTGAACCCTCTCCAGTTAATGTGAGGTTACATTAAAAGCCACGAATTTGAAAGAAAAATACTACATTAAATATATTTTGAATTTAGAAAGCGGCATTGAAATGTGCACTAAAGTTAAATTTATGATAACAAAAAACTGTACGATTAAAAATAACGATGAACGATTAAAAATTAAAACGAAAGAGAATGAATTGGAAGTTAAAAACAAAAGTTAATAAATGGTGGAATTAACAAACATCTATGCTATTTTTTCCTTCAATAGGCGTCTTGTTCCTCGCATTTTCAACTCAGTTGTCACAAAAAGTATTTAGTACTTTTTACATTCTTCCATCTTTATCATAAATCAATATATCAAGAATACATATGGAATAGAAATTAAATTAAATTTAAGAAGCATTTCTTTGAAGTATATTTATAATATTTTGAACTTTTTACGTTCTTCCATCTTTATCATAAATTAATATATGAAGAACACATAAGGAATAGAAATGAAATTAAATTTAAGAAGCATTTCTTTGAAATATATTTATAATATTTATAAACATTTATACATGATTATTCAAATTATGTAAAATTTAATGTTAAATTAATTTTGTCCATGAATAACTGTTATTAATTATAATGCATTAAATCACTACTAATATTATACAATACTTTTACAAATACTACAGCTAAAAATACTATTTATATATTTTAATTTAATAGTTAATAGTAAAAAAAAAAAAAAAAATAGATCTATTTATGTATATTTATACGTGTTGTCAATTGTCATAGAGAAACTTCGGGTATTTTGGAATTCCATTTACATTTTTACTTTTAAATCAAAATAATAAAACTTAGATACATTTAAAATTAGTAACGGACAAACTTTGACTATTTCTGAAAACATTTTTAATGCATTTAAAGCGAAAGAAAAATTACATATTAATGTTTATTATTTGAAAAAAAAAATACACTTTTCACGTAATAGCAGCTGGTCGCGTAATATGGACTAGGGTTATAAGGAATATTAAAATTGCAAGAAAACCACGATTTACACGAATAAACAAAATTATTTAATAAGTAAATATTAGTACATCATCTATAAATCCTCAAATTCTTTGGCAGATGGCTTAATTTCTTAAAAAAAAACACAAACGTACTCTACTGTTCCGTCCAACCACAGTACACATGAGCTCACATTTGAAATTATTAGCCCCCGGTATGCTATTTCTTTCTCCCAGCTTATTTTGTATCTAATAAATAACGTTACCTTGTATAAGTAAAACAAAAGCCGATGTTTCATTGTGCGATTAAATGCTCTACAGCATTTTTTAAAACTCTAATGTTTATACCGTCGTATTGGGAAAAGAGGTACGGACAAAATTAGTAACGGACAAACTTTGACTATTTCTGAAAACATTTTTAATGCGTTTAAAGCGGAAGAAAAATTACATATTAATGTTTGTTATTTGAAAAAAAAAATACACTTTTCACGTAATAGCAGCTGGTCGCGTAATATGGACTAGGGTTATAAGGAATGCAATTTGTTTGAAAACTGCATCTCCATTTATTTTTGAAATATTGATTTTTTTTGTAGTTTTTAGCGACATTTCTTTCATTTTGGCAACTCAAGTACTCCATTTCTGTAGAAAGTAAAGAAAAATTAGTTGAAAAATTAGTTGAAAAATAGCAATTATAACTTTTTGTTGCCATTTTCTCATAAAAATTGAAAAACAAAATTAATTAAAATACGTGCTATTTTAGGAAAAATATAAATGAATGATTTTTGATAAAACATGGAGCTATTATAAACTATATTTAATTTTAAGTATCTATATTAATGTAAATGACGTCATTTTGCATAAAATAAAAACGTGTGCTTTAAGTCTTAAAATTGAAATATGTTTTGCACTACAGTAGAGTCCCGATTATCCGAGTCCCGCTTAACCTAGTTATTTTCTTCTGGTGGACTGGTGGCATCTATTATTATGAAAATGCCATTATAAACAAAGCGTTAGGTGAAGGTTAAAGAGCAGCCGTAAAATGTTAGAACTCTGATTTTCTTTTCAGAATGGAAAAAAATAGACTCCATTCTGACCATAAAATCAAAAAAAAAAAGGCCATTTTTTTCCCATTCTTACCAGAAAATCAGAGTTCTAACTTTTTACGGCTGCTCTTTCATCTTCACCTAAACGCTTCCTTTATAATGGCTGTTTCATAATAATAGAAGCCACCAGTCCACCAGAAGATAATGAAGTAATGGAAATGTCGGAGGTGACATTAATTCTGAAAAAGCAGAATTCCTGTTCTCCATTATTCACTGCTTTCCTCTTCCGTTGAAAATTTTCCATTGTAAAACAGGCACTCTGGATCTTCCTCATCTGGTGAACAACCAGGTAAAACTCATATCAAACGATACGTAGGAGTAGAATGATTGTTCGTCTTTCAAGACACATCTTGAAAGCCTTATGTACCTGATAATTCATAGTAACCGAAACACCACTTTGAAAAACATAACATCTTCCTTGTCAACAAGATAGCATCTAAGAACTCCGACTAATATCGCGATAAATGTAACTATTCAACTTTAAACTAAACTTTGTTAACCTCACTTACAATGATATTTTATTATTAACTAGGGTGCGTTTTCCCCTAAGACCTATGCTCGCCAACCCCCGTTCAGGCGCCGCAAACTCTAAAAGCACGCTAATTTGATCGGTTTTTAAAAAAATTCGGGAGACTGAATTATAAATAAAATAAACAGCGGCGATATCCCTGTTAAATGCCTGTTTTTTTTCCTTGATTAAATCATATCAAATAATATTATAAGACGAAACGCAATTTTTCACCTTGATTCAACATAAAATATATAATGTGAACATTAAAATTCCACAATCTTACTTAAAAGGCGACTAATGTAATGAAAAAGATGTTACAAGTTTAAATTATAGATTTTATTTAAAAACTTCTTAGTATTTTCAAACCTTCCAGGTTTAGTTATCAAGATATTCTCTGATGATGAACCTGGAAGGTTTGAAAGTACTGAGAAGTTTTTAAATGTAATGTGTATTTTAAACTTGTAACATCATTTTCAACACATTAGTCGCTTTTTAAGTAGGATTGTGGAATTTTAATGTTGACATTATATATTTTATAAATCATATCAGAGAAACATTTAAAAAAAGGGGAATATAAAATTAATGAAGTAAACATAATGTTTGAATAAGGCCTTTTAAATAAGACTTTTTAAATGTATCGTTTTAAATCTGACGTAATTTTCAACCAAAGCTTTCTTTCCCATATTAATATTCACGTGATAATACTTTTGTTGTTAGAATGGAAAAATTATTTGCGCTTTCTTAGAATTCACAACAATAGTTTAAATGATTATCTCAAATTATGAAATAAATGTCTCGCACAAATATATTTTTGAAATTAAACTGATCGGCAACATTGTTGCTTGGCCATTTTAAATAGAACGTAATTTCCTCCACTTACGAATTTAACGCATATTAATGGCTTTATTATTTTATAATTATCTTTCTCTTTTAAACTTCACGTGTAAATAAAGATTTTATTACGCAATTTTCAATATTTTCTTGCTTTTAATGCATAATCATTTAATTCGCCTTTGAAAGGCTGTTCTTTTATAATTGTCACGTGTAAATAAATTTTTAATTTGAAGGAAACATTATTCTTTTCTCTGTTTTAAAAATTGGCAACAGTTTAAATAATATCTTTTTCTATAATATGCAAAAAATATGTCTCGAAATGCTAAAAATTTGAATTTAAAGGGGAAATAAGTCCTGAAAAAATGAGTCAAATTAAAAAAATAAATGCAGTCTGCATACCGGCGACGTCTCATATATATCCGCAGAAAAAATTATTACATTCCTATGTAAGCATATTGCTCCTATAAAACTTTTTTAATGGAACTATTTTGATCAACTATAACATTAAATATCTCTTAAAATAAATTCTTAAAAAATTCGATTTAAAAACTGTCTACATCAGCGTGTTTATCAAATATTTCTCTATAATATCACCGATTTTAATATTTTTGTATGCAGCAGTTTTCTAAATATTAACGAAGAGAGACCCCCGGTCAAAAAACATTCTAAACCGGCGGTGGTGACAGTGTTAGTTACATTTTTCTAGAATAGAGAGGTACGCATTTTATAAAAAATGCAAAAATTCAGAATAATATTTAATTTCGCTGCGTCACTCCAACAACAAGTACCTAAATGGAACTGAACACAGACGCTCTTTGGAGTAATAGGAATCTTTTTGACAGTTTTTCACTTGGCTTCAAAATCGTATACGCCAGATATTGAAGTATTCCGTAATGTCTGATCATTCCATTACATCCGACCTTCGTCGATATATTATTTTTTCTGTCAATCCTATTTATATCATTTCGTTGAATATAGAAATAAATACCACCACAATTATCATAGACCGTGCCATTTTAGAATATTTTTATTTATTTGTTTTGAAAATTACCCGGGACTACGATGCGAAGAATTCTTGCCGAGGAGCCCGGGATCTATGTCCCACATCTAAGGATACTAACACATGGGTTGAATGACAAGGTGCGATTCATTGGGCAGCAGTGAAAAAATGGAAGAAGGTGGGGGAAGTTAAGACTTAAATTCTTGTGTTCAACAATACAAGAAAAAGAAAAAAAAAAGAAAAAAAAAAAAAGAGAAAATAAAAGAATAAGTATCGAAACATATAAAGAGTCGAAATAAACGTATTTTTACTGGTTTTAAAGTTTTTGTTTACACCTCTTAGCTATTGAAATTAGTATATTATTTTTCATTTCAAAGATTTCTTCGTTAAGAGTTCCGTATCCTGTTTGTTCCGGTTGGCGCGATCGACAAAGGACTCCAAAATGTGTGAAAATCCTAAAATGAGTTAATAGACCGTGTTAGCGTCTTCAAGAAAGCGTGAAAACGTGGTTTTTAAATATTTATAAATGTATATTTATAAATTACAAACGTCATGTATATGTATTAAATTTATGTATATTATATATTTAATTGTGTATAGATATGTGTGTCCCAAAAATGACTGACGGATTTTAAAATTCAATAACTTCCAAACGGTGACAGATATGTAAAAAAATTCTTGCAGGGGGGTTATGTGTGATGTCAGGAGGTTTTGTACTGTGAGTCTTTATTTTAGTTCGAATTTCAAACAATAGATCGCGCTGAGAGCAATAGGCGCTCAGTCCAGACCCAATTTTCGGAATGCATTCAATACATTACAATTTCCTTTTTTTGCGCATGGAAAAAGAGATAAGCCGAAAAATCGAGCCGGATTTAGAGGTTACTGCTTGCAGTCCCATCTATTGATGGTATTTGTAACTAAAACTGAGAATCGTGGCATAAAAACTCCTGAAATCTTATAAAACACTCCAGCAAGACTTTTTTAAATATTTGTTACCGTTCGCAAGTTATGGAATTTTAAAATCCATGAGAGATTTTTAAAACACCCGGTATATAAATGCATATTATATACACAAATAAATAAACACTATATACTAATATATATTTTTATATGTTTCATATCTTATATATTTATTATATAGGTGATATTACAATGTAACATTATATTATTAATGACAATTTTATATATATCTTTAAATATATAAAAATGCTCAAAAAATATGTTTACATACTACTACATCTACAGAAAAATACCATTTAATAAATCACTCCAAAAATTATAATAAAAAAAAAATTATAAAAAAGTATTCAAATTTAACACTTATCATACAGCAAGATCGTGCTGTATAGTAGAGCTCAGCCGCATCTTTTGCGTTTTGAAACATGATGGAAAGACAACAACTCAATTACAATCCAAATCAGAAAACATTCAGTGATGAATAATGGCTTTTTTGGAAAGGTCTTAATTTAGCAATGCGCCTTTCGAAGATCGGGTGAAAAAATATCCAATATTAAGGGAATGGCACCCATTTAAACTTTACATAGCGTTCCATAATTTAACAATATAGAAATATCTCTTTGAATCATTCTTTCCTGTCGCCACATCCTAAAAAGCTGCACAATAATTAAAAAATATATGTAACACGCGTATTTTGTTTAAAATAAAAATCAGATTTTTTTTCGCTATATTTTAGCATTTTTCAAATCGACGTCATTCTAATCAGAAAATGAAAATTTTTTCTATGTATATGTAAAAACTTTAACTAAACACGTGTTAAAATGACGAAGTATCTTCATTTGGATGTTTTTAATGTTTAAAAATCTATTTTAATACAGGAGTTTTAATTTCAAAAAAACAATTTAGGAAAAGATAATAATAAAAAAAAATCTTGAAAAATATATTACAATTCATTAGACATACAAGTAAGAGTTAGATAAATTCATTTAATACAATTAAAAAGCAAACGTTTCGAGCTAAATTTTAGCCCCTCATCAGTGCAATAAATAACATTTAAATAACAGAAAACTATATATCATGGTTACAGTTAAAAATTACTAGCAGTTAAAATTAAATAAAGTATAAAAATTTCAAAACAATGCTGAGTATTCAGGAGGAAGCGTACATGATTCATTTATCGGCGACGTTTGCTTACGAGTGAACACACCTTCCAGAAAAACTCTACTTTTAGTATTATTGCAACCGGCTCTGATAACTTTCATATTTGCGAAATCTGGGATATGGTCGGTATCTAAAGAATGCTGTACAATTTTAGACTGTAGGCTTCCAGATTTGTAGGCACGTTTATGTTCTGCAAGGCGAATGGCGCAAGTACCACCAGTTTCGCCGATATATACCGAGTCGCAATCTTTACATGGGATACTGTAAATTGAAGCGATTCTTACTAAGGAGGTAATTTTTGGTTTAGATTTGCAAAAATAATTTTTCAAAACATTTTGTGCGCCATTCGAACTAAAATTCGCCATAAAAAACTGGTGGAACCAGAGAGAAAAGTAAAGCTCGATCTAAAAAAGTTACAGTAAAAAATTGTCAAATAGTTTCAGTTTAAAAAAGTAAGTACTGCGTAGAAAAGTAATGGAATCACATTATCTGTAAAGCTCATGAAATTACCCACATTTTTGTTGATAGTTGAAAATGTGGACTGAGCTTTACTGGTGCCTTATATTCAAAATCATATTATCCACTCAAAATGAGTACTAGGTATAGTAAACAGAATGTGTAGTTATGTGCAAAAACATCCCTGTCAGGCCCAGAATTGTGGACATGATTGCATCAAGTCAAGCTAAACTCCACAAAGCTGAAAGAATGTAAACCATGAAGTAATATTTTAAGTATAACATTAATATAGTCAAGTTGTTGTGAATTTTTGTTAATAACATTTCTGACATAACACATGTAGCGTAATAATTTTTATTTCATGTAATTACTGTGAAAAGGGAGCCTTATGTCAATGGACTTAACCCAGAGAAGCAGTTAGCAAAACGGTGAATCGTACATGCTTAGGGTTTTGGGCTTTTTTGGACTTTGATCTTCCAGGATTATCAGTGAGCCCTGGAATGGAATTTGGTCCATACTTCGTACTGAAAGATCTCTCATGTTCTCGATACATTTCATGCTCTCGCTCATTTCCAAATCAACCTCTAACCTATTCTTATGAGCCTAAATTTTTAAACTGGTTTTGAATGATTGGAATTCAGAATGAGTTAAAACTGCCTTTACTTCCCTGATTGATTTTAAGGAACCAGTAAAGCTCAGTTCATATTTTCAGCTATCAACAAAAATTTGGTTACTTTTCTCTCTTCCACCAGTTTTTTTATATCATCTACGATTAACATTCAAGTAATAAAAAAACAAGCCCAAGTGCTGGAGCAACCACATCGAAACATTTATCGCCAAAAAAAAAAAAAGCTCATCATAAAAATCGGAACAGGATATGGAAACACTTCACCATTTCTTTCACTTTGTACTTCATTGTGTTTCATTTCAGAGCCTTAAAAAATGTTTAATTCTCTTTATGTTCTTTCATTTTCAATATAACCATTATGGAGATGAATTTTAAGCATACATTGAACGACTAAATTTAATTAAAATGAATTGCTTTGAAATATATTTTTATTCAAAACTTTCATTAAAGATAATTAATTAATTTATTTTTAGGCAAAAATTAATGAAAAGGATAAAGTTGAAAAGAAACAGATTGAATAAGTATGTGAAAACAAAGGTGAATAAGAGATCGTGACGTTTTATTTGATTGTCAAGGGATTTTTCGTTCTTTGTGTTTACAGTTCAGGTGTCATAAAAAATGCTCGCTTCTATTTATGACTTTACAATGTCAGTACAATTAAAATGAGGTTAGTTTTAAAGTGTATGAATGGATAATTAAAGAACTTTTGTCAAATATATTATTTATTCAACTGTACGTGAATTAAAGATTGTAATATTAGCTAACTAGCAGAACAAAAGAAAATGAAAGAGCGAATTCTTCAAAATTGCTTTTTTTTCTCCAAATTGCTTTGAATCTTTGAATATGCTGTCAATTTTATATTATCTTTCAAAAATCAATTTACTTCCAGAAAAATCCAGCAATTGTATATTTGTAAATTTGTATATATTTTTTAATTGTATCAATAAAATAATTTATCAATAAAATAAATAATTTATGTCATTGTTCAAATAAAATGAAAGATGATGTTTATCCATAAATGTGTCCGTCTCGCAAACTGCGATAGCTAGGAAAATCTACCTGTTGCCATATTAAAGGCAGTGAGAGAAGTATTGCTATACGTATAACTATATACCTATATATATAATATTATATAACACAGATATAGATATGATATATTACACTCATTCTGGTGGACTTAACGAACCACTGTAAATGAAATTACCATCATTGATATAATTTATTGCTAAAGACGTCAATTTGATATTACGTATTTAGTAAAAGTATACTAAATTGCTGTTGTGAGAATTTTTTCTTATTTTGCTTTTATATTAACATTTTTAATGATTTTATGTGTTTATTAAATGTACATTAAATTATCGTTTTGAACACGATTGGCGAGTGGCAACGATAAAAAAAATGACGTTTGACAAAGAGTTTTGTTGACCTATCCCCATAGCCTGGATATTACGCACGTAACGTTAGCCAATATATCTAACAGAAAAGAAGCGGGGAATTACATGTCACCTTTAGGTAGATTTCGTAAGAAATACTACCTATTGCAGTCGTTACCATGGAGCGACTTTTGAAAAATTGCTTCATAACTTTTCATTATATGACCCCAGGAACCTAAAACCACCCCCACCTAAAAAGTTTATATATATATATATATATGTAATGTATGTATGTATGTACTAAATTTTGTCCGCACGATAAAAGTTGCAATTATGCACGGATCGTCTTCAAACTCGCCAACAACTTTGAGAAGGTTAATATCTCGGCGTGTATTGAAAATGGGCAAAATCGGCCCAAGGGAATGGAAATGGGAAGGGTTAAAAATTTTGAATACCGTCTTAAGAAGATTCTGATAAAACTAGCTCTTACACAACAATGACAGGAAAAAATAAATATTTTTCGTTAAAGCAGTTGCCAACAATTAAAAAAAAAACCAATAAAATTCTCACCACAACAATTGCTTTTCTGTTCTAAAATTTTCACGTGAAAAAATAAATTTAAAAAATAGTTTGACGAATAGATCAGTTTCAACCACGTGATTTTTTTTCAAACAAATTGAATATTACGTCACAAGTTTTCTAGAGCAAGATGTCCGCATGAAAACTCAAAATGAAATAATTAGTTTGACGAATTAAAAACAAAATAAAATATTGCGTCATATTGGAAATAAAATGGACCTCAACAGGTGAATACGTAACGTCATGCAAGTTTGAAGAAATGTATTAAAACAAGATAAAAACCCAACTATGGAAATATTAACTTATTTTAACACTTTGAGGTTCTCTGAATTTGCTTTAGCTATTTTTTAAACCTTTTCCATATACATGCGTGTGTGTATTCGTGTATATTAGAATTTTCACAAAGTGTTTAGCTCCCTAGAGCTCATTCTTAGGGAAGGAACTGGGTTTATTTACTAATCTTGATTTAAGTTTTGTTGGTGGATTTAGTACTTAACTTCGAAATCTAGCTCCGCCTGTAGGCCCGAGCCGGCAGGGATTTTTTTTAGGCATTTTCTAAATCAACATTCGCTTTTCAGAAAGAAATATGGAAAAACAAAACATACCCATTTATTGCTGGTACATTTTCTTTTTAAGAGGTGCATTTCTTTGTTTAAAAAATATTAAAATTTATCTTCTCACGAAAATATTTTATAAATGCGTATTTCACGTTTTCCGTTTTTCTTGTATTCCAACATTATCCCCCCCCCCCCCTAACATGAATTAAGTTTGCAAAAATTTTAGTTTAAAAAAAAAAAATCAATACCTGTGTTAGGTATAATTCAAGTTATTATTTAGGGATCGGAATACGCAAGAAAATTATACCTAAGAAAAGTAACATAAAAACACAAGAAAAATAAGACAGAGGGACCAAAAATTCCCTGGCACATTTTAAAATTCAATACAAAATAAAGTAATTTTCGTACAGGAGTGCGAAGGTTTGGACTAAAATGTGTCTCACGATGAAAAGTTTTCTACAAGCGAATAAAAAATAGTTCCAAACTCCGCCCATAGATAGCGCTGTAATTTAAATTATCAGAAAAAAGGACCAAAAATTCAAAACAATCAGTTACACATAATTGTATTTTGTAAAAGCAGTTACAGAGTAATAATTTGTGCAATTCATTTGCATAGTTCAATGTGTACACCCTTTTTAGCGCGAGCCACAAAAATTTACTATGCCAGTTAAAAATGCTGTTTTGACATGGAGGTTTTTTTTTTTTTTTTTTTTTTTTTTTTTTTTTTTTGTACTTGTCACGAAAATTCCTTTAACATGAGAATCACCGTAGCGGTCATTTTGACAGGCACCAAATAAAAATATTTCGATTATCACCAGAAATTACTTTATTAAATAAGTTTAAAATGAACCACGAAGAAATAACTTAAATAAATAAGTTATATAGTTCCAAATAAAAATTCCGGTGTAAAATATTTTTATAACACTTTAATAAAATTTCCGACGGTTCTAGTATTAAACGGTAATGATTGATTTGGTTTCGAAGTACTCACCTATGTAATTAGCTTTTTTCGATAGTAGTCTTCACTTCTGTGTCACAGTGTCAAAACTAATCTGAAAATCAGATAATACGCATGTTTGAAATCAAATATACGGACAAATGGCTCCATCTATGATCCAAGTTGGGAACTCATTTTTTTATTCATTTGAAGAAAACTTTGTCCATGAGAAGCCTTTTAGTCCCTTCCGCGCTCCTCTAAAACAATTACTTGAACTACCTTATTAAAATTGGTGCGCATATCTATGTAACCTCAAAATCTTGGAAACTACAGAGCGTAGGGGTACGAAATTTGGCACAAGTGTTACTGGTATTGGGGCCTTGAACGATTGGGGCAAAAAATTCAAAAATTTTTGAATAGATTTTTTTTAACTTTATGAGAAATTTCCGTCTTTTTTACGTTCAACCCCTAATCGCGCGATTTCTAACCATTTGTAAATGTTTATTGCAATGTGAGATATATTACGTACACCAAGCTGCAATACTAAGAAATTGTAACGGGTATTACGATAATTCTTTTACCTCGCATGCAAATATTTATACACATTACGTACGCCACGCTGCAATACTAAGAAGCTGAGTGGGTATTACGATAATTCTTTTACCTCGCATGCAGATAATTAGAGATTATTTAATTGCTCTTAATTATTACCTTTTAAAAAAAAATAAAGAAAACATTTTATCACAAACATCAACAAAACATGTTATTCTATTGTAATTCCATTTATTCCCTTATTCCAAAGTTTTCATTTTATCGTCTGCTGCCATAGCAACATGATAAATTAAATTTCATTAAACAAATGCACATTAGTAGAAAAATATTTTTATAAATAGAATAGTTATTGAACAACTCAACACTTTAACAGGAGAATTCTTATTCTCTTCCGTACGTAGAACGGGTTAACTAGCTAGTTTTGTACTAAGATGTATCAAGGACTTTTGGGAAACACTGTATAATTTCTCCATCATTGAAAAATGAGAATTAACGAGAGTATGCAGCATACATGTACACAGAATAAAACTTAAAACATAATTTTTTATTTGATTTAATGCATTTTTTGTAAATCACTTGATGTTGTAAACCTTATATTGTACATTTATACATTTTTATTGTTTTTATACTCGTTCATAAGTAACCTACCTCAAAAACGCATTTTCTTGAAATCAAAGGGTTAATAATTTTATTTTAGTATATCTGGAAATAAAATGTTTAGTGCCCTAAAATATTAATTTTATTACGAAAAAAATATATTAATGCAAAATGACATTTAATTACATTAAAGATTAATAATCTAAAAAGCTTTTTAAAAAAAAATGGTGTAAAGTGTCTCAGATAAATACTTTTGAATTTTGCTTTTTTCGGCCACGCTGCCTTCATAAACATTTCCGCAGGCAAATAAAAATAACATTTATTTTATAAGGAAAACAGCTTCCATTTCTTGGTGCCGTTTTATATTTAAAATATTGTTCTATAAAAAAGTACTTAAACATTAAAAACAAAATCTAATGTATTACCTTTCATAAGGAAAAGAGTCGAGTTCACAAATGTAGTTCATGAAACTGAAGAAAAAAGACGAGAATTTCATTAATTGCAAGTGGGCACCCCACCCCATCCCCCTCTTCCCAAGGAGTTGCGCTTGCGAAATACGGTCAAAACATGGCATGCTATGAAAAAACAGTAATTTCTCGGTTTTAGAAAAATCACTCGATTACAGAAAGATTGAATAATATTATCACGGCTGGCGGTGAACAACATTGCCATTTATTTCACTTTGGCTAAAAGAATTTTTTTCATAAGGCCGTATCCACCGCTGTCGCGATAGCAGACGATTGTTGTCGTGATTCATCAAGTTAGTTCAAATGATTAAGTAAGTTTCGAATCTATCACAAATTAGAAAATCAGCTTGTATAAAATAGTTAATGGTTATGGTTTTATTCTGAAATTCTATTCATAGTACAGTTTGAATAAATCCTCACTTCTACTCACTTCAAGAATAAAACCTCACTTCTACTGGTCAATGCTGATTATAGAAGATTTAAGCAGTAATAAAATAAATGTTAGTCATTAAAAAAATTGCAAACTTTGTTTTGTAAATCCTTAGATTTAATTTTAAATTCACCAATTGTTAGCGATAGATCATAATAGAGATAATATGTGTATTTCCCATTAAATTATCATCATTTATTACCTCTATAGTATGAATGTACTAACAACGGAACCACTTTTTGTGTTGCTCGCACAAAGCAACGAGACCTGGTGCATTTTATAGCCCTATACATAAAAGTTAGAGAACCAATGAAATTTCCCTCTTATAATCATATTTTATGTACTTTTTTATACTTTTAATTTTTTATTATTACATTTTTATCTGTTTATTTCACGCTAAAAGTGAGTTAAGACGACAAATAGGACGCTACAATTTTCCCAACCGCTTTATCCTAAGAGTAAATGTATAGTGCATATTACTAGAATTATATCAGAATGCGGTTTTTTTAATAATTGATAGCATAAGAAACGTGTATTAGCTTTTTCTTTTTTTTTCTATGTAGAAGATAAATATTCAAATAGTAAATATAATTCTATAAAAGCTTCTAAGATCACTGAAAACTATTTTTAGTTAAATACAAAATAAGCAAACTATTTTCTTTTGAAATCGAATCGAATAAAGCTTCGAATGTTTAAAATGAAATGTTGCTGCATTAAATGGACCTTTGGTAAAAGTAATTATTAAGTAAATTAATATTTTTACACAATTTAGAAAAATTACTGTGGCTATATAGGTCGGACATTACAATTTGTACTGAAGTCCAAACCACTCCTCACACAAGACAAACGGCTATGACATTCGGCTAGGCCTGTCGGTAAGCTCTACTTTTGAAAAAAAGAAAACGCCAACTGTTTCCCCGCCAAAAATGTGAATATAATGTTGCAATTTTTAAAAATCAAATTCGTGGGTTCTTGAAGGTATTTTTAAACATTTCTATATTTTATACTTATTATTAACTAATTTTTATTTTTAAATGCTTTTCTTTAAAATAATTCAATGTTAATAGTCCGATAAGTGGTCACAAAAATTTCATTTTCAGAAAGTTATGCTGCTGTATAATCAAGAAATATTATTTTAACAGAAAAATTTTATCGATTCTCAAACTTCATAATATAGGGCTTTAAAATGCTCCAGGTCTCAATGGTAAATGCGAGAAACACCAAAAGTGGTTCCCTTGTAATATTTTGAAATACTGTAATTAATGTTTCATAAAACTGCCATAAATGAAATATAATACGAGAATTGTAGTTAAATCTTCCAATTCAAGTTGAAATGGACCAGTCGTTATCAAACAGAAACTAACACTCATTTTAAAATAATAAATTTGAATGATTTATCACTGGAGGATCATCATAGCGTTCATCTTTAGATATGTGATCATATATAATACTAGCAAACCCTGCCGCTTTGCTCGCCTAATAGTTGAAATATGCCAAGTGATATTTGCATGACTATTTTTTATTAGAAGAACACTTTTTGGAATTATTCAAAAATTACAAATTAAGCAACAGTTTGAATAAACTTCATTATAAAAGTGCAATAGACAGAAATGAGATTTTAATTAATAAGAAGAACTAAAAATAATTCCAAATAAATGTTATTTTAGAAAACATTTTGAGACTTTATATGCTCATTTCAGTATTCATTTGAAATTTCGATTTTTTTAGAAACCATCTTAACACATTTCCATCTTAAAATAAACCATCATGTCAAATTCTATGCATCTTGTCTAACAGTCTACCACCTCTCTGGTGTTAGTGGCACCAACATAAAATACCAAAACAGAGTTGAAATTGAACGTCTCAAAAAATGTTGAAACAGAGACTGTCACCATTAATTTGCCAACATTAACCTTGAAATCGGTCGGCATTTCCTAATATTATAGAAAACGAAATTTAGATGTTTTTAAAGGCTTTCTTGTTGTTCCTGCCAACCAGGTGGTAGTGACACCGACTATCACTCTTGATTCGCAACCAATGAGAACTGTAATCGTGTCACAATATTAAAATATTTATTTGCTTGAAAGACATTATAAAAACAGATTAAAACTAATGTAAAAATCAATATTTACACGTTTCAACTCTTTTACTGAGTCGTCATCAAAATGTATAACAGAAAATTACAAATGCATATGAAAAATGGGAAAAAATCATCGAATATAAACAAGTAACCATATAACGCGCCCTACATATGATTACTTGTTTATATTTGATGATTTCTTTTCCTTTTTCAAATGCATTTGTAATTATCTGTTATACATTCTGATGACGACTCAGTAAAAGAGATGAAACATGTAAATATTGATTTTTAATTTACTGTTAATGTGTTTTTATAACGTCTTTTACGCAAATAAATATCTTAATATTGTGATATGGTTAGTCGTAGACGTAATTTTTAACTTACTATTCGCACTTATTTACATCTATAACCGGTTTATTATTTCCTGAGATTCCATAGAAGTCGTAATTTAGGTCTCTTTTAGAATGCTTTTCGTTCCTTCCCTTTCTCTTCACCTCTTTTTAATTTCAAATTTATTTTTGAGCGTTCTTAGAGGACATTTATATTTTATAAGTAACTACCGTGCTATAGTTAAAGTTTCTAACCTTTTTAGTACCGCAGAAATAGCAATTTAGAAAGTTTTTTGCTCCTGCAACAGTCTAGGGGTTGCGGCACCGAGACAAAATATAGCTTTTGTTTGAGCAGGTTCTATCACCATCAGTTTGGAACCATTATGTTTGAAATCGTTTCGTATTTCATACGATTGCATAAAAATCGTAATTTAGAACGCTTATATAACGCTTTTCGTTCACTTCATCCTTTAAAATTTGGAATTTTCTTTCGACAATTATTAGAAAGCATTTGCATCTTTAAAGTAATTACCATTCCAAATTTTAAATGTAGACCCCCCTCAGTAGCACAAAAAATGCAATTTAGAACATTTTTTGCTCCTGTAACCCCCAGGTGGTAGTGACAACAACGCAAAATATAGGCTATGTTGGAGCGGGGACTGTCACCATCAATTTCAAACCATTACATCTGAAAACGGTTTATATTTCCTGAGCGTAGAAATCGCTATTTAGAACGTTTTTAGAATGCTTTTCATTCGTTTTTACCCCTTTTAAATTTCAAATTCCTAAGGAACTCTTTTCAGAGAGCATTTACATCTCATAAGTAATTACCAAGCCAATTTCAAGTCGTTAGCCCTTCAGTATCACAAAAATCACAATTTAAAAGTTTTTTAAAATACAACAGCAAGGTGGTAGTGACGTCGATATGAAATAGATCCTATATTGGATCAAGGGCTGTCATCATCAATTTCCAACCATTACTTTTGAAATCGGGTGGGTACTTTCTGAGATTCCGTAGAAATCGCAATTTAGAAAGTTTTGTAGAACGTTTTTCGTCCATTTTCACCCCTGTTAAATTTTGGATTATTTAGGAAAAGTTCTTAGAGATCATTTATATTTTATAAGTAACTACCATGCCAAATTTCATGTTTCTAGGCCCTTCAGTAACACAAAATTGCATTTTCGAAAGTTTCTTTGCTCCTGCACCCCCTTTGGGGTAGTGGCGCTGACATAAAGTATAGCCCATGTTGGAGCAAGGGCTGTCTCCATCATTTTGACACCATTATCTTTGAAATCGGTTTGGTATTTTTTGAGATTGCGTTAAAATCGTCATTTACAACGTTTTTTAGAACGCTTTTTGCGCATTTTCACCGCTTTTAAATTTCAAAATTTTTAAGAAATGTTCTTAGAGATCATTTATATCTAATAAGTAACTACCATGCCAAAATCCATGTATCTGGGCCTTCAGTAACACAAAATTCGCAATTTCGAACGTTTTGTTTGCTCCTGTACACCCTTTAGGGGTAGTGGCACCGACATAAAATATAGCCTATATTGGAGCAAGGATTGTCACGATCATTTGGACACCATTAATTTTGAAATCGGTTTGGTACTTCCTGAAATTGCGTAAACATCGCCATTTAGAACGTTTATTAGAACGCTTTTCGCGCATTTTCACCGCTTTTTAATTTTGATTTTTTTAAGAAATGTCCTTAGAGATCATTAGTATCTTATAAGCAACTACCATCCCAAATTTCATGTTAGGCCCTTCAGTAACACAAAAATCCCATTTTTAGAAAGTTTTTTGCTCTTGCACCACCTTTTTGCCAGTGGCACGGACATAAGATATAGCCTATGTATAAGTTGGACTAATACCATCATTTTAATACCATTACTTTTGGAATCTATTTGATAGTTCTAGAGCTTACCTCCTACAAATGAACAAACTTTATTTCTTTATAATATTAGTATAGGTAGATTAGTATAGATAGACTAATAATGAAATGGAATTTCCCACTTGTGTTATAATGTTTCAGTAAATAGTATTTAACTTGATTTTAATAACTATCGTGTTATTCTAAGTAATGCGCTTTAATCTTGGACTTGAATGATTATTAAGTTGTTTAGCATTATTTTCCACCGAACGATTTTATTTTGATGTAACTCTTTTCGAAAATTTCAAATCTTTACAGGGAATGACTCTTAAAGGACTCCGGATATACACAACTCAATTCTTCATTAACTAGATTTGATACAAAGTTGATATAAGTGACATGCTTATAAGATTAAAAATTAGCATACAATAGTTTTAAAATTAGTTAACATTTCAGCCAATAACGCTCTGCTTTAATTTGCATGAATTTTTTAATTAGCGTGCACTGTAAAAACTGACCGTTCCGGTATAAAAATATGCAATAGCCTCCTCCGAGTTCCCACTATTCCGAAAAGCTTTCCTTATCTTCAAAAACCTTAGGGCCCAATATATATTATATATTTAAAGAATCCCTCTAAAAGCAATGTTTCTTTTGCTGCAACTGTACTTCGGACACGTTTTTGAGTAGATTTTATAAGGTATTAATCCGTTTTCTCAAATTGGAAGATAAGAAATGTTTAACTACCATTTATATTAATTGTTTTAAAATTAATCTTGTGTAATTACGTATCCAGCATTTTCTGGAGTTCCATTACGTGCGATTTATTCTGTTAGATGACTGGGATATCAGACCAGATGCTACGAGTAATGCTCGTATAATCAATAAGGTTAGCTGGGTGAATTAGATCAACTACAC
This sequence comes from Maratus speciosus, assembly GCA_963932465.1. Classification (NCBI taxonomy): domain Eukaryota; kingdom Metazoa; phylum Arthropoda; class Arachnida; order Araneae; family Salticidae; genus Maratus; species Maratus speciosus. The sequence continues at coordinate 353,115,748 of OZ010799.1, read as the reverse complement.
ATTAAAATTGCAACACCAAGAAGGAATGATCTGACAAACGTCAAAATCACATGAAAGGAAGAAGAGGTTGGAATATGGAAATGATTAGTATTTAAGCGCATTTAGATGAGACAGGCGGCTGAAACGACATCTGAAGCACCGAATAAAAGAAAAGTTGGGTAGTGGATTTCTCATTCAGAAAGCGCTTTGTAAGGTCGGCGGTTGCTCAGAGTATCGTGTTATGCTTTGAATAATAAAAAGAAATGCTTACCACCAAGTGTCGGAATTCGATAGAGGCAGGATCTTTGCCTATCGAGAGTGTGGATTATCGTTACGTGATATTGCCCGTTCCACTGGTCGAAATCCAACCACTGTCATGCAAATATGGAATCAATGGATTGCTGAGGTTCATACTGAACACCATGCAGGATCTCGACGACCTCCCATAACTAACGCCCGAGAGCACAGACATATTGTGAGGTCGGACCTGCAAAACCGTATAACCACATCACGGGCCATTAGTCAGGAAATGGGCATGTTTGTAGCGCGCCCAGTATCCGCTCGTACGATGCGACGACGCTTGCAGCAGTGTGGACTGTCAGCACGGTGACCAGTAATGCAGCATAGAGAGAGTCGGCGACTCTGGTGCACCGAACGACAAAGCTGGATGCAGGACTGGCACAATGTCGTCTTTTCAGACGAGTTCCAGCTCTGCGTGCAGTATTCTGATGGCCGTATATGTGTCCGAAGGCTCCGAGGAGAACGCCTGTCACCTGCTTGCATTCGATATCGGCCTAGGGGCCCTGCATCTGGTGTCATGGTTTGGGCAGCCAATGGATACACGACGTGCACATCTCTAGTTCGGATCGACGGTAATTTGAACGCAGATCGGTACATTTTTGACATCTTACGCCCTTTGGTTGTGCCCAGTCTTCGAGGCCTGCCAAACGCCATCTTCCAGCAAGATAACGCAAGACCACATGTTGCACGTCGTGTTCTGACCTTCCTCGATACACAGGGCATTCGATTGCTTCCCTGGCCTGTACGGTCTCCAGATCTGTCACCCATTGAAAACATCTGGTCATGAAAAGCTTAGAGACTGGCCCGCCACCATTCTCCAGCTAATATGGTTGATGAAGCGAGGCATAAACTTGAAGCAGCATGGAATTTGTTTCCCGTTTCTGTCCTCCAAGCCCAGTTCGACTCCATGCTAAACCGGGTAAGGGCCATTTTAGCTGCCAGAAGGAGCAGCTGTGTCTACAAATTTCGCACCCCTCTAAACCGCCAAACTGTTTACAAATTTAATAATTTTGTTTTCATGCCATACTGTTTACGAACAATAAATATGTTTTTTGTATTTTCAATCTTTCTTGGTGTTGCAATTTTAATGGCCAGCAGATGTATATTCGTCTTCGATAGCTTAGATTGTAAAACATTGGCGGCTTCAGCCAACAGATACCTGGCTCGAACCCTGGTCCAGACATTTTTCGCCCATCAGGAAATTTACATCTCGTATACCCTTGTATAACCCAATAACATATGGGGCATTCTCACAACCTTTTGACTTTCGGGAATAAAAATCTGGTGAAATTAAACTTGCTAAAATAACATTTTAATCTGATAGACGAATGCCTTAATGATTCAAAATAAAGAAAAGATGGTCAGCAGCGGAAATTTTTTTTGTTTAACTGAGGTTTAAGTTAAACTTGCTAGTTTAATTTTATTTACTATTTTACCAATAACTTTTTATTTTCTTCTAAAGGTTTACTTATAATAAATTTGATAGTACCCACAGGATATTCAAATAAGAAATAATAAAAATGTAGTACATTTAATACAGAATTTTTGTATAACATTGTCTTAAAGGGTGTTAAAGAATGGGCGGTAAGATAAAAAAAAGGGGGGCGGTATAAGAAAAAAGGGACGAAATGGGATAAAAAGGGACGGTAAAGATGGAACGGTAAGGAAAATTACCACCTATTTTTTGGAAAATCATGTTAAGACTAAGTGATTGCCACAATGTTCATAGATTTTTAGAAACAGTTGTTAACATTGGATTAAATTATTATTTTTTTTAATTTACCTCGAAAAGTGCAGGAATAAACCTTGGGGACGGTAAGACTACGAATAAAGCCACGATCTTGAAATTGATATTTAAATGCTGATTTAAATTCTGCAGTAAATTTCCTGTCAAAGAATTTTAGACATTCTTTCTCTAAAATACTTCTGCATGAAAAAAAAACTTGAAAAAGATTATGTGGCTGCATCTGAAGCGATTTTCTTTATAAGCAATCAAGAAGGACGGTAAGGATGAAAAACCCAGAGACAGAGTTCAACAAATAATATCAACCGTAAAAATGTTAGCAGGTTAATTTTCGTCTGCATATTTATATAAAACAATTGTCGCAGTTTTGGAAAAAAAATCCATCGAATTACTTTTATTGAAACAATTTTATACAGACAGCTCCAAACTTAAAAATCAGCATCAGGGACACGGGATAGTATAGGAGTTTTCCTCGTCTTTGGACTCCCCAACGTCGTCCAAAACTTATTTATCTCGTTAATATTGTTAAGCAATTATGCAATGGGATGTTCCCCAGTATATGAAATAAAAAAACATGAAAAAAATGTATTAAAATAAAAGTTATTATTCAGGGAAATAAAAGTCAAAAGATTGTGAGATTGCCCCATATATCGATTACATGTCAATCTGCTTATACTTACGCGAGCTAAATCACAGACAGGCAAACCGAATTCATAAACACTTTTCAAATATGTTGGAGAGTGTTACCAAAATGAATAAAAAAAATTGCAATAAACAAGAAAGAAAAACCATGCGCCAAGCATACATTATGAAATATTTTCCAACATTCAGACTTCTTTAACAAAAATTTGCCTTCTTATAAGGTAAAGAAGATACCCAAGTAAGCATTGGAGAAAACGTATAACACATGTAAAAAACAGATTTCAACAATTACCGCCCTAAGCCTTAAAAAGTCTCCAATTCTTTTATGCAGCTCTGTATATCATGCATAGATTTATACAGATTCTACATAGTATGATAAAATTTAGTTTAGTAAGAAAATGTATTTGAAAATTCAACTTTAGAAATTTCTTCCAATAGCAAGAAAAGTAATTGAATTCTTTTGTACAGCCCTGTATATTACATATAGATTTTTAAACACGCCACTACGGTTCAAAAATACGAGAGTTACAGTATGATAGCAATCATATATATATATATATATATATGGATCTTGCGGTTCCCAAAACAATCTAAACCACATCCTGACCACAGTAAGAGGTGCAGCTAAAATCCCATGAGAACTGACAGAGTAGACAAATTCTATAAGACAATAAACCTGATGAGCGAGTAATTCTGAACCGCAGCCGGAGGGCGAAGGTTCGATGTAACGTCAGAGTTGTTCTGCGGACTGACCTGGTAAGACGTACCCGGTCAGGCTTCCGAAATATATTGAATGCCGGTAAACTGCGTAAGAAATTCCCCCTCATCCCCCTAAGCCCTGTATATAGTTAATGTGCTCTGTATATATAATCTATGCTTTAATCAAGACATTAAACTCTGTTTCTATACTAGAGAGTGTTTAATCAGGAGCATTCATCACCAATTTTCCGCCACAGTCGATCCCACCTATTCTACATGGGAGCATCGGCCGTTGAATTCGCAACAAAAAATACCCTAGACATCTATTTCTAAAAATCCGAGAACTGTGTTTCCTTCCAATGATTAATCAACGAATTTCTCTCTTTTCTTCCTATTGCGTGCAGGAAAGGATGAAGATCAGCAAATTTCTGTTTCACTGGTTTAATTCTCTCGGGAATAGCATGGACTTGTTAAATGCTTTATGATGTTTATTTCCAAGGGAAGCATAAAATCTTATCAGCTAGGTTTTTCATGCACATGCAGCAGCGTGAAAATGAGTCAATCCAAGTTCACCAGATGCTTCCTATCTTTTTCGTTCTCTTACTTTTACACGATAATGATAATTCAGTGCTATGGAATGCTTTTGAAGAAATTATTCTACGCTAATATGTCTATAAATGCGTCTGTGCGATATCATCAGTGTGTGTGCGTGCGTGTTGCGTGTATTAAAATGTCAATCACCACTTCTACCGCGAAAGAAAACCAGAGAAAAATGTGCAGATTAACCAATACGAAAGAAAAAGAAAGTGAGTGCCGCCTGTAATCGTATGATTCAACAACCTCTTCAATGTTCACCTAGTTAATTATCGCCGTGCGTTTATTTTTTTTTATTTGTGTGTCTGTATCTACTGTGATTTATAAAATTGTACGATATGTTTATCTGAATGAAAATAGTGCTAGGAAGATACTTCCTTTTTATGTCTACCCAATACAAGTGAGTGAATATTTATTTTTTCTAAGTGTCAGGACGTATTCCTGTGTTTTCAAGAACGCGCAAGATAGTGTGACAAATTTTTTATAGAAAACGTGCATGGTTTCTTCTATTTATCTTCAATTTATACGTGTTATTTTGATTCAAGAAATTGTTATTTTTCTGCTTCGGAGAAATAATTTTTTTTAACCTCCAATAGTGTGCACACTACAGACACTACAGACACTGTAAACGGTATAGAACAGTAATATTTTCTTTAATTAACTTTCAAAACATTTTTAAAACTTTGCAGCATTCTATTTTTTTTTTTAAATATTGTTTTTGTGTATAAGTATATTTTTTCAGGATGTTGGAAACCACGACGAAAATTTTATTTTCTTTTTCTTTTTTTCTTTCAAGATGATTGTTTTGTGTTTAATGATGTTTCCCTCTTAAGACGTATGAGTGAAAATTCCATGATGGTGATTATTTTGAAAGACGTATAACGATAATTTCCCCCCTCTTTTTTGAAGTCCAGTGATGATGTCTTTTTCTCCCTTTATACAAAATATGTTTTTTTTTATTAGCATTTTTCTTTTATTATGTAAAGAAGTGATTTTTTCAGTGTGCATTTTAGGAGTGATCAAAGACGTTTCCTGCACTATCAATATAGTGTAAAGGTAGTATCTCAATTAGCATTATTGCATTATTTTTATTCTTATTCCTATTATTTTACAAGCTGTCATCAATATTATTGTTTTTCGTATTATTATGTATGTCTTTATTATTTTTGATACATTTGGAAATGTTTCATTCAAATAATTGTTTAAAATATTTGTATGTACCCCTCCCCCCAAAACGCCTGCAATTGATTTTTTTTCTCTTTCGTTGTATAGCAACTGACTGCCTGCACTACTAAGACGAAATATTTTTTTTTCTTTCCTTTTGTTAGATTTTTTAAGACGAATATTGTAAAGACGTGAAGTTCCATAGGCGGACCTTCTTAAAGACAAAAGATCGTAAAGACGAAAGACGGTCATGTTCACATGACACACGAAGACGTTTTTTATTTTCTTTTTCTTTTTTTTTCGAAGTCGTTTTTTTTTTCCTCGTAGTGTAGTGCAGTTCAGCTTATGCATTGTAATGGAAAAGCCAAAATTTAAATTCATTTTTTTTGTTCGTGTTTCGTCAGTTCTCTCCCTTTCGGCCTCTAATTTCTTTTTTAAAGATAAGTTTTTCTTTCTTTTTTTCTTTTAACTTTAGAAATTTCAAAAATTTTTTTAGTGTTTTTTTAGATAAATTTTAATTTGCCCTTTTCTTGCTGCGGTTGCTCTCACGTGTGCAGGGGCGCACACCTGTCAACATGCCCGAGTGTGGATGTGGCTTGCGGTTCCCAAAACAAGCTAAACCACATCCAGACCACAGTAAGAGTTGCAGCTAAAATCCCATGAGAACTACCAGAGCACACAAATTCTATAAGACAATAAACCTGATGAGCGAGTAATTCTTAACCGCAGCCGGAGGGCGAAGGTTCGATGTAACGTCAGAGTTGTTCTGCGGACTGACCTGGTAAGACGTACCCGGTCAGGCTTCCGAAATATATTGAACGCCGGTAAACTGCCGTAAGAAATTCCCCCTCATCCCCTAAGCCCTGTATATACTTAATGTGCTCTGTAAATATAATCTATGCTTTAATCAAGACATTAAACTCTGTTTCTATACTAGAGAGTGTTTAATCAGGAGCATTCCTCACCAATTTTCAGCTACAGTCAATCCCACCTATTCTACACACACACACATATATATATATATATATATTGAAAAATCCAAATTCATATAAATTAGTACACGGAAAAAACATCTGACAAACTGTAACTAAAACAATAATTAACAAAACCAAGAGTAACTAAGAAAAACCAAACATGAAGACAAGTGGCCAAGGCTTATGACTTGTACTGCGGGGTTAAACATGTTTTACGTGCACAACATTCCCCCTCACTTGCCAAGACCAAACAAGTAGAGATCAGAAAAAAAAAATATATATATATATGTCACATTTGAACGGATTGTGGTTTCGGGGGCTAGGTACCTTGATCGGTGAAAATATACCAATTTTTTTTCGGAATCGTTTTCCCCCGAACGGCTGCAATAGGTAGCTTTTTGTAATGAAAGCTATCTAAAACATGCAATAGCCTCCTCCGAGTTAACCACGATTCCCAAAAGCTTTCTTTATCTTCAAAAACCTTAGGAACCAGTATATATTATATATTTAAAGAATCACTTATAAAAGCAATGTTTCTTTTGCTGCAACTGTATTTCGGACACGTTTTTGAGTAGATTTTATAAGGTATTAATCCGTTTTCTCAAATTGGAAAATAAGAAATGGTTAACTACCATTTAGAATAATTGTTTTAAAATTAATCTTGTGCAATTACGTATCCAGCATTTTCTGGAGTTCCATTACGTACGATTTATTCTGTTAGCTGACTCGGATATCAGACAAGATGCTATAATCAATAAGGTTAGCCGAGTGAATTAGATCAACCATATTCGTCTTAGATAGCTCAGATTGTAAAACATTGGCGGCTTCAGCCAAGTGATCCCTGGTTCGGACCCTGGTCCGGACATTTTTCGCCCAATAGGAAATTTACATCTCATATACTCTAGTAAAACCCAATAACACATATCGATTACATGTCAATCTGCTTATATTTAAGCGAGCTAGATCACAGACAGACAAACCGAATTCATAAACGCTTTTCTAATATGTTGGAGAGTGTTACCAAAATGAATAAAAAAAATTGCAATAAACAAGAAAGGAAAACCATGCGTCAAGCATACATTATGAAATATTTTCCAAAACTTCAGAATTATTTAACAAAAATTTGCCTTCTTATAAGGTAAAGAAGATACCCAAGTAAACATTGTAGAAAACGTTTAACACATATAAAAACCAGATCTTAACAATTACCGCCCTTAGCCTTCAAAGGTCTCCAATTCTTTTGTGCAGCTCTGTATATCATATACAGATTTATACAGATTCTTCATCGTATGCTAAAATTTAGTTTAGTAAGAAAATGAATTTGAAAATCCCACTTCAGAAATGTCTACCAATAGCCAGAGAAGTAGTTAAATTCTTTTGTACAGTCCTGTATATTACATATAGATTTTTAAACACGCCATATATTATGTTCAAATTTAATTCAGGTAAAACAAGCTTAAAACTGCTGAGATCACATTTAAGGAATTACTATCCATAGAATTCCACGGATCCAGTCCTTTGCACTGCCCTGTATATCATTTTATTTATATGCTGCATAATTTCTTAGTATTATAGTATTTGAGTTTGAAAATCAATTTGAAGTTGGATAACTCAATTTTAAACACATCTTTATGTAATTCAAGCTCATTCTCACTAATGCTTACGAATTCTTTTATGTGCCCCTGTATATGTTCTATGAATTTTGTGCACACCATGTATTATGCAGAAATTTATTTAATTCAAAAAACAAATACCATAATTGAACACGCACTTTCAGCAATCATTTCTAATAGACAACACTTCGGATGCAGTGTTGTATAAGAAATATGTTGTGTGTCACTGTAAATGAACGATAAATACCACGCACATTATATTCTACTGCAAGCATCTTGTAGCAAACATCAGTAGTGTATATCAATTCCATCATGTTTGAAATAGTACAACATAATTGAAATACGCTGATAACAGTTTTTTCATGTAGACCATAATATAATCTTACTCCTTTGCGTGACCCTGTAAATGGTTTTTGAATGCTTTGCACCCCATATTCTCCAGAAAGCATGTATTAGTGCACCTCAGTAATTCATATAAATTTCCTTATGTTTGTAACAATGTGACATCAATAAAATATGTCATAAACGATTTTGCTTCATAGACCATAATGTTACAGAATATTTTGGAATTTCCCTGTACGCTTACTGTAACTCCACACATAACAAATTCTACACTAACCATGTTCTAGTGCACCGCTACAATGTATAGAAATTTCATTATTTTTTGAATATTGTAAAACTATTAAAATACACCGAAAATGATTTTTCCTCATAGACCATAATGTAACAGAATACTTTTGAGTACCCCTGTAAATGAACTATGAGTGGTAACACTTTATTTTCAATACGGAACATGCCATAGTGAACACTTACATAGCAATGAGTGCATTTTTACGCTAGTTAGAGCACGGATAGACAGGCGGACAGACAAACTGAACTCGTTAATACTTTTAAACTAAGTTCAAAAGTGTTATTAAAATGACCAAAAAATCTATAAAGAACGACTAAAATTCTATACACCAATATGAAATCGCAAATTCTGAATAAATAATTAAAAGTCTGTCTTCAATAAAAATAATGAAACGTTGTAATTTATTTAAAAATATTAAAAGCTTTTCTGGAAAATATTTCAATGCACTTAACGTAAAAAAATAATAATAATAATAATGTACATAAAGTTAACAGCGTTTTTCCGAATATTTATTTTTTACTATTAGTTCACACTCTCCCTATATTTATTTATTTATTTATTTATTTATATATATATCTTGTTCAAATTTTCAATCGTTGATAAAATTCTTAATATTCATCCTATCAAGTTAAAATAAATTTTTTTAAACTTATACTGGATGACAATTAATGTTAACACAGTTTTTTCAAATATTAATTCATTAATTAAATTTTAATTAATTAATTTTAGTTTTACATGGGAAACAAAATGGCGGCCAATTGAAGCATTTAATGCATCTTCATATCTATAAGGGGGGTTACCCTGTTCAGTCGCCAAAATTGACGCCAACTTGGTGATATCTCTAATATTTTGCCAAATTCCTATAGACTTCCATTGTAAACCTATTTGCTTATAGAAAATCAACAAATTGAGGTATTTTAATGCAACAAAAACTAATATTAGCTTAAGGGATTATATTAAAGTTTTCTTTGATGATCTAAGTAGGAATTGACTTTAAAAACAAAATTTTTACATTACTTGTTACATATAAATTCTCAAAACTAAAATAAAACAAACCATCTGTTAAAATTAAATACCTAATGAATTCTTAGTACGTAATTATTTTTCAGAAGTTTCACATTAATTTATGGTTATAGTTACTGAATTTATATCGAATTTGAGAGAAACATTCTTAAAGAAAAACCTTAATGTTAAAAACATTTCTTTTAATAATGAAATTTAACTTAACTGATAAAAAGAAAACAAAAAAATAAAATCATTTCTCTTACCTATAACTTTATATTGAAGCATACTTTTAACAGTTGTTGCTAATTAATTTTATTGAAGTAAAAGAAAATTATGAGGCAGAGTTATTTTAATTATTTTCTAACACGGAAGTTAATTATTCTCATTATGAAAACAGTGAACGAAAAAAAAATCTAATTAGTGAAATCTTTTTTAGAGCATTCTTGAAACATTTATTTTTTAAATAATTAATATTTACAGCAAGAATGGAATTAACTTATGTATTAATTAATCTAAATAGAATATATATCGTTTAATATCCCAGTTAAAATTAAAATTCTTATTTAAAAACTCTAGTATCAAGACAGCCGATAACGAAGGAATCCAACTTGAAATTTTAAATATGAAGTTTATTAACCCCTTAAGGATCGAATAATATTTGGGAAAACCATAAAAATGTAGCTATTTTTTTTTTATTACAGAAATTGAATAATTATAACGTTTCGAAATAAGATATGCAATCAGTTTTTTAAAGCGAAAAAAATGATGCTATAAAACAAATTCACATTTGTAGAAAAGCCATCATGTAAGAATTTCGTGTCTTAATGTTTGTTTTACACCTAACAAATTAATGTGTATAAGACCTTTACTTTGAACATCTTAGATCATAATTTTTCATCATCACACAATTTTTTACAAATACTATTTGAAATAATATATATACATTAAATTTTGATTACTAATAATTTTTTGAGTGAGATATATTTCGAAACATGCAATTCAAAGTCCAACATCACAATCAGCGGCAAAAACCATACCCAAACGGTAATATTCCAAGATTTTACACGGAAATGCCAGTTACATTTTTTTTTTTTTTTTTGGTTTCGGAAGTTTTTTTCCAGCTATTAAATCTCCAGCCGGAAATATGACGGGCAAGAAAAATAACGAACGACACATCAGCCCGTGATATTGAAGATAGCGAGAATTAATGTGTTAAACATTAATTTCTATGTACAAAATTATTTACACTTGGGAAACTATATACACTTTTGCTATTATACAGGAACAAAATAATACTTCCCGACAAAGCCACTTATAACATTTTTCAAAATAAAACGAGTATTTATTCGGATGCACTACAGACATCCTATCCTCATAATAAAACACCCTTCACTCCCCACATTCACCTCTTCACTTCAAATCCCCTTAGCTTCAAGAGTTGGTCTCTTCTTATCACTTCAATTGACTTAAGTTAACAAAAAAGTTGGAGGGCTGGTTGCAATACTGTCATGTTTGTGCTTCAATTTAATATGTATGGCAGCACCAAATTTTCTTTCCTCCTATAATTCATTATCGGAGGTATGTTCTTCTCTAGCCTTGTGTCATGTGACTGACGTTGTGTAAGTGCTGTGTTTGTTTTGTGAAATGAATATTAAATGTTTACCTGTCTACGATCTGCCTCGTCAATTAAGAGTTACGTTAATTATTATTAGTTAATTACTAAACATACAAAATATGGCGACGATGGAAAACAGGTCTAATTTACCGGAAAAAGTTTACCGAAAATGATAATCGTGCCGGGGAAATATGTTCTACTTCTTTTTTCAAAGTTCTACGCTTCTCTGCAATAAGTACTTATGTTATACAATAAATACAATGTGATATTATTAAGTCATCATCATTACGACGGCGTAAGTGCTACATTACATTTATTTCTTTTCTGCATTTAATAAAGTAAAATGTTCACTCATTTTAGGAAGTTTGATGAAAAAGTAGAATCTTTCACAACTAACGTGAAAAGATTATAACAAAATTTCGTTCTACATGATATTAAAGATGAAAATAAAATACCTGATCTTTTATTTTTAATAGGACCGAATTTATACGGGTTACTGTCTGATTTATGTGTATCTATATTGTGAAACCTTAAAATATAATGAGATTGTTTATATTTTGCTTAAACACATAAGCCCGCATCTAACAAATTCATAGAACTTATTAAATTTAGAAAATGTTTTCAAAATGAAACTGACTCCAAGATTTTGCTGCTAGATTAAAAAAGGGCACGACCTTTTGTTTATTTATTGGTGATGCTTTAAATGAAAATTTACTGAAACAGTTTCTGCGCAGTCTGAAAAATGAATGCATTCAGAATAAATTGATTACGTAAGTTGAAGATTTAAATTTCGAAAAACCTGTTGAAAAGGTTTTAGCTTTATATATTGTAGATACTGAAATTGCTGAAATTAAGCATAAAAATCTCAATGAAAATGAAATTTCTAGTACGGAAAATGTACAAAATAAGAAATTACAAAATTGTTCTCAAAAACAGAATGTCAACAATCATGTAAATAATACACATTCAAACATGAATAAAAATAAGTTAAAGTGTTATCGATGTGGAAATTCCACACATTTAGCAAATGTTCGCAGATTTATCAATGTTACTTGCAACCTTTTTAGGAAAAAAGGCTATTTAAGCAAGGTATGTAGAAGTACAAATTTTCAAAAACATGTTAATTCTTTAAATACAGTAAATGTCTTAACTGTTAATTATGATAAAGGTTCAAATTCTACTAAGTTTTCTGTTTTCATTGAAAACAAGGCTAGATATGATATGGAATTAGATACAGGATCTGGAATTTCTGCAGTTCCTTTAAAAATATTTCGCAGAATTTTTCCTGATTATAAAATTTTTCCTCCAGATCTTCAGTTAAAAACTACAAGTGATGAAATTTTCAAACCTGTCGGTTATGTTGAAGTAAATGTTGCTTATGAAAATAAAACTAGAAAGGTAAAGTTGTATTTGATAAAAGAAAGTAATTTTCCATTATTATTTGGTAGCGATTGGGAATCTGAATTTGATATTTTTCCACATAATTTAAAATCAGTATATGTGAATGAAGTTGTAAATTATTCTGATAAATTACAAGGTTTGTTACAGGAATTTTCTGATTTATTTACTGATAAGGCAGGGGAAATTAAAGATTTACAGGCAGAACTTTATCTTGAAAAAGATGCTACACCCATATTTTGCAAAGCTAGGACCGTCACTTATGCACTACTTGCAACAGTCAATGAAGAATTACAAAATTTACAAGATGCAGGTATTATTAAACCAGTTACAAACAGCAAATGGGCAACTCCTATAGTTCCAGTAGTTAAGCCTAATGGGAAAATTTGTTTATGTGGTGATTTTAAAGTAACATTAAATAAATTTCGGAAAGTTGAAAAGTATCCTTTGCCTAAAATAGAAGATATGTTAGCTATATTAGGTGGTGGTGTACATTTTATAAAAAATTATTTAAATCAAGCATACTTTCAGTTACCTGTAGATGAAAAATCACAAGAAATATTGGCCATTAATACACCAAAAGAATTATTCCAATTCCTTAAATTACCAATGGGTCCTACTATTTCTCAAATAAAATTGAGCACATTTTAAGTGGAATTGAGGGAGTTGCAGTTTTTATATATGATATTGGTGTTACATGTGAAACAGGTGAAATACATTTACAAAGATTAAAGCAATTATTAGAAAGATTAAATGATTATAACATTAGGATAAATAAAGAAAAATCATTCTTTATGGCAGATGAGATGACCTACTGTGGTTATAAAGTTGATAAACATGTTATTCATAAAACACAAGATAAATTTAAGGCAATTTTAAATGCTCCAAGGCCAGTAAATGTATCTCAGTTTAAAGCTTTTCTAGGCTTAGTTACATATTAGTTACATATATAGTTTGTACCAAAGTTATATACTATTGCAAATCCTTTAAATAATTTACTTAAGTAGAATGTTAAGTTTCATTGGTCTTATAAGTGTGAAAAAGTATTTAAAAGTATAAAAAAAGAAATTACTTCTGACAGGATTCTTACTCATTTTAATCCTAAGTTACCTTTAGTTTTAGCTACGGATGCTTATCCTTACGGTATCTCTGTAGTTCTTTTGCATATGATGCCAGATAACTCTAAAAAACCTGTTGGGTTTGTATCCAGAACTTTGAATGATGCAAAAAATGGTATAGTCAAGTTGATAAAGAGGCACTAGCTACTATATTTGGTGTGAAGAATTTTTTTCAATATTTATATGGCAACAGGTTTACCTTATTTACTAACAGGAAACCTTTAGTGTCTATTTTTTCTCCTTCTAAAAGTATTACTGTTTTATCGGCTGCTAGAATTCAATGAAATGCAGTTTATTTATGAATGATTCAATATGATATCCGTTATAAGAAAATTACTGAACACGGAAATGTTGATTTTCTTTCACGACTTCCTTTACGTAGTGAAGATTTACCTCAACAATTTGATGAAATTGATGAATCTAAAATTCTTCAAATTAATCAAATCTCTATTCTACCATTAAATTCTAAATATATTGCTTCAGCTACAAAACCTGACCCCCTTTTAAGTCAAATTTTTCATCACGTCATTTCTGGTTCTGAAATTTCTAAAAATTTACTTTTTGGTGGTAAATAAGAAGAATTTACTCTTCAACATAGTTGTATTTTAAAGGGATGTAGGGTTGTTATACCAGAAGTGCATAGAAACAAAATCTTAAAAGAATTACACTTATTACACTTTGATAATTTTGGTATAGTTAAAATGAAGTCTTTAGCCCGTAGTTTTGTATGGTGGCCAGGTATAGACCAAGATATTGAAGATCTTGCTCGAAATTGCACTACATGTGTAAATTTGAAAAATAATTCTGTCAAAGTTGATGCACATCATTGGGAATGTGGCCTACAGCTCCATGGCAAAGAATTCATATTAATTGTTTTGGTCCTGTTATGGGGAAAATGCTTCTTTTAGTGGTTGATGCACATAGCAAATGGCCAGAAGTTTTTATTGTTCCTAGTACAACTTCAGAAAATACAATTATATGTCTTTGTTCGTTTTTTGCACGATTCGGTTTTCCAATTTCTTTATTATCAAATAATGCTGAACAGTTTACATCTGAATATTTGAGACATTTTAAAAATCATGGTGTAAAACATAAGTTCAGTGATCCATACCATCCAACTACAAATGGACAGGCGGAGAGATATGTGCAAATTATAAAACGTGGTTTAAAAGCCTTAGCTTCCGAGCCTGGTACTTTACAAATGAAATTAAATACCTTCCTTTTGCAATATCATAAGATCCCTCATGTTACAACGGGGGAGAGTCCTGCATCTCTCTTTCTAAAACATCATATAAGAACAAAAACAATTTTGATAGTGCCAAATGTTGCAAATTTCGTTTATGATAAACAAGATGCGAAAATGTCAAAGTTAAATTAAAAGAATTTGAAATTAACTAGAGAGTAGCTCTAAGAAATTATACTCCAAAAGCCAAGTGGACAATTTGACGAATTATAGATAGAGAAGGAAAATTACATTACAGAGTTCAAATTGGTTCGAATATTTGGAAAAGGCATGTTGATCAAATAGCAAATGTAGGTTCAGAGATTTCTTTAGTTAATGATACAAATTCTGAAGAAAGTGATGCAGGAAAATTCAAGAGTTAAAATGCAATAGTGAAACAAAGTGATTTTCCGCCAATACAGCCTAGTATCCCAGATATGCAACCAGTTGATTCTCATGAGTGAAATACTCCAGGTCCTACTCCGACTCACTTTCATCCTGATTCTTCGAGTCCTAAATCAACTGAGTCTGAGTCAATAGTTCCAAAACCTTCTGTTCCTACTAGTTAAATAGTTGATGCTGCTGAAATTGCAAAATCTAATTCTTCTTCTTCTCCACAGGTACTGAGAAGATCTGGTAGGTACAGAAGAGCTCCTGAAAGACAACAATATTAAGTGGGGGGAAGGTGTCATGTTTGTGCTTAAATTTGTATAGATGGCAGCACCAAAGTTTTTTTTCCTCCCACAATTCATTATCAGAGATATGTTCTTCTTTAGTCTTGTGTCATGTGACTGACGTTGTGTAAGTGTTGTGTTTGTTTTGTGAAATGAATATTAAATGTTTATCTCTCTACGATCTGCCTCGTCAATTAAGAGTTATGTTAATTATTATTAGTTATTTACTAAATCTTATACTATAATGCGAGCAAAAATTGTGTGTGTATGTGTGTGTGTGTGTGTGTGTATGTAAATATTATCTTAAAAACAGCTCTAACGATTTTGAGGAAACTTGTATTTTACCATTTTCGGGCATGGTAAGACCACTGGGCTAGGTCACGTGTTCGAGAAAATTCGGTTAGTGGGTCATTTTCGGTCGTAATGGGTCAAGGTCAAGCTAATTATATCTAAAAAACGGCTCAATCGATTTTGACCAAATTTCACATCAAACCGTTTTTCGAAACGAAGAAACTTTTGGGCTAGGTCACATGTTCAAGAAACTTCGATTAGTGGGTCATTTTGCGTCACTATGGGTCAAGCCCATTTTATCTAAAAAACGGCTCTAACGATTTTCACTAAACTCTATATTCTACAGTTTTGGATTACGAGAAAACTATTGGGCTAAGTCACATGTTCGAGAAAATTCGATTAGTGGGTCATTTTGGGATCACCGTGGGTCAAGCTAAGTTTATCTAGATAACTTCCTTAACGATTTTGACGAAATTTTGCACCCTACTGTTTTCGGGCACGAAAAGACCATTGGGATGGGTCTCGTGTTCGAGAAAATTCCATTAGTGGTTCATTTTGGGTCATAATGGGTCAGGGTCAAGTTAATTATATCTAGAAACGGCTCAATCGATTTTGATTAAATTTTGTATCGAACTTTTTTTGGGCACGAAAAGATCATTGGGATGGATCTCGTGTTCGAGAAAATTAGATTAGTGGGTCATTTTGGGTCATAATGGGTCAGGGTCAAACTAATTATATCTAGAGAACGGCTCAATCGATTTTGACGAAATTTTGTATTTTACCATTTTCGGGCATGATAAGACCATTGGGATGGGTCATGTGTTCTAGAAAATTCGATTAGTGGGTCATTTGGGTCATAATGGGTCAAGGTCAAGCTAATTATACCTAAAAAACGGCTCAATCGATTTTGACCAAATTTCACATCAAACCGTTTTTCGGCACCAAGAAACTATTGGGCTAGGTCACATGTTCGAGAAACTTCGATTAATGGGTCATTTTGGGGTCACTATGGGTCAAGCCAATTTTATCTAAAAAACGGCTCTATCGATTTTAACTAAACTCTATATTCTACAGTTTTGGATTACGAGAAAAGTATTGGGCTAAGTCACATGTTCTCGAAAATTCGATTAGAGGGTCATTTTTGCGTCACCGTGGGTCAAGCTAAGTTTATCTAGATAACGTCTTTAACGATTTTGACGAAATTTTACACCCAACTGTTTTCGGGCACTAAAAGACCATTGGGATGTCTCTCGTGTTCGAGAAAATTCGATTAGTGGATAATTTTGGGTCATAATGGGTCAGGGTCCAGCTAATTATATCTAAAGTACGGCTCAACCGATTTTAACTAAATTTTGTATCTAACCATTTTCGGGCACGAAACAACCATGAGATGGGTCATGTGTTTGAGAAAATTTGATTAGTGGGTCATTTTTGGGTCACTGTGGGTCAAGCTATTTTTATCTAAAAAACGGCTCTAACGATTTTCACTAAACTCTATATTCTACAGTTTTGGATTAAGAGAAGACCATTGATCTAAGTCACATATTCGAGGAAATTCGATTAGTGGGTCATTTTTGGGTCACAGTGGGTCAAGCTAAGTTTATCTAGATAACGGCTCTAACGCTTTTGACGAAATTTTGCAACCTACTGTTTTCGGGCACGAAAAGACCATTGGGATGGGTCTCGTGTTCGAGAAAATTCGATTAGTGGGTCATTTTGGGTCGTAATGGGTCAAGGTCAAGCTAATTATATCTAAAAAACGGCTCAATCGATTTTGACCAAATTTCACATCAAACCGTTTTTCGAAACGAAGAAACTTTTGGGCTACGTCACATGTTCAAGAAACTTCGATTAGTGGGTCATTTTTGGGTCACTATGGGTCAAGCCAATTTTATCTAAAAAACGGCTCTAACGATTTTCACTAAACTTTATATTCTACAGTTTTGTATTACGAGAAAACTATTGGGCTAAGTCACATGTTCGAGAAAATTCGATTAGTGTGTCATGTTGGGGTCACCGTGGGTCAAGCTAAGTTTATCTAGATAACTTCTTTAACGATTTTGACGAAATTTTGCACCCTACTGTTTTCGGGCACGAAAAGATCATTGGGATGGGTCTCATGTTCGAGAAAATTCCATTAGTGGGTTATTTTGTGTCATAATGGGTCAGGGTCAAGTTAATTATATCTAGAAAACGGCTCAATCGATTTTGACTAAATTTTGTATCGAACCATTTTTGGGCACGAAAAGATCATTGGGATGGATCTCGTGTTCGAGAAAATTAGATTAGTGGGTCATTTTGGGTCATAATGGGTCAGGGTCAAACTAATTATCTCTAGAGAACGGCTCAATTGATTTTGACAAAATTTTGTATTTTACCATTTTTGGGCATGATATGACCATTGGGCTGGGTCATGTGTTCGAGAAAATTCGATTAGTGGGTTATTTGGGTCGTAATGGGTCAAGGTCAAGCTAATTATATCTAAAAAAGGGCTCAATCGATTTTGACCAAATTTCACATCAAACCGTTTTTCGACACGAAGAAACTATTGGGCTAGGTCACATGTTCGAGAAACTTCGATTAGTGGGTCATTTTTGGTGCATTCTTTTTTTATTAGTGGAATTCACACGAAGCAAGGAAAGAAGTGAACGTTAGGTACCAACTAAGAAGAGTATTTAATCCTGACCAATTTTGAACTTTTAACTGCTAATTTTAATTGCTAATATTGCTTCCTTTTAAACATAGAATTATTTTTTTTAGTTCTATAAAAACCGTTAATAATACATTAAATATGCTTCCATTGCTAAATTTCTGTTTAAGCACTACTTTAGCGAGTTTACTCTATTTTGAGATAGATTGCTACATCAGTGTTTTAATTTACATCTTATTATTAACTGAGATTTGTTTTGTAATGTGTCGACATAGGCCAGTAACTTAGGCCAGTAATTTAGTTTGTAATGTGTTCGTTCACGATTTCCTTTGTGAAAATGTGTGCATTCTATGCAGTTTATCGTTGTTTATTTTCGAATTTGTCAGGAATATGCGTAAATTAACCGCCTGACTGCCCAGTAGGGTGTAGCGAAAAAACTTTTTCTCGAAATTGATATTTTCTGAGTCATTATATGATGCCAAACTGGCTGAAACAAATTGTCATCAAGTTTCAGTTCAAAATATTGACACTTTGAGGTCCCACACCTCAGATGTATAGTCTTTATAAAGTGTTTTTGATGCATTTTATCAAAAAATAATAATTAATTTAATAGTTAATTTAGTTGTAAATTAATATTAATTACTTACGTTTTCATTAATAAATGGCCTTAATTAAACCGTTATTGTCAGATGTTAGTGCTGGAAAGGGCATTTCGTACATAAATAGCAAATTAAACTTCAAAATCTAATTGATGGCAGCACGTATTCTAATCTAAAAACTGTGACTGGCACGTGACTTTTATTATGTGGAATGATTCGTTTTTTGCGACAGTTGTCTTATGTTTGATGCTTGTCGTTGTTTCAACCCCTAATATGTAGACTTTTTTTTTTTTTTTTTTTTTTTTTTTTTTTTTTTTTTTTTTAATAAGACAATACGGAAGTTTAATGTAAACATGACCTCAACTGAAAATGAAACTTTTTGAAGTGTTTTTTGATCTTCCGTAAAATTGAAAGATACAATGTTACCCACGTATGTTGATTTAATGAGGCATTTCCTATGGATAAAAATGAACATGGAACGAAATGTTTTAGCAAACCAACGGTATAAGAGAAAAATAGGATTAATTAACATTTTTGCAACTCAAAAACTGAAGCGTGTTAGAGAAAGCCAATGTAGGAGGGAAAATAAGGGATTTAAAGCAGAGGAACGGCTATAATATTTATAAAATATAATATATATAATAATGCTTTTACAAATTGGACGATCGTACTGCGAGTGAAAAAACTTGTTACCTAGGCAACCGAGCAACTGACGTAAAAGCGTGACGTCAGCCTCTACAGGTACAATCTTAAAAAACCAAAACAGTCTGGATTCGAATGTTGATAATGAACGTACGTGCATTTTTTTACTCTTTTGATTCGACGAATTAATTATGCGGTGTGATGTTAGATATTTACCTCTATTCATTTACTGCAAGTCTAGTCAAGAATAAGTCAACATTCAAAGGTGTGTAATTTAACTCACTCACTTTGGTCGATGTTATGGCCATTTTTATTCTTCGTAACTATAATTCTCATCCTTAATACAAGCATACTATGTTGTATTGAAAATTCTTATTCAAATTGAAATCTTCGTCGATGTTTAGTGTCATCTGTATAATAAAAAAATGTGTGTTTATACTGCTGCCATTCTTTTGTCAGTGTCTGCCTGAATTTCTGGGAAAATGGGGTAAGTAACGCAAATTTAACCTTCATTCTAAATTCTAGAGTTTTTGTTTTAAAATCGAATCGTGAATTGAATTCTGTTAAATCCTATTCTTTTGTCAGATTATTCATATTTCTTTTCGCTAATTTAAATTCGAGCTATTCAAAATTAATCCGTAAACTATTCTATCCACAAATATTACGGAGTTAGAAGAAAACGCCGTTTTAGCATCTTATTTAGAATTGGAAGATAACTCTGAAGATGAACACGATTACGTCTGTCAAGAAGCCAAATGTCGGAAATCTAATACCTATGATACTCCCTCAACCTGCAAGACAGGCCAAATAAGAAAATCACTGCCAAATCTAGTCATTGCTTGTGATAGAACGGGAGTATCGGGTAGGTCAGTTGCTATCATTGCATATTCTATGCTTCGTGATATAGGGATTGTATCCAAAGTTATTGAATGGATTAAGCTGAGGCGAGAACATCGATTACACTTTCGGAACAAACTACCGTTGGCTGTGATGGAACGAACGTCAATGTTGGGACAAAAAATGGTGCAGCTTGAAATCTTTGTTGGCCACAAATAACACTGGTTTGAATGTTTATTGCATACTATTGAACTACATCTACGTAGCCGTTTCCAGAAGATTGACGGAATTGCATTTGGGCAATACAAGTTTCCCGGAATAATAGGAAAATTTCTGGAAACGTGAGAAACCCTTTCTGTGATAAGTTTTGTTTCTATTCCATTTGCTGTCCGTAAATTTCAGAAAAAAGATCCCAGTGCAGACAAAAATAACTTTTCAATATTTCTTGGGCAGTATCCTCGGGCGAGTGTCTTCCAGATAAAGCAAACCGAAATCCCGGAACGATGTCTCATTCAAAATGGCTCAACACAGCCAACAGAATCTTGCGCTTGTATGTGTCGACTGCCGAACCAACAGAAAACTTTAAGCTTCTAGTAGAATATGTAATGATAGTTTAGATACCATCCTGGTTTGAAATAAATAAAATCCCAGGAGCTACTCATAGAGCACGTCACCTGCAGAGAATGATAAAAAAAAAGCTCATTCTGGACAGAAAGTTTTAAGTCAATCGTTCAGGAAATTATTCAGAGGAACTCTTATTTTGCTCTCTCTAAACGTAGTCTGTAGGCAATACTATTAGATCTATTAGATTGTCTAAAATAGTTTTATTTCAAATATTTAATATATATTCCGTAGTCATATTTTAACTAACGAAATAAAATATATATGACTTTGCTGAAATAGCGTTTACAAATCTTCCGATCTCCAGTAACGTTTATCCATTATAATATTTTTTGCATGTTTAAAAACATTTTTGTGAAAGTGCAAAGCAGTTTTATACCCAACATTCTAGAAGAAAGTTTTCATTTTTTTAAGTAATCCAGTGCATATTGCTTTTCAAACGCATTCATCTTTTTGCTAAAAACTGAAAATAAATATCTTTGAAAAGTTTTGAAATTTTCGAAAATATATACATAATGCAGAAGTATCAAGCAAAAAAAAAAAAAAAAAAAAAAAAAAGTAAAAAGTAGGATCTATTTTGCATTCTCTTCGAAAGGTATTCTTTTATATGTTTCTCAAATATCCAGAATTCCAGATAGTTTTCCTTAATTCCCAAGTAAAATAACTTCCATTTGAAAAGCACATTTGTTTTTCACAGAAATCTTTATTTTTATTAAAATATTCTAGTGTTAAAATACATTAAACCATATTAAGTAAATTCAAATATCGATGAAAGTATTTGAACATGCCAAAATATATCTATTATGTACTATCTCTCAGAAAACAAAAATTAAAAACTAAAAACTAAAAAAAAAAAAAAAAACTAAAAAAAAAATAGATTGGGTTCTTTTTTTGTAAATATAATTAGTTTCTTTAAAATAATTTTTGAAATTTTCAAAAATAAATTAAATTGATGTATGAAATTATACATCGTTGATTGAATGTACATGTATGAAATTATACATCGGACACGTTATGCTGTGGGGAAAAGGCGTCGGTTCGTTAGTTGAAATCCGCGGCAAGATGAATGGTGCAAAGTATAAGGATATCTTGCAAGATCATTTGCTGCTTTATTGGAGTAAAAAATGTGGTCGCAACTAATTGTTTTAGCATGATAACGACCAAAAGCTTACACGAAAGCTCTTCTAGCTTTCGCACAAAAAAATCCGCTTTTAAAATCGCCAGCCCAATCACCCGATCTGAATCCAATAGAAAATCTATGAAATGAACTTGACAAACGTGTGCGTAATTATAAATATTCCAATTCAGCAGAATTTTTCCAAAAATTGCAAGAAGAGTAAAAAAAAAAAACTTACCAAAGAAAATCTTCAACTGTTTATTAAATCGATGCCACGTCGCGTCGCTGCGCCATAGTACTTATTGCTAAAGGTATGACGACAAAATACTAATTGTAAATATTATTGATAACTGTTATATTCAGTTATAAAACCAATTTTTTCAAAACTTGCCAGGAATTCCGGAAACGTTTGAGAACATGCGTTTTCCTTTGCGATTAATTTTGTCAATTAAATTTATTGATATTTATTTGTTATTCTAGAAATAAGTTCCTAAATTGGTGTGTCTAAATTCTACAGATCATATACAGTGCTTAACAAAAGATCACAAGTACATTTCCGTTTATTGACTAAAATTGCTGAATAGGAATTTTGACTTGCGCTATGCAATTAATTGAACTAACATTTAGCATATTATATAGTACATATACAAATCTATAGATCATATACAAGGCAGATAAAAAATTGCGGATATTTTTTCGGCTATTGATGGTAACTGCAATATGTATTTTTGGTACTACTTGATTTTCCCGTCGACCAAAACACTATTCACAAACTATAAGATTCAATGCCAATAATGGTTGATCGTAAATGCACATTCACTTGACATTAAACACGCTACAAGTGTTTGTTACATCATGAAGAGATTTTTAATTCAACGTTTTATTTGTAATTTTATTAATATTTTACTACCTCATTTGTTCTTCCATTATTTAAAATAAAAATTATGTCAATTTATGTAATTTGGCGAGTAGTTTGACGATTTATATAATTTGACGAAATTGGTCGATGGGATAATCAAGTTGTACCGCATTTTCTTAATTGTTTATTAAGATATCGTTCCAATTAATAAAGCGTAATGTTTTATTAAAGTATTCTGAAAAATTTTGGAAATTGTTTCATATTTTATGCTGGACGCATGATTTTTCGTTCATGTTTAAAAAAGAGAAAAGCTACACTTCTGTAAATAGTTGAGAAAATTGCCCCATTAAAAAATATTTAGCTTTGACTGTTTCGCTGTGCTTTCTAAATGTGATCGAGTAAAGTATTTTGCATGAAAAGTAAAATCTACTTTTATTAATAAATGGATTAAATAAATTTTATATTAATTTTTTAATGGTACTAATAAGTACTACCAGTGCATAAAGTGTTAGAAAGATTTGTATTGCCAAGTGTCATCGGACACTTTCGAACTTTGACGTTATGTCGAAAGCTTATAGAAATACTATTCAAGATACTCTTGAACTTTGGAAATATAAATTTAACATCAATTAATGGCAACTTGTCAGGTAATACGAAATATGGTCATAAGGAATAGTAAAATGTCAAGAAAAAACAAGATTTCAAAGAATATCTAAAATTATTTAATGAGTAAAACTTAGTAAATCATCTACAAATCATCTGATTCGTTAAAAAAAAGTTTTAATTTTTAGACTCGCATTGAAACAGTGGTCTGGTCGACAGTCCGTATCATCCGACACACAATTTTGAAAAACATAAATTCTTTACTCGTCAACAATTTAGCATAGAGGAAAATTACTAACACAGAAATAAATATAACTGTTCAACGTTATAGTGAACTTGGTTAAGGCTATTCTTAACTGCTCTGCTCAGAAGGCGCAAAACGTTTCGTCACATTTGCAAATTCTTTTTTTAACGGAAAGTTAAAAATTTGGAAAGCCTGGCCATGGCAACGATTTGGAATGGAACTGTTTTTTTCCCTTTTTTGATCAATCAATTACCTATTGAGTTAGAAGCGATTTTTATCACGTGACACGGCATTTTTCTCCCCTTATTGACTGGGTTTTCTTCTTTCGTTCTGAAGAAGAAAAAAAGGCCAACTTTGACAGTATTTTCTGAAAGACCTATTTCGTTTACAAGAGAACGTAAAAAACAGTTCAATGACATAGTTTATGAATAACAACACATTCTAGTTTTATGCGTTTCCGAACAAAAATGAATTAAAACTTATGTCAGAAAGTTGACCCTTTGGGTTTGCGAGCAGCCTTAACATCAGAGACAATTAGTAGAATTTATAATTGAAACGAATTTTATAAAATTTACCTGAAGAAAACTGCAAAAATTGAGAATAAGATTTTTTTCATCGTGTCGCTCCAACATCAGGTATCCAAACATAACTGAGCACCGTGCATCATGGAAGTACAAGGAAGTTGTATGGTTCGTATAATTTTACTTTTGATATCACTAATCTTCATAAAACATGGTGAATGAAACAACTGCAAAGTAATTTTCGATAAAAATCCCCGCTAATTCCACAGAGACAAATGTTACCTTTCTAAAATATTCTAATTTTTAGTAGAACAATTTTAAAACAAATGTTTTTCTTTAATATTTACAATAAAATTGTAAAAGAAATTTAAATGTGTGTATTTTGAATTACAGGTTATAACAAGGATAAAAATCTCTCTAATCTAAAAAAAAGGAACTACCGCTGTCACCGCCGCCGCCGCGCCGCCGGTTTTGAATTTTTTGTGACCGGAGGTCTTTCTTCGTTAATATTAAGAAAAATATTGCATACAAAAATATGAAAATCGGTGATATTATCGGTGACTCATTTTTTGTTTTATTTCTATTTTAAATTCAAATTTTCAGCATTTGGAGAGATATTTTTTACTTATTTTAGAAAGTAATATTAATTTAAACTGTTGCCAAATGTATAAACAGCGCAAACAATAATGTTTGCTTCAAAAAAAAAAAAAAAAAAAAAAAAAAAAAAACCTTATACGTGTAAATAAATTAAAAATTTATTTACACGTGACTATTATAAACAGAAAACAAAACATTTGGAATTAGAATTAAATAATTATGTACAAAAAGGAGGATCTTACTAAAAATTACGTTATAAAAACTATATTTACACGTGAATTTTAAGAGAGAAAGAAAATTGTAAAATAATAAATTCATTAACATGCGCTAGAAGTCTTAAATAGGAGAAATTATGTCATATTTACGTCACATTACAGTTATTACATAAAATGAACACAAAATAATATTGCAAAACAGTTTAAATTTAGAAATTGCGCTAGACATTTATTTGATATTTTGAGAGGATACTTTTCAACTATTTTTGTTAGGAAAGTGCAAATAATATTTCATTTCTAACAAAAGTATTTTCACGTGAATATTAAAAAGAGAAAGAATAGTTTGGTCAAAATTACGTCAGATTAAAAACGATTAATTTAAAATGTCTTATTTAAAAGAACTTTCTTTTCGCATTGTTAAAAAATACCGGGAGACAAAGACTCTGTTTACTTAATTCCTTTTATATTAGCTTATTTTGAAATGTTTAACTTATTTTACTTAATCAAAGACGAAAACAGCGATTGTATCTTTGGTACTACTTAGTTAACCCGTCGACAAAAAATCTATCATTCGCCAAACTATAAGATTAAATGCCAATAATGGTTGATCGTAAATGTCACATTAACTTGACTTTAAGCAAGTTACACGTGTCTACGTCATCAAGTTATTTTTATTTCGGCGTTTTATTTGTATTTTCATTAATGTTGCACTAATTTATTTGTTCTTTCGTTATTTAAAATAAAAAATATGTCAATTTGTATAATTTGGCGAATGGTTTGTTGATTTATATAATTTGGCAAAATTGGTCGACTGGATAATCAAGTAGTACCGCAGCGGATTTGGCCTTAAAATTCCCCAATCAAAGAGAAATGAATAAAAATCCGTTTATAGAGAGATCGCCACTGTTTTTTAAATTATAATTCAATCTTCCGAAATATTTTTAAAGCCGATAAAATTAGCGTACTTTTAGCGTCTGCGGTGTCTGAACGGGGGTTGACGAGCGTAGCTCGTAGGGGGCCGAGCACCCGAGTATCTTTAAATAAAGACATGAAGCTCTTTACAGGGAATTTTATATGAAAATGGGAAATGTCTGTAAATTGACGACCGAGAAACTCAAACGAATACAATTAACATAGAATTTGTAAATTTACAGACAGCATCAGTTTTTTTCTGTGTTTTTACAGAAATGAACATTGTAAGGTAGAGAAAATGAGACAGATTTGGATACTGTTGTTTGAAAGAGGGAAACAAAAAAAAATATATAAATGAATAAAAATAAGAACGGCTAATCAGTGTATACAATATATTTAAAAATCAGTTAAAGTAACATACTACTCACAGGTACTACTCACTCGAAACTGTTGGAATATGTTTGTATTTTATTACTGTGAGTAGTATGTTATTTTAATTGAAGATTTTTTAATATATTGTATACACTGATTAACCGTTCTTATTTTTATTTGTTATAACACAGTGTAATGAATCCTTTTAGTAATTTATATAAATTATTTAAATGCATTTGCCATTGTTGCAATCATACTGATGCTTTGAATGTACTTGTAAGAAATTGAACTGAGAAAGCGTTTCAACTTGATGAGATATTTTTTATCCGTTTGTTTAATTTCTCATAATTAATTTTTAAAATATTACTTGAATCTAACTGGACGACACAATAGCAGTGATTTTGAGCCATTATGTCACTGCTATGGATTTTCGGTGTGCCTAAAAGACATTTTAAAGATTTCTTAAAAGTGCATTTCGAAACATTACAAAAATATTTATTAGAAATACTCATTTGATTCATAAGTAATATTGGAGTGAAGTGAGTATTTCGGCGGCGTAAACAATTAACTATAACAACAGATGACTGAAGAAACATCGCATCGAAAAATTTTTGGAAAAAAAAACATTACAAGTAAGTACTGCTGCATTCTAAATTCTTTCCAGCAGTGAAAATATTGAAACACACACGCATATATGTATCAACTTCAGTTATTTTATTCAAATTAAAATAAAATAAACAGAAAAAATAAAATAAAAATAAGCCTATAAAAGTCTTGATTTATATTCGTTTTATTACAATTTGTGACAAAATTATTCATTTGATTGTTTGATAACAATAGAATATTTTATTTATATGCTAACAATTAGATGATGACTCAGTTATCACATTATCTATTTTATCAATATTTTTTATTTATGTATTTTGATAGTGCACTTTTTGTCAGTTTATTTATTTATTTATTTATTTACTTATTGACATTGCAATTTACGTACGATGGGGAATCATAACTAAGTGTTCAATTATGCCACGTATTAGAAAATGTTGAAAAATACCGAATTTTGAATTTACCAGACTTTTAGCAAAATATTATCAAGTGACACTTCATTTAAATTATTTTGATGGAAATTCATTTTTTCAAAGAAAAAATCCAAATTTTTTTTCCGCACAAAAGAAGAATTCACTAAATTCTCTTTTTATACCCCAACGTTGTAAAAGCATTACTCTTATGAAACAAAGCACGAAATCTAAAACTCTGCGAAAAGTTTACTAGACAAACCTGCACGTGTAGGTTACTCTTTCTAAAAGAAAAGACTATCAACAGAAGCCAACATACGTCGTATTTTAAAAGGCCTCTTTACAAAAGTTTAATTTTATAAAGTGAATTAAGCATGTAAATATTTTATCAGATATTCCTTAAATAGATTTGTATGTAGAACCGTTCTTTGAATTAGAGGAAAACTTAAAATAAAACTTTTACTTTTATAGTTAACAGAAAGAGAAATATTATTAAAACTGAAAATACGACTACTTTATCAAGTTTTAATAAAATTTGTATTTAGGAAATATTTAAAATAATCCAATTAATAAAGCGATTCGAGAAATAAATGATCACAAAGGATCGAGAAATAAATAATCACAATATGGATTTTAAATAGCTGTTTAAATATTTCCTTTTCTTCTTTAAAAATTCTGAATTCTTATCACAAAAATTATTCTATAACTTCACTATTTTTTCCCATCTTTGTAAGAGATGGCACTTTTTATTAAACAGAGCACGTATTTGTATATTCAGTTAGTGCTGTAAATACCAACTATATTTTTATGTATTCTTGGAAAAAAAGGGAAGACCATAATCTATATCCAACACACCTCGTATTTGAAAGGCATCATTACAAAATATTATTCTACAAAGCGGTTTACGCATGTGACTATTTTTTGAGAAATTTTCATAAGTTGAGTTCTGTTTACATTCATACATCAACGAAGAAAAGGCTTCAAAGTAAGCTATTTGCAAAAAAAGGATAGTGAAACCGTGTGGATATTTCGCCCGTGCATCGTCTCTTATATGTTTTTACACATTTGGGGGTTCCGTACATCAAAAGTAAAAACAGAAGTAAGTATAAGATACGTAAAGTACACAGTAAAAAAAAAATCACTCGTGTGTCTGTCCTACCGTCTGTCACAGCCGTTTTTTTTTTTTTGTTTTTTTTTACTGCTGAACGCGGAATGTTGCAACTAAGGATAATTATAACGGCTACTACACACACATTTATAGATTATTAGCCATTCTATTAGAAGTAAATTTCCAACTGGGCGAAAAATGTTCGAATCAGGGATCTCCTGGCTGAAGCCGCCAGTGCTTTACCATCTGAGCTATCCCAGACGAATCTGGTGGAACTTTTCCACCCAGCTAAACATATTGATTACAGTATCTGGTCTGAAACCTGGTTCAGCTCAACAGAATAAATCCCAGGTAATGGAACTCCTGAAATCGCTGGATACGAAATTACACTTGATTAATTTTAACACAATTATTCTAATTGGTAAATAAATTATATTAGATGTAAATTATTATAAATATGTAAAGATGTATTATAAAGATGTAAATTATTATATATTTTTTATAAATTCGAAATGGTGGCCGTAAAATACAAAAGGGCGGTAGAGACGAAAAAAAAAAAAACTGTACGCACCATATTGAGTGGCCTATCATCGGACATGTCTTTCAAAATGAAGACGATGTTTCACTGACTATTTTACAGTCAGAAGGTCCGTTTAAATATTACACGACCTGGAAGTTGTGTACGTTGGATCTCTAGCTTTACTGCAACTAACAATTAAACTCAACTTAAAAGTCATCAATACAAGTAAATAAAAAATAATAGGTAAGAAATATAAAAAAATGGTTTCAGATTGGTGTGAAATAATTAATTAGTTCGCTTTTTATGCAGTCGGGTTTTTGATTTTTAAAATTTAATTTTTACTTGTTTGCCATTATTTTATTGAAATTTCATGCTTATACCATACAGCGTACACTCAATTCAACTCAATAAACTGCAAATACCCTTATACTACATACTACTGTTACACTTACCTACGCACTGAACAAGGAGTTTTACAATATCTTCAAAATAAATGAAAAGCATCCTGACAAACTTTCACTGAAATATGTTTAAAACAGTTTATGTAATGAAGTTTATGGTACATGAATATAATGGAAAATTGATTTTCCGGAAACCGAAATTACAGATTTTTTTTTATCTATATTACGTGTATTTGTTATCTATAAAATTACTCTAAAAGTGCTAATTAAGGTTTATTAGTATTTTTATGTAAGAAACTTAAGAAAATCATACATAGATATACTATTTACATATCTCCTGTCCTTCCTTCTCACTTTCGGCATTTTACGCATTACTTCCTGTTTATTAAATTGGCCATAACTCCTCTTTTAGTGATAGACCGAGAGGCGACATCACAGACAATCACCTCATCGATTTCACGGCTGAAATTCAAGAATTAGTTTAAATTTGATTCGCATATTAAAACGCAATCGGTCTGCCAAATTATATCTTGGTGGAAAACACGTGAAAACCCGATTTTAACAGTTGACTCGTAAATTTACCATTGTGTTTTCCTGCACCCAAATGTATGAAAAGTGGAGGGCTGGGAGCATGTAAATGTCTGTGCTGTCGCCTTCCGGTCTAAAACCATAGTGATAAAATTAAAAAAGAATTTGAATCGTAAAAAAAAAAAAAAAAAAAAAAAAAAAAAAAAAAAAATCGAAATTTTCGTCAAAACGGCTATTTTAGTATAAGCCTTAACTGTGTATTGTAAAAGCTATTCAGAAATTGCAGGTAGTTTAAATAAATTTCAGGCATTTTTTTTATATCTATGACCACATGACTGAACAGCAAACATTTGTATGTTACAATAATGTAAAGTAACATTTACAGTTGATATGAGATTGTGTTTTGTTTCTTTCTCTTTTCCTTACCATACAAAATGAGCAAAAACATTTTTTATAATAACACATTAATTTTGAATCTTTAATACATTGTTTTTACATAGGAATACGACGTCATAAAATGAAAGGGAGCTTTCTCTTACAAAACATAAAAACTGAATTCAGCTTATGCATGTTTTTAAATACAATATATTTAAAGCACTTATTTTTTTTTCTTGAAATCAGGTTTAAGTTTTATTATTTATTCTTTGTTCATTTAAATGATATGTTGCAGATGATGCACTGCAGTACTTCGGTGATATTTTGGACTTTTTTTGAGGGTTTAAAACAGAAAACTCTTATAAGACCAGTGCTCAACCACTGCAGCCGGCAGCTCGCCATTAGTGACAAAAATAGTTTAACTGGTGACTGTAAACAACAATAATAAATGATCTAATGATACCGTGAACAGGGATACTTTGGTCCTTGTTACTTTCGTTCATCCCATACAAAAACATTATTCTTTGTATTGAACAAACAATACAAGATAATTTTGAAATTTTGCTCTTCAAAAATATTTTATACGCTACTATAGTGTATTTGAATAGTTTGGGGGTAATTTAAATTATTTTAGTGGCAACACTGTGTAAAATGTTGTTTGTTATAATTGCTGAAAATAACTTTTTTTATATTAAGAACTGTACAAATTATAAGCAAAAAAATTGGCAAAATTTGGGACTCTTTTTAAATAAATTTTAATTTCTCTACGAATATACATGCTATTCTCGTAAAAATAAACACAGTTTATTTCAATAAGGCACTTAATCATAATATACTGTTTGAACGCTTTTGCTACGTTAGTTTTTACAGGATTATCCAAAACATATTCGTTCTTTTTTAATTTGTTGACGGTCGTCTATGGGGTTTCTGAAAAAATTCTTCACGGAAATAAATGACCTGTACTATTGACGTTTGGACGTTTTATCGACTCTTGGAGTTTCAAGGTAATTACTAGTGTATTTTTCTAGATATTTAAGAAAACGTCTAAAATCGCAAGTGGACGGTCACCTTTGGCCATATAGTATATACTTGAAAAAAGGATAAACTTCAAAGTAATCTATTTATAAAAGAGTTAGTAAAACCGTGTGCTTCTTTTCCACTTGTGTAGTCGTTTTAGTAATTTTAACTCGCTTTTTTATTTATTTAATTTACTTCTCGTCTGTAAAGAAGGAATTCTGTTATCGATTGTGTATTCATTTCCTAGTGCTTGTGTTCTTGAAACTGTGTACAAGTTTCCGTTTCCGATAACAATGCAATATTTATCCTACCATCTAACACATATTTTCTTACTATTTTTAACTAAAATCCCATTTAAACAAAAAGGAGGGTTCACATGTGATGTATCTATTGTCCATATCTCATAACCAATACATCATAATATTTTCCACAATTAATTACATTGTAGATTAATCGTTCCGCTTTTGGAAAGACATTGCAGCTCCACAGAATAAAATTCTTCACAGTGATTACTTTTGTGGTCAATATATTCCTCTTTTCCACCATACAATAATAATTTGAAATATTTTTGTGTTTGTTTTTCTGTGCTCTACTTTTAGAAAATACCGCTGTATGCAGGGCTACTAAATTTGGCAGCACTTTAAATCAATTGGGTCGAAAATTCTATTGAATATTCAAATTTTTAAATGGGTTTATTAATTATTTAAATAATGAAACAAATTTCATCCAATTCTTATCACCAATATTTTCTAAACACATGTATAATAATCACTTATAAACAGATAAAGTTAAAAAATGCTATAAAAAGTGATAGAAAATCTTTATTAAGATTGACGATCGTTTCGTCGCACCAACGGCGACATTTTCAAAATCATTTATGATAGAAAATACTTTCGCAAAATATTTTAAAACAATAAACCTAGTAAACAATGTCACGAGACATGATGCATAATGAAAAATATTGCAACCATAAAATTAAATTAAAATTAAATTAGCTATTTGTGAGCTTGGATTAATTTTCATATAATTTAACAAAACAATAACATGGTAAACAATGTCACGAGACAACATGCATAATGAAAAGCATTGCAAAATATAAAATAAAAATAATATTATCTTGGCTATTTGCGAACGTGGATTAATTTTTACTATTGTTACTAAAATTACATAGCATCTCTTTCCAAATTTTAGGTAATTCTATGGACACTGAATCATTGCAAATATTCTTGTTGCGTAAAAATATCTCTATTGATTCTCGGATTATTGATGGTAAATAAAATCTTGATGTATAAATTAACTTGCTATTTTTGAAATCGATCAGTAAAGGCTCTTCGCTGGATAATCTGGCGAAAGCTGTGGTTCTTCTGTTGTATTTGATGTCTGCTATATGTTCTTTGATTCTAGTTTTAAGTTTTCTAGTTGTCATACCTATATAAAACTGCTTGGTTCCATCTTCTTTGTTGAAAGGTATTTCGTATACTCCTGATAGTTGGCTTGACTCAATTGGATCTATTTTCTTGCATACTATATTTCTTAATTTCATAGAAGGTTTTGCGACTAGGGAGATATTGTATTTATTGAGTTTATATTTTAGACGTTCGAAGAAACCAGGAAAATATTGTACAGTGGATAACATGGAATTTTGTGGATTGAAATTTCTTTTCTTGTTATTCTTTAAGCTCTTAATTAATTTTTCTATGGTACTTTCTTTGTATCCATTGTTTCTTGCAATATCATATATTTTATTTATTTCGTTATTTAACTGCACGGGGGTACAAACTGTGAAAGCTCTATGAATAGAGTGTCTAAGTGCAGAAACTTTGTATGAAAAAGGCGCTTGAGCATTATGAGGGATAATGGATTGACTGGCTATGGGCTTTCTGTAAACAGTGCGTTCTATTCCTTGGTACGTCTTGATTAGTAATACATCTAAATAAGGTAGCGTACCATTTTGTTCTATTTCCAATGTAAATTTAATTTTTGAATCAAGGCTATTAATCTGGTTTAAAAAGTTATTGAGTAAGGTATCTGCATGTTGCCAAATGATGAAAATATCGTCTACATATCTGATCCATGTATGGGGAGTGTAATCCAGTTTGTACATATCTATTTCTAGAGGTCGTAATATGAATTCAGCTAGTAATCCTGATATAGGAGAACCCATTGGAGCTCCGTTATTTTGTTTGTATATTTTGCCGTCGATTATGTTATTATGATATTATTTACCATCAATAATCCGAGAATCAATAGAGATATTTTTACGCAACAAGAATATTTGCAATGATTCAGTGTCCATAGAATTACCTAAAATTTGGAAAGAGATGCTATGTAATTTTAGTAACAATAGTAAAAATTAATCCACGTTCGCAAATAGCCAAGATAATATTATTTTTATTTTATATCTTGCAATGCTTTTCATTATGCATGTTGTCTCGTGACATTGTTTACCATGTTATTGTTTTGTTAAATTATATGAAAATTAATCCACGTTCACAAATAGCTAATTTAATTTTAATTTAATTTTATGGTTGCAATATTTTTCATTATGCATCATGTCTCGTGACATTGTTTACTAGGTTTATTGTTTTAAAATATTTTGCGAAAGTATTTTCTATCATAAATGATTTTGAAAATGTCGCCGTTGGTGCGACGAAACGATCGTCAATCTTAATAAAGATTTTCTATCACTTTTTATAGCATTTTTTAACTTTACCAATATTTTCTTTTCTGTTGAGACTCATTTTCGTTCTCGAAAATGACAGATGCCATTAGTAATGATAATAAAATAAAATGAGGCAGAGATTTTTTTTTCAGGCATCCATACAATTTTGAAAATCTATTTTTTTTCTAATATAAATTTGGCAAATAGACTTATTTAATATTATCAAAACTTTCTGTTAAAATCAGCTTACTCGGATAATTTTAATATAAATTATTAATTATTTTTAAAATAAAATAAATTACTAATTATTTTTAAAATAAAATAAATTACTAATTAATTTTAAAATAAAATAATTTAGTTTTTTTGGACAATCTTATTTTACTTTTTCAAATTATAAGGCATTTTCAAACGTGCTGTTTTACTAGACTTTAATATTGATAACATTTTGTTACTTTTTGTTACTCAAATTTATAAAATACTAAAGTATATATGCGCCAATTTGGTGCTTTTATCATGATATCATAAACATAACAAATTTGAGTGGTTACAGAAAATTAACTGGTATATTAAACAAAAATGAAGCATGAATATAGGGAGACACACATATTAAAAATTAAATTGAATTTAATCATTATACATATTATTTTATTTAGCATTTAAGTATACGATTTTAATATTACACCGTATTTTTTAGTGATATCTGTATTAATATTAGTGGTGTTCAACGATGGTATATGACTGCGAAAATCTTTTACGGTATTAATTCAAAATTTAAATACATTAATTACCGTCCGAAGTATCGAATTAATAATCAATTTTTCTTTCTTGAAGTCCAAAAATTGGGAGTTCTAAAGTTCTACTTCAGTTTTAATTTACAATTCAAATAATGTTTACTGTGTTAACGAGGACTGGCATATTAATAAATTATGGACTGGAAGCGTACTAAGCTGGAATTATATCCCTCTTAATAATAATCGTCCTTTTCCCGACTTAGGGTACGCTCCCACTACCCGGTTCGATTAGAAAACCTCCCGACAAGAAAGACCACACCGAGATGGATAAAAAAAAATAATATGACTTCGAACGAGTTGTAATTTTCCCATCTGAGCAAAAACTTTTCCATGCTGGGATTCAAACCAGAATACGTAGCTTTAATTGCCAATGCTCTACCAACTGCTATCTGGACGACACCACAGCCAACACAATATTTGATCAGATCATCCATTTCGTCATAACATCTGGATTGTTATTTGAGAAAATACAACAGAATATATAGCAGGAAAAAATGTCCAACATACTATGGATGAGCAATTATACATTAATTATTTTTAAAAAAGATAAAAATAATTAATTAGTGTGTAATTGCTTTAATAAAAAAATAAAAAATATATTAATGTGTTATTACTTTAATTAAAAATAAAAATATTAATGTTTAATTACTCATCCATAGTTTGTTATATTTTCTTTATCTGGGTTTTTTTCTGTCGTTCTGTTTCATATAAAACAGCCCAGATGTCATAACCAAATGGTTGATTTGATCAAATAATGTACTGGCTAATCTTACATCCAAATATCTCAAATGGTAGGGAGTTGGCAATAAAAGCCACGGGTTCTGTGATCAAGTTCCAGTCTGGTAACATTTGTGTACAGGTGGGAAAGTTACGACATGTTAGAATTATGAAATAATTAAATTGATTTTATTTAAAGATAATTAATTAAAATCAATATAACTTTATTTTTTAATGTATTATTTATAAAGAAGAAAATAAATTAAGTAAAATAATAATAATATATTATGTCTGCATTATATATACCTATGCATTATATATAAGTAAAGAAATGCTTCTTCAATTTTACGTAGTTCTGTATTGTTAAAGCTTCAAAATCAATATTAAAACTTATGTATTTAAATGCTGGAATACTTATAAGATTCAGAAACTTTTATATAAAAATGCAAACTCAAGTCAAGAGTTTGAAAAAAACCACTCCATCAATGTTAAAAAAATTCTTTCGCTCATTTTTCATAAAGAGTTACTTTTTTATGTCAAATTTCTATGCGTTCGCAAAGAATAATAAGTTACCTTACAGATTTTTTTTTAAGAATGAGAAATGAGGAGATCAGGTTTGTGTGACATATTTTATCATATTTTTTGAACTTTTGACGTCCTAATTATTACCGTCAATATACTAGTACACAGCAGCATTATACATTGCATTTGAACTGTGATATTTTCAAAAATAAGTACAAAAGGTTTTGCAAATTCAGTGTACAATTTAAGTTAAAAAATGACTTGAATGTTTGTATTAGCAACATTTCATATTCGATATCCACACACATTTCGTTAAATATAGCATATTATTTTAATGTTTCAGAATGTTTTAAATGAGAATGAAAAATCTGAAGTGAAACAATCCATCAACATTCAAAAAATCTTTACCACACTTATTTTACGTACGAGCTTCTTAGTTAATGTACTATAATAAATTATTTTACAGAGTTTTTAACAATGAGATCAATGCGATATATTTTATGAGGTTTCCCTTTTAAATCCTGACACCTTTAATAATCCGTATACGATGCAATGCATGCGTAATAACCCTGTAAAAAAGTAGATTGACAGAGCAATTTCTGTATATTTACGGAATTTTTTCCCTGGTTAAATTTATTCTTGAATTTGCCAGAAATTAGCCAGTATGGACTTAAATATATCTTTGAGAGATAAAAACGCTAAAAGTCTAATTAATCTGTCGTTGTCTCTAGACTTTTTAAAAAATTATTCTTATTATCACAGTCTAAACATAACTTCCGTATTTACCAATGCAAATTCCAGATTTTTACGGATTTTTGTTTTCTTTTGCATTACAATAATATATATATATATATTAAAATCCCGTAGCTCTCTTTTAATCTAGAATTTAGCATTACTTGTCAAAAATGTTCTCGAATCCATACTTTTTAACACATTTAGGAAGTCCATTCCGTAATTTTGTGTTATAGTTTACCTTTCAGTTTTCCAAAATTACAAATATTCTATTCTTGGTACAAATTTATTCATCATTGAATAATATATTTTTTGTAATTCCTAAAGCTCTTTTGAAGGAAACTGTGCTACTAAGTTTTGAAAATTTTACTTTATCTTGAGTAAAAAAATATAAATAAAAATTTTTTAATGTATTTTAACGGATTGTAAAAAATTCGTTTCAGACATTTTTTGAAAATAATTATATTTTTATATCCAATTTGCATGCGATGTTGTTAAATAACTTAAAACTGAAATATGAGAACATGAATTAAACTAAAAAAAAAGTTACACATTTAAGAAATTTTGACATCAAGTTTATTTAGAAATATAAAGTTATATTATGATATATAATTTTCCAATCTCAGATTTAAAAAAGTATGTTCACAATTCTTTACAAATGCAGTATGTAATCTAAACTGATAAATACTTTTAAAAACTGTCTTTGTTCTGGATAGACTAAAATCAAAATAAATATTCATACTCATTTATTTTAAAATAAAGAATCCATAACGCTGATTTCATACTGACGGTGCAACACCTGACCAATAAATATAATTCTTAATTCATTGTTTTCTAGACATCTCACAATTTCAATTTTTACACAGTCAAATAAGGAAACTGTTCTTTTAAATCCAATTTGTTTGAAAACAGTATTTCAATTTACTGATATTTTCATGCTAAGCTATATTGACATGATTAGCAGGAAATTTAATTAAAGAAAAAAGGAACACATAGCTGAGATAATGTATAATAGGAAACAGCAGTAATGGATATAATTATTAATTTCTTAAAAAAGATACATAGAATTTATTTAAAACCATTGTGTTACATATGCACTGGTCTTTAAATTTTTAATATTTTCTATTATTATCTAGTTAATTTCCTTTAAACTTAAAATGCGTACATTAATACTTATCTTATTCCAAACTTAATTTAAAACTTTTAATCTCTTCATAAATTTTTAGTTGCTACCAAAACTATAATCTTCTGAGAGAAACTACTTTTTATATTCGAATGTTTTTTAAAAGCCATTTTTACTATTTTCATTCCTAATTTTATTCCACGAATCGACTTCTCGCGCAATTGTAAGCGTCAGACTTTTTACACTGAAATCCTTCCGTGAGCAGATACGAAACTCATTTCATATTACGCTTCTCTCTCTCTCTTGTCATTGGCTGAGTTAGGGGCGCGTTTTGATGAGTGGTTAGTTCCTGAAATTTACATTCCAATCTGTATTCCTACGCAAATTTAAAAAAAGCGTGCATGAACTCAGTAAAGAAAATTCTGCTTTGTTCGATTGTTTTAAAGTCTGTTACCAGGTGTCTTATCGTCTAGTAGGACGCTTTATTTATTTTTTTATTTAAAACCATTTCAGCATGAAATAGTGATTCGTGATCTAGCCTGAGGACTATACGAAAACCTGCGTCATGTGAGAGTTGTTTACGCTTTGATGTGTGGCTGATTAAACCTTTTAAAGGCACATTGGGCTCTGTTTTTATGGTATAACCACTGAATTCCTTAATCTTTTGTATTAAAACTCGTATGATCTGACCATTGAAATATAATTCGACTGCTTAATGAATCCAGGAGTTTCGATCGGACTTAGTCAATCTCCACTATTACTAACAAATTAATGTAGTTGATTACAATTGTGAACTACAAAGTATCACAACCTGTCGACAGCTGCCAATATTCTACAATTTTGATGCATCCAGCACTGCAATGTTTCACTAGTGTGGTACGACTTTTATGCAACCTAACTTATATGTGTGTGGCCCTGATAATTTGCTTCTGCAAATTCCACGACAGAGATCACTTAATTTTTCTGTACATCCAGACTAACTGATCTGTCTACATCAATGTATGGTAACGAGAGCATTTAGATCTTTGTAGACGCATCATAACACCTGCACTTGTATGCTTGTTCATTATTTAACAATGTTTTCCACTCATTTCACCCTTATAAATTTCGATTTTTCAGAAACTGTAACGACTCAGCATTTACGTCTAAATAGAAAATTTCATGTCAGTCATCAAGTTCTTAGCCCTATCAATAAGAAAGAAATTTTAAGATAATATTTTTTTAAACATTTTTTAGTTCATTTCAACCTTTTGAATTTAAAATTTTTGAGGAAGATATCAGTGAACATTTAAATTTAAAAAGTACCCTACATGCCTAGCTTCAAATGTCTAATCCCAACTGTTTCCACGAAATCGTAATTTTAGGATTTTATCTGAACCTGCATCACCTTGATTGGAGTAGTATCGACATAAAATATTACAAATAATGGTGCAGAAAACTACCTCTATAATTTTACCGAATTTTAATTTAAATGGTTGTTACCGATTGAAATAATCACTCTGTACTAAGAAACAAACAAACAACAATAACACAAATTATGCTTTATAACATTTGTAAACATGATAAAATATTTTAAACATTCCAAAAATATTTTATAAATATGCGGCTCAAAATATGTTGAAATGTTTCAGAGTAGACACTCCATCAATATTCAGAAATTCCTTATGATTCTTTATTAAAAATCTTCAAAAGTTTAATATACGTACGTGTCTTACTGTTCGATAATAAATTTACAATGAAATATGGTAAAATCATCTTGCAATGACACAATTTATCTACTAATAACTTTTTGAAATAGTAAAGCCACCATTACAATTTGAACTCTGACAACTTTTTAAAGTTTATGTGTAAAAGTAAAATAAATACTTGTTTTTAAAGTTTTTTTTTTTTTTTTTTTTTTTTTTTTTTTTTTGCATTGCCCAAAACTGGAAATCAACATTTATACGCTTTTATTAAAAATTTATACGAAAATTTATATATCCAGAAACACTATGAAAACATGAACACCCAACTGAAGAGTTTAAAAGGAAACACTTCATCAAAGTTCAGAAAATACTTTTGCTTTATTTTGGGATAAAGTTACTTTTTTATGTCCAATTTCCGTAATTTATTAATCATTATCAAATTTAAATCTGAACTTCTTTGAGTCAGTGAGGTTTATTTGCATCATCATTTTTAGAATTCTGCCTTCTTTGTTTTGACCAACAAAGAACATCATTTTACTTTAAACATTTTAACTAAAATGTTTCGAAAAATACATATAATTTTTTTTTTAAAAAATTGAGTATAAATTTAAAATAAAACTAGTATTTTCCATATTCTGTATTACATAAATTTCGAAATCAATATTTCTTGTTATACATTAAAAATGATACGCGATATAACAGTATGGTCAGCATTATATAAGGAATTTTATATAAATATTGAAACTTATCTCAAGATTGGATCGCAAGATCTTATATCAAGATGGAATGGAACAGCTTATCAACGTTGAGGAAAACATTCCTTATGCTATTTTTTTATAAAAAAGTCAAAGGAATCTAGTAAATGTGAAATTTGAAATTTTTTTAGAGAAAATAGGAATTGTATCTCTTATTAATTATCACATACCGTAAGATTTTTTGAATTTTTAAACACACCAGCCGGTCTGTTTTAAAAGTAACCCAAAACTGGATATTGATAAATATTGATATATTCCTTTGCTACTTAACGATGTATTACACCAATCTTAATATTTAATATCAACTGAGAAATTTCTGTTCAAAGATGTCACAAAGTTACCCCATCGGGTTGGGTTACATTTCAGGTCGATTTTTGCCTTGAAATGCAAGAGAAATAATCCGTCAATGATTTCTACTCTTAAAAGTATGTTGTAAACAAATTAAATTTCGAAAATGGCATTTATATGTCATTGATTTGTCCCATCGATCCAGCACTCTTAGCGATCTTGACACTGAAAACACAGAAATATATTTTTAAGCTAATGTCAGACGAATGTCTTTTTCACGCTTTTTCTCTACATATCATCCCTACACAATGCCACTAGCATTGTATAGGGGTGTTATGTAGGGAAAAAAGCGTGCTAAATGACGTTCGTCTGGTATTAGCCTTAATTTTTAAACGGTAACTTCGTGGGTTTATTTTGCGAGAGAATAGTTGTGTCAAAAAGACTCCCATCAAGTGTGCAATTTTTTATTATGCCGCTATATCTCACAGAAATATCACTTGGCAAAAAGTTATTTTACACCACAGTCTAACTGACACTATAGCAACAAAGAATATTTACCTCTGTTAAGTGGTCCTCATAAGCTTTTGACTTCTGCACACAAGTACCCGGTTTTCGAGAAAATAACGCTTCAGTAGTTTGCAACCTTACATCGTCGAGAGGGAACAAGCGATGTGTTAGAGAAAATAACGCTTCAGTAGTTTGCAACCTTACATCGTCGAGAGGGAACAAGCGATGTGTTAGAGAATTGGCTAATGTTGTTAGGTGATGTGTCAAATCGTACAAGGAGGTGGCACTGCTATTTGCTTTACGAATGTGTTGCGGGATTCCACCGACAAATTCAGAGGGGTGAAAGTAGACATCAAGAAGAGGAAAAATTACCATAGGAAATGAGGACGCAAGCCACCTATTATTTCAACAATACATGCGGTGTTCTATCCTAACTCAACATTGGTTGACGGTAATAATTTTCAGAACACTGAAGAATATTATAATGAAACTTTTAATCGATATTCTCATCTTTGTTGTAAATGCGGTGATATTAAAAAAGTGGTAGACGTTTCCATTACATGCGACAGTAGTATGCATTTGACTTTCCCTATTTTATACTGTGGTTATCAGTTCATACAGTATCATCGATTTCGAAAGCACTCTCTTTTTCCAGAAATTTTTGAGATTTTATCATATTTCATACAAAACAAAGGACATATCACCATTTTTATTGCAATTCTTTTATTTATTGCAAAATTATTACGTTCAAGCCGACTTCCGTTAGGGGAGACACCCTGTATTTGTGACAAAATAAGTGGTTTTCGACCCCATGTTCCATAGCAATTTTTCATCCACTTGATGCCTACGATCACCCCTCTCAATCGGTCGTTTTCGACACACTCTATATATACATTACACTGTTAAAAATTTGCAGCATTCTGTCCAGTCATTTGACCGTTTTTGTCGAAAACGGTTACACAACCGCAATATAACACTATTCTGACCATATTATTGGCCATTTTATGGTCAGAATGAAGTTAAATATTATGAAACCGTTTTTTCAAAAAACGGTCGAATGACTGGACAGAATGTTGCAAATTTTTAACAGTGTAGGGTGTCCCAGAATGCAAGGTAATTTTTTTTTTTTGCAAAATCAAATACGCACAACCTCTATTTTTTTTCTATTTCACACGAGAAACATAAATAAAAAATATTAATGCAATCAGATAAAGGTAACCCGTGCCGACTTTCGGTCAAACTTGAACATGGAATCTTGTATGGGGAAAACTATGGAAAGATTGTAAAATGTATGTTTCTTTGGTTAATAAAATATTATTTTATTCAAAGAAGATATTTATTAACATATTATAGTAAAAGAAACATTATTGAACTTATTTGCATTTCAATGTTTTCTTTTTACAGTCGGGTTAGACCTTTGTGTGTTCTTGTATGCAACATAACGAAAATTGTTTTTGCTCCTCCATCACACGTTATTAAATCATGAAAGTCCTGCATCAATTTTATCGCTCTTTCAGCTGTATTGTTCATTGCTCTGAGCATCGAGGTCGTCTTTTTCGCGTCGGGAAACGAAGCATTATTCTCCCATGAAGAGGGACTCTTCAAAATTATCGTAAATTTTGAGTCTAGAAAACAATGAATGGCTTTTGACAGATATGAGATCATCGATTCTTTTTTGTGTAAAAGAAAAAAAAACAGGTAACAACCGCGTGATATAAATGAATAACTAAATAAACAATTACAAAATCAATATATGAAACTCGCCATACATTGAACCTCTTTCTTCCTTCGATGGAATGTATTTTTTTTCACGGGTCGAGAGATTTTCTCTATGTAAATTTGTCATCATTTTTAATTTTGTTTCTTTGTCAACATCATCAACATCAAAAAGTTCTAATACTGCTATTTCATCAGTCAAATACCATAAATGCTGGAGAATCTCTTCATTAACATTTTCGTAGATTTTCAAAGATTTCAAAAAGCACAAATCTTTTTAGGGTTCCTTAACTGCCAAAATGTATTGAAGCCATGTTTAACATAGATTTTCACGATAAAGAAGCAGAAGTTTAACAGCGATTTCTTATCCTTGGCGTTTCATTTCAGATGAGAACTAAATAACGATAGTTTTAGGGAGTAAACCGCTCGGACCATACATCTAGCTCGGTACATAGCACCCAGAGGTCTGATTTAATTCTTGTTTCTGCATCTCCACCTAAAAATATGACAGAAATTTTGATCAAATCTTGATAGCCCTCTCTCATCATAACATTTTAAAGTTCAGAGCGGTAAAATTCAAGCAAATTGCCAAGTTCAGACCAATTCCACTGTTTCTCCATAGCACTGTATTTTAGTTGAATAGATGTTCTTCCAATTCCCTTTGTGCTTTTTAAAGAGTGTAACGTCGCGACTTGTTGTCACTTTTTAATGTTCATTTCAAATGCAGCCTTTAATACAAGATCGTATTCATGATGGCAGCAAGCATGCAAAAGCTCTAAAATAGTTACAAATTCTTGTTGTCGCCGCTTGAATAAGTCTTGTAATTTCTTTGCATTTTTTTGTAAGTCTCTACAAACTTGATACATATTAACAAGCTTCCTCACACAATTTGGCAACGATTTCTTAGGCATGTGTGCCTTTTCCCAAATGATAATACTTTAACGAATAGCGATATTTGCATTTTCATTAACAGTTAAATTCTCTTCTCGAGATATTGCAAAACAAATCTGCGAGAGCTTGTTCATTAGACGGAAGTTTTGAACCCGTTATTTCATGTTTAATTTTCCCTATTAAAAATATAACTTTTTTAGAACTACACAATTCCACTGCCATGTTCTGCTCGCTGATTAAAAACTATCCAGACATTTACTAACAAATGACTAACTTGGAATTATACGCACATTGACACATAGATGTGCGCTGTCCTGATTAAACTGGTACTGACACGTTTCACAGATTTTGCACTTTCATCACGGGTTGCGCATTGTCACAAGCATTCCAAAACCTTTCTTTTTACTTTCTTCTATTTTCAATAGAAGAAAGTATTGTAATCGAAATTTTTTCGACTTCCGGTTTTCGACGGATTTATATTTTCTAGGGGTCAGAGATCCCCAAAAACATGTTTATAGAAAATTTATGTATGTCCGTGTGTCCGTGTGTCTGTCTGTCGCCATTGTACCATCAAAAAGTGTATGAAGTTATGCATAGAATTGAACCAAATTTTTATTTTAAGTTTTTGGCTATGGCAAGCAGATCCTCCCTGAATTTGGAAAAAAATCGCCGGTAGGGGGCGCTGTAATGGCTATTTTTGTGCGATTTTGAATATTGTACCATACAAAAGTATATGAAGTTATGCATAGAATTGAACCAAATTTTTCTTTTAACCCTTAAATGCCTGGTATTGTTTTTCGGCAACATACCCAATTTAGGCTCTAAAATACTATTAGAATAATATTGAAGCTATAATGCCTAATGTTGCCAGTAAAATACATTCTGAAGATATTATTAAATCGATTTTCAACATGTAGATGGCAACATTTGTGCTGTTTAAGAATAAAGATATATTTATTTTTTCAATTGTTGCTACTTGTACTTTTTGTTTTGTTTGAAAGCTTGCGAAATACCCTATTTTGACCTGCAGCGAGCAAGTAAAATTTATTTTTTATTATAGTTCCAAAAATTCTTGTGTGTTTAATATTATAGAATTTTATCAAAGGGAATTATTTTTTCAATTAAACACCAGTATTGCCGATTAGTAACAAACTGTGTTTTAGCCGTAAACTATACTTAAAACAAAGT
The DNA here is from genome assembly GCA_963932465.1 of Maratus speciosus. Taxonomy (NCBI): domain Eukaryota; kingdom Metazoa; phylum Arthropoda; class Arachnida; order Araneae; family Salticidae; genus Maratus; species Maratus speciosus. The sequence continues at coordinate 353,070,754 of OZ010799.1, read as the reverse complement.
ATGGTTTTTTAAAGTATTTTTCCCATAATTTACTTAAAAAATGAAAGCCGAAAAACATTATTACAATGATATTTGAAAAAAATCAGGCATTTAAGGGTTAAGTTTTTGTATATGGCAGGTAGGTCTTCCCTGAATATGGAAAAAAATCGCCGGTAGGGGGCGCTATAACTGCGTTTTGTGTGCTATTTTGAATATTGTACCACCCAAAAGTGTATGAAGTTACGCATAGCATTGAACCAAATTTTTATGTTAAGTTTTTGGCTTTGGCAAGCAAATCCTCTCTGAATTTGGTAAACATTCGCCGGTAGGGGGCGCTGTAATAGCGATTTTTTGCGATTTTGAATATTGTACCATCCAAAAGTGTATGAAGTTATGCATAGAATTGAACCAAATTTTAATTTTAAGTTTATGGGTATGACAAGTAGGTCCTCCCTGAATTTGAAACAAATTCGCAGCTAGGGGGCGCTGTAATAGCGATTTTGCATATTGTATCATCGAAAAGTGTATGAAGTTATGCATAGAATTGAATCAAATTTTTATTTTAAGTTCTTGGCTACGGCAAGCAGGTCCTTCCTTAATTTGAAAAAAAATTCGCCGGTAGGGTGCGCTTTAATAGCGATTTTTGTGCCATTTTGAATATTGAGCCATCGAAAAGTGTATGAAGTTATGCATAGAATTGAGACAAATTTTTTGTGTTTCTTTTTGGTCATGGCATGAAGGTCCTCCCTCAATTTGGAAAAATTCCGATGGAAGGGGGCGCTATAATTACGATGTGTTTCCAATTTCTTTATTGTACAATCGAAAAGTGTATAAAATGATGTATACAATTGAACCAAATTTTTTGTGCATGTTTCTGGGTTTGGCCAACAGGTCCTCCTTGAATTTGGAAATATTGCGCGGTAAAGGTGCTCTGTGATAGCGATTTTTGTATACTTTTCTTGATTTTTCGTAGTTCTATTGTCCATCAGCGGCTCGTGCAAAGGCAGGAACTCACTTCCTGCTAAGCTGGCTATTCGCAAACATCTGATAACAACAGAATTAGGAAAAACTATTAATTTTAACAAATATTATGATATAGATTAACTCCTTTTTAGTTCATTTAATAGACCGAAGCAGGAATTAAAGAGGAAAATCAATGTTGTTATAGTAATGAACTAATAATATAGAAGTATTAACATGTGTAACTAGTTTTTGAAATTTTAAGTTGTATAAGATAGAAGAAAGATTTGGGTTTTACACATCCAACTAGTTTTGTTTTGTTTCATCTTTTCCATTTGCAAATGCTGGGTGCTCCGCTACAGACACGTGACAGGGTGACATGTGTCAGCCTTCGCTCGCTAAGTGCACAAGTACTGACTGAGACATTTAGATAGTTATTGTATACTGAGACATTAGTCGGCAAGTGTTCCCGTGGCCCAAATTACATGAAACTTTATTTACAATTGTTTTGACATAAAAGGGAAAAATGAGAGGGTATGTGAAAAAATAAAACGACTTTCATTTTTTTGAGACACCCTAATACACATACATATATATATATATATATATATATATATATATATATATATATATATATATATATATATATATATATTTGGAAAGAATACGCCGGTAGGGGGCGCTTTAATAGCGATTTTTGTGCCATTTTGAATATTGTGCCATCGAAAAGTGTATGAAGTTACGCACACACACATATATATATATATATATATATATATGTTTGCATTTTCAATATATACTTCAAAGAAACAAAAGATGCCTGTACAGAACTGTATAATCAAATTTTCGAATTCGATATTTATTTTTTTTAAATGATTGAAAATTCAAAATATCTAGAAAATTTAATATGAATATGCAAACTCAGCTCAAAAGTTTGAAAGGAAACACTTCGTCGACGCTCAAAAAATCCCTACGCTCAGTTATTCGAAAACTTTGTTATACTTATTCGTCCAATTTCCGTGCTTCTAGCGGAATAATAAGTTACTTTACACAGTTTTTCAACAATGACATATAACGATATCCGTGCGGTGTGACATAAGTTATTATATTTGTATTCTCGGATCTTTCTTCTCGGATCATATTTCTCAGGAAACGGTGTTTTAAATATATATTATTGTACTTTGCAATTTAAAAATGGAAATTTACATACTTTCCCCCACCCCAAAAAAGTTTTCAATTATATATTTACTTATAACTTTTAGGCTTTATTACAATGGAACTTTTATACAATCAATTGAAACATATTTTAAGTGTGTGGGAGAAACAAAATGACAGTCATATGCTAGTTATTCATCCTTCTGCTCTTTGTATCGAAGCGTCATCATGGACATTTATAGCTCTGTAAATTGCATGCGAGATTCATCATGGACATTTTTAATTATTAACACTTTCCAACATAATGGATAAGTGTTTAAGAATTCGGTTTCTCTGTCTGTCTGTGCTCTAATTTTCATAAATATACACTCTTTGCTATGAACATTTTATATTATATTATTATTCACTGTAGAATGTTAGGTATTGAAAAGGACGTGTCAAGCTTTTATAGCTCGTTTATAGAAACACGGAAAAGAATTCTGTTATATTATGGTTTATAGGAGAAAATTGTTTCCGATGCGTTTTAAGGATTTTATAATAATTCAGACATAATGAAATTAATATGCATCACTGAGGTGGGCAAAACATGATTTCAGAGCAGTATAGAATAAGTAGAATTTATGGCTCGTTTACAGGTGCGCACAAAAGTATTCTATTCCATTATAGCCTATAAAAAAAATGTTTGCGATGCATTTTATTTATATTATGATATGTCAAACCTTAAAAAATATTGCTGAGACGCACTGCAAAATGATTTCTGATGATTAAGGATTGCGTTGCCTTTATCTTTATTTAAAGATACTCAGAAAAATATTCGGTTACAAAATGGACTATAATAGATTCCATTATATGGAAAATGAAATTTCTTAATAATATAGCGTATTCTTAACTCCATAGCTGTTGTAACTAAGATGATGTGATTAACAAATCATCATATACCATGATTTACCCCCACTTTTAAAATTAAAATTCTCTTATCAAAATTACAGATCTAATGAAAAATTCCCTTCCCTTTAAAAATATATCTATTTCTTCTTCTATTTTGCACTTAATCAATAATATTCACCTTAACTTTCCCAAGTGTACTCCAGCCGTTAGTAAAATCAATCAAAAACAAAGTAACATTCTCACCCTAAAAAACTTTGACCATGTGCTGTTTTGCAGCAATATTTTAAACCCTTATTATTAATGATCAGTTTATTGTCAATACAAATGATTATTTCGGTCTCAAATATCTACAGTGTTTATATTAAAGAAGGCGTGAGGCATTCATTAATGTCTTTGTCGTTACTTCTAAATATAAATTTCCCATTGCCTAGTTTTTGCATCAGTAAATATATTAAAATTTATATTCGCCAATTAACACTTTATGTACTGAATTATGAATTCATGAAATTTTTATCTTCTAAATCATATTTTGTGAAATTTTGAAACTACACTAGAAGATTTACATAATCATTTAATAAGTTTTAGAAGAATTTTAGACGGATTTAAGAATTTAGAGGGATTAATTAAATTTGAATTTCTAGAAATTCTGTGCAATATTTGTAACACCTCTCAAATCTTTTATTTTAAATATATCTCTTAGTATTTTGTAGAATTATGAAATATACAAATATAATGTTCTTACAATAGAAATATAGAAATAATTCCGAAATGAAAAATTCTCTTACCCCACTCCCCAACGCCAAGAAAGCTGAAAAGATGCAAAGGCAAAAGTATGTTTTTAAAAATATTTTTGTTTTGTGTAACCCATAATGCTTTTGGAACAAGATAAAGTAATCCATCTATAACTCATTTTAGACTGCATTACTACTAATCGATGTATTAAATGTGTTTTATAACAAGTTATTTTAATGGTACTTATAAGTACCGTCAGTAGATAAAGGGTTACCGGTCTCTTGGCTAGCTTGTAATTCAAAATACTCATTAAATGATATAATATTTGGTGTTACAACGGTCCAGGGTTCCAACATTCTGGCTCGACTCATTTGCAATACTATCTGACAAATTATCATTCACTCTGTGACCGGCGGACTTGTAACATTCCTATTTCCATAAGGTTTCTCTCTAGCATTGCATTTTAGATGACTGCTTTGCAATAATTAAAAACCAATTGGGATGAAATGTTTGCATACTACTTCTTTTATCCTGTTCAAATGATCAAGGACAAATGACGAAACCTGGATTTTTGTTAATACAGCGTTAAAAATGCTATTTCTTAACCAGCCTGTCTCTTAATACCACAGTAACGTATGATCACGGGAGGTCTTGCTATACGTTTATAAGTCTCATTATAGTAACTCGTATACAATTTTCACGTCACAAAAGTGCGTTGCGATTTATCACCTGCGCCCAGCAAACAGAAAAATGCTTAAAAGTTAATTTATTATTTTATGATTAAATTCTAAAAATATTAAAACGTAGGCTTTATAATTTTAATAATTATATCATATACGAATGTGAATGAAAAATGCATTCCAAAATTCAATCGTTACATAAAAGGATTAAATTAAGTTAAAAGAATAAAAAGACTCCGACTTGGAAAAACTTAAATTTCTTTAGACTGATATATGTTCTATCTTCTAAATTATAGATAACGAAACAGATATCAAGAGAAAAAATAACTGTCAAAAATTTTTCAAAGTTGAGAGCAAATTGTTCTTTTAAAAACAAAAGCAAAATTTAAAGTGTCATTTACTTTTTAATGTTGTTTGTACTTTTTTATTGTCTAAAATCTAAAAGCTTTTAGATCTGAGAGTAAATTTACTTTAAAAGCGTAGCATTTTCGAATTGAATAAAAGGGTAAGGGCTATTTTCAAAAACAGTCCTCTGAAATAAGCTAATTTTGAATTTATTTTTGTGGCTTCAGCTTTGCTGTTTTACTCAATACAAATATGAAGATTTTCAAAACATTACTTATTAATGTACGTCATGACTTTTTAAATTCCGGCGACTTTTTAAAACAATTTTGAATATTTTAATTTTGAATAATTTTGATATCAAGTTTAACAAACCAAATACAGCTTTATCCAGATTGCATCAAAAAAAGAAAATATTAATATATACTTCGAAAAAGCTAAAATTATCATTTCAACGTCTAACCACTACTCGTCAATAATCCGTGAATCCATTGAAATTTTACTTAGAAGTGATAATGTTTGTAACGATGTCCTTTCCTATGATATTCCCGCAATTTGGTACTATATCCTAAATATTTCCAGACCTCCTGGTAATATGAGCTGATCTTTTCACCCATCTGCAGAGAAATGGACTGGACTCCCCTTGCGCATGCGTAATATTTTTGTTTTGGTTTTTAAAATGTATTTCTATTCAGTCAATCACCCTTTTTGCCTTTGAAAATGAACGCGTGCGTGTTCAAACGATCTCGTGATGCATTAAATAATATTTTTATATGTTTTTGTCAACTTTTAAGTAGTTATAAGTATATTATAAAGATTATTAATAACAAGGTGAAAATTTCCTTCACGACACTAGCGTTTAAAACCGTGTTTTGACTCTATTGGACAATTTTGAAGCCTATTTTTAAAATTAATCTTCACAGTGAACATTAGTAGCAAAGTAATCTATCACTATTGATTGCCCAGAGGAAATTAAAAAAAACAGATTAGTCTTAAATCAAATTAAACAGGAGTCATCGCACTTTAATGTAATCATACTTTAATTTAATCATAACAGCACTTTAATATAATAATTCATCGCACATGAAATAAATCAGCAGAAAATACAGATTTTGATTAAATTCTGAACTTAAAAATAACATGAACTTAAGTTCATTTGTTAAAATATATAATGTCATGGATTTGGTTGCATAAGAATGCGCTAAAATAATAAAAAATCGATATTATGAAAACAAAGATTTTGTTTTTTAGTATTTTATGGTAAATTTTTGACGCATTATTAAAATGTTTTATGGAAGAAAATTATTTAATTAAAAAATATATTGGTAAAATTGTGGTTATGGTTTAATATTATGGTAAAATTACAAAAAAAGTAATTACAAATTTAAAAAACATATTTATCTCATACTTTTAATGTATGTGTGTTCTAAATAACTGTAAAGACATGATTTCAGAAATAAATAATAATATTCAGTTTATAGAAATATTTCAAAAAAAGTCAGCCTTACGTAAAAATACTGTAAAAATAATTATTTACGAACCTTTTTTGCAATCAAAACGTAAACTGTTTATATCAAAGTAGCACAGATTATTGGTCGATCATTATTTGTTCAAGAAACGGTTTGGGAAATGGTAGGGTTGGTTATTATTGTAGTTTATCATTGAAACGTGGAAGGAAACGCATACTCACCTTAGGAGTGACTTTAGTAGATCCGCAAATGTTTTACTCAAGTAGTTGGAACCTACAAAGCATGATATTGACGAAATAGATATCCTAATGAGTACGACGAGAAGAGAAATGGGTTCAAATAAAATCGATAAAAACAGATATCAATAATCTACTTCTATCTGCTGAAAAACATGCAAGTTTGGTAAAGTATATGAATATTTCCGCACGTATCTTGAAAAATATGTTATGCTTAAGACTAATGTTAGAAAAACTGCACTGTACAAAAAACGACATTTTACAGTACAAAATACTGTTAATCTTGCGCACAAACTCGATCACAGTGAATGTGCTGTATCTTTCTTTGGTTTCCTGACTATATTAACATGGAAAATACAGTAGTTGCGTAAAATTAACAGTACAATGTGCTGGCAATTTGGACGCCAGCAGTTTGTGCTGTCCTGTTTTTGCGTCCAAATTTCCAGCACACTGTGCTGTTAATTTTACGCAACTACTGTATTTTCCATGTAATATAGTCAGGAAACCAAAGAAAGATACAGCACATTCACTGTGATCGAGTTTGTTCTGGCAATTCTACAATGGTTTTTTTACAGTGTGAGGCAATTAATTATTTAGTAGTTTTTAATAAATTCCTGCAATGAAACGTAAATACAAACTACGAAAGATAGAATAAAAAAATACTGGAAATATTATAAAATGTCTCAATTTCTTTGGACAATTAAAGATAATTCCAGTAGATATTTATATCGCACATGAAGAGAAATTTCAGTAACTCTTTAAAATCCAGAATGTCACGATCTTGTGATCGAGATATTCTCGGCTGAAAATTATGAGCATGTAATTGACTTCTTTAAAAGTTGATACGTAAAAAATGATTTATTCATAGAAGTGTGTATACGGGAAATGTTAGTCCTAGTCTTGAACAATTACACATACAAATCTAAAATGGTTCATCTTCTAGATTTATACAATAAACGTTTTCCCTACCAAAATATTGTTGTAACAGATGATTAAAATTATGAAACACAAAAACTATCCGATATGGGTTTGCTGATTGCGGTTCAGGTAGGTAGTAAACTTTTGAATGGCAAAATAGTGCAAATGTAGAATTAACTTATAGCTGTTGAGGTCATCTTGGACGGAATATAAACGGTAAAAGTTCACGTGAAAATTCTGATGATAACTATTGGATGGTGCTAACGAATTTGTTACAGAATGATGCCAGTATAAGAAAAGCGCGACACAACTTAGCCATCAGAATTGCTGATATGATTATAGAGACAACAGAAAATGAAAAAAGATCTAGAAAAAAAAAAGTTCATTTCTGAAAATCCATTTCTGTGAATGAAGAGGTCAGATATGAATTTGCTTTACCGTGGACAGATGACCATTTTATTTAATCTGATTAGAAAAATTTCGACTTCAAGCGATTGAAATTTGCGACACAAAAGCTTCATTATCAAAGCCTGTTTTCAGTTTATGATGATGTTTTTATGAACTGACATAAATTAGTAATTATTAATTAAATGAAAGGAAATCAAAGTTTTAGAAACGTACATTATTTACAACTTATATCTGTAGAGAAGCAATACGGAACTACAAAGAACAAGGCAAGTCTTCTAGGCGTCTGGAAGATTAAAAACGACACCTTCTTTAAATCAGTGTCTGAATTGTGGAAAAATCTAATAGAACTTATATCTAGTGTCCTTTAAAGATTTAGAGAGAAGGGATTTGCAGTGCTATCATCTAACAGGTTTTACCATATATTACTATCAGAGAATGCTATAGAAATGTCTTGCATTTTTTGTTTGGTAGAATGAAGGTTGTAGTTTAAAAATATTTTGTTATGTTAGACTAGTGTTCTGGCTAAGCTACAGAACTTATATATTAACTGGTGTAATTAGTTACTATTTATTAAATCACTGTCACGATCCTCATTGTGACAAAGAAGTAAAGAAGAAAACGGAGACGATGGTTATGTTTTGATAAAGCACTGTCAATGTTCATAATAAAAAGAACTTTTGCAATTCAGAAAAAAGAAGGAAACTTTAATTTAGAAGATTGGAAAATGTTTCACCATTGCTAGGTCATTTATGGAATTATCAGAAAAATACTTTGAGTTTGAATTTCAATTGGCTCGAAACTTTTCATCTAAATAAAATAATTAAAATGATTATGTTGAGTTTGGAACAGAGAATATGTGATCCAATTGGAATAATTAGTCGTGTTATTATTTTCCCTAAAATATAGCTACAAGAAATATAGAAGTATGTATCCTATTTAGATTAAGAAATTCGTGAAAATGAAGCAAATTTTAAAGGGTCTCAGGACTCTTAAAATTGGAAAAAATTAAAAAAAAGGACCATTTTCAACATTTAATATCTTAATATGCATTTGATATTAAGACAAATTTTAAATGGGAATGACAGATACAAGTATGTTCTTTCATTTCAAATGTTTGAAAAATTGCAAGATGCAAAATTAGCATTTAGAGGGAGCTCCAAACTGTCAGAAAATTGACAAGCTGAAATTCGGCATGACAGCTTATGCGCACGATTACAAAATACATTTTGCAACTAGAATGAGAATTTTAGTATCTACTTATACCTCAGATAATAATAATTAAACTGAACCTAAATAAATTTGTATTTAAAGCATTTTTATCTTTTTAATACAAAGTTGTATTTAGCTAATGCAAAATTTAGAAAATTTCAACAATATAAACCCCTAAAAAATATTTACTTTTTGCAATAAAAAGAAAATTTCAAGCTCAGTTTATACAGACTAACATAAAACATGTTTTGAAAATTGCATGAAAAAATATTCAGAAGTTTTTGAGATATCGTGCGCGTTATGCCCAAAAGCATCATTTGGAAAAAAATGACTTCAAAGTTTCGAAAACACCGCTTCAGCTATTGAGCGAGTATAATTCTAAAAGCCATAACTTATGTTCTCATGGGAATTTCAAGATAACAATTATATCAAAATGTTTAGAAAATATAGAAATTTAACATATAAAAAAAATCAATTTTCGAAAATTTTAGAGCTTTAAGAGTCCTGCGACCCCTTAAATTGGTATAGGGAACATTTTACTTTCAAAGATATTTTACTCCCTTGATGTTTTCATACTGGTAATGGTAAAAGCAATAAATAGCTAATGTACATAGTTTTTGTGATGAAATTGTTCCTGTATATTCCGCTTCTGTATTTGTATAGATTCAAACTCCTGTTTCACAAGTATATCTGTTGATGTCGAGATCCAGAACAGCCCCTATAAAACACATCATCAGATCATAATGTCGTGACTTGAATTGATCGCTGCATAGTGGGATCTGGATTATGTTTTCCGCGATTCTTCAACGTGTTGGTATAGAACCGTGTTTTTTAATTTTTTCATCGACAGTAACAAGCTGGATTCTAAGAGACGAAATGTGCTCTGTGTTTGTTAAAAACAAGATAGAAGATATTATAAAATGGCAAAATAAGACGATTGGAGGTTTTATTGTGGACATCTCGTACAGAGACTGTTGAACTAAACATATTCTATCATTCAAACTTATCATATATCAATTGTGGGAAGGACGTTGTTAAGAAAAAGGCCTGTATCATATGCAGTCTATAGCAATGGAGAAATAACCCAGGAAATGAGGAAATGTTTTAACACTCACATTATTGTAGAATCGACTAAATTTCATCGTATAACACAGTAATAAGAATCGCAACATAAATTTACAGATGTTAATCCAATATGAAAACATAGACTTCGCGATTCCCAGGTGACTTGAAACTGAAGGAAATGAATACGTGTAATGCTGAATGAACGATATATTATTATGTATCTCATCCCTTTATCTGTTGCTAGGCTGAGCAAAAAGTTCTGGGAAATCAGTGAAAGTTGCGTTGTTATGCGCAAAATAACAACAAAAGCAACAAAGACTATTCTTCAAAGTAGAGACCGTTATAGTCCTCTACTTTATGCCATCGTTCTGCTAGATTCCGGATTTGCTGGAAGTATCATGGCGGCTCCTTGGAATCGAAAATCTCTTGACATGGGTCTTCAACTTCTTTAAAGGATCCAAATCGACAGCCCTTGAAAAAGTGTTTCTTTGATAGAAAGAGGCCATAATTGGATGGAGCCACGTCTAGACTGTACCACTAGCACTCATATATACGATACAAATTCTGGAAAGATTAGATTAAACATTTCCCAGAACTTTTTGCTCAACCTAATATTTTTTGCTGCTACAGTGTGATTTATAATTTTATAATTTTCATTTCATTTGGTCTGTTACCCCTAAATTGCCTTCGTGAGTAAATTGTCACTGAAATGTATTAGATGAAACATGTTAGTTACACCCCAAAGTTAAAAAATTGTCAATTATTTCTGTAGGTATTTGTCAAAACATCTAAACTCGAAGGAGTTCGCTCATTAACGTTAATTTAATGAGCCTGCGTACACATAGATTATATATGTAGGGTCGCGTACAATAAGAACTAATTTCCTTTTAAATCTGCCACAAATCACTGTTGAAAATATAACGTGTCAGTCGATTATAAATAACTTCTAAAAATGAAAAATTTATACTTATTTATTTTAGCGATATGTCTACTTATAGATGTCTTATGAACGTTAGTTTTTTATATCAATTAACTTTGATATCACATTTAGATAATTCTGTAAATATTACTTTAACCCATAATGAAACCAATCGGAAATTCATTCGGTCATATAGATTAGATATTATGCATGTTTAAAGTTTTGAAATTCTAATGTTAAATTAAATTTTTATCGTTGCAAAGTCCGTTTCACTGTATTTAGTTTTTTAATCGTAACTCAAAACCTACTTGTCGTAGATAGCTGTAAATTTGAGCATTTAAGTATAATGTGATATTGTTGGTAACATGAATATTACAAATTTCAATTATAAAATTTCTGATAAAAATAATTATATTTTGCAGTGCATGTACTTGTAGAAAAAATAATTTCGAAAATAATATATTTTTGGATATTATTTGTTTTAATAAAAGTTATGTATATTTATATGTTTGCCAATTATTTTTGCTCCTACTATACTTATAAAAATCCACAAATCTAAGCTTTACTGTATGGTAAACAATGGTATAATTTCGGTTAACAATTAAATAAAAAAAATCTATGAATATAATACCACCATCCACACATAGAAGTATTAAATCTTACATTTAAACTCTTCATTTTTCTGTTTAATTTTCAAGATAATTTAATATTATGACTCTTTAATTATATCACTTCTATTTTTTCAAAGTGTATCATTTATGTGGTGTATCGTTTATCATTAATCCCATTCTCTTTACCGCAGCATGAATTTGATGCAGCGGGCTTATATAATCTAATTTCTATTGTCCTTTAGAATGAAACAGATTAAGACTTTAAGAATAAGATCAGAGTTACCTTATTATATTAGAAAGAATATGCCGATCATAGAAGGCGTAACGAATATTGACGTGAAATGTGATAACGAATGATTAATAAACCTGCAGTTCATGTGATTTTAAGAAATAATATATGTTTAGTAACAAGAACAATTGTTTGTAATTACGTATTGCTAATTCTGATGTATCTGTTAACACAGTTGTATCCAGATCAATTAGAGAGTCAGACAGGAAGAATGAACTTTCAATTTTAGAGATTTTTTTTTGTAATTTCTTAAAAAAGATGAATAATTCTTCTTAAAGAAGAAAGTATTGTAATCGAATTTTTTAAGACTTCCGGTTTTCGAATGATTTACATGTTTTAGGTGTTGGAGATCCTGAGAAACGTGTTTATATATAATGTCTGTCTGTTCGTCCGTATGTTCGTGCGTCCCTTTTGTTCCATCGAAAAGTGTATGAAATTATGCACAGAATTGAACAAAATGTAGTGCGAATATTTTTGGCTATGGCCAGAGGTTTGAGCCATTTTCATTATTGTTCCATCAAAAGGTATATGAAGTTATGCATAGAATTCAACCAAGTTTTTGGGTATGTTTTTGAATATGACCAGCGGGTCCTCCCTGAATTTGAAAAATTCTGTCGCAAGGGGGCGCTGTAATAGCAATTTTATGTCATTTTCTTTATTGTATCATCGAAAAGTGTATGAAGTTATGCATCAAATTGAAAAAAAGTGTATGTTTATATTTTTGGTTATGAACAGTAGGTCCCTTGGTAATTTCGAAAAAATCTGGCGGGAAGGGGTGCTGTAATAGCGATTTTTTATAGTTCTGTTGTACGCTGTTCTTGCAGCAATGGGCAATTCCCATCCAGCTAACCCGGCTAATCTCAAGCAGCTGATGTACAACAGAATATTGGTTTTATATGATACTAGCCGCCTTCGCCCGCTACGCTCGTCGGTTTTTCTAAAGAAATGTTGAATGAAACAAAATATATCTGTGAATTTGATCATGCGTTTTAAAGCAATATGGACATTTACCTGGTGTATCCAACCGAATTGCTGAAAGCAATATGAATGTCATTACGCTATTATATCTTTTATTGAGTCATACAAAATTTAGACTGTTAAGGACCAATTTCTTTAGTTGATCTGTTATTGTAGGATTCGGTAAAGAACAATAGAACAATATGTAATATACTAAAAGCGTTCATGAAAAATTATTAATGCAAGTCTCATCAGAATCTGTTAATTGGACTTATTGAAAAGGCTGATTGTTCATAATAATTAGGTTCGCCTGATTCTAGAACTTTCATCTATAATTCTACAATCAAGCAACCTAACAACCAAGCAACAGCAAATGATATGTGCTTTATACTAAAACATTCACTGAAAAATTAACTAACCGATCAAGTTGCATCGAAATCCACTTAGCAGAATCTTTTAAACTGGAAACTATACCGAAACCTTCCCTAAAAATGATCTAATTAAGAGTTTAAATCCCATAAAAATTCATTCAGTGGAACCTTTACAAAAAGCAAATCTTTCAAAATTGAGTTCATCTGATTTAGAACTTTCCTCACAATTATTTAACTAAGCAACGTAGAACGTTATGTTTTATACTAACATCTTTTCTGAAAAATTATCTAACTAACAATGTAAGTCCCGTCAAAATCCATTCAGCAGAACTCAAGATATAAGCGGCCGGAATGAAAATTCTCTTTGCATTATATATATATTGAGATAATTAAATATAACTTTCATAATCACGTTAACCTGATTATAGAATTCTCTGCGAGGTAGGGGTAGGTATATACTGCATCACTTCTGAATTTTTTAAGGAACTCAGCTCAACTTCCATAACTATACCATATATACTCTCTAGTGTAACCTATCTCTGCAGCGTATATCTTCCAATTTTCTTTACTGCACCACTGAGAACTTTTTCCTCATAGCTCTGTACTAAACAACACAGAATGATATGATAAATATTGAAAAAATCCCTGAAGTATTATCTAACTTACTGTGCATTTAATTAGTTGACTTGAAATCTTTCATAATCGAGTTCAACTAATTTTAAAACTCCCGTAGCAATTTAGAATGATGGTTTTTACATTAAACCATTTATAAACCAAATTTACTATTTAACAGTGTGAGTTCTACAAAATTCTGTTCAGTAGAATCTGAGTTACAGTCATATTTACAATATTTATTGCTCATTAAACTTTTTTTATTTACATTTGAAATAAAATCAGTAACTGTTTTGGTATTTCCCTGTTATGCGAACACCATTGTCACCAAGCGTAATAGTTGGCACAAAAATGAAATGATACATTTAAAATATATATATATATATATTAATAATAATTTTGTTGATAAAAAAATGAGCATTTAAAAAATATAATTTTTGAAAATTACAGACTTTGACCTTCCATTTTTTTTAAATCAATAAAAATAATGGTACTACTTGGTTATCCCGTCGACCAAAAATCTATTGCCAAACTATAAGATTAAATGCCAATAATGGTTGATCGTAAATGTCGAATTCACTTGACTTTAAGTAAGTTACACGTATTTACGTCATCAGATGATTTATATTTCTACGTTTTAAGTGTATTTTTATTCATGTTATACTAATTCATTTGTTCTTTCATTATTTAAAATAAAAATTGTCAATTTGTATAATTTGGCGAGTGGTTTGGCGATTTATAAAATTTGGTGAAATTGGTCGACGGGTACCAGAATAAATACTTAAAATATAAGAATAAATAAATATTGGTACAGATGTCATATTCGCCCCATATTGGTGCGATTTTTTTCTGTCGCCAATATCATATAGGCAGCAGGTACTTAACTTGCGCCAAAGTGTCGTTATTTTACTTGATGTGGTAACCCGGATTATGTTGTTTATGCTGTTGATGTTTTCGCCAAATTGGCAACCGAAAAAAATCGCGCCAATATGGGCAGAATATGACATCTGTGCCTAAATATTTTGCAAGTAATAAAATATAGTCCATTTAAACTGCAGTCTTGAAATTGTAAATATCTTTTACTACTGAAGCATGGCGTACGTAATACGTATGTCTCACATTGCAGTAAACATTTCATTCTTTCAATGAAGACATTCAAGTTTTTTTTAATAAAACATTTTTATATGTATAATTCCTAACTTCTGAAATAATTTTATTGTAGCTTCCTCGTCATCAGATAACTGCAAAATGGTAAAATCTATATCAGTATCAGTAATAAATATTTTCTATTAAAAAAGTAACAAATTAAAAAGTTTTGCGAGATTATGATGGAATAAAATAAATTCCATCATTAAAAAATTCCTGCATAAAAATATTCACGTTCAATAATTAGCAAATGTTAAAATGTGGCACGGTTTGCAATAAAAATCGTTTGCAAGATTAGGGTTGAAATGAATGGCGCGACACCATACATTTTGGAATGGTATCGCGACGAAAATTAGAACGAAAAAGTACCACAGTTTTTTTTTTTTTTTAGTTTTAGTTTTAGTTTTTGAGGCGTTTGAATTTTTTTTTCTAATTGACGAAGTTGTTTTTATTTAACCAAAAGGATTGGTTAAAAAATTATTCAATTTGAATTTTTTCCCTTCCTATAGTAACAGAATGAAAAGAATGAGTTTTTAGAAATTATCATTTGAAAAATTCAGGCTTTGGCGCCAAAGATAGTGCCAAATTAGAAAATATGAAATATCTCTCGAACTATTGGGCTTAAAAGAATTTCGTTAGTACCATTCGATTCAGCATACAAAAATACACCAAAATATGTTATCAGTTGAAAAATAACTATAAAATCAGATTTTTAAGGAATTTTTTTAAAGTTCGTTCTCTTTTTTCCCCCCTTAGGGGTGGAATTTTGGAAAACCCTTTCTTAGCAGCACTCTGTATCATAAGAAGTATTTTTACCCCGATTTTCAAGATTTTAGGTTCAGTAGTTTTGGCTGCGCGTTGATTAATACAAAATCCAGACTTTCTTTTATATATATAGACTAGCAGCCTTCGCCCGCTTCGCTGGTCTGTTTCTCCAAACGAACCTTTAATCAAACGAAATATACCGGTGTATTTGATCTTGTGTTTTATAGCAATATATACATTTATCTCCAATGACCTTCAGCATTGCTGAAAACAATATGAACGCCATCACGGTTTTAGATCTTCTAATGTTTCAGACGAAATTTGGAGTGTTAAGAAGCAAATCTTTTAGTTGATTAATTACAAATGAATATGGAACAGAACGGAAGTACAATACGTAGCATATTAAAATTATCCCTGAAAATTTAAAAATGCAAATCGCGTCAAAATCCGTTCCGTAGAACCTTCTATTAAGACTAATTTTTCATAACCGAGGTCACCAGATTATAGAACTTTCACCTATAATTCTATAGCAAAGCAATATAGAACAATATGTGTTATATACTAAATCCTTTCCTGAAAAATTATAGGACAACCAGTGCTAATTCTATCGAACTCAACTCAGTAGAATCTTTTATAAAGGCTAATCTTTCAAAATAGGGTTCCCTGATTAAAGAACTTTAGCACATAATTCTATAGGTAAGCAACGTAGAATGATATGTGCTATATACGAAATCCTTACTTGAAAATGTATCTAAGTAACAATGCAAGTCTTCTCAAAATCTATTCAAAAGAACTCAAGTTATAAATGGTCGGGCCGAAATTGTTCTTTATATTTTATATGTGGAGTAGATAGTTAAATATATCTTTCATAATCGCATTAACGTGATTGTAGAACTTCCAAGAATGTAGCATAGGCTATACGCCGTAGACCTTCTGGTTTTTTTTTAGAAACTCTGCACTCTCTCCACAGCTATAACATATATACTCTCTAGTATATACCCTCTGATTGTAGATTTTATCCTACTTTTATTACGACACCACTGAGAACTTTCCTCATAGTAGCTCCATAACTAAAAATGTAGAATGATATAACATTGAAATAATCCCTGAAATATTACCTAACTCTGCAACTCCAATCAAAATACACTCAGTAGAACTTTAAATAAAAGGTAATCTTTCACAATCGGGTTCACCTAGTTTTGGAACTTCCTCTTGTAATGTGATTTTCTGCGATCTGATTTGTTGTAAAATTTGTGCTTCAGAAAAAACAATAACCCAGAAGAAAACTTCGCTACAGAGAAGTACCATCCATGCAAGAAGTACCAAGCATGAAAGAAATACCAACCATCCACAAAAAATATCTAACTAACAGTGTTAAGTCCCGTCAAAATACATCCTACAAAACTCAAATTATAAACGGGTGGAAGGAAAGACAAATTTGCATTTTATATAATTACAGTAGATGTATCTTTCATAATTGCGTTCACCTTTCTCTATAACTTTTTCAATAGCTCTGTAACAACATAATGAAATGTTATATACTAAAACCATTCCTGAAAAGTTATGTAACAGTGCCACTTGGATCAAAATCTGTTCAATGGAATTTTTTTCTAAAGGCTAACCATTAATAATCAGGTTCACTTAATTTTTTAACTTTTTCCTTTATCTCTGTAACTAAGCAACGTAGAACACTGTGTATACACAAAAACCGTTCCAAAAACATTACCTAACTCATAGTGGCATATCCTATCAAAATATTATAAACAATCGGAATAAAATGCAAATTTCCGTTTTAAATATTTAGTAAATGATGATGATACGATTTTCTGTAATATAATTCATCGTGAAGGTTTCGCTTCATACGTAAACGATGCTTTCAACATTGTAGCTAATACAGCGATTGGCGAGGTATCCGATTACGGAAGATTAACCAGGAATCCCATGAACAACTACCCACAGAAAGGTGAATATATGGCTTTTGTGATACATTTATGTTAGACGGGCGCAAGTAATAAATCAACAAAGATTTTTTCCATACCTTGTTCTTATTTTATTATTTTCATTCAAAATATAAACGTTTCACTCATTTCATTTAAAATACATACCTTACACTAATTCCATTGAAAAAACTAAAAAGTAAAACAATAATAGGAAATATTGCCATAACTTAAAAAAAAAAATCCCTCCCGGCCCGGCCTACAGGCAGAGGTAGATTTCGAAGTCAAATATACTAATTTCACAAACAAAAACTAAATCATGATTATAGATAAATCCACTTTAACAATTTTATCTGGCGGCTCTTGACGAGTTTTTATTTCATTTTCATATAATAGCTGGTTTTATCAGAATCATGTTAGGGCGGTATTCAAAAAAATACTTTTCCATGCTCAACAACTCGATATTTTCTTTCATAATTCCAGATTCATTTTTAATAAAAAAAAAATATGAAACTTGCTGACGTGATTTTTGAAGAGATTTATAAGCGACCTGTGTTTTTATTTTTTGTTCAATTAATTAAAACTTGATATATAAACAATTATTTTCTCAGAAGGACAATATTTTTCGTTTCTAACAGAATCGCTTCGGGAAATTCCGTTCAAAATGCCCACTTTGACATCATTTTTTGAAATATATTCTGCCTCTATCTAAAAATCGATTATTACGGTACATTATATAGTTTCTGAATAAGCGAACCTACCAATTAAATGCGTTTGAGAGCAAAAATGAATTTAAAAACCAGTCAGAAAATAAGCAGTTTGGATTTAAGCGCATCCTTAATACAATTTTTCCAACACAATCCGCTTCGGTAAATTCGGTTCAAAATGCCCTTTTTAACAGCATTTAAAAAAATATATTCTGCCCCTATCAGAAAATCGACCATTACGGTACATTATATAGTTTCTGAGTAAGAAATCGTACCAATTGGAAGCCTTTGAGAGCAAAAATGAATTGTAAAATGAGTCAGAAAATAAGCAGTTTGGATTTGAATACACCCTTACTAAGATCATTTTTTTACTTCAACCGGTATGTATTTTTAATTTGTTTTTGCTCTAAGAATTGGTCGTATCCAAAACTTATCTATATAGATGTTGTAGACAATATTAAGAAGATATATGATAAATTAATGGGGATTTTATATCTTTTGAATTGACGGAGTTATGGATTTTTTTCTTCTTCAAACCCCCTTTTTGTTTTCGTTTTTAATTTTTTTTTTTTTTTTTTGCGGTACGAATTGGTCTTATCAAAAACTTGTGAATATAAAAGTTGTAGATAATGTTAAGGAGATTCATGATAAAACTAATTGGATTTGATATCTTGAGAATTGACGAAGTTATGGATTTTTTTTCTTCTTCAAACGCCCTTTTTGTTTTCGTTTTTAATTTTTTTTGTGGTACGAATTGCTCCTATCAAAAACTTGTGAATATAAACGTTTTAGATAATGTTAAGGAAATTTATAATAAAATTAATTGAATTTGATATCTTGAGAATTGACAAAGTTATGAATTTTTTTCTCCCAAAAACCCTATTTGTTGCGCCCCTTGAGCCCATTTTTAACTTTATCAAAAATCTGTGATACATAAATTTTTGGCCCTATTTTTAGAAGTAATAAAAACTTTAAACTGATTTGATATGTACAAAAATTAAGAAGTTATGGGGGGTTTTCTGTTTTCACAAAACCCCTCCCTATTTCCCTCCCCTTGGTCCGATTTTGCCCATTAACGAACTTGACCGAGATTTTATGCCCCTTGATTTTATGTATCAGTTTGGAAGAGATTGGTGCAGAATTACGAAAGTTATCGTTTCCAGAAGAAAGTGATATATATATATATATATATATAGATAGATAGATAGATAAAGTTTTTTACTGAGGGTTGTTTTGGGTTCTAGGGGTCATGATCGGTGTAGATCTGCAAAAAATTTTCAGAAATTCCAACATAGGTACGATCCCAATAGGTAGTATTTCATACGAAATCTACCTAAAAAGGCGAAATTTACACACGGCTGACATAAAAGTACCCATTATTTCTTTTTATCCAGGAGCAAACGATAAATCGCGATATATTATTTCAATTCCAATTTCTTACATTGAAAAAAGTGGTATTTACTTATTATCCGGACCATGGGATAGATCGTCAAAAATGGTTGGCAATTGCCAATCTTGTTTATCGTTTGCCGATTACGTTCAAAACAGTAATTTAACATTTTTAAATACACAACCTTGTTGAAAATGGCAAATTGTTTAAAATAAAGAAATAAATAAAATATATAACATAAAATTACGTACTATAAACTATAATTAAAAAAAACTATAATAATAAAATAAATTTAAAACTATGATAAATAAACTATCAAATGGACAAAAAAATAAGGGTTGCTGTAATTAGTGTAATTGTCTTGTATCTGACATGGCCCGGATATAAATACCAAAAATTTTGTTTAAGTCGGACAAACATTGCTTTCATTTTTAAATATTTTCGTTTTATAATGTTAATTTCTCAGTGGATCGCTTCCTTGTATTTTAAATAACATCAATATATATTTTTCTTTTTTCCAAGGCGTTTGTATTTATTTATTTTTTCAAACAAATATAACCGGTTTAATTCTTTAATTAAAAGAATTAACATAAAGATTTAATTTGAATTTCTTCCGTTGCTACAGTAACGGATGTACAATAAGAATGAATATGGATGAATTATCACTTGTAATGTTAGATATTTCGAGGTTTTGGCGCCAAAGACATCGCCAAATTAGAAAAATATGAAATATCTCGCGAACTATTGGACTTATAAGAATTTGATTAGTCCCATTCGATCCAGCATACAAAAGTACACTAAATTATGTTTTCAGTTGAAAAATAACTATAAAATCAGATTTTTAAGGAATTTTTTAAAAGTTCTTTCTCTTTTTTACCCCCCTTAGGGGTGGAATTTTAGGAAATCCTTTCTTAGCGGCACTCAATGTTATAAGAAGTATTTTTACCCCAACTTTCAAGATTTTAGGTTCAGCAGTTTGGGGTGCGCGTTGATTAATACAAAATCCAGACTTTCTTTTATATATATAGATTATGATCGCGATTAACTCGTTTTTACTCGGAATACTAAAATGAAGAAGAAACTTAAGATGAAAGTTGGTGTAGTATTGAAGTAATAAACTGAAGGATTAACATGTGTAAAAACTTTTTGAAATATTAACATGTATAAGATAGAAATATGTGACAATTGAAAGTTTTGGGATTGGCACATCCGAACAGTTAGTAGCGTAAAGAACTTGTTTGAGCCTGCACTTTGCAGTAAAAATTCAGTCCAAACTGAATTTAGAATGCAACTTCCTCCTACCAGACGGGTCCAATGGACTAGATAGGGAAAATGGAATTAGTTCAAATATAGTATAAATGTTGAAAAACAGGCTTGTGAACTCATATAATTAGAATTAAATACGTTAAAATCTAGAATCTTTTGAAAACAATCTCGAATAAAAACTAATGAATTTTAACTTCGTTTGGATGCATTATTTTATTCGTTGTACGCAGTTTTTACTTTCTTCTATCTTTACAAGAAGAAAGTATTGGATTCCTGAAAATTTATGACTTCCGTTTTTCGACGGATTTATACGTTTTACAATGTCCTGAACACGATTTGATGGTTTTTAGAAAATGTCTGTCTGTGAGTCTGTCTGTCAGTCACTCTGCGAGTCTGTATGTGACAAAAATTTTGTGGGCGCTCTATTTCAAGAACTAATGCACGAAATTTCACAAAATTTTAGATTCAGTTAGAGCTTAATATAAACTGGTCCTTATTAGTTTTTGGTGAAAATCTCCCAACAGGTGGATCTACTATGCGGCATTTTTCACGATTTCTGCAATAGCTATATCTCAGGAACTACTGCACGGATTTTCATAAAACTTCAGATTCAGTTAGTGCAGGATATAGTTAGGTGCTGACTACAACTTGGTGAACATCGCTTAACAGGTGGCGCTGCTATTCAGTATGCTGCATTATTCATGATTATCATAATAGCTAAATATATAAAAAAATGCACGAATTTTCATCAAACTTCAGATTCAGATATTCCCTGATGAAAATTAGTGCTGTTTAAGTTTTGGTGTAAATCGTCCAACAGGTGAAGCTGCTGTACTGCATTTTTCACGATTTCCGCAATAGATATATCTCAAGAACTAATGCATGAATTTTCATCAAGATTCAGCTTCAGTTACTTCCTGGTATAAATTGGTCCTAAATCGCCCAACAGGTGGCGCTGCTATGCAGAATTCTTTACAATTTCCGCAATAGATCTATCTAAAAAAACTAATGCACGGATTTTCATGAAACTGCAGATTCAGTTAGAAGTTGTCAAAGTTGTTGATAATTAGATTTTGGTGTAAATCATCTGACAGATGATGATGATATGCTCTATTTTCAGGAAGTATTAACATGTATGAGATAGAAGAAAGTTTTGGGATTGCCACATCTGACTAGTTTATTTCGTAGTAGTTTTGTTCGTACTTATTTATTTCGAATTAGTAAGAAAGTAAAGAAAGTTAAATTTAGGTCATTATATCGGCAATTTGTTGCTAAATTTTCATGATACTTAAATGAACATTTTTTATGTAAGTCGCCTTATAGAGGCTGGTTACTAAATTCCAAAAAAAAGGTCATCTTATGTGCATGCGCAAACAAATATATTGTTATACAAATACTCATAACTGATTGAATTTTTAGTGCATTCATTTCAGAAGGTTTCCTTAAATTTGTTTTAAAACTCTGTATGGTGTAAAAAAAACACACGATAAATATTCATATTTTCGTGAATGTAGCATCCATTTTTAAGAAAATGCATACGGATATTGTTCATGGACAGTGAAATTTAAAATTTCATTGAAAATTTAAAATTTCACTGAAAATTTAAAATTTCACTGTATTCCGTACAAATAATGATTGCTTCAATTTTTTTGTAAAAATAACTTTACAACCTTAACATTTTGAATTTTTTTATCTGCTTTTATTAAAAGTATTGCAGTTTTATTACATTCTTTTGTTAAATGAGCCTGGTTATTGAATGTAATGATGTAATTTTGTAATCGGTATTTCATTCACATTGGGATAGGTTAGAATTACAAAAATAATGTACAAATGTCTGTTTTTCATAACAATACAATATTTTAATATTTTTAGAACTTAATTATAAATTAATAAAATAATTTTTTTTAATATTTTTCCGTTAGCTACACTGAGAAAAAAATATGGTTCTGGCATCTAGAATCTAAATTGTGACTCTAGAAAAAATAGTTCCATGTCATCCTTATAAATTCTAATTCCTTTTTCTAGAGATTTCTAGTGTCTCCTACTAGAATTCAAGGGCGTTTCCCTATATTCTCGTGGTCAAACTTATTTTAAAATCTCTGCAAGTAGATGCGGACGCAAGAGATTAGTTTTAATAACTATAATTGTAGTTTCTGAAACCATTCCAAAAGTCAAGCGATAATTTCTTTCTAATGAAACGATTCATTACCGTTTCGTCACCTAGAAAACAAGAGACTAGAAATTCTAGATCATTTCGTCTGTTCAGCTCAGTTGTTTACGCTATTCCCATAACTCGGAAATCTATATTTCTAGCTTAAGGATTCAGAAAATGACTTCCTATTCATTCTAGGTGAAGGCAGTATTTTTTTTCTCAGTGTAGTCGCAGGTGGTCACTCGCCAAATATTTTTTATAGTTATAGATGTGTATACGAGTCACAACAATAGCAGAATTTCTTATGCACATAAACACAGTTGAAGAATAAAGCCAAATATCTGTGAAACTGCATCTCTCAAATATTTTAAACATTAAAGTATCCGACTACATGCGGAACCACATTTTTTTCAAAAACCTTACTTCCGACACTTTTTAAATCATTTATCTGTAAAATCTAACCCCAAATGGAGAAACGGATGGAGAAATATCTTATAACATACCAATGTTTTATAAAATGGAAGAATTTTGGTAAAAATTTGTGCATAAACGGCTTAAGCCTTTAAAATTTTTTTTCTTTGATATATCATGAATCTTTTTTTTATCACATGAATCCAAGGTTCCCATAAGTGCATTGAACAAAAAGTTAATCAATATATTGCAATTACAAAAGATACAGGTGATTATATACACTTACTTGTAAAATTTCAGTATTTTCTTATGTAAACCTTCATATAAATCTATAATTGTAATCTATATATTTTTTATATTTATTATGTCCTGCTTTATGTGAATTCTCCATTTCAAATTGTTCTTCCAAGTACTTTTCGAATTATTATTATAAAACGTGAAAATGATGATTTAAGGTTCCGTCTATGATGCGCAGAAAACCATTATTTGTAAGAAATATATCTTACTGATTTAATTGAAACATTTGCGCTGACAGTAATCGAAACATATTTGGTGAGTGAAATGGTTATATTGGCAAAAAATAATACATTAATAGAAATGATTTTGTCATTCTGTAGCATTTCAACAATCGAGTACTGAACTTGAATTTTGATACAGCCCCTAAAATATGCTCATTTTAAAATACTTAATTTATCTGAAACTAATCGAGCGAGTTTCATGAAAATTTATATTTAGGCTTATTGAATTGAGGAGAATTTATTTATGGTGTCAATCTTGGGTATTGCTATTGAAAAAAACAGAACTCGAGTTGGTTTTTATATGTAGATGGACCTCTAAGCATATTTTATATACATCTTTTAAAAGTAGACTTTATTTCGAATTGTTTGGTACCAGTAACTTTCTTCTACAACAGTTTGTTGCATAGTTAGTAGGGGTGTTTACTTTTTTTTCCTACTACTCGACATTGTCTGCTGTTTTATAAAGGCTGTAAGTTCATTTCTAATAGTCGTAAATACAAAGTAGAAACACATTTAGAAACAAAAATATATGTTCTTTAAGAAAAGAAAATCAAATAAAAATGTGATTTTAAAAATCGATGTTTTGAAGTTAGTCGAATACCTTAACCCTTTAAGCTCTGACTTACACAATTGTGTAGTTGATACTAAAGTAAAAGAAAAAGACTATTTCCTGATTTTGTGAGATTTAAAACCAAACCTCCATATTTATATAAGCTAATTTGCTTCAGATGTTTAGATAAGACAAAACTAGGTAGCACCAACTGCAAGACAGAGTTAGATTTTCTACTTTTAAAAAGATAATATCATCTGACAGCAATAGACAAAAAGTATATACTGTTGTAATTTCTTTTAAAAATGATTTTGAATGTTTGCTTGCATTTAATTTTTCTTTTCATATACTTTATTCATGATTTTAATTAATTTTGTCCTTGATAAATTTAATTAGACTTTACAAAAGTAGAAAAACTAATGACCTACATAATTGTGTAAGTCTGGATTTTACCAGTTCCAAAATAGTTGCAATTCCTAATATTTAAAATTTTTATTTTTAAGTAATTTTTTTAAGTTATGTTTTAAGCAATTTATTTTTTATTAATTACATTTTTAAAGCAGATTAACTTTAAATTAATAGGTTTGTATTATTTATGATTTCTATTTAAAATAGATACTATTCAATAAATAATATGCACATGTAACGAACTGCATGTTTCTGTTCTGTGTTATACATGCCATATATGATTTATAAGTTTTATATGAGTTATATAAAAGGCACGGGTAGATTATTAAATTTGATAAATACATTCCATTTTGTCGACACAGCAAGTAAACCACTAGGATTGAATAATAAACTATGAAAAGCTCGACAGATTCCGTAGTGTCTGCTTGAATTTACCAAGAGATCAGGAAAAATTTTCCATAGATGAGCAGGAGATTCTTTTTTAGGACGTGACTCAATAAAGCAGTATGTAAAAAACAAACCACACCCTGGGGTAACAGCATCATATGTGATAGTTTTAAATTTTATAGTATACCAGTGGGAAAGACCAGTGGGACCAGACCTGGTCCACAAGGATCTAGGCTTAGGACCTGCTGTAGTCTCTGGTTCAGACATAGTTTTAAGTTCTTCGATCCGTTTTTCAACACAATACCGCTGCTGGAAGAGCTACAAAAAAGAAATTTGAAGGAACAGGCACAATCCAAAAAGAGTGAAGGTCATCCCATTTTTCAACGCCTCTTAAGAGGGCTGAGAGCATTGAGCACGTCTCAGAAAATGGAATTGTAGTGGTCGAGTGGAAAGACAATAAGAAAGTTTTACTGGCGTCTACGTATACAGTATGTAGCACTCTGCAGATCGTCAAGCGGTGGTCGAAGGAAGAAAAATTTAAAGCCGATGTCTTTTGTCGAGCCAGCGTTATGATTTACAACGAATCAATGGGAATTGTGGAGATTTGTGTTCAGTAGATGGAGGCATATTGATTCTAGTTTAAAACAACAAAGAAGATCTTGAAAACAACGGTTCATTTCCTTCACCTGGCTGTTGTAAATTAGTGGTTTCTCTACAAAGGAGATGCCAAAGCAAACAAGTTAAGAACAAACAATCTTCTTGAAACACCAACAAAAATTTGTAAATGCGCTAGGCCTTTCGAAAGATCTGAGTCTTTCTTCGTCAGGCGCAAAAAAGACGTCCTTCTACTATGAAAGCAGAGGCAAGACTGAAATGAGAGGCAAGGGAAAGGAAACAAGCTGAAGAAACAGCCAATAGGAAGTTAGAAATCAACAGCCAATAGGAAAGTAAAAGACAACAGCCTATCACAGAAGAGAATAATCAAAACAAAAGAACACAAAGTAGGAGGGGCAAAAAATGGGAGGGGGAAAAATACATATAATCCAATATGGGAACACATGAAATTAAAAATGAATAAATAAATAAATAATATATATTTAAAAAAAAACAGACTAATAATAATACAAAAATAAATTAAATGGTAGTACTGAAAAGGTTTTTCCAAGCTGCAGAGAGCATTGTGGAATCAGATTTATCATTAACAATAACATCACGATTAAGATAAATAGCTAAATTTTCAAGAAAGTCCAATTCAGAGATACTATTGGCATTAGAGATAATTTTAGCATTTTGAAAATTAAAAGTATGGCCGGAATCCCAAGAGTGCTTGGCAATAGAAGATTTAGAAAATTCTTGATTGATTACATAACGCGAGTGTTCTTTTAAGCGGATTTCGAGATTCCTTTTAGTTTGACCAATATAAGATAAATCACAACCATTACAAGGAACGTTATAAATTCCCCATTTACGAAGATCAGGAACAGGAGATTTAGTGGAGGGAAATTTGAATTTATTGACAGGTTTAAAGATAATGTTAAAATTGAAACGCCGTAAAACTTTAGCTAACTTGAAACATAAAGGAGGATAAAAGGGGAGGACAACCAAATTATTAGGTTTGCTTTTGACAGATTTGGAAAGAGTAGAACTATTAGATGGTCTATTGAATTTCTTCACAGCATTATTGATAACAGAAGGATTAAAACCTCTTTTGACAGCAACGGTTTTTAAGTAATTAAGCTCTTCCTTAAGGGATACAGAATCAGAACAAATTTTGAGAGCACGATTTACATACGTGTAAAAAACACCGATTTTTTTTTTGGTTGACAGGATGATTTGAGAGAGCATGAGCAAACAAGTTAACCCATAAAAAAGCACTTGATTTACTAGCGTTTCGATTATGTTCGGCTGAGAACATGTTGGGTGTGCCATTACCAAGAAAGAAAAATCAAGGGCGAAGAAGAACAGATTCAATATGATGTTGATGACTCATGCAGATCCAAATTCTATAATCCGCCCAAAAAGATAGCATTTGAAAGTAAGAGCTTACTTACAACTAGTTACCAACGTTCTTTCGACGATCTTAAAACTGCCAGGAGTTACCAGTTTCAAAATTGCTACAGACGTACAAGAGTGAGATGCGAGAAATGCGATATTTATTTAGGTCTGCCCGAAAAGAAAAATTGTTTCAAACATTTTCATTGTGGCTGAAGAAAATTATCTTAACCCCTTCGGGACGTGCGCTTTTTACAGGGTTTTTAATCTTTTATCTCCGGTTTTTCAAAACAGAAATTTTTGCCTAATTGAATCAGGAAAATGCTCAGATTAAATAAGGCAAAATTTATAATAAAAGTTTAGTTGTGTGAATAATCAAGGATTCTGAGCAACGTATACCGGTCGCTCGTCCGCAAGGTGTTAATAAACAATAATTTTATTTTTATTTATTTTTTTTTAATCAAATACGATCCTATCGTCTAGGCAAAACCACCCAAACTTTCAATTTCTACCAAAAAAAAACTCCCGGTCTTAAAGGTTTAAATGTAGAAAAAAAAATAAAGAGTTTAATGCATATGTTTTTAAATATGAATGTATTGTTATGAAATTTATTATTGAAATCTACAAATTGTCAATTTTAGTAACAAATATTTAACAAAAAAGCCTGTATTTAACTTATGTGCATGTGCATTTTTTAAACAAATGCTTTAATTTTAATAGTTTTGTTGTTGTTGTAGGAATTAGCCTGATCTCATGGCTTTCTCAAATCTAAACTCTCTCAGCTGTTCTACAAATCGTCTACAAATCTACAAATTGTCATTTTTAGTAACAGATATTTAACAAAAAAGCCTGCATTTAACGTATGTTCATGTGTATTTTTTAACAAATGCTTTAATTTTAATAGTTTTGTTGTTGTTGTAGGAATTAGCCTGATCTGATGGCTTTCTCAAATCTAAACTCTCTCAGCTGAGAATTCAAAACCATCAATCATAAACAATCAATTAGTTCTTTATTTTCTTTACCGTGATATCGAATTTCATTAAACTTTAAGACAATAGTACTTCCAATAAAATATTTTCAGGATTTGTTTATATTCTGAAAAGACTTTTTCCTCAGATAATATATTTCATTTATTTTTTTAAGTTTTCCGTCAGATAAAATATATTTGAACTGTTTATAAAAACATCAAATGTCTTGCATACGTTGAAAAATAGCTGTATAGTGCAATAACTTTTATCTTTGCTTTAGAGAAAAGGTGAATTCAATTGTTTAAAACACAGACGGAAACATTGAATCGAGAAAGCCCCATTTCTAACACTTCTTTAAGATTGAGTTTTTAAACATATTTTCGAAAGCAAATATTTCTGCGTGTTTTGAAGTACGATTCATGCTTTCAACTTGCTGTATAATGCATAAAACATTTCTCAGGCGAAAATAAAATACTTTTTAAGACTAAATGCCATATTCCACATTGATTCAATCATAAACTACATAATATGAAGTTTAAAAATTCACCGTTTACTTAGGTGACACAAAATAATCTTACACATGTTACAAGTTCAAAATATACATTTTATTTAAATTTCCACGTACATTCGTTTTGCAATCCCGCAGTCATCATCAGGGAATATTTCCATTTATTGCCGTTCCATGCATTCGAATGTGCCACTACTTTCGAAATGGGAGAGTCTATAATTTCTAAGGTAGCTGGAAGTATAATTAGTAGTGAATAGGATTAAACTTGTGCAGATGAAAATATTTAACAGCGTTCGATTCATTTTTAATGCGTCATTTTGTTTTAAAACCGTAGCTTGAAAATAGTACAAGTAGTAGTATTTCAGATGAAACTCGTGTAGAAGAAAATATTTACCTGCCGTTCCATTCATTAAAATGCGTTAGTTTCTTCCCATACGTCACTTCGTTTCAAATTGGTAACTGTAAAGCGAGAAATGCATTGCGGGATTACAAACCAAAAAATAATTGGAAATTTAAATAAAATGCATATTTTTAAACTTGTAATATCTGTATCAATATTGCACGTCACCTTTTCAGTAAGGTGTGAACTTTTTATGTAGTTCATTTTATGTAGTTTATAAAATATTTCTTTCTTCAGGAACTTCAATGTTAAATAAAGTTACATAAACAGAAAGTGATCTCTATAATATAAAGAACAAAAAACATCAGTGTTGGGGATTGTACAAGCTTCTTGAACATCGGAAGATCGGATGTTCAAGAACACATATCTAGTAATGTTCAGCGAAGGATTTAAAGGCGTGAGTTAATTCAGATTTAATTTTACGAATAACAGTTCAAAAAGAAAAAAAAAGAAAAGTTCGAAATGTTTATCTTTAGTACTAATTGCTATATCTTTAAGGCATCTTATAGAATCCAGAATCCATTTGTAGTCCATTGGTATCCACGGATCCACACTTTCTTGAATACAGAAAAAACTTTTAATTTATTTATAAAATTGTGTGTGAAGAAAATTTTATAATTCAGTAGACGATAACTTGTAATCTTGCACTTGTTTAATAATAATAAAAAAAAGAAAGAAGGTTTACATATTATTAATTTAATTACTACATATTCTTATGTATATTATCAATTAATTAAAGCATTTAGGTTATTATAAAAAAATTGTTAGTTTTCAGTTTTACCGGAGCGTAGCAGCTTCCGTTTTAATGGTTTTTCATTTTACAAACAA
Organism: Maratus speciosus; assembly: GCA_963932465.1. Classification (NCBI taxonomy): domain Eukaryota; kingdom Metazoa; phylum Arthropoda; class Arachnida; order Araneae; family Salticidae; genus Maratus; species Maratus speciosus. The sequence goes on along the minus strand of OZ010799.1, from coordinate 353,040,621 downwards.
CTGACGAGATGACACCACCACACAGAGCTGGAACGCGCACAAAATTGATGATGCAATCATGATGAAATAAAAACCACTTCTTGCCTCAGATCAGAATTATTTCAAAGCATTTTCTGCAGAGAAAATTTTGTTGGCGACATCTATTACCAGTCTTTTAAATCAAATGTCTTTGACACAGTTTCACTAACAGGATTAGTGATGGGGGCTATTAAGAAACTGAGAACAAATTTAACAAAATAAAATTACTTGCAATTACCCTGTAGCATAAAAAAGTGACATAAAAGTCCTATATGAACGATGATCATATAGGTTCCGTATAATGTTTATATTCAATTGTGTAAAATTGGCAGATGTATTCAGGAAGATATAACTGTATATTTTTTTAATTAAAAAATATTTCGCATGTTTCTTGTTTGAGCATGCAAATTTTTAAACCAAGTTTAAAGTCTCTTTCAAGAAACTTTACAAAGCGCAGTCAAACCATTATTAAGTAATCAGAAATTGAATACATTCAATATTTGTTGAAACATAAGCCTTTGCATAAAATAACTTAAAAGTGTGAGACCTCGTATTATAGTAAATCGTTTCTTTCATATATCGATCGCTCACTACACAGGACAACTTATATAAAATGGACAGAGAAATATCATGAAATATCAGGAGACATCAACTATGAAGTGCATTTCAGTAATTTTCTGAAAGTAAATTCTTATCAACCTACAGAGGTGTGCAGGCCTCCAGTGACTCTTATATAATGCAGTGTTGGCAGATCTACGTCGCCAATGAATGTAGCCACAATGAAAGTCTCACATGGACCGTTAAGAAATTCTGCTCTTTGTTTCCAGAAAATGAGGGACTGAAAACCCACCGATACATGAGCCATTCTCTACCAAAGTTCGGCCGTGTTGTGAGCTTTAAACTAACTTTTTAAGTTTAGCGTGTTGTTATCCGAAAAACTGTATTGTGTGCGTAAATAAAAATTTGTTGGTGTAACTTCGCCAATGCATCTTAAAATTGCACCACAGTTTTTTTCCGACATTATTCTGATCTCCGTTTATTACTGTAATTTCGTCGACTCAAGAGTTGCACACGCCAGTTTTCTATACCATATGCGATTGTATAAGTAGCGTACAGATTATTTAAACTTTTATTAGCATTTTTCGTACAATTATTCTCTCTATATCTTTCTCGTATATACAAATATAAATTTAGATATAGTATATAGAAGATCTAAAAGTAACTTAGACAAATCGTAAAGCATTATAATGAATTTAAACAGCGTTATTTAGTACTTCATATAGACGATTCCAGGATTATACAGGGAAATACATTTTACAAATTTTAATTAGATTCTTTACTTTTTATTTTTAAGTGTATTTTAATTTTAGCCATGACATGTGTCTGAAGAAATTGTTTTAAATTCTTTAAAATTCAACACCATATGCATTTATTTGATAACGAAGACCTAAAAATAAATGCTTTAAAAATGTGTATTCCCTTTTCAATTCTTTTTGAAAGGAATACTTTCGCTTTTCCAGCATAAAACATTCAAGATAGTTTTCGTTAATACTCGTGTAAAGTATCTAAAATGTAAAAGTTTCAGTGAAAATAATACAAATAATGACGTCTTTTCAAAGGATTATAAGCAATGTATGGCTATCTCTGGAGATTAATGTTTTCGAAATAGCGAGGTTGTTTCATAATAATTTATACTTTCCTTTCACTTTTAATGAAGTTGTTTAAAAAATATCGAAACTTAAACATATTTAAAATATATTATTTTATACACTAAAAACAATATGACTGAGAAAACGTATAATATATAAGTGTCTCATTTGTCATTAAATCTATATGAATTTTTATGGAAAATAATCTTGTTTTAAACGTGATTATTAATTTTTTTTTTAAATTTTTAAAATTTCTAAAATTGTACAAAGTTTTTTTTTGTTGTTTTTTTTTGATAAAGTAAACGTCAAGTAAATTCAAATTTTTGTGCTATTAAAACGCACTGAAGCAAATTATATAAACTGCATCTAAAAACATCAGTGATTGTAAATATATATATATATATATATTCGTAAACTAGAAAGAAAAATCATCCGTAAAGCATAGATTATGAACCACATTCCAACATATTCAAAATTGTGTAGCAGAAATTCACCGCTTAATATTGTGAAAGAAGATGTCTAATTTAATAGATTGAAAAAAACGTATAAAACAAATGAAATCATAATTTAAACGATTCCCATTGCAGTCGTGAAATTGTACATAGTATGCAAACATTTAGTTCAATTAGAAACAAAATAACCAGTTGAAAATTGCCCTTCAGAAATTTACGACTATAAACAGAAATGTACTGATAAGGAAGGTATCCGTACGGGCATACTAAGAACAAATATGAGAAAAGTATAGAATGTTCTTCTCATGAGGATAGATATGTTTATAAAAAAATTCAGCGCGATAGAGTTTCCGTAAAAAAATAATAAATATTTTGTTATTTGGCGATTTATCACCGGTTAGCGATGAAATAAAATTTCAAAAAATACTTTTTTATGACAATACTCTTTTAAGTAAAAAGATTTCATGTTGAACTTTTTAAAATAAATTTAATCAAAATAACTTTACCGTTGTCAGTTTTAGTTTGTTTTATATATTTTTAAGGGGTCTTGTACCTGTTAAATGCGACAAAAATTAACGCAAAACTTCAAAGTTTGAATTAGTCTATCTTCAAAACCTTTTTATGTATAAGAATGAAGTTTTGGATAATAATTAGCTCTTTTTTTTAACTCCAGAAGTCGTTGCGCGCATGATATCTTGAGAAAGTATGTATGGATTGTCATGAAATTTCGTAATGATACTAAACAAATATGTATGTTTAAAATGAACTACATTTAAGTATTTACAATGGTAATATTTTTAGTTATGACTATTTTTATTCATTAAAGATACAAAATTTTTATTTATTTTTTACAAAAATATTTTTCTATATAGTTAATGAAACAATTTTGACCTAAGAGTAGTTCATTTTAAACACGCATATGTGTTTAATATCTTTACCAAATTTCATGACAATCCATACATACTTTCTCAAGATATAATGTGCGCAATGACTTATGGGGTAAAAAAAGAGCTATTTTGATTTCAACAATACACAAATTCCGTAAAAGGCTAATAAATTTCTAATGACAGCATATTACAAAGCACAATCTGTTTAATCAATATCCAAAATTTCATGTTTATACATAAAAAGGTTTTGAAGATAGACTAATTCAAACTTTGAATTTTTTCGTTACATTTTGCGCCTTTAAAAGGTTCAAGGCACTTAAACTATAGTTTTGCCATATATATATATATATGTATATATATATAATGAAAGTTAACTATGAAATTTCTTGAATTGAAACAAAATTTAGAAAAATGAAAATTGTTTCAATCTCTAAATTAGGTGCAATTTTGCACTGTCGATTGAATTTTGTTGCAATGGAAATAAAAACTTCTCCGTTATTAAAATGAATAACTGCAGCATCTTCATCAGGCTTCACATAACTTCACATAACTTCATCAGGCCTTTATTTTAGAATACTCTTAAATGTATGAAAATATATTTTCAATATGAAAATATTTTTGTTATATATGAAATTATTTTTTTATATGAAATTATTTTTTTATATATGAAATTATTTTTTTCGCATATAAAATAAAATTTTATATATGAAATTATTTTTACAGTGATAAAATTAAATAACTGCAGCAACAATCAATGTGTATGTGTAATACAAAAAAATATATAATAAACTCTTTCATTGATTAAGTTTAAATTCTTTAAATACCGCGTATTCTAAAAAACAATTAACAAGCAATTTTCCGATGCATTAAAATTGTTTGATTTTGGCGATGAAAAATCCTGCTCGCCAAATCGCGTGTTGCTCTCCTATTTTCGCCAAAAAATATTCGAAAGTATTATTTTTTTACAGACTTTCTACTGGAATTCCGTCGTTAAATTTAATTGATCCTTTATTGCATGAGTAGTTTCACTAGCATTTTTGTCAACATATTCTGAGTATGCTAAGTTAGGAGACCTTCCTTGTGAGCTCTTTTGTGTAGCCCTGTATATGATCTATAGAATTTATAAAATATTACTTAAATCTGAAAACGAATAGCAGCACTGTAAACTCAATGACTACAATTATTGCTCAAATACAGTACGATAAATGAATAGTTTTGTGTGTCCTTATAAATGAACGATGAACGATGAACAGTGAACAATATGAAAACGATATGATCCTCTGTGATGTATATCCAGTTCAACATCATTGGATTAGTGCAACGGTGAAACACATCGCAAACGATTTGTCCCCATTAACCATAATGTAACAATTTTTTGAGTGCACCTTTAAACGAAATATTAATGCTATATACTTCATTTTCAATACCAAACATGGCACAGTAAACTTAATACTTATATAAATTTCATGACAATCCGTTTGTATGTATGTCGAACAGACATACAGACGGACAGATAAACCGAATTCGTAAGCACTTTTTAACATTGTTGGAAAGATAAAGAGCAATTAAACAACTTCTAATCATTCTCAATTGGTTTGTAATTCCCTCCATTACCACAATAGATTATCAATAACATACGGAAACTAAGTGAATACCTTGGAAGGAAGCAAACAAACGTTTATGTAACAGGTTGTTGGATATCTGGTACATTTAAAAGATAATTGTCTTTCACTTTCAGCTTTTACTTCACGTGGGAAATAAAAGAAGTACGCAGATATCAATATCTGGTAAGCATAGTAAACATTTGAGAACATTAAGGGATCTCGGGGCTTTAAAATTTTCGAAATTTTAATTTTTTTAGATGTTAAACACCTTTCTTTTCTGAACATTTTGATATAATTGTTTCCTTGAAATTCCCATTAGAACAGAAATTATGGCTTTTTGAATTATACCCGATCAATAGCTGAAGCAGCGTTTCCGAAACTTTGCAGTCATTTTTCTCCAAATGATGTTTTTGGGTATAACGCACACGATATCTCAAACACATCTGAATAAATTTTCATGAAATTTTCGAAACATATGTTTCACGTTAGTTTGTTTAAACTGAACCGCTAAATGCAAATTTTATGTTCCATGTTAGTAGATATTTCTCCGGATGACACATATACAAAATATTTGGTTATTTACATTTTTCCAGCTCATTTTATTACAATTTAATTACAATTTCGTTTCAAAAGTTATTGTATTTATGATACATATATCTTATTTGTATACGTGTGTTATTTCATTGTAAGTATAAATGTACCGTTAAAAAGGTATCGCAGATGTATATCAAAAATTATTACATCATTTGCTTGCAATTTAATCAATGAAACAAGTACTTGAAAATACATGTTTTTTCAGATAAATATAAACACATTTATAGTAAAAATAAAAGATTTGCACATCATGTATTTGACTTTTTATGTTTCAAAATTCACAATATTTTAGAAAAATGCAACTTTTATTTAAAAGACTTTCATTTATAAAGTACACAGCTAAAATATCCACCTAAACACCCTAACATACCACTAATTATTATGGAAGGATTATTAGTATTTAATATTTCATTGCTCTGTTCTCACTCAAACTAATTTTGATATTACAGGAATTTAGTAATAACATTTCTATCCCGAAGGATTTTATCTTTAATATGGTTTTCCATATTAGCCACGGTAGCAGTTACATGATTTTCGATAGAATGCGTTAGTCTATTTACTGTCTGTTATAATCAAACAAAATTCACGCTTTTCATAATATTTTATGTGATTATGTTATCATATTAGAAACAAGAAGGAAAGGCGGGAATATTATTGACACAAAATAAGAACTCAACATTAATAAACTGAAAACTGATGCGATATTTCGGTTGATAATGATGTGGTACTTAAACGCCTCTTTAGTAAATTAAATTTTTTAACAGATTTTCAATCTGAAATATTAGTTTCGTTAGATAATAGGTTAAATGTTTAATATGTAAACGAAAAATTATATTTAGTATGTATTTTAATTAAGGATACTGATTAAAATTGTATCTTATCAAAAAAGTTTTTGTACTTAATGGTAAATCATTATTTTTCTAACAATCTATATTATAAAGGACAAACATATCTGTGCGTAACGCATACGTCATTTTGCGAATGGCAACACTTTGAAATTTGAAAAAAAATTTTGGTTTTGAAATTTTCTCTGCTGCAAATTTTTAAACTTCTAAACATCGCACATTTTAAATTTTTACACCGTCGTATGAGAAAAAAAATGCTCTTTTAAATGCAATTTGTTTGAAAGCTGTATCTCAATTTATTTTTGAGATATTAATTTTTTTGTAGTTTTTAATATCGTTTTTCTTATCGTGGCAACAAAAGTACCCCATTTCTATTGAAAGTCATTGAAAGTAAACGGAAAATAGTCGAAAATAGGAGATACTGTATCTTTTTGTTTCTATTTTCTAATAAAACCGGAAAAAAAGTTGAAATTAAAATATGGGCTATGTCAAGAATATTGTATCTATTCTATATTATAAAGGACAAACATATCTGTGCGTAACGCATACGTCATTTTGCGAATGGCAACACGTGAAGATCAAATTTCGGTCTTGAAATTTTCGCTATTGCGATTTTTTAATCTTCTGATCATCGTACATTTTCAATTTTCGCCGCATAGGGAAAAATTTACTTTTAAATGCAATTTCTTTAAAAACTGTACCTTAATTGACTGATGCATATATTTTCTAAAATAATTTTTAAGCATGATTTTTTTTTTAAGTTTATCTCATTACGTGCCGGATTCAATGCATAATAATAATAACTATTTTGCACATAAAGCATCAAACATTTTTCAGCATTTGTTTCTGACTATTTTTGCATAACGAAATTAATACATCCTTTATAAACAAATAAAATAATAACATTAAAAAAACCCCACCAATCTAACATATTTGTGAAAGACAAATTAACGAAATTAATACTTCTTTTATAAACAAATAAAAGAATAATATTGTAAAAACACAAATCTAACATTTTTGTAATCTTACAATTTAAATTTTTAGATCCCCAAATAGGATTTTTTTTTCAAATGGAATTTGTTTGCAAAGTTCATCTCAGTTTACTGATTGTCTATGGTTTTAAAAACAATTTTAAAGCATGAAATATTTTTTTAATTTATCTATATCACGCGGAGTTCGATTACGAAAGATTAATCCGTTTGCTCTTAAAACAAAATAAAGAGTTCATCCTTTTCTTACGGATAATATCCATTAAAAAACTTCCCTATGAATACATAAATAAAATAATATAAATAAAACAAAAATTGGTACTTCTTAGTTATCCCATCGACCAATTTCGCCAAATTATATAAATCGCTAAACCACTCGCCAAATTATACACATTGACATAATTTTTATTTTAAATAACGAAAGAACAAATAAATTAGTAAAACATTAATAAAAATACAAATAAAACGTCAAATTAATGGTTTTAAGTACCCCAAAATTTAATGTATAAGCTCTGAAGTTATCAGAATATAAAAGGATGCCATAAGTAGCAAAATCTTGCTCAAATAACTGTTAGCACACGGCTAATAAGAAAATATCGCTTTTGATAAATTTCAAAAATTTATTTGATTGTATAATTCGTATTTTCTATCTGAAAAATGCTTTCTTTTCTTTTTTTTTTTTTTTTCTTTTTTTTTTTGTAAGTGGTAAAATAAATTTATAAAAAATGCAATAAATTTTATAAAATCTATAAAATTTATTGCATAAAAAAAAGTTATTAGTTTTCAATAAAAAAAAAATGTTTTGACCTATATTCTTTAACCCGGGAAGCCCGGGTACGATCCACTAGTTTTTATAAAAGATAAACTGTCAAGTGCGAATATTACTCGCGCTCAGAACGTTCCGCACAATAATATATGAATTAGTAAGCGTATTATTAAAGAATAAACGTTGCTAAAAGAATACTAAGACTTTGTAAAAACTATACAACGTAGGCTTGGGTAAAGCTGTATATACTAGAAAAGGATAAATGGATATAACATGAAAGTTCAAAGACATATGGAACCTAAATAATATGAAATATAGCTATTCTGTATAAATCTATTTTAAATCTTATCCTAATCTGTTTAAAATGAACCTAATTCGGTATTGACAATAAAATTATTGCATATTTAAACTTTATTTGGCATTTCATATACCCAAATTTAGCGTAGAAATAATTTTTAACAGTGTACCTAGAGCAAAACCGTTGTTCAAAATTTAAACTTCGCATTGTGCTAAGCGCGCTTCGAAAGAACGTCGCAAAGTAGCAACACCACTTTTGTCCGTGCCGCTTTTAGGTAGATTTCGTATGAAGTACTACCTATTGGGATCGTTTTATATGTTGGAATTTCTGAAAAATTTTTGCAGATCTACACCGATCATGACCCCTAGAACCCAAAACCACCCTCAGTAAAAAACTTTATATATATATATATCTGTCTATCTATATATATCACTTTCTTCTGGACACGATAACGTTCGTAATTCAGCACCAATCTCTTCCAAACTGAAACATAAAATCAATGGGCATAAAATCTCAGTTAAGTTCGTTAATGGGCAAAATCGAACCAAGGGGGTGGAAATAGGGAGGGGTTTTGTGAAAACCGAAAAACCCCATAACTTCTTAATATTTGTACATATCAAATCAGTTTAAAGTTTTTATTACTTCTAAAAATAGGGCCAAAATTTTATGTATCACAGATTTTTGATAAAGTTAAAAATGGGCTCAAGGGGCGCAAAAAATAGGGTTTTCGGGAGAAAAAAATTCATAACTTCGTCAATTCTAAAGATATCAATTTCAATTAATTTTATTATAAATCTCCTTAATATTATCTACAACTTTTATATTCACAAGTTTTTCATAGGACAAATTCGTACTGCAAAAAAAAATTAAAAACGAAAACAAACAGGGGGTTTGAACAAGTAAAAAATCCTTAACTCCGTCAATTCAAAAGATATAAAATCCCCATGAATTTATCATATATCTTCTTAATATTGTCTACAACATCTATATAGACAAGTTATGGATAGGACCAATTCTTACAGCAAAAACAAATTAAAAATACATAGCGATTGAAGAAAAAAATCATCGTAAGGGTGTATTCAAATCCAAACTGCTTATTTTCTGACTCATTTTACAATTCATTTTTGCTCTCAGAGGCTTCCAATTGGTACGTTTTCTTACTCAGAAATTATATAATGTACCGTAATGGTCAGTTTCTTGATAGAGGCAGAATATATTTAAAATAAATGCTGTTAAAGTGGGCATTTTGAACCGAATTTCCCGATGCGGATTGTGTTGGAAAAATCATTGAATTAAGGATGCACTCAAATCCAAACTGCTTATTTTCTGACACATTTTTAAATTCATTTTTCCTCTCAAACGCATTTAATTGGTAGATTCACTTATCCAGAAACTATATAATGTACCTCAATGATCGATTTTTTGATAGAGGCAGAATATATTTCAAAAAATTTTGTCAAAGTGGGCATTTTGAAAGGAATTTCCCGAAACAATTGTGTTATCACTTTCTTCTGGACACGATAACTTCCGCAATTCTACACAAATCTCTTCCAAACTGATACATAAAATCAAGGGACATAAAATCTGGGTTAAGTTCGTTAATGGGCAAAAGCGGACCAAGGGGATGGAAATAGGGAGGGGCTTTGTGAAAACCGAAAAAACCCCATAACTTCTTAATTTTTGTACATATCAAATCAGATTAAAGTTTTTATTACTTCTAAAAATAGCGCCAAAAATTCATGCATCACAGATTTTTGTAAATTTAAAAATAGCTCAAAGGGCACAAAAAAAAGGGTTTTGGGGAGAAAAAAATGCCTTACTTCGTCAATTCTCAAGATATCGAATCCAATTAATTTTATTATACATCTCCTTAATATTATCTACAACTTTTATATTCACAAGTTTTTGATAGGACCAATTCGTACCGCAAAAAAAAAAAAAATAAATAAAAACGAAAACAAAAAAGGGGTTTGAAGAAGAAAAATTTTCATAACTCCGTCAATTCACAAGATATAAAATCTCCATGAATTTATCATATATCTTCTTAATATTGTCTTCAACATTTATATAGACAAGTTTTTGATAGGGAAAATTCTTACAGCAAAAACAAATTAAAAATACATAGCGGTTGAAGAAAAAAGCCATCTTATTAAGGGTGCATTCAAATCCAAACAGTCTATTTTCTTACTCATTTTTAAATTCATTTTTGCTCTCAAACGCATCCAATTGCTAGATTATCTTAGTCAGAAACTATATAATGTACAGTAATGATCGATGTTTTGATAGAGTCAGAATATATTTCAAAAAATGAAGTCAAAGTGGGCATTTTGAACAGAATTTCCGGACGCGATTGTGTTAGAAACGAAAAATATTGCCCTACTGAGAAAATAATTGTTTATTAATCAAGTTTTAATTAATTGAAATGAAAATAAAAACACAGGTCGCTTATAAATCTTTTCAAAATTAACGTCAGTATGTTTCATATATATATTTTTTATTATTATTAAAAATGAATCTGAAAATGTGCCAGAAAATTTCGAGTTGTTGAGCATGGAAAAAAAAAATAATATCGCTTTAACATGATTCTGATAAAACCAGTTATTTTATAAAAAGGAAATAAAAACTCGTCAAAAGCAGACAGATAAAACTGTTAAAGTGGATTTATATCTAAAAATGATTTAGTTTTTGTTGGTGAAATTAGTATACTTAACTTCGAAATCTACCTCTGCCTGTAGGCCGGGCCGGCAGGGATTTTTTCCCATATAGGTTTTAGTTAACCTTTAAAGACACGGTAGGTGTATTGAGAGAACCACTCGATGCAAAATAGTCACGAATCCCATAGTATTTATGTGATTAATTCTAATTAAATTAGTCTGTTTTTTACAATTTGACATTTATTGCTTTTATAATGCTACTCGGCACTGTAGTGCACAGGTATATCCTTAAAAGGCTTTGTATATCTGGGCTTTAAAAGCCGATCAAGCATAGAGTACGCCGCCCCTGTCATTATGTATTATGTCCAAACTATCTGTGTCTTTAAGGGTTAATATCTCGGCTAATTACCGACGATTTTTACCGAAATTCATGATCAACAATACTTTTATACTTCTTCTATGATAGGTGCCTCCAGCACTGCTCAGCACTTTTTCTGAATGCTGGTAAATCGCAATTTGTGTTTAACGGAAAAATGCGATTTTCTCAAAAACTATGTGACCTAGGGTAATCGCTGTAATTTTCCTGCAAAGTTTATATTAACGTCTACTACCTCTAATTTTTTCATAATTTTAGATTCAGTAGATTCGGAATTCGATGGTTGGGAACATATTTTTGCACTACATTTTCGACTATAACTTTGAAAATATAATACCTAAAATTAAATGAAATATATTTTTGAGTTCAGCTTTACGTTCAGCTTTACGTTTTTCAGCTCATATGATAACCCACAAGATATACAAAGAAAATATTTTTTTTTCAACTAACTTAATTAGCGGCTCTACATTTTTCCTAAATATATTTATGAATATTTATTAATCTGTAAACATTTGGGTCAATAGTCTTTATTACTTCCCCCAATTTGAACTTTCCACGTTCCATAGTTTACGAGTAAAAGGTCTATGACAGACAGACACAGGAGTGATCTTATAATGCTTCCGTTTTTACTTTTTAAGTACGGAACCCTAAAAATTACAAAAATCAACAAATACAGCATCATGAAAAACTTTAGAGAAATGTTTCTACATAGAGATTGGTATGTCTCGGCTCTACACTTTCCTTTCAAAACAAATATTCAACATTTTATAAGAAATAATTTAATTAGATTTTCTTCAAAAAATGCATGATTTATTTTAAAATGTAGCATAGTTTATTACAATATGCAAACATTTTACTAACTTCTTAAATTATATATTGCGTTAAGCCTTAAAAATTCTTATAATACCATAAATTTCTCAGTTTATCTGGCAGAAAATGTCTACGAAACTATTAAACCACAGTACCTATCTCTGTCTAATAATCTCTTTTTCATCTAGGCGCACAACAGCCAAACATAGTGTTACTGGAACTGTATAACGTACAGTTTCATATATGGATTTTTGTGTTTTGTCATGAACTGCAGGATAACTTCTGACATTAAGATCAAGGTTTATACAATGTATTACTAAAAAAATGAATTAAAGAGAAAAAGAGTCATTATACAGGGTGTCCATAAAAAATATTCTAGGTATAAATTTTAATAATATCAACTCTAATGCTCGTATTCACCATCTACCTCGTCCTATAAATCCTGGGTCCAACGCTCAAATGAAATTCACGATAACATTTGATTGGACATTATCAAGGAGACGTCCAATGAGGATTAAGACCAATGTCAGACGGGCGTCTTTTTTGCTGCTTTTTTCCCTAACGTATTATCCCTACACAATGTTATAGCATTGTGAATAGATAATACGTAAGGGAAAAAAACAGCAAAAAAGACGACTGTCTGACATTGGTCTTAAGGTGCATACCGTTTGAGCGTTCAACCGAGGTTATCGGTATAACTCGGGGTCCAGGTAGTTGGTGAATACGAGCATAAGTGTTATAGAGTGTTGGTTCCAGGTCACAAATAAAAGGTAATTCAAACAGTTTTAGATAAGCGCATGCGCTAGGACTGTTTTGATTTTTACTCACTTGCATTGCCACATACGCAAAATGGCGACTCTTGCGCGTACAGCGTTTTGTGATCTGTAAAATGATAAGAGTGAATCTGTAATTTCAGTTCAACGTGTGTTTCGTTTAAAGTTTAATTGTGAACCCCCATGAGGTAAAAATACACAGAATTGGAGAGGTTATTAATTCTATTACTCAGGACTTGTTAACCGAAGTGTGAGAATAATTGGACTTTAGGTTGTATGTGTGGTGCATAAAACAAGGTGAACCTATTGAACAATTGTGAGGTAAATTAGGTTAGTTTAGCTTCCACTTGATGTATGATTTGTTGTAAATATTCTAAATTAAACTGTTATAATATACCATTGAAACTGTGACATTCTTTTATATATACTTTGTATTGTATGTTATCTATGGAATACAGATATAAGGAGTACTGCAGTTCCGTTTTTCATACCCCAGAGCCGACACTGGGGAGGTTATTCTTAAAAAAGGAAAGGTAACTTGTCGCTATACCTCTTTTCAACGATTTTTGCGGCGTAATTCGATACTTCATTTTGTTTACAATAATAATATCCCATCCCCAAGATGAGGTATTGCTTAGTCATTTGTCCAATATTTGTCCAACATTGTTCAAAACTTTGAGTTTAACTACCTCAGTCCAGGGATCAACATTGCCTGAGACTACAAAATCGATATTCAAATGACTTTAAAACAGCTCGGAACATGTTTCAGTGGATATATAAGTTCGCATAATATATTGACAGCTATTCACAAAGTCTAGAAGTACGTTTGACAAATTTAGAAACACTGGAATGAATTTAAACAGCGTTATTTAGTGCCTTTCAAAGGCGATGGCGATGTCAGAACTCAGGAGGAAGATACCTTTTCTAAAATTTAAGACTGATCTTTAAGGCGATTTAAAAGGACTCGGTACAAATTTGAAGGACTTTGACATTTTGTTTTTCTGTTGTACATTTACTTATTATATGCACATGATATTATAGGTAATATTTAGGAAAAAAAATCATTTTGAGGGTAAAAATTGAGAAATTGTTATTATTATTTTTTAATTAAAGAATTTCAAAATTTGCTGTTTTTTGATACAGTAAAACACTAAAACTTCTACAAATATTTGTGAAATCACCCCATTATTTTTTGTATTCTTAACAGAGTGTATTTAATAAAATTAGGCATCAGTTTTTAAATTAATGAATTAGTTTATATAGGAAAAAATATACAAACATAGGCAAATACACGTCAAAAAACATGATTTTTTAACGTTTCAATTTTTTTTATTATATTGTAAAATCCATCCCTAATTTTATTAAGTACACTATATTGAAAATACAAAAAAATAATGGTGGGATTTCAGAAATATCTGCAGAATTTTTTGTGCTTTAAACACAGTAATGTATCAAAAAACAGCAAACTTTAAAATTGTTAAAATAAAAAAATAATGATTCTCAATTTTGACCCACAGAATGATTTTCTTTGATGTCAAAATCAATCTTGCTAAGTATTACCTATAAAAATATGTGTATATACTAAGCAAATGTACTTCAGTTAAAAAAGAAAAAAAATCTTCAAAGAGTACAAAGACCCCTTAAAATTCTTTGAAGGGAAGAAGGAGAAAACAATTTACCATTTCTCTCATTTTATATTCTTAAAAAGTGTACATTACAAAATCACAAATTTTAAAAGTAATAATAGATAAATGTTTCTTCTTTCATTTCCTATGTTTTTTACATAATATTTGCAATAATTTTTTTTTAATTTCGCCAGCAGAAAATGAGAAACATAGATTGCGTGCATGATTACGAAATAATTTATAAATGTTTAGGCAAAGCTTTTGGTATACTTTTATACTTGAGAGTCTTTTGCTTACAGTGAACACAAAAATTTGTTTATTGTTTCATTTTTTGTTTTAACCCGTAAGCACACGCGCCCGAGTAGATTTCCTCCCGATCACATTTTTTCTTCGAAAATAAGGATAATTTTTTTAAAGACGCTGAACTGTCTTTAACCTTTCATTGTCAAGGTCGAGAAGAGATCAGTGAAGGAATGTCGTTTCTTTGTTTATCTGGAGAGGACAAGATACCTCTTGGAATTTTTTAATCCCGCGCGAGTACGAACGTTTCATTTTGATAAGTTCATTTCTTACAGGATAACAAACACACAATACATGTTATTGTGAAAGTAACATAAAATCTACTTGCCTATATTCGTAAAAGTGTGAAAAATATAGTTAACGTCAATTTGTGAAATCATTTACATTAAGGGGTAAAATAAATAGTTTGCATATTTTCTAAAAAAAAAAAAAAGTGATTTTTACAGAATCTGCTACAAAATCTGTAAATAAATATAAAAAGAATGTTTTTTTTTTTTTTTTTCTAAAATGAAGTAGAATTGATGCATTTTGCAATATACAACATTAGATTTGTTTTTAAAACCTATTTAGCGAAACATATAATGGGAGAAAAAATGGGATGAGATTTACCCCATGCATGTGCTAACGTTACAAAAATATGCGTGCGTGCGAATGGATAATAAAACTGCATCTTGCTTTAAAAAGTCCTTTTTTCAAAATTTGACAAATATGAGACCAGCTGAAAAAAAATTCAACAAAAAAAAAAAAAAAAAAAAAAAAGACTTAAATTTGGGTTCGCTTTGCTCAGTCTAGCATACACTGTTTACCCTGAAAATTTCATTATTATTATTATGTTTTTTTTTTTTTTTTTTTTTTTTTTTTTTTTTTTTTTTTTTTTTTTTTTTTATTCGCGCGCAAATTCTCAAAATCGCATTTTAAGAAAAATCACTGAAAATTTCATTATTATTATTATTTTTTTAATATTCGCGCGCAAATCCTTAAAATCGCAATTTAAGAAAAAATTCTGAAAATTTCATTATTATTATTATTTTTTTAATATTATCGCGCAAATCCTCAAAATAGCATTTTAAGAAAAATCACTGAAAATTTTAGTTTTTTAAATATTCCATATTTAACATTTATTAAAATTGTCGTTAGTTTGATTTTATAATGTCTAGAATTGAATTTTTAACTACATATTTTTCGATAAATTGAATTTTTGAAGGTTTAAAAGTCTCCACACTAATAACATTTTTCAATAAATTATTTGATTTTTCAAATTGTATTTTTCTTTTAGCTATGAAGTATCTGAAAACAGCTTTTTAAATTCTTCAGACAATCCACGTATTATACAGCTTTTGATAACGAAGAACAAAAAATAAATTGTTTAGCGATGTGTATACTCTTAAAAATGTTTTGGAAGAAATACTTTTTGGTACTTTTCAAACATAAAATATTCAAGATATTTTACGCTGATACTCCTGTCACGTATCTAAACTTTGAAAGTTTCAATGAAAATAATACTAATAATTACACCTTTTATAAGAATTATAAGCAAGGCATTGTTATATCTGAAGATTAATGTTTAGAAACGAGAGAGAATGTATCACAATCAATAATACTTTTTTCTCTTTTTTAAGTAAATTGTTTTGAAAAATTTCGACCCTTAAGCACACTCTCAAAATAATTTTACAAGAATATAATAATACAAGAATTTACATACAAGAATTTAATAATAACACTTCTATTATATCGGATTATATATTTAACAGTGTGTTCGATATTAGCTGCAGCTGCAATTATGTGACTTGGGATAGAATGAGCTGATCTATTTGATTTTGTCTTTTATAATAAACCAAACTTCATTCCTTTCATAATATTATTTTTTGTTATGTTATTATATCAGGAATAAGAAAGGATTTATCGAAAGGCAGAAATGTTATTATCACATAATAAGAAAATAAGATTAATAAATGAAAAATTAATACGATATTTCGTGTTAATTATGTTGTAAAACTTAAACACATACTTAGTAAATAAAATTTTTCAAATGATTTTCAAGCTAAAATAGTAATTTGCTTAGATATTATATTAAACATTTAATATCAAATCGAAAAAAAAATATATTTTAGCATATATTTTAACGAAAGATACAGATTTAAATTATATATCTCCTCCCAAAAAAGACTAAATGTTTTTGTGTAGTACGGATACTTTGATGATAACTCATAATTATTTTTTCTAAAAGTGTTTATGAATTTAATCGATAAACTTAAATGGCTTTAATTCTGGAAACTGGAACATACAAAACAATACAATACAAAATATTAATACGAAAATTAATCCGATTTCGAGATAATAATTTTGCATTACTTGAACAATTTTCGTTTAATTAAACTTTTATAAATGCTTTTCAATCTCATTTATTAATTTCTGGAGCAGTAAATTGTGGGAACGGATAGTAGCTTCCAAAGCCCACAGATTAACTGACGGCTCATCCCTCTTTTAAGAATTTTACCTAAATAAGAAAAGTGTGGGGGGGGGGGGGCGTGAATCGTGACCAATGACATACAAGGTCAGTTTATGACTTTTAAAACGTCACGCAGAGGGAATTATCTTTACACGGTAATTGACACTAAAAGACGGGGGCGGCCCGTTGTACCAATCACTGTATAATGATTATCCAACCCGTGTAACGTTTTAAACGTCATGAACTGGCCTTGTATGTCGTTGGTTGCGGTGGATCCAGTTTGATTTCAGATTTGTTTACAAACAGCATTTGCAAATTCATATGATAGCAGAAGCTAAAATCATAAACAAGTTGTGTTATATAATAAAAATGATATAAAAAATAAAATAGTTGATTGTTCACGAAGTCTAAAATGTTGTATTAAGTCTACGAAGTTCTTAATTCAAATTACCTGACCGGAGATCCACCAAAATTTATCATTATATTAAAGAAAAAGTTTAAATAATTCCAGCAAAAATATTAAAATTATAATTTTTTAAAGCAGTCTAATGAAGATTTAAAAGTAAAGATGAATAAAAAACGAGTGGATAAAAATTAGCAGAGAATTGGGATCATTAAAATAAACAATTTTTTGTATTGCACGCAATTTTTTCACTGGAAAATTCAGGATTTCAGTGTGAATTGCTAGCACGAAAAATGTCGGAAAATTATGCAAATTTTAAAATACTACACCAACAATTTTAAAATTTGAAATTTCAAAAGAAATTTATATACAAATTCTAATAAAGTCTTAAAGGGCGATTCTCAAAAGGTGGGCACTGGACACACGTCATAACTTTAAGCTTTTCAAACATAACTTTAATTATCATTGACTTTATTATTATTTTTTTTTTTTTTTACACTGAGTTTTTAATTCTATTCAGAGACAGAAAATGACATAATTTATTGTAAAAGCTTCGTATAAATATCTTAAAATTTTATTATTTTATGCTAAAGAGGCCAATTTCGGATATTCATAACGTTAACTGCTCCAATGTACCACCAAGAAAAAGAGTTTTAACTTACTTCCAGGTGGCTCTAATGGTAAACAACGAATGCATAAAGGAAACGGATGATTTTTTGATAATTTCGTTAAGAGATGGCAGGCTGATTTATTGCTTTTTTGAAGATAGAAGAACTTTTCTATAAAGAATTTTTCTGTATTTTGTTATGTCCGAAAGTAACGTACGTAACAAAGCATTTCATTTTATTATTATTATTACTGGATAACAAAAAGTTAATTATACATATGTATATGTATACACATACAATTATAGGACACATTTACTACATTCTTAGTCTTAAGAATTTTTTAAATACTAAGCGCAACGTCCAAAATCTTTAACGTACGTGACAAAAAATGTCCAAAATTTGTAACGTACACAACTGCTAATTAAATGCTTTAATAATTAATTTTCCAGAATAGTTGCTGTCTTTTAATGTTTGTGTATAATTTTGTAGACATACTATTAAAAATATTAATATATTATATTTATAGACAAAATACTATACTATTAAAAAAAATTGGCCTTAAATTTGAAAATTTTAAAAATTACATATAGTTAACGTTTAATGATCCCCTCTTTTGAGAATTCCCCTAAACAAGAACGAAAAATCATGAGTCCAGCATAAAATATGAAACACTTTCCAACACATTCTGAATACTGTAAAACAACTTTTAATTTTAAATTTATTAAGATGATTAAGATAAAATATGTGTAAATAAACAATTTAGAAAATGCAAAACGCATTTAAAATCGCAGTTTCTGCAATTACCATGAATAGTCTAAAGTATCCGAATTTGTTTGTGCAGCCCTGTATGTGATCAATATATCTGTATATTTATCACATAGTACGCTAAAATTTAGTTCAATAAAATGCATAGAACAGATGAAATTTAGCATTCAGCAATTTACGTCAATAAATGGAAATGCACTTGAGATTTTTGTGTAGCCCTGTATATGATCTAAAGAATTGATACACGCCAAGTGATATGCAAAAAAATAGTTAAATTTTAAGATAAGTATAACAACTGAAAACGCGTTTCCAATAATTATTCTCCATAAGCAGTACTGTAGCCAAATACCCTGTAAATGATCGATAAATTATATGCACAGGCACTAGACATTCGACAGTAAGCGCCTCGTACGAAACCTCAGTGGTATATATAAATTTCAAAACCTCTAAAATTGTAAAATATCATTTAAATACAAATCAAACGATTTTCGTCCCATTAGTCTCAATATAACGGAATTCTTTTGAGCGTTCTTGTAAATAAACCGTAAACACTGCACAGTTCATTTTAAATACCGAACATGCTATAGTAAAGAACAACAACATATATGAATTTCATTTCAATTTTACTATATTTAGGTGTGTTAAAGCACAAACAGACAGACAAACCGAATTCATAAACACTTTTCAAGTATGTTGGAAAGTGTTAAAAAGACACGATGATACATAAGCAATGGGATAAACATTAAAAGGTGATTCTGCGTGCCAAAAGAAACAGTTTTTGTCTCAATCGTAATCAATATTTTTACTGAAAGAGCAGGGTGTCTCACTCAAATTTAAACATATATATCGTTCTTAACTTTAACTTAAATAAAATTAATTTTCTACAGAATTACATTGTTCTGTGAAATGCAATGATAGCATGATAGTGTTGAACGAGTACACCTTTTCGGTAAATGAAGTCATATACGCTTTTAATTACATCCAAATATTTGTAGCATCTAGTTCTAGATGAATGTTATTTGATCAGAATAGTAGACTCTTCTACTATTTATCACCATATCCTTACGTTCTACACCATGAATAATCGTCTATTATCTTTCATAGGGCACGATGATTCATAAACTATTGGATAAACATTAAAATGTGGTTGTGCATACCAAAATAAACATTTTTTGCATCTGTCACATTCCATATTTTTACTCAAAGGAACAGAGTGTCTCACTCAAATCCAAAAGTATTTATCGTTCTTAACATTAATTTAATTCACATTAATTTTCTACAGCATTCCACTGTTGTGTGAAATGTAACGGTAGCATGAAAGTGTTGGAAGTGTAACACTATTTCTGTAAGTGAAACTTTATGTAATTTTAATTACATTCAATAATTTGTAGCATCTAGATGAACATTATATGAATCAGATTAGTAGACTTTTCCAAAATTTATTGTGATATCCTTACATTTCACACCATGAATAATCGTCTATTATCTTTCATAAGACACAATGATTCATAAACAATTGGATAAAAATTAAAAGGTGATAATCAATATCAAAATAAACAATTTTGCATCACTTGTAATCAATACTTTTAATCAAAAGAACAGGGTGTCTCTCTGAAACCCAAACTCATTAATCGTTCTCAACTTTAGTTTAAATCTAATTAATTTTCTGCAGAATTACTGTGTTGTGTGAAAAGTAATGGTAGCATGTGTTGGAAGTGTACACCATTTCGGTAAGTGAAGTACTTTTAATTACACTAAAAAAATTGTAGCATCTAGATAAATGTAATTTCGATGAGAACAGTAGAGTCGTCTACCATTTATCATCATATGGGGCATTCTCACAATCTTTTGACTTTCATGTCCCTGAATAATAATTTTTATTTTATTGCACTTTTTTGTGTTATTTTATTTCATATACTGGGGAACATCCCATTGGATGATTGCTTAACAATATTAACGAGATAAATAAGTTTTGGACGATGTTGGGGGTTCAAATACCAGGAAAACTCCTATACCGTCCCGTGTCCCTGATGCTGATTTTTAAGTTTGGAGCTGTCTGTATAAAATTGTTTCAATAAAAGTAATTCGATGTAATTTTTTTCCGAAACTGGGACAAGTGTTTTATAGAAATATGTAGCAAAAGATTAACCTGCACACATGTTTACGGTTGATATTATTTTTTTAACTCTGTCCGTGGGTTTTTCATCCTTACCGTCTCTTTTGATAAACTTTTACAGCAAATCCCTTCATATGCAGCCACAGAATTTTTTCAAGTTTTTTCTCATGCAGAAGTACGCTAGAGAAAGAATGTCTAAAATGCTTTGCAATAAATTTACTGTAGAATATAAATCAGCATTTAAATATCAATTTCAAGATCGTGGCTTTATTGGTAGTCTTACCGTCCCCAAGGTTTATTCCTGCACTTTTCGAGGTAAATAAAAAAAAAAATTAATTTTATCCAATGTTAACAACTGTTTCTAAAAAACAATGAACATTGTGGCTATCACTTAGTCTTAACATGAATTGCCTAAAATAGGTGGTAATTTTCCTTACCGTTCCATCCTTACCGTCCTTTTTTTCCTATACCGCCCCCTTTTTTACCTCACCGCCCCTTCTTTAATACCCCTTCAAGACAATGTCATACCAAAATTTTGTACTAAAAATGCTACATTGTTATTATTTCTTATTTGAATGCCCTGCGGGTACTATGCAAATTCATTATAAGTAAAAAGTTCGAAGAAAATAAAAAGTTTTAGTGGTAAAATGGTAAGGGAAATTAAACTCACAAAGTTTAATTTTCCATAACATAAGTTTAACATAAATCTCAGTTAAATAAAAACATTTTCGCTGCTGACCATTTTTTCTTTATTTTGAATCATTAAAGCATTCGTCTATCAGATTAAAATGTTATTTTAGCAAATTTAATTTTGCCAGATTTTTTCCCCAAAAGTCAAAAGATTGTGAGAATGCCCCATATCTTTACATTTCACATCATGACTAATCGTCTATTATCTTTCATAGGGCACGCTGATTCATAAGCAATTAGATAAACATTATTCATAAGCAATTTGATAACGATGATTCATAAGCAATTGGAAAGTGGTTGTGCATACCAAAGTAAACAAATTTTGCGTTAGTAATAATCCATATTTTTACTCAAAAGAACAGGGTGTCTCATTCAAATCCAAACACATTTATCGTTCTTAACTTTAGTTTAAATCTAATTAATTATCTACAGAATTGCCGTCTTGTGTGAAATTTAATGATAGCATGTGTTGGAAGTGTACACCATTCGGTAAGTGAAGTTCATTTAATTGCACTCAAAAATTTGTAGCATCTAGATTTATGTAATTTCGATGAGAACAGTAGAGTCGTCTGTCATTTATCGTCATATCTTTACATTTCACACATGAACTAATCATCTATTATCTTTCATAGGGCACGATGATTCACAAGCAGTTGGATAAGCATGATTCACAAGCAATTCCTTCAATTTAAAATAATAACAAAAAAATATCCTTATTAATCCTTTCTGTAAAAAAATATTGTTAGCGAAGCAAAAAATAAAGAAAACATAAATAAATTATACAACCGCATTCGTACCTGTTTCATCTTTACAAGTTTCATTTTTCCCTATAGTATGAATTATAAAACATGGTAGCGATGTAAAATACATTTAAAACATCACTAACAACATGTATAATAATCTGTAATATAATAACTTTTTTGAAGTATCTGAACATCCTGAATTCGACTCTATCTCTTTACTATAATAAAAACGTACACGAAGCTAGAGACAAATAATGTTAGGACGTGAGATCAGACAAGAATTCCAGTGTTGCTAATTTAGCAGGGTTTTTTAATTCCAAAATTTGCCACAATTTCGGAATAGTAATGTTCGTTTTGATTAATCTGTTATTAAATGAGGACGTGAGTTTCAAAAGTCTCCTCATCCAAAAAATCCAATTTTGGGAAATCGCGAATAACTTGTAACTACGACCCCGTGCATCGAATACCTCCAATTTTTTGTGTACTTATAGCTAGTTGCTCTCTGATATCATTGTGTTAAGTTGAAAAATATACTTTAATTAATTTAATTAACTAATTAGAAAAAGTTTCGGATAAGAAGAGTTTTGTTGCCAACCTATAGAGAAGAAGAGTTTTGTTGCCAACCTATAGAGAAGAAGAGTTTTGTTGCCAACCTATGAATAAGAAAGTTTTGATATCAGTTTCTTAAAAAAAAAACATCGTTTATCATACTTGCTGAAATAAATTAATAGTTTCTATTTTTGGTCATCGAATGATAATATTTTGTATTCAAAAATAATCCTTATGACATCAGTAAGTCTGATTAAAATTTAGTATTTTGTTTCATTATTAAATGCAAACTTATCAACAATCAAATAAATCATATCATAATTAGCTTATGATTGAAATAATTTGTTTTTTTTAATGTGATATACTAAAATCTATATAACGTATAATATTACACACACACACACACATATATATATATGTATATATATATATATATATATATATATATATATATATATATATATATAATGTACTTACAGAATATCCAAAAATAAGTTAAACTATTAACTCATTGACTTTTTCTTCGGGAATATCATCGTAATCCTCCTCGAGCATCTCCGTCTGTTCTGGTTCCCTAGAAATAATATTTTTATAGAAAGTAAGCACCTCCATTGCTGACTAGTTTTCATCAAAATGTTTTTTTTTAACAATGCGTGGACATCCATAAGTTTCTTGGGGACTCCCTCCCCTTCCTTTTTAAAAAGAAAGCCCAGTTTTTAAATGCCTCTAGCACAACTTTTACACTCTGAATTTTCATATTCCAAGAACCTTCCGAAATGCACTTCAACAAATTTGAAGATGGCCATGTTTCTTAGCCTTTATATAGTACCTTATGGTAATGCCTTTGAAAGCGCACTAAGATGAACTTAAAAAAAACTTTCAAGGTGAAAATTTTACTTTTCTGAATGTTTCATGGAAGGTAAGAAACCTCGGCGGTTTCTTGATGGAGGTGTTTGAGATATGTGAACTTCAAATAAAGTTATCTTATGCAGTTTTGTTTTTGCATGAAAAAAAAGCTGTTTTATTAAATTAAATCTTTTAACACCTTCCGACAGTCAGAAATATAGAAAGTGATTCTCCATTTTGAACTTACATTTTAATCTTCTTTTTCGTGTGTTCTTTTCTCCCATGTGTTTGTATTTCTTTTTCTCTTCTTTCCCCTTCCCTCACAAAATGCAAGAGTTAATTCACTGTCCGTTATACATAAGACATGTAAAACTTATTTAATTAGTTTGTATGAATAGAACAGGTAAAACATTAAATGAAAATAGCAAGAAGGTCGCAGAGAAATGAAGGAAAATTACTGTGATAGTAGTTGATAAGCTAGTCGTCCATTGGTCTACGCATGCGCAGGGATAAAGCTAGTTTTGTTGCCAACGCTCTAGTGGATAAGGAGAGTTTTGAAACCAAACCAATGTTTTAAGAACCCAAAAGTAAAGGATAAAAGTTTTTTTTTTTTTTTTTACAGGTTACAGTGTTTTTTCTGTTCAGATTTACCAGTAGAATAGATTGGTAGAGAAAACTCGATTTTTTAAATTTTGGATAAGGCGAGTTTTGAAATTCACTTCCTCGAATAAAGTATATGTTAGTATTCGGAAATAGTGTTTTTTTTTTCTTTTTTTTTGAATAAAAAAAAACACAACTGATAAACTGGCAAGTCTAGCGAAGAGAGAAAGAATTCACGTCTTTGAGCGAAATATTGGGTCAAAGGACCGACAAACTTTCGCGTATTAAGCGGGATCGCGTAATAACCGTTCGCGTATTAAACGTGATATTTTTGCATTTGCTTTATGCGCGATGTTCGTGGGATCAGAAATATTCCGCGTATTATGCGGGATCGTGTATTAACCGTGACCGTCTTAACGGGGGTGCAACTGTATTATATTATTATTAAATAAGAAAACGATCCTTGTTTGTTGTAGTGTACAAATCTGCTCAATACTCTAATTATAATACTAATTATTATTTACGAAGCATTTATTCAAAATATTTGTGAAAATATTGTAACACTGTTATAAATTATAAAACAATATGAAAACTATAATACAAAACTTCATTCCTTTTCTCTCACTGAAAATAATCTAATGCTATTTAATAATAATACCCATACTTTTGCAGAGCTTATCGCAGTTCTTATCTATAATTTGGTTTTCTCATTAACCGCAAGTGTAATTCTATGATTTACGGCACTGTAAGCTGATATAGTTTCTCCTCTCCTTTATAGAAAGCAGTTTTATCAGCCTTTTATAATATGTTTAGGAGATACATTGTTATATAATCTGAAATAATAAATGAATTATTGGAAGTCTGAAATATTATTGGCATAAAATAACATAATTAATGACTGATAAATCGTAAAGTAATGTGATAATGATAAATAGGTAAGAATATTATATTACTCAAATAGTGCTTTTATAAATAACATTTTATAAATATGTAATATCACTAGGTAGCAGATTAATTCTTAAATATGAAAACTAAAACGTATTGTTAATACTGTTCTGCATATTTATGCAAGAAAATCGGCAACATAAAATTGTTTGAATTGGAAACATTTTTGAAAAAAAAAAAAAATATTTCATCAAACTAAAAATGGAAATAAATTTTTAAATTACACTTAAAAAAAGACAAATGATACTTAATATAGGAAAATATAATGTAACCACGGACGAAAACAAACAATAAACTGTTGCTAGTTACTCATAATTCCGAAAAGCATTCATTACCTTTAGAAACCACAAAAATTAGTATGTTTTCAAGATTTAAGAAAGTATTTATAGATACACAGTTTCTTTTTCAACAACTGATTTTCAGATATATTTCCGAGTTGCTTTTATTGTGTATCAATTAGTCTTCTCAACCCGAAAATTAGGTTTATAGGATGATATGAATTCTCAATTAAATCATTTGCAGCTTCATCATCGAATTTATACATGCAAGGATGACAAAATGTTCATAATTTTAATCTTAATCTTAATGCTGTATGTTTTATCAAGTTTGTCTTTAAAAAATATTTATCGAGCGCGAAAATATTTAATTGAGCATTGATAGCAAGCAAAAAACCTATATTCTAGGTTGATAAAACTGATTGATATACTAAAAAAGCACCTCGAAAGCGTTTCTGTAATTCAGTGGCTGCAAAAGAAACTCTATTTTTATGAATTTTTCTTAAAATTTCAAAAGTATATTTGTTTCTGGGTTTTTGAAGATACAGAACGATTTTTTGGAGTCATGGATAACTCAGAAGTGATTCTTTTATATTTTCGTACATGAATATATTATTATTTACTTATTTAGAAACATTTGTCGTTTTTTACTGAGTATTTAATTATTCAATCAATGCTGAAAACAGTTATATAATGAGCTAATTTTTTAAAAACAATTCTGACCCTACTGAGAATTTTTACGTCTTTTTTCCTGATTAATCGTAGCTGCAGTTTAATTAGTTACGCTAAAATTGTAACTGGCCCGGCAAGGCTGCTACTTTTAATGTAATTCATAACTCAAATTTAAAGTTAAAAAACCTTTATTCAAGCTATGGGCAGGTATGTGGCACAGTCACTTCACTAATTCGGCATACATTACACGGGAACCAAGCAGAATCCCTCAATAACTCAATAACAAAACAAAACAAAAAAAACAATTCAACAAATTACAACGACCATTTGGAAAATGATTTTTTCAAAAACTAAAATTTAAGACATAAAAAATCGCGCGGAGTTGATCATACATTATGTAGGCCATGAATTCAACATTAATAGTGTTATTACGCGTAAAAATTCCAAGCGACAAAACTCGCCTGCGACTCGTACGTATTATCCACCTGAAACTTATGTATTATCCAAGCATTTTATTGGCTGTTCGGGAAAAAGCTTTTCCATCGTCAGATTTCAAGAAATCTGACGACACATTTTAAATGAAATTTCCTTCTTAAACTTCTAAACATCCCACAATATTACTTTTTATACCGTCGTATAGAGAAAAAAATGCACTTTTAAATGCAATTTGCTTGAAAGCTGTATCTCAATTTGTTTCTGAGTTATTAATTTTTTTGTAGTTTTTATTACGTTTTTGTCATAGTGGCAACAGAAGGTATCCATCTCTGTTGAAAGTAAAAGGAAATACATATTACTGTATAGACCAATCAGAAAATGAATAAAATGACGATTAAAACAATAAAAACCTTCAGATATGCTTTTGGTTTCCTACCCTGATGAGGACAATAACCATTTTTCCAAATTGTTAGTAAAAAGGAAATGTTAAAGATGCAACTTACATAAAATCCCCGATAACCCATATCGACAGCAACCTTATCCAAGCCCATGTGTTACTTTGAGCTGCAAAGGGAAAAATTACTCAAATGTTCTGTGCTATCTAATTAACAACCCACAACTTCCAGGTTGTATAATATTTAAACGGAGCTTCTGACTATAAAATAGTAAATGAAACATCGTCTTCCTTTTAAAAGACCTATCCAATGATATGCCACTCAATATAGTACGTAAAAATTTTTTTCGTCTCTACCGCCATTTTGTATTTTACGGTAGCCATTTTGAATTTATAAAAACAAAACCTAGCCTATAATCATCGGACGATTAAGACGAATCGATAGAGACCTCATTCATTAAAATCCATCCAGCCGTTGCGGTGTTTCGAGGGTATAAATAAATCCACATACCCAGATACGCATGAAACACATAACTCTTCTTCGCAATCGGGTAAAAATTACTCAACTCTTCTTTGCGATCTAATTAACAACACGTTGTCGTCAAGCAGCTTTTATTTTCTCTATCTACAGTACAAAATGTCATACCTACCAACAACCAATTATAACACAAATTCTGAATTTGTTTACACGCGCCGCATACTTCTTTAATCCTTCAACCCAGGCCTTGAATTCCCCTGAGGCAAGAGTCGAACCAAATCCGACGACAAAATTTCGATTCACCTTGTACGCTCTGCAACTTTACATAAAATTACAGCGAAAATCCGAAACCGTAGATTCCTGGAGATTTGAAACTTAGAGATTAACCAGAGAAACTAACCAGAAAATTAGAGTTAAAAGAAACTATAAATGTCTCTCTTCGCATACAGGTTAAATGTTTGACGTCACGTTCTCATCCAGAATACTAGAGATTCTTTGCGCTAAACCACAACAAAATGACAAATGTAGTCTAATCTAATTTACACCTTCTTTTAAAAGTTTATTTACAGTTAATATTAAATTTAGAAAGTATATTATTGTATTAGAAATAATAAGGTAATTTTCGTGAAACCGAAAGATCATCGACACAAAATATATTAACGAATGATTAATAAATCGTAAAATAATACGACAGTTTGAGATAATAATGGTGTAATATTTAAACAATTATTTAGTAAGATAAATTCTGCAAACTCTTCAGAATCTAAATTATTAATTTCTGTACACAATATATTACATTTTGTAAAAAAGTTATTTAATTCTTTGTATATACAGGGCGTCTACAGATCAGGGAAAATCACAGTCAAATAACACAGGAAATACTAGTATTTACCTATAGAAAAATTCACCTTAATTATTCGCGCGATTCAACAAGATGAATTTCTCTATAAGAAAATACTGTGTTTTCACCCTTATTTTGACTGTGATTTTCCCTGATCTGTAAACACCCTCTATATAGCAGAAAATACTTTTGATCTGAAAGTTATGACATTTAAGATGTTTTGTAAAGAGTTTATTGTATTTTTTTATAGAGTAAACAATAGTTCTAAAAGCAACCACCAGAGAGATTTTAATATTTGCGTTCCCAATTTAATCATGATTCCCCAATGCTAAATCATGTTATTTTGTTAAGCACTCAAAATTCTTCCTTGAAAAATTGTATTACGCATTTAAAATCCTTTAAAAATGCTAAAAACAATTACAGAGAAACTTTCATTGCATTTTAATGATAAAGATTTAAAATTTTAAATCAAAAACATTTTCTTGTTTCATAACATTTATTTATAAAAGCTCTAATAAAATTATTTTTTCTCTACAATTAAATAAGGATTTTATGGTATTATTATGTTAAACCTTATTTGAGAACTAAAAATCGAATAGACTTTTAAGAAAAGGGAAATTAGATTAAGAATAAATGGAAATAGTTTTAAGAATGCTTTTTCTTAATAAAACAATTTAATGCAATACAAAAATACCAATATTTATTAAAGCCTATTATAAGCGATTATTTTCTGTTAAACAATATAGTCAGAACATGATCAGCTAAATAAATGTGATTTTTAGAAAAATACATTTGTGGTTATTATTTTAATAACAGTTAGGTGTTTGAGTACTGAGTTCGTTAGTTTTCATATAGCTATTGGAAAGAAACTGTTCATCACATGTTTTTGTAGAATTATGGTACTGCTCTCTGTTTATAAATGTCTAAACTCTAAACATTTAATGGGCCTATATCCCTCGTGTTGATAATTGGTCGTCATAAACACAACCAACCAACCTAAACATTTAACTCAACTTTTTGCCGAGAAAAAAAATTTATTGACAATAATTTCATATTTAAATTGTTGACCAGCTTAATTGATCAACTTGTGTTGATAAATTATTGTTTCGAGTTTATAATTAATTCAATATGTTTTTTTATTGCGTTATTAATTAAAGTTTATAGTTCAGTTTTTAAATTAGTTATAAACGTATGCGTTTTTAAAAATATATTTCTTTAGTTCGTACATTTACTGTTGTATTTTTCGAGAGCTGCTGTAAGCTCTAACGAATGTAACATTTTTCTATTAGTATTGAATCAAACATTGGATATGAATAAAACGCAGACTAGGGATTAGTCTCGTATATTTTGCATCGTTATATTTTGATAACAGCGGTGTATACATTTTTGTTTTGTTCAATTTGTTTGCAATTACGTCGAAGTACTTATAAATTGTTTTATATATAAAAGTTTCACAAGAAACATTAATTAGAAAATTTTATAAGTGAGAAAATAAGTTATAAAAACCGCATGTCTTAGGATATATAATACGGATTCTATTATTATTTTTTATTTTCATAATCAGATTTATAAATTTTTTGTTACTTCATTTTAAAATACTATCTAAAATTACTTTTGAATTAATTCATATTATTACTTATGTTCACTTATATATCCACTCTTCTTTGTCATTGATGTTGTTATTATATTATAAGAGAAATAGATAATGTAATACTCTGTATTTTGTGTAATAAATTCTTCTCTACAACATATTATAAATTATCTATACCATTACCTTGTTTCTATAGTTTACTTCAATATATGGAACACAGTGGAGAATATTAACTCACTGATTTTGCAGTATATCATTAGTCACAAATCTTGACCGCAACAATCATGCTTTAAATTATTTTCCTCGCGATAAATAATTATGAGGAGTCAGTAACAATATTCATTCACTTTTGTTTTTTTTCACTATCAATTTATTAAATAAATAATTTTATTTTTTTATAGCTTTCTGTTTTATAAGTTTATTTTATTTTTCCCGATATTGTAAGAAATTCAGGGTTACACGGAGGATTTCCCCCACGATAGAGGCATGTTTTGTTGTTAGAAACAATGAGATCAACTTTACAATTATTTTATGATGGGGTGTTTAAAATGGCATGTCTTATAAAAATAAATAGTTTGAGTTTATTTTACGATATTTTAATTTATACTTACTTGGGAACGTGGACTCTTACAGAACCTTAGATAATCACCTAAATGATATTAAATAGGTAAAATAAATTTTAAATCCATAAGTATGCGGAAATAGTCAAGTCAAAATAATTATATTGTTTTTTGTAAGCAAGTTTTGTAAGTTTTTTAAGTAAATTGCACATTTGTCAGCAGTTTAAGCTTTTAAGACGATTAAAATCGCAATCTTGTTCGTTATCACTTATGTAATTTATATTTGTTTTCTTGGTTCAGAAAACTTTGAGCTTTTATAATGCTTGTTTAAGAAAGGAAAGCTTCTTTGATAATACAGTCGAACATCGCTATAGTGAACCCTAGATATAGTGAACACTCGGATGTAGTGAACTTTTTTAGCTGTCCTTTTTTAGCGTCCGAACTCCCATTTAACTAATGTTAATTTATACGCTTATAGAGGACAACTGAAAATTTCGTAGTTCGTTTATAGTGGGCACAAATTTTAATTTCCAAGATTGTTTTTTCAGTTCTCTTACTTTAAACTTGCATTAATTGCGACTTCAAATGATGACATTCCTTTACATTGTGTCAAATTTCACTCGTTTATGCTCCTCGCCTTAAACTAGGGCGAACAATTTGTTAAACAGCACGCGCCTCTTCTTCTCCCCGTTCCAGGAACGAACTTCTCTTCTTTGCCCATCCCTAATTCTATGTTTATTGTATAAGTGTCTGGTGTTTACTTATTAACTGTTTCAATTATGTGAACCACGGCAGTTAAATAAGCTTGCTTCTCTTCATGAATAAGTCAAGTGACACACTTTTCTTTCTCACAGTATCCAGAGGGAAAAATAAGAGTTAAATAATGGCATGCTTCTACCTTGGTTGGTCAGCGTAGATCAGGTAATCCGAGGTGAGAGTTGTAATCCTGTTGCGTCAATAATAATAAATACATAAATCCACTAATGTTGGAAGACACAGAAATCACGGCTTTTTTTTTTTTTTTTCACACAATATTATTTAATGAGAAAAACATAAAAGGTTAAACTTACATTTACATTTAAAGTTAAATGGTTAGTTTACATATTAAATATAAATTTAAGATATTTAAGAGCGCCGATATACTGCGTGTTTAGCTTAGGGCTTTTTCTTTTGCGACTGACTAAAATAAGAAAGTTATTGAATTCATTAGTCCTTGATTGCACCTCGTTGCGCAAGTGTTTTTTTATGTATAACAGATATTGGAAGAATTCTTTTCTCTGCACGTGAAAGAGGGAAAATATGGGTATCTTTCACTTTCCACTCGGATGATCCGATTTCATCTCACAAATGCAATCTAGAAACACTGATCTAATTATTTCACAATGTCTTGCAATTTCGGTAAATCTTTTTTCACTTTCTAACTTTAACTCCTTTCCCTGCCCATCGGTATAATCGGAAGAGACCAAGAATGACCCCGTTTTACAGTGACATTCTTCATTATTCTTATGATTGATTTGAGATAAGAAGACTTTTTTCAAGAGTAGCTAAAATTTCTTGAAAATGGCGAATTTCGTAAAAAAGAAAGCATTTTTGATTGAGGATAAGATTAAAATCATTAAACGTATTGAAGATGGAACCAGTCCATCGACACTGTGCAAGGAATTTTCCTTGTCAAAACCTTGTCAAATTTTCCTTATCTACAGTTTTAAACATATGGAAAATTTTCAGTGCGATTCTTGCTGCACAAAAATACTTGGATTCTTTGAAGAAAATGCGTGGGGTTGACAGGGAAAACGTGGTAGAAGATCTGTTAAAACGGTTCACCATTCAGCGGGATAGAAATCTTTCTGTGTTCGGACCCCTACTTCAAATTACAGCGAATAATTTTGCCGAAAGATTCGGAGACAACGGTTTTCTGTGTCCTGACGGATGGCTGGATAGGTTAAAAAAATGGAACAATATTTCTTGCGGAAAGATTGTTGGTGAAGCAGCAAGTGTTTGTGCATCTGCTGTGGAAAAGTGGAATGCTCAAATGTGGGCGGATGCAATCCAGGATTATGAGAGAGCGATATCTTTAATGGTAACGAAGATGAATTGTTTTACAAAATGACTCTCGATCAAACGTTAAAATTTAAAGGAGAAAAGTGCACTAACGTAAATCTCTCGAAAATGAGAATAACTGTTCTTGTATGCGCAAATATGAACGGCTCAGAAAAGCGAAAATTAAGTATCGTGCGCAGATCTCAAAAACCGAGGAGTTTTAAAAATTTTTAAAAACTACCCGTCAACTACAAAGCCAATCAATAATCCTGGATGACTTTAAAAATTTTTTAAGACGAACTTCGACAATGGGACAGTGATTTGTTGAAACAAAAATGCAAAATTTTTCTCTTTGTCGACAATTGCACAGCTCATCCCCACTTAGAAAAATCTGAAGTGCATTAAGCTCTTTTTTTCTCCTTCTAATACGATTTATGTGCTGTAGACCATGGACCTGAGCGTAGTTCGCAGCCTCAATTCCATTATAGGAAACGGCTAACCATGTGTGTTTTAGAGAACTACGAAGAGAACAACTCGGAATACAACATATCTCTTTTGGAAGCAATCCTTCTTTTGGTAAAGTCATGGAGACAAGTGACATCAGCAACAATCTGAAACTGTTTCCGAAGCAAAAGTCTTTCGAAGGATGTGTTTTTGGTGTTATAGGAAGGAAAAGATGCCAACGTGGAGGACGAAGACGACGAAGAAATCTTAGCAATAGTTCTGTGGCGGGAAAAGCATAATGTGAACATTTTCCCAAGGGACGGTACTGAGCACTTCGAATCTTACGATGATGAAACGTACACTTCTGGTACCCCTACAGATGAAGGCATTGTATCTGAAGTTAAACAAAAGAACGATGCTGAAAAAACTTAGAAGACGTTGTTGAAGAAGAACTTGGAATTTCAGCTCCTTCTACCTCGGAAGTGAAATCGTCACCGAATATCCTGGACATTTTTTTCTCCAGAAAATGTGGACCAGAAATATTGGATTCTTTAATAATTGTTTCTATGAAAATTGATGAGCTCTAGATAAAATTGAATTGCATTTAATCAAAAGTCCCTAATTTCTTCCATAGAATGCAAAAATAAAATCAAGTTTTAGTAAGCAACTAATTTTCTTTTTAACACTAAAAGGACAGTGAGGGGTCATTTGATCCCATACCAAATGAATATATTTCGGTTAAAACTAGAAATTTCTTTATAAAATAAGTTTATAAGACAAATAAGAAGTAAAATGCTAGATAAATAAATTAAACAGTTTTGAATAAAAATTCTGGTGACGAATATTTTTATAAAGCTTGAGTAAAATTCCCGTTCTTTTTAGTGTTAATCTTTGATTTATTATCTATTTAATTAGTAAATAATTTGTAAGCAAATTACGTATTATTGTAATCACTATTTTAACAATACTATATCATATGCTAAAAAATATACTTTTCAAAGAATTTGGATATAGTGAACCAGCGGTTATAGTGGACACATTGCTGGGTTCGCAAACAGTTCACTATAGCGGCGTTCGACTATTTCTTTTATTTAAGAGGTAAGTTTTAGACAATGATAATGTGTCCAGAATTAAAACACGGTAATTAACTATAAGTATTCTTTTTTTTTAATCTAATGCATTTCATTCAAGGACACGGTAATGTTTAATTAAAAAGTCTCTAGTGTATAATTACAAACTAAATATAATAATAGAGTGATAGAGCATTTTCAGAAAACTAACACCTTATGTTTTTGACATTTGTAGCTTT
This sequence comes from Maratus speciosus, assembly GCA_963932465.1. Taxonomy (NCBI): domain Eukaryota; kingdom Metazoa; phylum Arthropoda; class Arachnida; order Araneae; family Salticidae; genus Maratus; species Maratus speciosus. Next base: position 353,006,228 of record OZ010799.1, on the reverse strand, counting down.
ATCATTATAAACTATAACTTAAAAATTTGTCTTTGAATTGTCAAAAGAAAGAAAATAAATCTTTTTGGGTAGTTCCGTTTGCAAGATATTACTTGCCGAGGGCGAAAAAAAATTCTTTCAAAAATTTGATGAAAAGTAATTACAATTGTGTTTCTGTTGCTGTCAGATTAATTGCATTTTCTTATGAGATTTGAAATTGTCCTGAAAGGGATATGGAATTTTTGTTAAATTAAAATAATAAATAAATAAAAAGTAGGATAACAAACAATGTTTCTTTGTTTTTTTAGATCTATACATAATGTAAATGAATTTCTTTTAAAATGAAGGTAGGGGAGGGGGGAGAGTATATTTTGTGCGAAAAGTTTGGCAGAAGACAAATAATAAGAGTACTCAAAAAATAATGAGACAAAGGATGAAACGAGACACCAACGTATCGTACAATATTACCAAGCAGTTGAAGGTTATTTAACGTCATAAAAGAACAATTAAAGAACTCAGATGATAAAAGTGGTATGTGGCAAAAAATAGTTAATCATGTGATTGAAGATAATGAATGGTCCTTTACCATCTGTTAACTTACTATTAAAAAAAAAAAAAAAAAAAAAAAAAAAAAAAAAAAAAAAACTAATTCTCACAGAGATTTTAATTTATAAAGGAGCAAACTGACAATATACGCAAATGGATATTTTGAACTTAACAACTTATTTTCTCAAAATGATGATAGTGTCACATACCAGCTTTATCATCTGAATTCTTCAATTCATATAGGAAGGAAATGAAGCTAACTAAAAAGACATGCTGTCATAACTACCTTTCGTGTTAGACCGCATCATGTGACTAAGTTGCGCAATTCCACTTAACCACTCACAAGTTTACATTCGATCTCCCATCTCCCCTCAGAACTTTCTCTATAAGGTTTACTTTAAGTTTTTGGGTAGCTGAATCTGAATTTTTAACTTCCCCCCCCCCGAACCCCCCCCCCCAAATAGTTGTTTTTAACTTAAATTTCTTATTGTTTTAGGGGAAAAGCATTACAAAATTCAGAAACTAGACAAAATTTGCAACAAATAGGATATGTGACATTATGACGTAGGATGAACGGGGAGGGGAGGGCTGCCTCTGAACATGCACTGCGGCGCTACGTGCACTAAGTTATGAACTCCAGGCAATAGGGGATTTTACCTGGCAAAATTAATACTAGTTATGTATTTCGACTCACTTTATGTTTTTGGGTCACTGAATCCGAATTTGTAACTTCCAACCAAATTTTCACCCGGCAACCTCCCCAAAAATTGATTTTTTCAAAAAAATTGTTTTTTGAGAAAAGCGCGCTGGGAATGTTCCGAGGCAGCCCCATCTCTGCCCGTTTATCCTACGCCATAATGTCATATATCCTATTTGTTGCAAATTTTGTCTAGTTTCTGAATTTTGTAAAGCTTTTCCCCTAAAACAATAAGAAATTTAAGTTAACAACAACTATTTTGAGTGGGGGTCGGTGTGGGGGGGGAATTTTGGGGGGAAAGTTAAAAATTCGGATTCAGCGACCCAAAAAACTTAAAGTAAACCTTATAGAGAAAGTTAGGAGGGGAGATGGGAGGGCGAATGTAAACGTGTGAGTGGTTAAGTGGAATTGCGCAACTTAGTCCACGCAGCACCGCGGCGCATGTTCCGAGGCAGATCCCCGCCTTCCCCTTCATCCCAAGTCATAAAGTCATATATCTAATGTTTGCAAATTTTCTCTACTTTCTAAATTTCTAGATACCTTTTCCCTAAAACAATAAAAAAATTGATTTTTTTAATAAAAACCATTTTTTTGGGGGGGGGGGCATTTTACAAAAAATTGGGGGGTTTGCCGGGGGAAATTTTGGTGGGAAGATACAAATTATAAATAAATATATAAATTGTAACCTCTGAATTATTTAACAGGAATTGATTTCTAGGAACTTTAAATACGAATGCAAAATTTTATCTCATTTAAGTGAGTAGTCCTTGAGTCATGATTAAAACACTAACAGCAATGTAATCTGTTTTGCAACGATTACAAATGGAATTAACATTATTACTTCCACACATTAAGAGACTACACGTGTCATGCGAAGAAACACTAACAATAATGTTAAACCGATGGAAAAAATCTTTACTGGTAACTCGATTGGATATTTTTAAATGATTTTTTTTTTTTTTTTTTTTTTTTTTTTTTTTTTTTTTTGCATAGGATAACTTAAGTCGATATCTTCAAATGTTTATCTGTGCATTTTAGAATTTTCTTACAGTTCTTTTACATGCGGACATTTACACTTTTGGAACAGGCTGGATCGGGTTCTGAAAGTAAAAATACCTTCATATTAAAACAATTGTAACAAAAGTACAAACTCTCAATGTAAGATATCGACCTCAGATATCCAGTGTAAAAACAAAATCATTTAAAATATTAAAATACAAGCGAGAAATCGGTAAAGATTTTTACAATAGAATTCAAATTAGTCCTTTCGTTTCTTCGTGTGATAGCTCTTAAACATTCATAGTCAGTAAACTATATCATCAAAGGACTTTCTGGTTTTTACTACAAGGAAACATTTGACAAAAAACTAAATGAGATATTAAAATTGGGCTTTCCTACTGAAATTATCAGAAATTGGTACGATTTCAACATGGAATCAAGCAAACGGAAGGCATATATTACGAAAATTAAATTTCAGCGTATCAGTAAAAATATTCCATAAAATTCTCCTATCTAACATGATTCTACAATCCTGGTTTATTTCATCATTTCCTATCTTAAAAAGTTTTTCAATCACTCATTTTACTTAAATTCATTTCCATTTAAAATGAGTATATTATTGTATTTTATTTCTCTATAGTCTATTTAAAAAACAATATTTCAAGTATTATTTGTTTCATCGTCTTTCATTTTTTATTTAAATCCTAAATACCCATTCTTTTTTCTTAATTATTTATTTAGTTTAGAAAACGGATTCGCGCTAACTTGGGGAAAAATCGTTTTGTTTCTGTTTTATTTCGATTAGAATATAATCCTGGGCTTGTAAGAGATATCATTGGCTTACGGCATATTTGCATTGAGGTATAAATCACTCCGCTAGGCGATATTTATTGCAAAACATTTGCTCAGGAGCGCAGATTTTTGTGTGTCTAGAAATGTTTTCAGAAGCTACAACTGTCACTACTAGTTGTCAGCCTGTGAATATTACAGATGATTTTATTTAACACCCTTTTAAATGTAGTTTTGTGATGATAACTACTAAATTTTATGTAGTGGACTTCCGTAATATTATTTATCGTCGTTGTGAATGTTTTCACTGTACGTGCTACTCTACTTTATTTGATAAATATATTTTCTATAACAGATAGCTGAATTCCTTTTACTTATGGAAATACACCATGCTTTTTCAAGCCTGCATAAATTAATTAATGACGGCTTCAAAAAGCTATTATAGTAATGTTGCCTGCAAATATTATATGCTAGTAAATTAGTATAAGTGGCGCTGGTCAAAATTCCTGATTTACGGAACGTTCCCATCGTTTTTCTTTAGAATCCTTATAATGCAGATAGTAAGAGAAAGTTATTGTAATTACTTAAATATTTTCGCCGTTGTTACACAATATTGTTACATATATGCTAGTGGGTTATTGCTGATCACGAAAGGGGCAGTCACCAAAAGGACAATACGCCAGACAAATGTGCTCAAAATAGATTTTCATGATATAGTATTTTATTTTGGTTTGAAAATATCTTTTTTCGTTTTGAATACAATCATGAATTAGAAATTAGTATAACAATCTTTCATTACGTAAAAATGTTTCTCGAAACAAATGGAACATACTGCAGGAATTAATGATCATATGTAGATTTAAACAAGTTAGAAATTGCTCGTCAAACGTGACAAATGAAGTGCGTTCGTACTATAATTAGTTTTATAAATATTTTTCACATCGCATTTTGTACTGAATGCGTATTTTAGTGCACTTCATAAGTGAATATGAATTTCATTCTGTTCCAAAGGCTGTAACATCATTAAAATGCACTTGAAATAATTTTCCCATTGGCCTAAATGTAAAGTAAAAATTTGACTGTCCCTGTAATTAAACTATACATCCGATTTTCATAAAATTTGAAAGGACTCTATAATATTTTGCAACAATTATACATTTAAAATTTCAGACCATTCGGTAGGCTGTAACATAATTAAAATGTATTTGCAATTAATTTTTCCCATTGGCCGTAATGTAACGGAAAAATTTTGACTGTCTCTGTAATTAAACTGTACATCCGATTTTCATAAAATTCGAAATGACGTGACAAAATTATGCAAAAATTATATATTTTAAATTTCAAACGATTCGGTCGAGTAGTTTTTGCGCTGTTATATGCGGACAGATGGTCGGACAGACGGACTGGCGGACTGAACAACGATTATAGGTGCTACGTATTTATATAATTACGAACACACATAAAAAGCCAGATTTAAATTTTCTTTGGAGATATATTTTCTGCCTAGTGAAATCCAAAGTTAAAAAAATTCACAACTAATTGAGTGGCTCACAGCCACAGTAGACCACGTCCATTTTGAAAAAAAGAGAGACTCCATTTAGAAGGTGCAAAAAATGTGTTTTATCTACTCCCACAGTGAACCAAGTCTGTTATCACGTACTTTTTCATATAAGTCATCTGTTTACAGGCTTAGTTTGCTGTGGAAGCGGGTAAAAAATAATTATGCACTTTCTAAATGCCCTATCTTATTTTATTTTTCAAAATGGACTTCGTCTACTGTGGTTCTAAGCCCCTCATTTATGTTCTTCACTGTGTTGATAAAATGTAGCCTACGCTTTTGTAAAATTTATCGCTATCTTTAACTGTCGTTAGCGGAAGGAGACGAAATGTGTTAAAGTGTCTTAGGATTCCTGAATTTAAAAAAAAAAATTCGAAATTTTAATTTTTTGATATGTTAAACTGCTATCTGTTTTGAACATTTTGTACATTTGTTTCCACGAAACTACCATTAGTACATAAGTTATGGCTTTAAGAACTATACCATAATTTAAAGTGACAACAGGCTGTCATATGTCATTTGTTTACTTCATTCCACAACAGTTATTTCATTCAGATTTTTTCTTATACTCCATGTTTTTATACTCCATTGAGAATATCAAGTAAGCATCAAACCAACAACGCACACCTTTATGTGCAGAGTCAGACAGGTTGTTTAGTTAATTCCGCAGCAGAAAAGTAGTACATATTTGTTAATCAGTTTGCAACGTGTTTTATTGTATTAAACTAAGTCAAGCGTGTCCGAGTTGACACATTTTGCTACAGTAAAGTAGCATTTTTTTTTTTTTTTTTTTTTTTTTTTTTTTTGCGAAATTTGCTGAAACTGGGGAAGATGGAAAGCTATTAGGTTCGTCGTTTCGCGTACTTTCAAAACAATATTTTATTACACTGGTGAAATAATGTAGGCATTAAGCATGATATTTCACAAAGATTTATCTAACAGTATGCAAATTTTGTCTACTATGAAATCTACTATTACATATATAGTTCTAAAGAATTTATTAACAGCCAACTCTAATAATTATTTCTGTGTTCACTTCTTTTCTATTTACAGTCATTATTTTAAATGACAAATTGTTAAGCAAGAATGATTTGTTCAAAATATACTGCGCAACATGTTGCAATCGAAAATTCTCCTTAATGTTTAAATATAAAAAAGGCAAAAATATTTCACAGTTATTTAATGTATTATGTTTTCTTACGTGTGTACTTGTTTAATAGAATTTTGGGCAATCTAATCCTCTGATAGTATATTGAGTGTAATGAATGAAGGATTAAGTTAAAAGTCATGCTCAAGTATATATATAAAAAAAAATAAGAAATGGCCAATAAATATAACAAAAATAATAAAAAAATAACAAAAGCATGAATTGTAGTAAAACGATATATTGTTTGAAGTATTCAGATTCAATATAGTAACATGAGCGTAACATGAGGGAACGATTAAGGCTTTTATAAATTACGGATATATCATGAGATTAAAAAAGTCTGAAATTCTTAAAACGAATGAAGGGATTTTATGGAGTTTAATTAACTAATAAATTAATAATAATAATAAAAGATATTAAGGAAAATCACTTGAACCAAATATCCAATTTTCAATAGACGAACACAGGATTCATTTTTTAAAATAAAAACATGAGAACGATTTCTATAACCATGAATTATTTTGATTGAAATCAATATTTATAATCGAAATATAAAATTTTTGTTGTATTTTTTTGTGATATAAGTATTTCTTTAATTCATTAATGCAGAATTTAAAACAAAGTCAAAAACTACTCGTTTTTCTTTTATGTATTTTCTTTTTAAGGCTATTGCTTTTCAAAGCTTTTCTATTATTTTGTATATATAAAATATATTCGAATTTTTATTTAAATAAAATATTTTCTCTTTTATTTAAATATTAATAGTTTATCTTACGCTTGGAAATCTATAAACATAAGCAAAACTTTAAAAATGAATACAAATCATTGAAAGACATTATTTATTTGTTTAGTTTATTTACATGAAAAAATTATTTTGTGTGTTATCGACAAATAACGATTAATAAAAAAAAAAAAAAATACAAAGACTCTCCTTGATTCTAAATTTAACTGAAGCAGAAAATATTTTAATGACATTATTTTTATAATGTATCATAATTTTTAATATAGATCTGTAACTAATACTTCGCCAAATTTCCACAGACTTCCATAGTATACCAATAGGGTTTACTTGATTACAGAAAATCAACAAATTGAAATATTTTAATACAACAGAAACTAATATTAGCTTAAGAGATTGTATTAATTATATTTAAGGGAGTCCAAGTAAATTAAATTATGAATAAAAGCAACATGATACAATGCTTAGCATGATTTCGCAAACATAAATTTTAAGGTAGACCAAACTGGTCGCCAAGGGCGGCTAGTTTTTAATAAAGATCTGTAATTTTTCCAGTTTACTTACTGACTGAAAATGAAATTGTATTTGCACAAAAAAAAAGTTTTTTTACACTCTTTTATTTAAATTAATTTGGTCTTGTATGTTATGATAAAATTTTGTAATCAATTTATTCTCACTCCCTCATAGGTTATAGAATTATATACATTATATACACAGGCCATGACTACCATGACAATACATTTTATTATTTTTAGAATTTAATTATAAATGTATAAATTGATTTTATGACCTTTTCCCGTTAGCCGGCCGTAGTTAAATATGATTTATTTGCACAATTGTTTAGGAGTTACGAAAATAGAGGAGTTAATCCTGAACCACTCTTGCGAAAATAGGCTAACTAGCTGTAAAACTGCGTTAATGAAATATTTTAAACTAAAAAGAAGAAAAAAATAAATAAGTTTGTAATTTAAAAACCTACTCTTTTATTATTTAACACTAGAACCGCCGGCAAAAACGTATACCTATAACCGCCAAAGCGGTCATTTTGACCGATGTGGATTACCATGCTCAACTATTGTTTACTTGCCATTTTTAGGTAGATTTTGTAAGAAATACTACCTATTGCAGTCGTTACCATGGTGCGACTTTTGAAAAATTCCTTCATAACTTTTCATTATAGGACCCCAGGAACCCAAAACCACCCCCACCTAAAAAGTTTATATATATATATGTACTAAATTTTGTCCGCACGATAAAAGTCGCAATTATGCACGGATCGTCTTCAAACTCGCCAACAACTTTGAGATGGCTAATATCTCGGCGGGGATTGAAAATGGGTAAAATCGGACCAAGGGAATGGAAATGGGGAAGGTTCAAAATTTTGAATACCGTCTTAACACGATTCCGATAAAATCAGCTCTTACACAACAATGACAGAAAAAAATAAATATTTTTCGTTATTGCAGTTGCCAACAATTAAAAAAAAAGCAATAAAATTCTCACCACAACAATTGCTTTTCTTTTGCGAGAATTTCACGTGAAAAATTAAATAAAATAAATAGTTTGACGAATTGAAAACAAATTGAATATTACGTCATAAGTTTCCTAGAGCAAGATTTCTGCATGAAAACTCAAAATGAAATAAATAGTTTGACGAATTGAAAAACAACAAAATATTGCGTCCTATTGGAAATAAAATGGGCCTTAGCAAATGAATATGTAACGTCATGTGAGTTTGAAGAAAGATATTAAAACATGATAAAAACCCGACTATGGAAATATTAACTTATTTATCACTTTGAGGTTCTCTGAATTTGCTTTAGCTATTTTTTAAACCTATTCCATATGCATGCGTGTGTGTATTCGTGTATATTATAATTTTCACAAAATGTTTAGCTCCCTAGAGCTCATTCTTAGTGGAGGAACTGGGTTTATCTCTAATCTTGATTTAAATTTTGTTGGTTAATTTAGTACTTAACTTCGAAATCTACCTCCGCCTGTAGGCCCGAGCCGGCAGGGATTTTTTTACACTTAGTACCGTTTATTACTGTTATTACCATCACTGTCCATATAATAATATATAGTATTTCATAATTTTTATTATATATTTTTTAATTATATTATGTTATAATTGTATTATATTGAGATACATATGTATTATTTATATTTTTTATTTTATGAATATTTTTATAGTAAAAAATATTTTTCATTAGAAATCGAAATTGCTAAAAACAAAAATAAACTTGGTGAAAGCACGCATTTATATTTATCCCCTGAGCAATACAATATTCAGGGTGGCGAATGGTCAGGGAAAAACACAGTCAAAAAAAGAGGAAACTACCGGTATTTTCTTCTAGAAAATACTACTAATAATATAAAGAGATTAAAGAAAGCTGATTTCTCTTTAACAAAATACTGGTATCTAACACCTTTTTTTATTGTGTCTTTCAGAATTGACGCCCGCTAGATGAAGAAAATTATAAAACACTTGTAGATGTCATCGTCTAGAATTAGCTTTTGTAGAATACTTCTGTGCCATTTGGTCGAGCACGTCGACGCCAAATTTTGTAGAACTATAGAACTTTACAATTTCTGGTAAGTGTTTATCACCAGTTTCAAATGTAACGGATGGATGTCGGGAACTTAGAATTAAAACATATTGAGTTTTCTTCCCTTGATAAACGCAACGTAATATCATCTTTGGCAAGAATTTGGCTACTGTACAAAGACTTTTTATCAGATTTTATGGCCTGTGGAATTTTGTTTTTCGTCCTCCATTGACTGTGCCAACAATGCTTATTTTTAGTGACTTCATCTTTTCTGCAAGCGGCAGTGAAGTAAAGAAGTTATCTCTGGTAATGTAGCCTTTGTTGAAGTATGGTTGTATGAAGTATGGACTGTTGCGACATCTACTAGATAAAATGTGCATTAAAATTGACGGCGGTCATTTCGACCGTTTCGGTGGTTCTAGGTATATAACGGCAATACTTCATAAATTTTGGCTGACTGGAAAATTTATCACTGGCATATCGTAGCTTTTCAAATTATAGGAAAAGTCATGGAAACTGAAAGTTATACTCTAAATAGAAACAAATTGGTACGGAATGAAAGCTTCGAAACGGTCAAAATGACCGCCTTGGGGGTTCTAGTGTTAATAGTTTATTATTAAGTAAATTAAGATTATAATTTAAGAAAAGAATTTTAAATTCATGAAAAAATATTCTAACGCTTTTTTTTCCTTTCCTGTTCCAATGCCGTAAAAAAATAAACTTTGTGAAAATTACTGTTATTTTTCAAAAATAAATTCGTTAGTTCAAGTTTCCTGCAGAGCATAAATCAACGCGATTATTATTAATAATTGACGCCAATGTCATTCGCGCGTACAATATCAGTGATTTAATATTAAGCAACAGTATTTAAAATAAATATTTATCTTTTTATCTCGCAAACAATATTATCCTCTTGATGTTAAATGTTACTTCAACGAAAAAATTAGCATTGAAGTAGCATTTTAGAATGTAACCCTCAGAGTTTAGATTTCGACAAATAGGGTTTAGTACATTCGACATTTTATTGCCTTTAACAATTCAACAATCTCTATTTCGCAAAGACATGTTTTAGCGTATCACATTTAGTCTCTACACACGATAAACGTCAAGGGTTAACTATATATTTGTTTATGCGAACTGTTCCCGTGTGGCTTTTAAAGAGAAAATAATAATTGCCAAAAGAGAAAATAATAATAGATATTTTGTCAAACAAAAGTAAATAATAACAGCAATTTAAAACAAATCATTTTCTATTTGCTTTTTTGAATATCCTGGGAAAAAGATATTTTTCAAGTCATGGAAAAATATTTTCCCCATTACAGCTCCTTTTAAAACTGGCATTGTTGAAATGAAATCCTTGAAAATTGATGGAATATTGAAATATTTATTAGATGTTTAAGTTTTAGTTAACTTCAACAATTTAAGAATTCCTCTTTCATAAATAAAACGTTCGCCGTATCATATGTTGTCTCTAGAGGTATTAAATTTTAAGAAAATAGGCATCTATCTCTTTGTGACAATTGTAAAAAGTTTTCTTTCGGGTATCAAATTAAGAGGTGTCAGGTGTCATTTGAATTGGAAAACATGAAAAAATACCATTTTTAACATTTAATATCTTAGGCTGTATATGATTTTAACACACAATTTTTATTGGAATGAAAGATATAAGTATTTTCTTTCATTCCATGCATTTAAAAAATTCCAAGATGCAGAATTAGCATATACAGGGAGCTCCAAATTGTTAGACATTTGACAAGCGGAAAATCGGCATAACAACTTACGCGCAAGATTACGAAATACATTTTCCAACAAGAATGAAAATTTTGGTGCCTACTTATACGTCAGATTATTATAATTACCTTGAACCTAAATAAATTTCTATTTAAAGAATTTTTATATTTTTAAATCAAAATTTTATTTAGCTAATGCAAAATGAAGAAATTTTCAACAGTATAATCATCTAAAAAAAATTCTGGGAACAATAAACATGAAATTTAGGTTCCTTTTATACAGAATAACATAAAACATGTGTTTTGAAACCTTCATGAAAAAATTTTCAGAAGTTTTTGGGATATCGTGCGTGCTATACCCAAAAACGTCATTAGGAGTAAAATGACTTCAAAATTTCACAAATGTCGCTTCAGTTATTCTGCGGGTATAATTCTAAAAGCCATAACTTCATTTCAAATGAGAATTTCAAGGAAACAATTACATCGAAATGTTCAGAAAAGATACGAGTTTAACATTTAAATTTTACCATTTTAAAGTAAAATTTCTAACATTTTAAAGCTTTAAGAATCCTGAAACACCTTAAAAAGAAAAATAATATTACGGTTTTTTTTTTTTTTTTTACAAAATAAACAAATTAATATCAGCAGTTTAATAATAATGCTACTCCTATTTCGTCTTTTAAATATTTTATGAGAAAACGTTTTCCATCCCGTAGACAATTATTTATCTCCGAACAGTTTCATTTAGCAGTAGCATCGGAAGCCTAAAATTGTAAGAGGATTATTAACCAGTTGGATGTGCCAATGCCAAAACTTTTTTTCTGTGTCATACACATTAAGGGGGCTGGTCACTCAGCTTCCGATTTCCCTTCACTAATGTAAAGTCTATGGGCATTTGATGCATTCGTATATTTAAAATATCTCCTCGCTAAATTTATATATTTTTAACTTCTATTTTTTGTGTACATTTCCTAAAAGGTCTCTCTCTTTTTTTTCTTAGTTCCCAAAATATTTCTGAAGTATAGACTTAATTTTATAATAAGTGTTACAATCTTACTCAAACTTTGCCCGCTTTTAATACATACAATATTAAATTCAGCAGAGATTTTAGAAATATTTTGAAAACTAAGAAAAAAAGAGACATAGAAGAATACACAGAAAGATTATGTTAAAAATGTGAATTTCCCGAGAAGATATTTTAAATATACGAATGAATCAAAACCCCATAGACTTTACATTACAGAGGAGAATTCCGAAGCTGAGAGACCAGCCCCCTTAATACTTTAAAAAGTATCTACTAATGTTACTTCAATATTATTACTTCAATACTATACCAATTTTGATTTTAATCTTAGATTTCTGTTTCAGTCAATTAATCGGATAAAAACGAGTTAAACTCGATCGTGATATTTATTAAAATCAATAGTTTTACTTTATTCTGTTTCACATCAACTGTTTACAAATAGCCGGCATAACAGGATACGAAGTTCCTGTCGCTGCACGAGCCTCTGATGTACAATAAAACTAAGACAAATTTAGAGAATGATATAAAAATCGAAATAAAAGCCTTCAATTCCAGCAGAATATTTCGAAATTCAAGGAGGACTTGGTTGTCATGAGCCAAAAACATAAATACGAAATTTTGTTCACTTCTGTGCTTAACTTCATACAGTTTTCTATGGTACTATAATGAAAATGACTCAAACATATTCACTATTACAGCTCCGCTTTCCGTTGGAATATTTCTGAATTCAAGAAGGACCTGCTTGCCATATCCAAAATCATACACAAAAATTTTGGTTCAATTCTATGAATAACGTCATACACTTTATGATGTTAAAATGGTGATTCACGGACACACACACGGCAAGACAGACATTTCCTAGAAACATATTTATTGGGATCTTTGACTCCTAAATGTGCAAATCCGTTGAAAACGGAAATTCGGAATAAATTTCGATTACAAAACTCTTCCGTCTTTACGGTATTATTCGTTATCATTCCTCGACCCCCCCCCCCTCTCCCTAATGATATCGTTAGGTTAATGTCAGGCGAACGGCCTATTAGCACGCTTTTTTTATAACGTGAAGCAAAGGTGTAATAATGCTATTGGACGGAAAAAGCATGCAAATAGACGTTCATCTGACATTAGCCTTCTGATAGAGTATTTTTGTTTACATTTTTTTTCTTTTTATACATTTGGAATGATATACAGATATGGTTCTTATATTTATTATTCGAGTGCTTTACTGATTTAAATGTAGAGAAGAAGGTAATAAAATATTACTATCATATATGAAATACAGTAAAACCTCCCTAAAGCGACCACGCTCCGTTCCAATAAAAATTGATTACTTCGAGAGATGGCCTCTTAATGGAGGTCATGTTTAAATCTAGATTTTATTTCTTGAAAAAAGGTAACAATTAATGTTGCTAAAATTTATTTATCACATTGGGAAAAAATATGAAAATTTAAGTATCAAAACAAAAGTTAATTACATAAGTTAATGACAGCAGAGTTTAAAAAATGAATACATTGACGTTTACTTTGATTTTACGGTATTAACTTTTATAACTTTTATTTACAAATCCTTTCGAAGTTCAGTCAATAAATGCATTTTTTTTGGATGGGAACAAATAATGACGATTTCATTAATTTATCTATTTCTTTGAGAGTTTAATGACATAATAGGGCAAGGGAGTTTATTGACCGCCATTCTTAATTTGTTATCGGAGTTAAATTCATTACCTAAAAAGGCACAAAGGGGTTTAAACACTTAAAAGTTACCGTAATAAATAAAAATTCTATGCTTAGTTTAGAAGTTTGATGAATAATGTGCTCTCCGGAAATATTTTTCTAATAAAACCTTGATCAAGCGACCAGAAAAGAAAAAAGGAATTCGTTCTGTTTTCTTCAAAGCAATTGGTCGCTCATGGAGGAAATTCAACTGGGATGGTCTCTGAATAGAGGTAAAATTAGTATTAAACCTATAGGAATAAATTTCGTTCCATGAAAAAAATGTCGTTCAGGGAAGTGGACGCTTAAAGGAGGTGGTCGCACAGGGAGTTTTCACTGTAACTTTATATCAAATAACACCTTGACGAAATACCCACTATTTAGAAGTATTTAATAATAGCTTTTTGTTACATAATGCATTCAACAGTAATATTGTCTTCTTGCACACAGTTGCACTTGGGGGTAAGCAGAACTTCGTATAAACATATAGGTAGACAATATCCTTCCTCAGTTTTTACTAGCAAAAATAATAAGTATAATTTCGAAGATGGCTTCTGTAACAACAAATTATATCCGCATATGGCAGAACAACTTGAATGGCGTATGGTGGGTTATTCCATATTTCGGAATGAAATGATTTTATAATAATTTACTAATTTTAATAATAACTTTGTATTTTCATAAAAATATATAACAATAAAAAATAATATATGACTAAGAAAAGAAAAATTTGTTTGGGTTAAAAATGGTAATGATATCTAAAGCCCCTTTCCACTAGAGATATCTCACGATATGAAGAGACAGGATGTCCCCTCCCCCCTAAAGTTATAGCGTTATATATGTACAACCACGAAATATTAGTTTATTTATTAAGCATGAATTAAAACATCCATGCAATTCTTATGATTTTTGTTACATATTTTTATTAAATAGATTTTTTTTTTTTTTTTTGCTATTTTGTATCTTTTACTGAGAATGATCCTGTGACTTTTTGGCCATATAGAGTTTATTAAATGTATTAATATCAAAGAATAAGTGTAACAAAGTTCCTTTTTTACGCAGTATATACTTATGTGGACAGATTTTACAGCAATAAATTATTAAACTCCGAGATATTACGCTAGACGTTTAATAAAAACAAAAAGTCTTTTTTAATAATAAAAGATGTTTACTTAGATTTCTTTATATGACATAAAGGGAAATTTATATAACAAAATTTTAATAAATCTGAATATAAAGGAAGGATATTTATTATATTTTATTTTAGTATTTCATGAAATGAAAATAGAAATTATTCTACCTCAGCTTTATCATTCCTAGTAACAATAAATTTTTATTATTAATAAACTCCTGCATTGAAAAACATTTTCTAAAGATTTTCTAAAACTTATTTCTTCGAAATATATTTAAAAAGAATACTTTTTGTTGACAAAGAACAGTGTAAATTAAAAATTTGTTTTTTACAAGAAACAGTATGTAGGGAAGTCTTTTCCATATTATATTAATGAACTTTCTTAATGGAAAAAAAGTTTTCTGGTATGCAGAGCAAAAATTTCAGTAACGAATGTTTTGGAAGAATGCATGAGAATTATAATTTCACACATTTCATAAGTTTGAAAAATTATACATTTTTTCAAATTATATGTTGTTATTTTTTTTTCCTAAAATAGTATATGTTCTACCAAGGATGTCGTTGTTTTAAAAATACGGAGTTAGTATTACATATCTTAAACCAATAATTAGACGATTTTCCGTTTGCATTAGGAGTAATTTTAGAAATCAATACATTTAAACATAGAGTTATTATTATTAATACTTTAGAATATTTTTTATGCATCCAGTTTATTTATCTAACTAAACGAAATATAAAACTGATAACGTTTACAGACTCTAAAATGCTAATTATTTTATTTCGTAAAAGTATTTATAAGAAATGTCGATATATATTTTATTTGATTCTAACAAGAAAAAAAAAAACATATGTACCAGTTATTTTGAGTGAAAAATTTTAATTATACATTTAACATTTTAAACACATATAAAAAGTATTATTTCACGAATAATGTCATTTTCTATCAAATGCACAAAGGTAATATCATGGGGGCTGTAAAACATTAAAATTTGTGATTAGAAAAATACTTAAAATTTGTGTAATTTAGGATTAGCAGAAGAGCATGGATTTTAAATTTGAATGATGAATTTGTAAAAAAAAAAAAAAAAAAAAAAAAAAAAAAAAATGAAGTTTTTAAATGCTATTCAATTTGACCTAAACCAGTTTGACATAAGACGCATAAAACCAACAGTGTAAAAAGGTGTCAAGGCCAGCTTTCAAACCAGTGTCATTGAATTACAATCCAATGCTCTCCTACGGAGGTATCTAGACAATATTCAGCTCAGCAATTCTTATCCTTATCTGTTGGCAAGGCTGCACACGATGGAATATTTTCATGAGACACCAACCCTCGGACAAAGACGAAACGATAGAAAATCTAGCCTAGATGAAATTGAATATACATATGTACTGAAGAAACATCTTGCATTGCAAAACTTCCACGAATAAGATGAGATCAAAATCGAAGTTGAAAGTGGCTTCGACAACGGGTGGTAAACTTGTAAGATTGCGGGATACAAAAGCTTGCACAGAGACTTAATAAACTCCAGGACAATGACGGCTACTATGTCGAAAAATGATGTATATACCAGTAAGTAATTTGTAATGAACATTTTTTAGATTAAAAGTTTTTTGAATAAAGCTGCGGCATTGTATCTTAACTTTCTAAAATCATTTGTAGTTTATAAGTTCATATATATATATATCCGCATAAGCAATTTCAAATGCGTGGAATAGATTATCGTCTACAATCTGTTATCTACAAACATCTATGTTCAAATTACAGAATCAAGAATTTGTTGTAGAAGAATGTAAAATATGTCATTAGTTTATACATAAATTACGAATGTTGATATACTCTATTATTTAAATAAATGCAAACTTCGCTCCACCAACGGTTTTCCGATTAAACGGGTTGCCGAAAAACAGGTTCTACCCCCGCAATTAATATAATTTGTGTAGTTGGTTTAACAAAACTGTAGTTGGAGATTGTAGATATGATCATTTTATACATATCTGTGCAAAAGAAATGTTTTACCTTCAAAACATTTTTTTTTACCAATTTACCATTTTTTTACCAATTAAACGTTTTTTTACCACTGAGCACAAGTTTAAAATGCACACTTTTCACAAAATATATTAAAATCAGTGTTAAATTACACATATCAATTCGAAAGTGTCATGGTTGAATTAGAATATTTTCATGCAATCTGTAGTATACACTGTAAAAAAAAATAGGACCAGATTTCCTGTAGGAATCGGAAAAATAGTTGCCCTTATCGTACCGGAAAAATTTCCGACCCAGCTCGGAATAAAATCATTAAAATCGGAATAAAATCCGTAAAATTGGAATAAAATCCGTTAAGTACCGTTTTAATGAATGTTTCCCTTTTTTACGGATTTTTTTCCAAGCTGGGTCGGAAAATTTCCCGGCACGATAAGGGCAACTATTTTTCCGATTCCTACAGGAATACTGTTCGGATTTTTTTACAGTGTATGATTCCGAAAAAGTTCATATTGTTTAAACAAGGATTTCTTTTAAAGATTATTTGAAGGTTTAAAATCTTTCTAAAGCATAAGTTTAGCTCCTCAGAATGCAAAAGTCAGCAGAAAATTACAAAATCATGATGTATCACGTGCACCTTGACGTTTAAAGCTTATTTTTGAAAAGGATCCTACGCTGAATGTGATAAAGATTCAGCTACTGATACAAATCTGTATTAATTTAGAAGTACACATTATCAAAAAATTCTGTATTAATTTTTCAACAAGTGCGCTGGTGCAAATTTAGCGACGAATGTGATATGGCACACACGCTTTCCTAACATATGTGGCAAAACTTACTACTATATTTTTACTACTGATATGTATAAATATTTGTTCTAACTTCTCTTTGATAACTGTCATGAAATACCTTGTATTTGGAACAGCGTAACTACTGTGCATAAAACATAGAACATGCGTAATCTCGTGCGAGACTTTAGAACGCATCAACTTACATAAAGATTGCAGGTATCCATGCGTTATTATATCTACACTGTAAAAAAAAAAAAAAAAAAAAAAAAAAAAAATTGTAGTTCTACAGATGTAAAGTTACATGCTTACTAAACTTTCATCTATAGCTCTACAAAAAAAGCTGCAAATCTACAAAACTAATTTTGTAAAGCTACAGGAATTGTAACTTTACAAATGGATCTGCTAAAATTAAAGTAATCTTACTAAAATTTTATCTGTAACTCTGGTTGCAGTTAAATGAAAAGTTCTAGTCATCCCAATTTCCTAAAAAAATTCTTAGTAACCTTACAGATTTCTTGATTTTCGGCGCAAAAGTGTGTCTGTTACATGAACTTTTGTTCTTGCCGTTACATAAAAGTTCTTGGAATCCCAATTTTCTAGAAAAACTTTAGTACTTTTACAGATTTTTTTTTTTTTTTTTTTTTTTTTTTTTTTTACAGTATACATAAATAACAGTTATTGAAAAATACAACCACATAAATACCTTTAGCTATTGCTACAGGTGGTGCATTTCAAAACTTACTTGGGGGTAGTTTTCTTTGAAGGGGGCAAAAATTTATTTTCGTTCTAATGAGAACAGGTGAGAAGCAATTAATATACTATATAGCTATTAATCACGGACACTTTCAAATTTAGACATTCTGTCGAATATTTAAATATATACTAGCCAGGTTTTTCTGGAAATTCAGAATTATGAAGAATATGTTTTACTTCATATTTATCAACGGCAATTTGATTTGAAGGGCAATTAGGATCTGGGGTGTCTCTTTACATTGCGTTATTCAGCACTGCTTACGTAGCCTTTATTAATTCCGAAATATCGCTAATTGACTTTTAAAGAATTTAATGACAGCATATAATTTTCATGGTAAAATGAACACATATTTATTTGAAAGATCTTCTCTTTTTATTACCATGCATTATTTAGTAACACGTCCTTAATTTAATTTCACATCAGTTCTATCAAACATTAAGATCATAAACTGTTTTAAGCTTTTTCCAGACACATGACTTGAATATACAAAAAGAAAAAAAACAGATGATAAATAGAACAAGTCAGAAACTGTACGTCAAACGTAGCAAATGTAATGTTCATGCCATAATTAGTCTTATAAATATTCCAATTTTGGTGCAATAACTGCTGCACTCTTATGCGAAAATGCATGAATACAAAATTTGTTATGATTATAGACATAAAATTCAGCGTTATGGAAATAATACGTCTCTATCTGAAATAGGACATAATAACCATAGCAACCTAAAAGAATTGCCTATCATGGGATATCATTGAATTAATTACATATGATAGGATTTAATTACGTATGACAGGATTTAATAGAATGAGGAAAACTTTTATTAATATATTTTTACGTTTTGATTCGAGCAAAATTCTGAAACGATTATATATATTTAATTTCAAACCATTCCGTTGGGTAGTTTTTACGTTGTTATATATGGAATGACGGACAGACAGACAAATGGACCAGGTGACTACTATAGGTGCCGCGTATTTTTATAAGTACGAACGCACTTAAAAATTTGATAGTGACGGCCACTAAAGTTCTGCTCTATTTGGAATTAAAATAACAGAGATTAAAATATATTAATAATTTAATATGCAAAATAATTGCAGCAGTAATAGTCATTATTAATTTTAAGGATTTCCTCATTGTCTTCTCACTTTAGTAATAAAGAATTATTCAATACTTTATTACTTAAGTGAGAAATCAATAAGGGGTGCTTTCAAATTAATAAAGCCTGTTTCTATGTTAATTACTTTGCATATTAAAATGTTAACAAAATTTAATATTGTTAATATAGTTAAATATGATTATGGTGGCCGCTAAAGTTCTCCTTTGTGTTACTATATGTAATGAAAATTGCAGATATCATAGTATGTTAACATTGTAATATGGAAATTATCATAAAAACAGTCTTTGGTAATTTAAAGGCACTCCTTCTTGGCTTCTCACTTAAGTAATAAATAATAATTCAATTCTTATTACTTAAGTGAGAAGTAAATAACGATCTTCTCTGAATTTTCTTTAATAGTACATTATTTATTAGTTTTATTTAAAAGTAATATTATTTTAAGTTTCATTTATTAATCATTCCTCAGATTTTATTTTTCGTTTATAATTTTGAAGATAATGGGCATAAAATATTTTGAACATTTTTATAACTTCTGAACACAAAGGTTTGATAAGTCTTTCCTTATACAATAATTGTGGTCTCTTCGTGAAATTTTCATTTAATTCTTATTATTTACTTACATTTCACATTGAATTTCTATTTTTTGTTAAACTAGCCACCCTTGGCGGCCAGTTTGGTCTCCCTTAAATTTATGTTTGGGAAAGCATTCTAATCATTATTTCATGTTACTTTTATTCATAATTTAATGTACTTGGACTCCCTTACATATAATTAATATAATCCCTTAAGATAAGATTAGTTTTAGTTGCATTAAAATGTCTCAATTTGTTTATTTTCTGTAAGCAAAGTAAACCCTATTGATTTACAATGGAAGTCTATGGGAATTTGGCGAAATATTAGATATACCGCTAATTTGGCGTCACATTTGGCGACTAATTTTGGTCGCCAAATCTCCGTCTATATAAAAAACGGTACTTTTCCAGTATAGGGGCTTTGGCGTACTTTTTAAAAGCTTGTCATAATTTGATCTTCAGAAGTAAGATTTTTTGCCAAATGATATAAACAGCTATGGAAACAAAATTAATGAACTTTTAAGTTTATTTATATAACCTATAAACATTTTATCTATATCTATATTATTATTTTTTTTTATATTCAATTTACTTCAGAGAGTGTACAAAAATAGTTAAATGGCTTCTTTATATTAAATAAATTATATAAATATTGAAAAAATACTTGTGTATATGAAATAGTGAATAAGTTGCTAGAAAATATGTTGCCGAATTTCATTTTCTCTACCTCGTCAAGGCCCCTATACTGGAAAAGTACTTAAGCACATTAAAATCGGGCAGTTAGGATCTCAGTCGGTACAGCGCCGTCTGTTGGTTGTTATTTTATTGATAGCATCGGGATGAAGATGTAAAGAAGTACATTTTCGTATATTGCACTTTAAATTCTCACCCATAGATTTTGAAAAAAACTCTTAAAAGCGCGGAGCTTAAATTAAATTGCAGTGGCGTTGATTATGAAACATTAATGGTTTAAATGGAAATTTCGCCAAATTAGATAGCTATTGCCAAGTTGGCTTCATATATGGCAACTTATTTTTATCGCCAAGTTTGACGAAATGTCGTCAAATTTGGCGATATTTTGCCAAGTTGGTCAGCATTTGTTGTTAGTGTAGTAATCCTGCATTTTTTTTACTCATTACAATGAGGCGGTTCTACCGAAATTGTGAGGGACACACGGATACTTGGATTTTACATAAATAGGTATATATATAGATTTTGATTAAAAAAAAAAAAAGAATGAAAAAAACTACAATATCGTTTGATACTCTAATTTTTACTTTAAATATTTCTCGTGTGGTAATATTTATGACGCAAATAAAAAAACCTGAATTTTTAAACCTTTTTAAACTTTTCAGGGACAAAGTACTTCTGATATAAAAACGTTAAAATGATCGATTGACGTCAGGATGTACAAGAAAGATTATGTGAAAATAAGTAAAATCTAATCTTCCCGTACTTTAAACAAATAAAATTTAGTTTTAAAATTATGGTGCCTATGAGGCATTTAGGTATTAAAATTAAGTGGTATATGCAATATACCGGCGCAGTTCAAGGAGTTAAATGCGAAAAGCATTTACAAGAACCTCTTGTTATTAAAGTTATTTTAACAATTGCTGTTTAAATTTTTATATTTTCTTAGATGTTTTGAAAAGCAGAGTACATAATTCAAACAATTATAATATATTCCTGTGTGGTAGAGTATCTTCTTGTATTATTTTCATAGCTTCCAACTGTCCGGGGAATTTTTCAAATAAGAAAACATACTGGGTGCCATAAAATTTATTTACTAATTTTTTTTAATAAAGTGACTTATTTTTGTTATATGTTTACATACATGTTTGATGCATGTTTTGATACATGTTTTGTTCCATTATTAAAAATATATATATTGGTTCAAAGTGCGTTTAACTGAGTTAAAAAACCGAAATGTTAGCAGTTATGTATTTAGAGAACGTTTAAGGAAACTACTACTTACAATGCGTCTTCTATCGGATGTCCCAAAAATAACCGATGATTTTAAAATTCTATAACTTTCAAACGGTGACAGATATTAAAACTTTTTGCAAGAGTGTTATGTAAGATGCCAGGAGTTTGTATGCTACGATTCTGAATTGTAGTTACAAATAGCGTCGATAGATGGCGCTACTAGCAATAACTGCTAAATCCAGGATCGATTTTTTGGCCTCTCTCTTCTTCCATGCGAAAAAAGAAGATTAAAATCTATTGAATGGATCCCGAAGTGATTCCGCGTGTGATCAAAAGCAGACGGTTCCGATGGCACCGGGTTCGGAAATCCACCTTTCTTGAAGCTGTGAGAGATGCAGTCTCTTATAACCTTTTTCTACGCCGACGATATCAAATGTAAGGCTTCCAACACATTTATCTTCTTCTTGCATTCGTGTATGTCACTGGAGTTGACACAAGATTCCAACTGAAACAATGTCTTCCGTACAAGTTGTCTGTAAGCCTTTTTGAAGGAATGAATTATCCCTAAGTCACAGGGCTGTAACATACTGGTACAATTTGGTGGAAAAAATTCTAGGCGCACATTTTTCAATGTTACATTCTTGTGAGCTGAACATTGATCTACAAACAAGATTATTTTACGGTTCTCAGATAGCATTTTCTTATCCAGTTGCCGCAAATAATCTTGAAAAATAACTTCCGTCATTCAGGATTTTCTATCAGCTTTGTAACTTGTGGGAAAAGTTTTAATGTTTTTAAAACAGCGTGGTTTTTTAGAACGGCCAATAACAAGGGGAGTTAGTTTTTTGCTACCATCAGCATTACAGCAGAGTAATGCAGTTAGACGTTCTTTTGAAATTTTCCCTCCATTACATGATAATATCCTTTTACTGTGTACGTCTTATCTGGAAGGATATTGAAAAATAAGCCCGTCTCATCAGCATTAAAAATATTCTGCGGAATATAATTTTCTATCAGAGAAGGTAATGTATCTCTTTTCCAGTCATCAACCGTAGCTTGATCGACGCTTGTGGATTCACCACACACTGATCGGTATGCCAAGTTGCGTCTCTTTTTGAATCTGTCGATGCACCCATTTGATGCGGAAAATCCTGTTATGTCTAATCTAAGAGAAATTTCCATAGCTTTCTCTCTTAATATTGTTCCATTAATAGGAATATTTGCAGAGCGTGCTTGGTGGAGCCATTCAATTAAAAAATTTTCCAGTTCAGCATATGGAGAAGCTTTTAAGGTTTGAACCTTTTTTGCACCCTTTCCTAGTGTATCTGATTTTGTTTCAAGGGCATCTTGCTGGCTTAAAACTGTTTCAAGTGTAGACGTTGCAAGTGCAAGGGATTTCGCCAATTCTGCTTTAGTCCCTAAAAAATGCTTTGATTTTTCGATAATGTTGGCTTTATCGGCAATAGAGAACAAAGCCGCCTCAAGACTACAAGCCAGACACGCCCTTCATCTTCCCACGTGTGACGTCACAGCCCGGGGCTGGCTAACTGCCAACGCGCCAGCCACGAACATTTGAATTTTGTATGTTGCTATTTTACGTGCACGTGTGTTTTACTCAGCCTGATAAGACATTCTTTTCAAGGTAAGTTTTATTTTCAAATTATATTTATATGCTATCAGCACAATTTTTATTTCTTGTGTTCAAAATCTTTTATTTTTAATTTCTTTGAAATAAATTAACTAGCAAATCCTAGTACGATTCTATCAATAATACCGTGTCTCAAAACGAAACTATATTATTGTAGCTCTGTTTCGTTCCACATAGAGCAATAATTTAAAATGGCAAACATCCCTAAATCGTGTCAAGACTTATATCATTTAATTTGTATTTTGTCACACCATCCTCTCTTTCTAATTTGTTCAGAAATTTTCATAAAAGTCGCTGTGAATACATAGCATTTTTATCTTGTTTACTTCTTTTAAAGCAAACCCCGATCGATATACATGTATCAATTTATTGTTGTTTTTTAATCTTAAACGTTTGCTATCTTAATAAAAATTCTTTTTATATTTTTTTGTTAAATTATAAATGCTTATGTACTGCGTAAATAGAGCTATGGGGATAATGTTTTCGAATCTCTCTATTTTTGCCACAACTGTAAACAATTTATTTACAAGACTAGAGGAAGGGTTGTTAGTACCCTTATGCAAAACAGTAGTTCCCCCCCCCCCACACACACACCTTCTTCGCAAAAATCCTATGTGTTTTCATATACATTTTAATGTTTAATTAAAAGTAACAATAAATAAAATTATTATTCTATAATTATAAATTTACTTTTAGATCTAGTCAGGAAATACTTTTCATCTCATAAAAATTGATTACTTTAAGCTTAAAAGATGTGAACAAACATTTAAGAACCCACACAACATTATTTTGGAAATGAAATATTTTCGTGGAAGGTTTTTGTGTCTTTCGATTTATTTATTTATTTATTTTTTTTTTTTATCAGCTATTTCCTAAACATTCGAGGAAAATGAACATAAATTAGGAATATTTTAATTCCAATTGATGAAAGTCTTTTTTTTTCTTTCTTTTTTTTTCTCTTCATATGTCAATACACTTTTTAAAAAATCTATTGCTTGTACCTTACATAATATATCAAACTAATTCAAAACTAAATAATAATTTTCTGTTTCATGAACTTGTGTTGTTTTAGTACTAGGACTTCCCTCAGAGGGATTAGTCTGAGCGATATTACTGAGAACATAGATTTAATAATAACATGTGGAAGCAAAGAAAATGAGATGTTATCTTTAATTGTCCATATACTGCGATAAACTGAAATGATGAAAATAAACGAATCGTAGAATTACAAAATCTTATGTATAAATTCGTATACACTGTTTAAAAAAATGGGAAATCAAACCATTCAAGACAGCCATGCATGGATATAAAATTGAAAGTACGCAATATATTAAAAGTAAAATAGAAAATGAAACACTAAATTACTTATATCGGAATTTTAACTGTATTAAATGATGTCAAGAGCATAATCAGACGCTCCGCACCAATTTGAGTAACTTTAAATGACAAATATATGATGTTTAAAAAGAATGGACTATACTTTATATGGTGTGTGCTCCCCCGGAATAGTTAATATTGTACAATATCTGTTTTCCACTGATGCAATGAGGTTGTCGATAACATTTAAGGAATTCTCTCCTCAAATCTAATATAGTATCAAAGTACCGAATACATCAATAGTGGCATGCAATGCTTCGTTAGAGTGTGTTTTAGATATGCTCGATCGGATTTAAATGATGAGTGTATGCTGGCCACTACATACGCAGTATTGTTTTGTTTTCAAACATATTCTGCACAAGTTGAGCTGTATTTAACATGTGTTAAATAAAAGAAATCTGCAATGATTGCAACATAAAGTATGACACAAGATCTGAATATATCGTCTGCATAACTTTTGAGCTGTCAAATTGTCATTTGAAGTAATTTACAAATCCATACATATTTATTCAGGTAATGATGCAAGCTAACATACGCCACTATGAACCCGATTATAAAATTTCACCAGAATAAGTTAATATATAAAAAAGCTACTAATGATAATTGAGAATATGACCTTATGATAAAATGTCTAGAAAAATGAATCGGATAAAAAATTCATATCACATTTAAAACGGCACTTCCCTCTGTTAGTGGCCTTGGCGAGAGAGAGAAAAGCCTAGAGAAGGATCTCTTTAACAAGTACTTTCGGGCAACCTACTCACTGTTTCATACAGGTCTTTATTCAATATTTACACAATTTATTTAATGCTAGGTGGGTAACTATCAGTTTTGTTGCATTTAAATCGCATGTTTTGCGGAGGAAATGCAGCATTATGAAATATTTAAAGTTGCTGTACCTAATAATTCCAAATTAATGGTAATTGAGATCGCTTTCCGTTAATTTCATCTTTTTATTTAAATTTTTTTTAGAAACCATTCATAGAGACAATTGTATATTTTAAAACTAACCCGAAGCAAAATTTCAAGATTTTGGGCTCAGCAGTAACACAGAAATAGAAAATTTTTGAAAGTTTTTTGTTTTTGCACTGTTTTATATAGCGACATTTTTAGAAATTGTTCTATTGCGAGAATTTACGTCATGATAAATACAGCCATGTCAATTTTCATGTTTATATTCCTAACAATTCCATGTACTTCGTTACTTAGATCATCTTTAGATCTTTTTCCGCTTTGTTTAGTCTTTCTATTTTTTAGAATTCGTTCTACAACGAGCATTTACATCTTATTAATTACTACCATGCCAAAGTTCTGGTTTCTAACCCCAGCAGTATCCCAAAAATTTCAGTATTCCAAATAAATCATAGTTTAGAACCTTTCTAGAAATTTTTACGTTTATCCGTCAAATTGAACCTTTTAGAGAGCGTTCATTACGAGTATTTACATCTTAAAAGTAACTGCCGCACCAAATTTAAAGTTTCTAACCCAATCAATATCACAGAAATCGCAATTTTAGAACTTTTTTGCTCCTGCAGCGATGTAGGTTCTTGCAATGACATAAAATAGTCTTTTTTTCGGAGCAGAGATGGCCACTAACATTTTTTTAAGTTGGCTATGTAGTTTCAGAGATAACACCTCACAAACGTACAAGCATTAATAATATTATATACTTTATAATATTATAACGCTTTATAATATTAGTATTAGATGTACAGATACAAAAGCCATTTATCTGTTACAAACTAAAGTGCCCGGCGTTGCTCAGAATTTGAAGGATGTTTGTTCTGAAAAATCAATTTCAAAATTTAACATACAACACAAAACAAACATTAAAAAAGCAGTCGAAATGTTGTATGAATGAATCATATGAAAACGCTATATAAAAATGTATAAATGTATATAACAGACGCAAAAGAATACAGCTATAAATGAACTTATTTCAATTTATAATTGGAGCAATAATGTTAAAATAGGCCAATATTTCCCTAATCGGGTTTTTATCATGCTTCAATACATTTTTCACACTCATATGACGTTATACTATATCCACCACGTCCTTTATATTTCCAATATGACGTAATATTTTCCTCTTTCACATGGAAACCTTGAAATAGAAAAGTTATGAAGTTATATTCACGTTCATTTAAATTCGTCAAACCATTTATTTCATTTTCATATTTCATGTGAATATCTTGCAATAGAAAAGTTATGACGTAATATTCACCTTTTTTAAAAATTCGTCAAACTATTTATTTCATTTTCATTTTTCACGTGGAAATCTTGCAGTAGAAAATTAATTGTTGTAGTAATAATTTTATTGTGTTTTTTAATTGTTGGCAACTGCTATAACAAAAAATGTTTAAATTTGATAAGAAATTGCTGTTAAATTGGTGGTTTTTTATTAATTAAAAATTAACTATAAATTATTTCGATTCCGGATTACTTTAGTTGCCTCGGCCATGTTTTAATACACATGTACGTATCTTTTCACAATTTTGGCTTCCAAATTGTGGATTTTTATAGAATTACAAACAGACAGACAGACAAGTTTTCATTTTTATATATCTCTCTATTCTAAAAAAAGTAACTAATGCTGTCACCTCCGCCGCCGCCGGTTTTGAATTTTTTGTGACCGGAGGTCTTTCTTCGTTAATATTAAGAAAATTATTGCATACAAATATATGAAAATCGGTGGTATTATAGCGAAATGTTTGATCAACACGCTAATGCATACAGTTTTCAAATCGAAGAATTATTTTAAGAGATATTTAATGCTAAATTTGGACAAAATCGTTCCATTAAAAAAAAATATATAGGAGCAAAAGTACATGTGAATACATGTAATACATGTGAATTTAATCATTTTTAGATCATTTTATTCAATAGAAAATCCCAATCCCGGTGTGCAGATTTCATTAATTTTTTTTAATTTGACTCAGTTTTTGAGGTTTTATTTCTATTTTAAATTCAAATATTTAGCATCTTGACTGATATTTTTTACATATTTTAGAAAATGGTATTAATTTAAACTGTTGCCAACTGTATAAACAGCGCAAACAATAATGTTTGCTTCAAATAAAAAAAAATATTTACACGTTACTATTATATACAGAAAAAAACCTTCAAATTAGAATTAAATAATTAGGTATAAAAAGCAAGCACTTATTGGAAATTACGCCATTAAAACTATATTTACATGTGAATTTTGAAAGAGAAAGGATATTGTAAAATAAATTCATTAACATGCGTTAGAAGTCTGAAATAGAAGGAATTGCGTCACATTACACTTATTTTGCAAAATGAACAAAAAATAGTATTGCAAAACAGTTTAAATTTAAAAATTGCGCGAGACAAAATATTAGAGGTTAAATATTAGATTTTTTCAAAATTTTATTATTTGTCGTTTGATGGGAGGGGTTCGGCTATAAGTATGCAAATTTTCATGCCTCCAACATAATTAGGGGCTGAGTTAGAAAAATTGCTTAAAATACACAAGTTAGATCCCTGAGGGTTAAATATTAGACTTTTTCAAAATTTTATTATTTGCCGTTTGATGTGAGGTGTTCAACTATAAGTATGCAAAATTTCATGTCTCCAACCTAATTAGGGGCTGAGTTAGAAAAATTGCTTAAAATACACAAGTTAGAGCCCAGAGGGTTAAATATGACTTTTTCAAAATTTTATGATTTATCGTGTTATCGCAAGTGTTCAGCTATAAGTATGCAAACTTTCATGTCTCCAACTTAATTAGTGGCTGAGTTAGAAAAATTGCTTAAAATACACAAGTTAGAGACCAGAGGGTTAAATATTAGACCTTTTTCAAAATTTTATTATTTGTCGTTTGATGTGAGGATTTCAGCTATAAGTATGCAAAATTTCATGTCTCCAATTTAATTAGGGGCTGAGTTAGAAAAATTGTTTAAAATACATAAGTTAGAGCCCAGAGGGTTAAATATTAGACTTTTTCAAAATTATATTATTTGTCGTTTGATGTGAGGTGTTCAGCTATAAGTATGAAAAATGCCATGTCTCCAACTTAATTACGAGCTGAGTTAAAAAAATTGCTTAAAATACAGAAGTTAGAGACCGGAGGGTTAAATATGACTTTTTCAAAATTTTATGATTTATCGTGTTATCGGAAGTGTTCAGCTATAAGTATGCAAACTTTCATGTCTCCAACTTAATTAGGGGCTGAGTTAGAAAAATTGCTTAAAATACACAAGTAAATGCAAGAGCCCAGAGGGTTAAATATTAGACTTTTTCAAAATTTTATTATTTACCGTTTTATGTGTGGTGTTCAGCAATAAGTATGCAAATTTTCAAGTTTCCGACATATATAGTTTCTGAGAACGGGCTCTGTGACAGACGGACAGACAGACAAAGGAGTGAGACAGGTAGGGTTCCGTTAGAGGAACGAAACTCGGAAAACATGCTACGGATGACTGTAACAACATCCTAAAATTACATTACCATCAGCGATCTACCAATCCCGAATTTAGTTTATATTCGTTTCATATATTCTTATTCTTTTGTGTGGCCCTGTAAAATAACTATCAATATTATATACAGTAAAACCTCTGAATAGCGGACACCCCGAGAATGCAGAATTTGTCCTCTATTTAGAGGTGACCGCTACTGAGAGTGAAACATGTACAGTTATTTAAGGGTTGGTAATCGAAAAAATGTCCGCTAAATAGAGGTATCCGCTAATCGGGTGTGTCCGCTATGGAGGTTTTATCAGTAAAACCTCTGAATAGTGAACACCTCGGGAGGGCAGAATTTGTCCTCTATTTGGAGGTGTCCGCTACTGAGAGTAAAAAATGTACAGTTATATAAGGGTTGGTAATCGAAAAAATGCCCACTAAATAGAGGTGTCCACTAATCGGGTGTGTCCGTTATGGAGGTTTTACTGCATAATAATATCATCCTTTACAAGAAAATTGCATGCTGTATGATAGACAGACAGACATCCAGAGAAAGATAACCTCCCGGAGCAATAAACACTCATGTCTTTTGTTTTAATCATCCACAATTGTATGTCATACAACAGGCCAGATTTTATACAACAGGCTAAAAACGGTCACCGTGGTACGGAGTACTGTATTATTATTTGTTTGCCCACCAAAACTGGTTGCCACGGGTTGTTGCAAGGCTTGTGATCACGTTGTTGAAACTGATCTATTCAATATTAATGCGTGCGTTTTTTTTTTATAATTATTATTTGCTCCATGTGTTCAAACCAGTTGTCTACGAAAACATCAACCGGTGAAAGTGACGCACACCAAATTTCTGTGACGTATGCAGATAAATTGTGCTTTTTTATCAGTTTTTTGTATATAATTTTTAAACGGTTTGGAACTTATTTTTCATAGTAGGTGCATTCAGTAGGCGACCCTCATAGGTACCTTCTGGTGCAATCAGAAACGAAATCCGACAAATATTTTTTGAGTTATGCTTGACGAAAGGTTTTTATTAGGCTTTTTTTTTAGTAGGACATGGCGTTAATATCCATAGTAGTAGTAATGTGTCCGGACAGTAATATTTCGCTGAGTATTAGCCTTCGCTTCGCTCAGACAATTATGACAGTTTTGTGTTTTTTAATTTAATGGATTTTATGTGAAAATTACCCATTTCTGATAAGTAAAGTTTACAGTACGAAAATTTATTTATAAGAATACTTAATTTCATGTATACTTTAATTTTACTATTTATTATATGCAGGTTTCAAATCACTTAATATTTAATAGGATATTTACTGTATAATTTCAAGCCCGATTAAAAATAAAAATAGAACACAACTTGAATTTGTTTTCATTTGACATTCACTTTTCTTCCACTTTAATTTAATTTTTAAATGTGGGTTTTGATTGGCACACTTATTGTTATTTATTTATTTTGAAATAACTGTAAGCAAAATAATTCAATTTATGTGTTTAAATTACAAATTTATATATATACTAGCAGGCTATGCCCGCTGCGCTGGTCAATATTTCCAAATGAACCTTGGATTAAAGTAAATGGTGAATTTGAACTTGTATTTTAAACAATATGGATCTTCAGCTTGACCTTGCACATTACTGAAAACGATGCGAACGCCATTGCGATATAATGTTATCTTAAGCGTTGGACAAAATTTAGCAATTAAGAAGTAATTATTTTAGTTGATTATAAACAGCGCACTTATGGTCGGGTAATGAGACCGTTATGACAACCGGAATTAATACCTCTGTAACTAATCAACATATAATGAAATCGTATATACTAACACCATTCCTAAAAGTCATGCAACAGGGCCACTTGTAACAAAATATGTTCTGTAGATTTTTTTAAAAAGGCTAAACTTTCATAATCAGGTTCACTTAATTTTTGAACTTTTACTGTTGCTCTATAACTAAGTACCCTTGAACAATATGTATACACTAAAACCTTTCAAAAATTATTACCTAACTAATTGTGGTATATCCTACGAAAGTATTATAAACAATCGGAATGAAATACAAATTTCCGTTGTAACTATATAGTAGATGATGATGATGCGATTTTGTGTAATAGAATTCATAGTAAAGTTTTCGCTTCAAACAAAAACGATGCTTTCAACATTAAAGCTAATACACCAATATGTGAAGTATCCGATTACGGAAGGTTAACTTGAATTCTCATGAGCAACTACTCAAAGAAAAGTGAATATGTGGCTTTTGTGATACTTTTATGTCAGCCGGGCGCAGGTAATAAATCAATAAAGATTGTTTTCATAGCATATTCTTATTTTATTATTTTCATTTAAAACACAAACCTTTCACTCATTTAATTTAAAATGCATGCCTTATACTAATTTCATTTAAAAAACTGAAAAGATAAACAATAACAGGAAATAATGCCATAATTAAAAGCAAAAAAATATTTTTAATTTACATACGCAAAATGTAACTACTGCTACTGGGAATTTTAAAAATGCTATCAGCGAGATGTGCGCACGGTTGTTATAAATGTACCCATTTTTTCTTCTTATCGAGGAGCAATTTATAAATCGCACGATATTATTCCAATTCCAATTTCTTTCATTGAGGAACCTATGACCTGAAAAATGGAAAAAGACCCTTGTAGATTCTTCGGATGACGGCATCTGACGCCATAAACCGAGTTTATATATATGAAAATAATTTTTAAGTCGTTACAAACATTGCTTTCATACTTAAATATTTTCATTGGTACTACTTGTTATCCCGTCGACCAATTTCGCCAAATTATATAAATCGCCAAACCATTCGCCAAATTATATAAATTGACATAATCTTTATTTTAAATAACGAAATAACAAATAAATTAGTACAACATTAATAAAAATACAAATAAAACGTCGAAATTAAAATCACTTCATGACGTAAACACGTGTAGTTTGTTTAAATTCAAGTGAATTTGATATTTACGATCAACCATTATTGGCATTTAATCTTATAGTTTGACGATAGATTTTTGGTCGACGGAATATCTAAGTAGTACCTTTTCCATTTTTGTTTTATAACGCTAAATTCTCAGTAATTTTTTCCTTTTTATTTTACATAAAATCACTATTTTTTAAAAAAAATTAAGATGCTTGCATTTTTATTTCAAACTCATGGAGCCGTTTTTATTTTTTAGCCAAAAGGGTTGATTTGAATTTTTTCCGTTGCTAGAGTAACGGATGTAATGATAGATATTTTGAGGTTTAGATGCCAAAGACACCGCCAAATTAGAAAAATATGAAATGTGTCATGAACTGTTGGACTTATAAAAATTTATTTGGTAGCATGCGATTCAGCATACAAAACTACATTAAAATATGCTATCATTTGAATCATAATTTTAATATTCGATATTTTTCCCCTCCCCGTGCAAAAACCATTAGGGGTGACACTTTAGAAAATCCTTTCTTAGAAGAAGTTTATGTCATAAGAAGTATTTTTACCACGATTTTCAAGATTTTAGGTTCAGTAGTTTGCGCTGTGCGTTAATTAGTCCCCTAATCCAGACTTTATTTTATATACTATATTAGATATGTGATTTTGCGGTGAATCGATAATCGAAAATTAGTCCAATATCATTTGAAATATTACATAACAGAGGAGAAAGTACGAAGAAAGACGAAGAAGAAATGACGAATTACAAAAGACTTGTAATTTTTTTTTTTCAAAATGTTGAATTTTTCCATAGTAATAACGTATTAAAACATAAATTTCCTTAAAAATTATCTTTATTTCCTAGATTTCGAATCTGTGAATTTTCCTATAAATGAAATTGGCGATATGACTTGAGAAAACAGATAATATTTGCTTAAATAAAATGGGTAATATTCGTTGATCTGAGTTCGAGTTTATAAATATCACATGCTTTCGGAATTACGGCGAAAAACATTTTAAAAAGTATGAAATTATTTTACAATATGTATGTGTGGCAGAAATTCACACTGAAATTTAAGTATTCGATTCCATTTTTAAAATATTAACTGATATCTATATAAGTTACAATTGAATATGAAAATGTACTCAAAAAATGATCTCTTTCACCTAAAAAAACACCATTTGTGAGAACATCCTCAAGCTAATGTCACGCTTATGCATTTTTGGCTTAAAATCACATTGTTTGGCGACAAAAGAAAAATAAAAAATTGTAAAGAAACAAATAGTAATTACACATGTGACTCACAATTACATCTGCTTGTTTCTTCTATATGTCACGTGATGGGACAATTAGATATAAAAAAAAAAAAGAAAAGAACAGAACAGAAAGAAAATGTCGTTAAAATTTCATCTAATCAAATTTTCAGATTCGTTTCCATATCTAACGCAAGCGATAAAGAGAAAAATATTGCGTATCAAGTGTAATATTTCTTATTAAATTAATTTTTAAGCATTACAAATATTTCTTTCAGGTTTTGATTAAACGTTTCCGTTTTTTAATATTATCACTCATTAAAAAGGATTTTCTTCTTCTTTTTTTTCTTTTTTTTTTCATTTAAATAAAATTAGTAACAGTTTTTCTTTTATTTTTCGAGGTTTAATAGCCGTTTCAATTTTTTTTTATCAACGATGAATTTCGGAAAGAAATAAAATTGTAACCTTATCGCCCAAAATAACAGAATTTTCCGTCATAATTCTAAAACTAATATAGGTAGAATAATGTGTTATAGCTTAAAACCTTCCCTGAAACAATACCTATCTAACGGTATAGGTTCCGTAAAAATCCATGCAGTAGAACTCGAAATCTAGGCGTTCGGAACGAAATTTCCGTTTGGATTTTATATATATGATAGATGATAGATAATAGAATAGATAATAGATTATATATATATATAATAGAATAGATAATAGATTATGTGTTATGAACAATCTCAAAGTTAAAAACAGATCGCATTGTTAGATTTCCTAATTTTAACAATATCGCGTTATGTTACTTCCACATTCCACCACCAGGGAGCGCACTCTATTCTTAACGAAAGCGTATCTGAACGAAACTCCTTCATGCAACCTTTCCGTAGATACATGAATCGGGAGGGTGGCGGTCTTAACCAATAATTTAAGATAATTTCTGAAATTACTACGAAAAATATTTTAAAGGGGCTCTACGCGGGCCCCTAATAGAGTTAGAGGAAATCGGAAGACGGCAAAATAATCGCGGGGAAAAGTTTGCTTGGGTGCTTTGGAGCTACTTTTGGCGCGAGATCTAAGCTCTACGACCAATAGGAGCCCAGATATTTAAGGAAATATGAAGTAACAAAGTCCAAAATAATAGAATTTTCCGTAATAATTCTATAACTAATCTAGGTAGAATGATGTGTTATAGCTTAAAACCTTCCCTGGAACGATACCTATCTAACGGTATAAGTTCCGTAAAAATCCATGTGGTAGAAATCGAAATCTCGGCGTTCGGAACGAAATTTCCGTTTGGATTATATATATATAACTAGAAAGATAGCCCGTCAAAAATGACGGAAAATGTAATATATAGATCTGTTATATACAACACATCTGCAAAATATGAGTTTTTTTCGCTTGTTCCGCAGTGATAGATGAAAATAACACATTTTTAAAAAGAAACACATTTATGAAAAACTATGTAAAATGAATACATAAAAAATGCAATTGAAGTGTAAATTAACATTTGGTCGGAAAATTTCTGGATATACGACGTTTTTTGTAAAAACTTTTTTATTATTTAAAAACTGACCTTGCTTTTCAGTATCTTCGACATATATTTTTAAATGTCCTTCCTCTTTGCATTCTTGAATGAAAATTTTATTCATATCAATTCATTTCATTCATTACTCATTCATTTCAAATGAAAAATACTATAAATTATTGAAAAAAGGTATTTCTTTGTTAAAAAACATATTCTATATTACATCTCTACTTCATTATTAATTTTCCAATCAAAGAACAGAGCAAACCTAACAAAAAAACAACAACAACAAAAAAAAAAAACGTTGTCGCTTTGAGTTGCCATTATCGTCTGCATGAGAAAAAAAAAAAAACACTATAAAAACCATAGAGGCAATTCAGTGTTGGATGAATGCCAACATCGGTCCCCTTTTCTCATGTAGACTTTTTCATGGATCGGTGACCGGCGGTGACGTCATTAACATTGCATTAAAAGAGAGCCGAAAGAGTAACTCAATGAGCGAAATTTTTTATGTGAACGATTCTAAAATGTGAATGATTCACCATAACAGCTCTGTGCTTGTTTACATTAGGAAAATTAAACACGGTTTGTTAAGTTGTTTAACGACAGCGCAACACATTAAACTTTTCTAATAGAAAAAATATGCTGAACTCATGCTGTTTTTATAGAAAAATGTGCTGAACAGACGTGATTCAAGATAGAAGAAATAAATGCAAAAAAAATTGAAAGACATACTTTCATTAATATTCACAAAAATGTATTTTTTTAATGCTCTAAAAAGTGGGAAATTTTTGGGATTGAAATGAAATTGTTTTATTTTCTCATGTCCAAGGGGAAAAAAAATGAAAGCTTGGGCGCCAATTCAATTTAACTTTTGTTTAAGTTTTTTTATGGTACTATATTATGTACGTTACCTATGTATATATATGTATATAAAGTTGGCGCCCGCGCTTTCATTTTTTCCCCCTTGGTCATGGGAAAATAAAAGTCCAAATATTATTTGCTACTTTTTAGTGTATTTAAAATATATATATATATATATGTACATTTTTGAAGAATTTTAATAAAAGCATGTCTTTAAAAATAAATAGATAAATAAAATAAAATAAAAAAATAAAAATTTAGAAAAATACATATATTTTGTTTTTAATATTTTAATCAAGCAACTCTTTTTTAGTCTTATTTTACATTTATTTTAGGCACAGATGTTATATACACCTCACGTTGGCGCGATTGTTTTCCGACGCCAGTTTGGTGAAAACCTCGTTACTATATCATCTATATCCGGGTAACCATATCAAGCAAAATAACGACACTTTGGCGCCAGTTAAGTACCCGGTGCGTATATGATATTGGTGCCAGAAAAAAATCGCACCAATATGTGTACATGACATCTGTGCCTTATTTTATTCTTAATTGTTTTGTACAAACTATAGCGCAGATAGTGCAAAATAATAGATATTTTGGTACTTTTCCACTATAGGGGTCTTGGCGATTTTTTAAAAAGCTTGTTGTAATTCGGGCATCAGAAAGTGAGATTTGTGATCAAATCATATAAACAGCTATGAAAATCAAATAAACAAACTTTTAAGTTTATTTATATAATATATAAATAATTTACTTATATGTATATTATTGTTGTTTTTTTATATACAATTTATTTATGTTTGTATTAAAAAATAGTTAATATAGTTGCTCCTGTGTATTAAATAACTTGTGTAAATATTGAAAAATTGCTTGTATAGTATATGAAACAGTGAATTAGTTGCTAGAAAATATGTTGCCAAATTTCATTTTCTGGTACTTTTCCGTTATACGGACACCATTGCCGCCAAGCGTAATAGTTGGCGCAAAATGAAAATCATGTGATTTGAAACATTTGAAAAATAAAAGAAAAAACATGAAGATAAAATTAGCATTTAAAAAATAGGTACTTCTTAGTTATCCCGTCGACCAAATTACTGTCGCCAAATTGTAAGATTAATTGCCAATAATGGTTGCCATTAATTAATTAATTGTAACATTAAATGCCAATAATGGTTGCCATTAATTAATTAATTGTAAGATTAAATGCCAATAATGGCCAGTAAAACCATTAATTCGCCGTTTTATTTGTATTTTTATTAATGTTTTACTAATTTATTTGTTCTTTCGTTATTTAAAATAAAAAATTATGTCAATGTGTATAATTTGGCGAGTGGTTTGGCGATTTATATAATTTGGCGAAATTGGTCGACGGGATTACTAACAAAGAAGTACCAAAAAATATAACATTTGAAAATTACAGACTTTTACGAACTATTTTATTAAATCACAAATATATACTTAAAATGGAACAGATGTCATATTCGCCCCATATTGGCGCGATTTTTTTCTGTCGCCAATATCATATAGGGAACAGGTACTTAACTTGCGCCAAAGTGTCGTTATTTTGCTTGATGTGGTAACCCGGATTATGTCGTTTATGCTGTTGATGTTTTCGCCAAATTGGCAACCAAAAAAAACGCGCCAATATGGGGCGAATATGACATCTGTACCCTTAAAATAAGTGAACAAATAACTGTTATACAATAGAGTAATAAATTAAAACTCATACTAAACGAAACAGATGTCATATATTACAGCGGCCACCATCTTGGATTTTTTCTTGGCGTGAAAACCCCTTTTCCGTCAAGTAGTAAATCTCGTCACGCAGCGATTTATGCGTTTGTTAGGATTAACGAAAATAAAACGTAAAACATTTCCAAGAAATCTCAAAATATCGAAGATGGCGGCCGCGGGAATATACAGCATCTACACAGATGTCATATCATATTGGCGCGATTTTTTTCTGACGCCAATGTCATATACGCACCGGGTACTTAACTTGCGCCAAAGTGTCGTTTTTTTGCTTGATATGGTAACCCGGATATAGAAGATATAGTAAAGAGGTTTTCGCCAAAATGGGGTAGGCAAAAAGTCGCGCCAATAAGGGGCGTATATGACATCTGTTTTCAGCATCTAAGCCTTATTTTCCATTGCCGCCATTAAAGTTTGAGCTGTACGGTCGGGAATAGGAGTAAGAAAACATTCCCGTGTTTCACGACATAAACCACCTAACTTAGGAGGAACAAAACATCCTACGTTGCTTTTTTTCTGGTAAAAAGACTTTCCTCTGCTTCTGTAATTTTATTAGGTCCACCGATTTTTCTGTTTGGTCTTGAACACGCATTTGCACAAACTTCTCTCAAATAACTATTCCTGTCAGCTGTTGTGTTGTGATTCATATGAAGTTGCAGCCCACAAAACTTAATCGATGTCAACTCTTGGCACCATAAATATATAAACCTTAAAGCATTAAGAAAAGACAGCCGCGATCCTTCAAACCATGTTTTCTATCGTATTCCTACGCTATCTCGGCATGATCGTAAGCTACATCTCCATTTCGGATTTTCAAACCATGTTTTCAGTCGTTACGCTTTCTCGACATGAACGTAAGCTACATCTCCGTTTCGGATTTCCAGAACTCATCCATAATTACATTTCATGGTTTTTTGAACACAACATTTTATTATGCAGAATTCCAAATTCCTGAAACAGTTTTATCGCAATTTTCTCATCATCTGGTAATTGCCAAATGGTAAAATCCATCTCAGCGTTAGCAGTAAAAGTAAATTATAACTTCATAAAAAAATATTTTTTCAATTCGAATAGTAAATTAAATAGCTTTTAAGGTTAAATAATAACAATTCACGCGATTCACATTTCATAAATAGCATATCACAATGTTTCGCTTGGTTTACAATAAAAATCCTTTTCACAATCAGGGTTGAAATAATTGGCGCATTAGCATACATTTTGGCATGGTGTCCGTATAACGGAAAAGTACTCATTTTCTCTATCTCGCCAAGGTCCTATACTGGAAAAGTACCTAAAGCACATTAAAATTGGGCAGTTAGGAACTCGGACAGTACAGCTCCGTTTACTGGCAGTTATGTAATTAGTAGCATCGGGATGAAGATGTAAAGACGTACATTTTCGTATATTACACTATTAAATTCTCATCCATAGATTCTGAAAAAAAAAAAAACCTTAAAAGTACGGAGTTAAAATTATATTGCGGTGACCTCGATTATGAAAGATTAATGGTTTTAAATGGGAATTTCGCCAAAAAAGCCAGCTATCGCCAAGTTGACTTCATATATGACAACTTATTTCTGTCGCCAAATTTGGCGACATTTTTTCAAATTTGGCGATATTTCGCCAAGAACGTAAGCTACATCTCCATTTCGGATTTCCAGAACTCATCCATAATTACATTTCATGGTTTTTTGAACACAACATTTTATTATGCAGAATTCCAAATTCCTGAAACAGTTTTATCGCAATTTTCTCATCATATGGTAATTGCCAAATGGTAAAATCCATCTCAGCGTTAGCAGTAAAAGTAAATTATAACTTCATAAAAAAATATATATATTTTCAATTCGAATAGTAAATTAAATAGCTTTTAAGGTTAAATAATAACAATTCACGCGATTCACATTTCATAAATAGCATATCACAATGTTTCGCTTGGTATACAATAAAAATCCTTTTCACAATCAGGGTTGAAATAATTGGCGCATTAGCAAACATTTTGGCATGGTGTCCGTATAACGGAAAAGTACTCATTTTCTCTATCTCGCCAAGGTCCTATACTGGAAAAGTACCTAAAGCATATTAAAATTGGGCAGTTAGGAACTCGGACAGTACACCTCCATTTATTGGCGGTTATGTAATTAGTAGCATCGGGATGAAGATGTAAAGACGTACATTTTCGTATATTACACTATTAAATTCTCATCTATAGATTCTGAAAAAAAAAAAAAAAAAAAACCTTAAAAGTACGGAGTTAAAATTATATTGCGGTGACATCGATTATGAAAGATTAATGGTTTTAAATGGGAATTTCGCCAAAAAAGCCAGCTATCGCCAAGTTGGCTTCATATATGACAACTTATTTCTGTCGCCAAATTTGGCGACATTTTTCAAATTTGGCGATATTTCGCCAAGTTGGTCAACCTTTGGGGCTACTGTGGTAACCCCGCATTAGTATTTTTCAACAATTACTCATTACGTCATTACAATGAGGCGGTTCTACCGGAATCGTGAGGGACACACAGAGACTTGGATTTTATATAAATAGATAGAATAGATATGTATGCATGTAATAATGTATAATGTCTTGTTTTTGAATATATACCAAATAGATAATTGATATTGTTTCTAAATTTCAAAGTAGAATAAATAATAAAAACTGTCTACTAAAATAAATTTAATACTTGGGATTTTTTTTTCATTAACGAACGAATTTTCTTTAATGTAACTTTAATTCTGATGAACATTTTCATTGACACAGTGATATTATTTCATAAACATTGTTTTTGTGTTATCGTTATTATTATTGTTTCGAGTGATCGAAATTGATTAAAAAGCACTTAATTAGCGTCTTTAAACTATAAGTTTTTATTTTTTTCCCATATGCTGTGATAATAAGTTGAAATATAGAGGAAAGAATTAATATGTTTTAATAACGCATGTGCTCTCCACGGCTGATCTAAGCCCCGCGTCGTGACGTCACGAAACCTTGTGTTTGGCTTGCAGTCTTGAGGCGGCTTTGTAGAGAATCGCTTCCGTTTTGCAGTCATTTCTCGCTGAATGAAAACGAATCAAGATTTTCAATGTTATGTTTATTGTTTTATGTTTCTATCGAAAACTAAACACTCCTGCTCTCTACCTCTGTGGAATATTTCACAATTCCTTTCGCGTTTTTCTGTTGTTCCGTCTATCAGGCGCACAGTGTGGTATTTCGCTGAAAAAGCTGGCCAAAAGTCAAAATTTCAAATTTCGTATATAGCTAATCATTTTCTGGTTGTTATAAGAGCACTATCCTGTCCATATGATAACGGGTTCATTTCGATCTGTAGACTCTTCAGGTGTCTGGTATTTTACTTGGAATTCATGGTTTGTGCATTTCTCTTTTTATGCTTCTGATCTATGCATCTTTTTATCGAACGTCTAAAAAACTATTCTTAGTAGAATTTCAGAAACTTTTTACGGTTTCTAAAGACGAAGATGTATACTTCCTTTTAAATAAATATTTTTGTAAATATAATGCATCTTCATTATGATGTTCACGTTTGAAACCACAATTTTTTAAAATTAAATATTTTAGATAAAATTATAATTTTAATAGGGAGTTAACCTGAGTTCAGTAAGAACTCTTGTGTTTTCATATAGTATATGTCGGCTAATTAAAAGATATGAAATAAAATCTACCCCCATTTGACCCCCATTTTTTTAATAAGTAAAACAAAATTTCAAAAAAAGTTTTTGAAAAACAATTTTTTTACTTTATTAAAATTTTAAATTTATTAATTGTTTACATTTAATATATGCTGTAGTGTTTTACTCCATACTGGTGACCATTTTGTGTGCAGAGGACAAATCTGAAAATTGAAGAGAAAAAATCCCTTTTTTTTAACCCTTTGAGCTCTGGTGGTTGAATTTTTTCCCACTTAATTTTAATCCCCAAATGTCACAATAACACCGGAATATTCGACAAAATTTATTCAAAAAGAGTTTAATGCACTTTTTCGTCTATATTTTAAATCGAATTTTTAGATATCAAAATACTGGTGCCAATGTGACATTTGGGAATTTTGAAGAAATTCACACACCAGAGCTCAAAGAGTTAAGTGGTTAGACGTGCCTTTTTTTTTATTTTAAGCAAGATGTTTTTTGATCGTACAGTAATAACGTGCACTAAATGATTCTTTGTAAATAATGTCACATTTTGGTTTTGTACCAAGTATTTGTAATATGTGAATTATTTGTTATCATTTTGGATAATATATTTTAGATTAGCCATAAAGAAGGGCGTTCTTTACTCACTAACGAGGTAAGAGAGTTTTATATTATTAAGAACAGATGTACTAATACATGTATTTTTTTAATTCAATATACGAAAATCAATACAAATATCAAGAAAATATATGTGTGATGTAATCAAAGCAGTGTGACACAGAAAAAGAAACAAGAAGATGAAGTTTCTAGAAAAGAAACTTATCGAAATTACGAAATGTCCAGAAAATTAAATACATTTGCTCCGTTACAAAGTAAAATCTTTCAAACATACTTATAAGCAGAAATGAGCTTCTTCGCGATTCACTGAACAATGTTTTACAGAAAACAACGAGGAATGACTGAAACAAATGCTTTATTTTCCTACAAAGACAATAGAGAAACTCAGTCGCCCAGCTAAAGAATTTAAAGATTGTAGTGGCAGAAGTAAGAGGCGTAAAACAGAACAATTACGATCTGAAATAAGCAACGGACAATTGACACACGCTGCTCAAATTAGCGAAAGAGCTGCAGGACATGCAGTTGCAGATGTCTCAAAAATTATTAAAGACGTTACAGCCAGCCCAACAAGGGGAAAAAAATATTGAACAATTTTGAATTCTTCGGTTTAGACAACAAAACTAAGTACATTGACGTTATCACCGACTGAGGCTTTGACCATGTTTGTTGCAGCAGATTTCACTTACAATCAATATAATATAATCCAAACTTCTAATAAATATATACGTCCTTGCTATTCACTTCTATAGCGAGCTACTTGTTATATTCAAAAGATACTACATTACTGACAACATGGCGGAAGTAAAACTTCAAAATCTTTTAGATCACACTACTTAAAGACTGTGTAAATACATAGAAGATGTTTTCACAACAGCAAGTGAAGCAGAATTGAAAAATTTAGACTACTACTGCAAATGGGGTTGTGACGGCTCCCAGCAACAAATGTTCAAAGAAGAGTTTGAAAACTCCTCAAACATCTTCCAAAGCTCTTTAGTTGATTTGAGATTAATAAGTAACATAAATGGATTTGAAAAAGTATGGTGGCAGAACCTTATACTTTCATCTCCACGTTTTTGCCGTTTTATACGAACAAGATTCATTCATAAAGATAATGAGATAATCCAAGAGGAAGTAAAATACATTGAAGAGCAGGCTCGAACTTTAATAAACACAAATATACTCACAGATTATGGCTT
Organism: Maratus speciosus; assembly: GCA_963932465.1. Classification (NCBI taxonomy): domain Eukaryota; kingdom Metazoa; phylum Arthropoda; class Arachnida; order Araneae; family Salticidae; genus Maratus; species Maratus speciosus. The sequence goes on along the minus strand of OZ010799.1, from coordinate 352,963,220 downwards.
ACTGCACGTTCAGTACAGATTAATGCTGACTATTGTCGATGCTAAAGTTTACAATGCTATTTACAGCACCAATTCCACGATGCGGTGTAATACTTGCAAACAATCATCCAAAGATTTTAATAAGTTAAAAATAATTAAAGATATTGACCCTGATTCTTTAAAATTCTGTCTCTCAATACTCCAGTCTAGGATCAGATTTTTCGAGTCAATTCTACATCTTGCTTAGAAGTTTCCAATACAAAAAATGGCAAGTGAGAAGTGATAATGATAGAATTTCAATAAAAGGAAAAAAAAAAACAATGCATGACAAGTTTTAAATTGAGATGCGATTACCGGTAGGCATTGCAAAAGCCCGTTTCGGAAACATCAATAACGGAAACATCCCAAGAAAGTTTTCTCAGACCCAGAAACATCAGCTTAAATTACAGGAATTGACATAAAATTAATGCACTACCTAAAAACTATTCTAGAAGTGTTATCTAATGGTTCTAAAATAAATACTAAAAAATTTTAAGAATTCGCGAATGATACCTCTAACCATTATCTACATTTTTATGGTTGGCGACCAATGTCAACCACATTACACAAAATCTTGAATCACGGAGCTACTATTATACAACATGCATTGCATCCAATCGGGCAGCTATCAGAGGAAGCGGCTGAAACTCGCAACACGCATTTTCGTTCATATAGGCAAAACTTTTCAAGAAAAGCCTCGCTCATAGACTGGAATCATGAGTGCTTAATCGCTTACTTTTATGTTCTGATTCTTGTTTAAGTTTTAGTATGAGAAAAAACACCGCAAAACATAAAAATTTCTCTGCAGAGGCATTACAGTTTTTATTGGCAGAATCTAGTTTTCGAGTGGTTCTGAAGTGGGGGATGTGGACGACTATGATCAAAAGAATGATGGTCAGTAGGACATTAATTTATTACACATATTTGCATAAACTGTACGAAAAGTGAGTTGTTTCTAGCATATTAAAATATTTTTCGGTTTTTTAAGACATTTTATCTGCTATAGAACGCACAAAAGATTTTAAATAATTTTGGCCAGGTTTTTCAGCAAAATACCACACTGTGAGGCGCCGAGAAAAGAAAGAAAAAAAAAAGATTATTTGTTCTTTTAGTTTTTAAGTAGAAATAAATTTGAATGCAGCAATCAAGCTGTAGGTTTCTTGGTTTTCCAAAATGGGAAAAATAACTATTATTTCATTTGATTTGATTTTGTTCATTACAGGAAATATCGATTCAAAAGAAAGCAGTAATACAGATCGAAAAAGTGCGAAATTTGTCAAAAACGATCAATTATTGCTGGAAAAAGTGTTCATTTTCATTTTAAAAAACGACGTTAAATGCGGAAATTATATCAGAAAGTGATTTTAGAAGCGGGTATTTTTTTACGTTATTGGTATAGGAAAATTGTGGGACCAAGTTGAAATGACGCGACGTTAAAAAGGGGAAAGCGATATATGCGGGAAACGTTAAATCGGGGTTCCACTGTAATATTATTTTAAATATTGTTCAGCGTTAAATTTTATTTAATTATAAAGCATTCAAATAATAATAACAATAAAAAAAATCATGTAACTTCTCCTCCTAATAAAATATGTCATTATTGAAATAACTTTACGCGAAAATACAGAAATCATTTTGCCGGGCGTTGGGTTCGAACCTGCTATCCACCACAAAATATCAGCGCTTTGAACTGCTGCTTTAGTCCGCTGAGCCACCGAGAACTCATTCTCGATCCCTCTAAATTGAACAGGGTTCATGCATGTGCAGATGTCCCGAAATCGGTTTACTTAAAATTTTACCTTAGCGTTTTAATATATATGATGATTTTATAGTTTTTGAAGGTTTTAAAAAAACTGAAGAAGGATATATGTTATACAACGTAGATTAAATAAGGGAGTTGTTCGACTTATAATACGGCATCGGAATGCTTAAGCCTAACATGACTGAAATAAAATCGCTGATTTTAACGAAAGATTATCAACATCCGGATGAGTTCGCTCCGGAAGCGTTATACACTTTGCGCCATTTACCATTTTAAAATAAATTTCTGTTTTTAAAAGTTAATCTTGGTCTACTCATACTTTTCAATTAATTACACCCTGAAAAGAAAGAAAAATCATAAAGCTATGACCTATTAATGACCCATGGATATACAGTTTTTGGGACACCATGTATAGGCCTTCCCAAAGACTATTTTTTCGGCTAAATCACTGAATAGAGCACGGGAATTTTCGTGATATAATTTCTCGAATATCAAAGTAGTTAGTTTAAGTAAAACAATGGCACTCCATCGACGACTATCCGAAGATATTTAACAGACGAGCGAGGGATCTTTGTCCCACATCCCGGGATACTATATAGGTTTGGTGGCTTAAAAATGTGTGATTTCCATAAGCAGTAGCAAAAAGAAAAAATGGAGATAATGGATAATGGGGCTATGACATATCTCCTTGAGTTTTGGAGAAGTAAAAAAAAAGAAAAATGTAAAATGTAGAAAAATTAAGCTTTATGCTAAAAAATATTATATAAATATTAGAAAAAAAAATAGATTAAACAAGTTGGAAATTGCTCGTCAAACGTGGCAAATGAGGTGCGTTCGTACTATAACTAGTTTTATAATCATTTTTTGCACCCCATATTATACTGAATGTATAATTTTTTGCACTTCATGAAGTGCATAGTCTGATACATCATTAAATTGCACTTCCAATATTTTTTTCCCATTCCCCGTAATGTAACGGAACACTTTTGACTGTCCCTGTAATTAAACTATACATCCGATTTTCCTAAAATTTGAAATAGCTCAACAAAATTTTGCAACAATTATATCTTTAAAATTTCAGACCATTCGGAAGGCTCTAATATCATTAAAATCCACTTGCAATATTTTTTCCCATTGGCCGTAATGTAAAGAAAAACTTTTGACTGTCCCTGTAATTTAACTATACATCCGATTTTCATAAAATTTCAAATGGCTCGACAAAATTTTGCAACAATTATATCTTTAAAATTTCAGATCATTCGGAAGGCTCTAATATCGTTAAAATCCACTTGCAATAATTTTTCCCATTGGCCGTAATGTAAAGAAAAACTTTTGACTGTCCCTGTAATTTAACTATACATCCGATTTTCATAAAATTTGAAATGGCTCGACAAAATTTTGCAACAATCATATATTTGAAATTTCAGACCAATCGGTTGGGTAGTTTTTGCTCTGTTACATGCGGACAGACAGACGGACGGACAGATGGACGGACAGATGGACGGACAGACGGACGGACAGACGGACAGACGGACGGACTGAACGACGACTATAGGTGCTACGTATTTATATAATTACGAACGCACCTAAAAACGGGCTAAAATGGGTAAAAAGGACAGTTGCCTAGTACCCTTAAACGGCCAAAATTTCCTAGGGTGCGCGCAGATCCCAGCTTTGAAAAAAGCTTATTGCAACACTATATCTTGACCATAACGACTGAAAAGGGGTATTTCGGTGCTGAAGAAAAAAAAAATTATCTTTAAAAGTTAAACGATAAAAATTTACAATGGCCTAAATTGGGAGAAAGTCAAAGCCACACCTGCATCTGCGGGCTCCCGAGATATTGCAGATTGTTCTGTTCTGAAAAGAAAACTTTGTCAAACCGGACCCGCACACGGTGACAAGTGCACGCGTGAACTGCTACTGGCAGAGTGGACGAGAGGGTCAAAAATCGCTTTTAAATAGTCTGCAGCAAGATGGGGGGAAGCCAAGGGAGGAGTAAATGCATGATCATAGTTTGTGTATGAAAAAGAAATATGCGTTAACAAGTTCCTGTGCGGATCGATATTTTAAAACACATTTTTTTCAATATGAGAAAAGTGTACACTGCAGTAAACATAATTTTATGGTATTTTAATAATAATAAGATATTTACGCGAGTGATGCGGAAATTCAAATTCGTAAGCAAGGAGGGAAAAAAAATCCCACTTTGATTTTTACAGCCCGAATATTTTTCTTTACTTTTCCCGATATTCTGCTTTTAAAATAGTTTGTGCTGATTATACAGTATTTTGGGGGGATTTTCAATATCAAAAACTATATGTGCACTATGCACGAGACGTATTTTTAGCTTTTTAAATATCAAAAACTTCGATGCGCATTAACAACGAGAATTTTTTTAAATATTAAAAACAACGAGATGTATATTTTTTAGTTTTTTAATATCAAAAACACAGTATGCATTAGACAACATGTAAGAGTTTCGTGTAGTTCGGCATGCCGACTTAATTGCCTTGCACTGAAAACGTGTTTTCAAAATTAGTGACTAAATAGAATATGACTTTTACAGACTCGGTTCTGAAACACTATTCCATATTTAGCTTCACAGAATTTAGTTTTTATATGCTTACTGATTAACACCAACTGCAGGTACGTGACTTAAGGTAAGTTGTGCTAATTTAATTGTTACTATTTTTAAAAGCTTGCATACCTACAATTTGTAATTATAAGAAGAAGAACTTATAATATAAATAGTTAGGAATTCAAAACAAAATCTACATTTGAAGGTAAATTAAATAAAGTTTTATTTTAAAAAAGGCCTTTTTATTTAAAATTCATATGCTTTTCAATTACGTAGTATAAATTTAATTTTGCATATATTCTATGGATGATAAAAGAATAACAAACGGTTTTAATTATTTTATCACGGCTGAAATGCAAATACAAGGAAATAGAAGTTTAGAAGTTTTCTCATGAATAAATATAACATTAATTTATTTAATATTAGTTTTGCTATTAGGATATTACTTTATTATTATTATTAATCTTCATTTATGCTAAAAAATTCCTTCATAAATTTTCGTTTACATAATTATGAATTTATTTTCATGTTAAACTAAATAAATACTTATTTCAAAGTAATGTTTTTTTTATTATTTTAACTTCATGCATTATTCATTTATGAAATAAAAGTTTAATTTTACGTCCATAGTCTTAAAGATAAAATTGCATATTTGCAAGTTCAGAAATCTTTTATGAAATCTGATCCAAAAATGTGAAGAAAGTAATATCTACTTTTAGCGAAAGAAAATACTTGTTAATAATTTTATTATAATTATTTATAATGAAACAGAATTGATTAGAATTTCATGTAAGGGAATATTCTACTCTTTTAGATTAAAATTTTAATTAAAAAAATTAATAAATAAAATTTTTGCATCATTCAAGTGTGTATGCTGTTGCCTTAAAGTGTCTCGCGATATTCCAATTCCTTGCAATAATTTTAGTTAGTAGACTATGTGCAGTCGTGGAAAAAAAAAGTAAACACCCCCTTCTAACTCCTCAACAAATTATCGTAGAAGAAAGTTACTGGTACCGAACGATTGGAAATAAAGCCTACTTTTAAATGATGTATATAAAATTTCCTTAGGGGGTCACCTACATATTAAAACGAACCATAACTTTGTTTTTTTTCAATATCAGTACCCAATTCTGACAGCATAAATGAACTCTACACCCTTCAATTAGCCCAAAAACGAATTTTTATGCAATTCGTACCATAAGTTTCCGAGAAATTAATTATTTTAAAACGAGCGTATTTTAAGGGCTGTATCCAAATTGAAGTTCCGTACTGGATTGTTAACCGAGAGAGCCGCTTCCTTGATCAAGGCACCTTAAGCGCCACTCTCAAGGAGTCAATGAAGCGTGTTAGATTACAGTACGGCAGAATAAATTTCAAAATGTCTACTCACTTCCATCATAGACGGCCCCTTAAACCATCATTTTGCCGTTTTTTAAGCATAATTTGAAAACTACTTGGAAGAAAGATGTGAAATTTTTGAATTTCCATAAAGCAGGACTTAATAAATCTAAATCCATCAAAAAAATTGTAGGTTGCAATTCATAATTTTTTCGAATATTAATTTCATAATTCATAATTCATATCATAAAATTATAAAATTTGCAAATTCAGCTTATTTATGTTTGGGTATATTAGTATTATTACCACAAAAAAAAAAAAAAAAAAAAAAAAAAAAAAAAAAAAAAAATAGCACATTAGGAGCATAATTTCGGGAGATATAAATAAAAATATGAAAATATAATTTAAGATTAGAAGCACTCAATTTTGAATGTTTATAATTCAAAAACTTATCATTCAAATGACTTGAAATTTGGTGTCTAGGCATAGTTTGAACCGAAGATTTCAAATATCTCTTAAAATTGGGTATTGCCATTGAAAAAATGAAGTTAGGATTCGTTTTAATATGTAGATGACCCCCTAAGAAAATTTTATATACATCATTTAAAAGTAGACTTTATTTCCAATCGTTCGGTACCAGTAACTTTCTTCTATGATGATTTGTTGAGGAGTTAGTAAGGGGTGTTTACTTTTTTTTTTCCACGACTGTACCAAATATTTTGTGTATGTTTTTAGCCATGGCAAGAAGTTCCTCCCTGAATTTGGAAAAATTTCGCCGGAAGGGGGCGCTGTAATAGCTATTTTTGGGCAATTTTTAATATTGTACCTATATTGCCTAGAGCTTATTATTAGTCACGGCGGCGGTCGGGGGAGAACAGCTGGGCCGATCGCCGCAGAATTGGTGGAGCGCGGCGTTCCTCGTGTCCGTCCAACCTCCGTGCCTCCGTCCCATTAGTCGAGACTAAGCCAGAATCTGAAGCTTTCGCACGATAGAAACTCCCTCGAGTTTATTATCAAGTGACAAAATTTAGGTTTGGAGTAAGTTGAATTGAAAGTTGGAACATCAATAGTAATTGACAGAATTAAAATATGAAACTTTTGCTTATTTCTCAGCGGTTTTTCAATTCTTATTTCAGTAACTGAAAGAAAAGAGGAGTACAATATATATTTTTTAATTTAAGTAGATATTAATGATTTAACTGGTTAAGTGGGTAGGATACCTTTGAACAATCAAAATTTTCGAATTTTTTTATTCATATTTTGATTCCGTAATCATTTCTGAACAATATAAAAAAAACGCATTAAAAAATACCCACTAGTTCACTAATTATAGCAGTTTTATTAGGACTGCATACTAGGACTACATAGGATAATTAAACATTGTGTTGCGTTTATTCGAAACGATGAATTTTGGTACTGCGCGCAGTGTTACTAAAAAATTATGCATGGCAATCAAAAGAAATTTTTACCACATATTCATTTCTGTATTATCTACAACTTAAAACCAGAAAAAGCTAAAATTTTATTTTTTTTTCTGTTTTTGTACGTTGAAAATATTTTTTAATTTAGTCAATATTTTTTACAAATATTCTGGTTTTAGTATAGATGTAACACTATTATGTATCTATTTTCACCAAAATTTCCTCTTTATATGCATATTTTCAGATTTTATCATGCGCGCAAGATTTTTTTCTTTTATTATCAAGTATTTTTTAACTTATTATTTCAAAATTTATTTATGAATTTACAAGTATATATATTTTTTTAAATGTAAATTTAAATATGAGCTTTATGTTTAAATGAAGTTTCCATTAAATATTTGACTTATTACACAAGTTTTGAAGCTTGGAACATAGTGATAATGTTTTAATTTTTCGACGTGTTCAAAGGTATCCTACCCCCTTAAGTAGTTTATAGAGCTTAAATAGTTTATCTCTAGAGCGAAGCGCATAGTTAGAAAATGACTTATATTCCCCCCCCCCCAATTAAATACTCCTTATACCCCTTGGCTTCTATGATCCTCAATTAAATACGACAATCACCAATTTTTAAATGGGGGAAAATGTTTCCCTCAGTCGTCAAAGTGTTAAAGCAATAAGTATGGAGACAAGTATTTACCATTAAGTGCAAATTTGAACATAAAATGTTTAATTTTACTGACAATATTTTTGAAAATTGCTCAAAGAATAGAAACCTTTCCTTAAAAGAAAAGAAAATAGTGTAATGTTTTGAAGTGATTAGAGAAAGTGTTACAATCGTTACAGAACACCTTTATTACTTATATTATTGTGAATTTCCATCTTAATGTAAATTTCCTTATTACGAATTTCCATTAAAGACAAAAATTTAAGTTGCATTTTTATCATACTTCTAATTAATAAGCAGATTTTTCAGCCTGCTAATTGATGTAACTTTAAATAAAAATAATCTAATGAATCACTATCTAAAAATGTGCTTTAAAAATTTTTCCTTAAATATTTCCTATGTGAACTTTTAACAATTAATTAAAAATTCTCAAACGCTTGGAAATTAAATATAGTAATGGAAAAGTGCAGCATTTCCAAAGAAAAATACGTTATGTGTTTGAAATGTTTTAAAACACATCTCCAAAACTATTCTGCAAGTCATCAAAATAAATTAAAGCAAATTTTATAGACTAAACAATTTTAAAAGTTTTTACACATAAAAAAAAGAAAATAAATAAATAAAATGATGCGTTGAAAAAACTTGATGAAAGATAATTCCTCTTTTCTTTTATCTCTGGCTGTCAAATTAATCAAAATTTTCTGTTGACTTTTATAATAGCTCGTAAAGCGTTACACAAATTTATGTTGCACGTATAAAAAAAGAAATATATGTAATATTTTTCTTGTTTCGTACGATGCAATTACATAATATAAATAAATTTATCTATGTCGATAAAAGAAAGATTTTTTTCTGCCTGTATAGGTATATATATTTAAAAGATTGCTAAAAAAATTTAGCTACCGTGGTTATAGAGGGTGATTCATAAATATCGAAACAATAGACTATCTCCTTAAATATTGCCCCTAGGCACATACTTCCAATTGCAAAGTTTAATAAAAAAAAGGTGCAAAATTTGATAAGTTTCAACTCCATGGAGGGTCTATATGAGAAAATACAAAAATTAAATTTTTATACGGCCCCCGTAGAGTAAAATTCCCAATTCGGAAAATTTTCCTTATCCATTCCTGAATTAAACACAAAAAATTTCATCTCGATATCTTCAAAATTCGCAGAGATATCAAAATCCAAAATTCGTGACTTACATCATTTATCCATGCCTCTGAGCGACGAGTTTTTGACTCATTTTGAATGCAAGATAGGGATCAGCCACAAATTGTACATTATTAAAAGTCGATCTAAGACGGTGCCTCTCCTTTGGACATAAAATAGGCAGCGTATAAATTTTACGTTAAGCCTGTTTTCAAAGTATGCTGGAGGTCTGAACTAGGGGTCTGAATGGGCCAAAATATCTAGGTCCGGTCCCGAACCGACCCATAGGAAAAAAAGTTCGGCCCTGCCTGGAAAAAAAGTTCAACTCGTAGGATTTCTACATAGTTTTTTGCATCGATATGGTTAAAAGTTGTTTCGTATGGAGGAGTTCTGACCAAAAATACTTATTATATCTTTCCTTTTTTCATGTTTATAATTATTATTTTTAAAGAAGGGCCAAAAGTTGTGATTATTTGTTTTATTAATGAATTTATATTTATATGTAAATGATTCACTTCTCCTTTAATATCGTTAATACATATTCCATGTGTTGGAGAATATGAAATCTGCTATAAAGTAAAATCCTTAAGATGGAACCACATTGGAAAGAAAAAACAGCGTTATAGACAAGTTCCCTTCTTAGGAGTTGTAAATGTAGTCTATTTTTTCTCAGGTATTATTATATTCATTTTCCTTGAATCAACAGATTTTTCCGTTTAAGAAAGGATTCCGTTATAGGCAGATTTTTTTCACTAGTTTTACTGTATTTTAATTTTTTTTTTGCCTTAAAATCTACTATCTTTTAAAAATATGAATTTTAAAATTTTATTGTAAAATAATGACCATTTAAAAATATATGCATTTGTTGTAAAAGTTTTTGGGCTGAGCCAAATTTTAGTTATTTTTGCACGGATTAGGTCAGTCAGAGATAATGATTCTAATACGGGTTGTTTCGGGACCGGGACTGAAAATTTCGCCCAGGGGAGACCTAGGAATAAGGAAGCCAGTCCCGGTTCGGTATAACCAGTGACCGAGAGGTTCTGCTCTCATACTGGGTTCGAACCCAATCGCGCCCTTTGGCCCAATCGTTCGGAGTTTTCAGTGGTTTTCTTCGAACCTTGGATATCCTTGCGTAAATACGGGTTAGGTTCCCTTAGAAAGACCTCCACGGAAGGCACTCGCCCCCCCCCCCCGGGCCCACACCCCTCGTTTAGATAATTGGCCGTCATAAATCACACCAACACCCGGTTCGGTATGAAAAAATACGTTAGGCTCGGCCTGACCGAGTCTTCAGAAAAAAGTCGCTAATCCCGGGTCTGGCCCGGCCCCAGAATGCAGACTTTTTTATCGGTCTCGCCGGGGCGATAAAAAGCCTGAATTTGTAAAGGCAAAAATTATGAAAAACTCCTAATCGGCATGTTAGAAAAAGAATTGTTTCAAATTATACATTTAACATTTATTTATGGACATTTAAGTAGTACAAAAAGGTGGTGGAAACGGAAAAAGTTAAACTGAATCTGAAGTTTAAGCTACCGAAAGAAGTTACTTTTTCACGTGCAATTTTTTAATATGCATTTAAACATTTTATTAGGAGCCAATCAATGTTTAAAATTTTAAATGCGTTTTTCTGCATGATGTTTTTTTAATCGTAAATTAAAAAGGGGCAAACTTGGAACATGTCTCTTTTGATTATTTTACATTAATTTTGTTTCGGAAATTTTGAAAAAAAAAATACTTTTGAAAATATGATTTTATAAAAATAAGTTACATAATTTTTTAGATAATATTTTTAATATTTTTAAAATTAAAATAATTTCTGAAACAAAACTATAATTATACTTTCCTCTTTAATTAAATGGAAAAAATTTTAAATCTGATTAATAATGTTTCGAGTTATAAAGATTTTAAATTAAATCCGCTTAAAAAAGTACTAAACATTTAAATTTTTAAAAAACCGTATAAGAAATATTAGGATGTGATTTTGTTCGAAAATTATATGGTCAACCATCACAAAAACACAACATTAACCAAAAAAAAAAAAAAAAATCAAAATTCTCTCAACAAATATATTTTTTACATGTTTCCTAGAACTCTTAAAGTAACACTGTTTCTTCGATTGCACGCATTTGAATTTGTGTCTAATCCATTAAAACCTGATGAATTATTTAAACGGTCATAACTCTGCGAGTTTTTCAGATATGAAAATGCAATTTTTTGTGCTTAATTCAGGAATGGATAAGGAAAGTTTTCCTGATTGGAATTTTACATTACGGGGGCCATATAAAAACTTAATGTTCGTATTTTTTCAAATAGACCCCCTATGGAGTTGCAACTTATGTCATTAAATTTTGCACCTTTTTTTATGAAATTTTGCAATTGGAAGTATGCTCTAGGTGCAATATTTAAGGAAATAGCCTATTGTTTCGATATTTATGAATCACCCTGTATATTTTAAAAATAATTCGATACTTTTATATGGATAATGGTGTAGTTATATTTATATATTTATTAATTCATATTAAATTTATTCATATTCATTAATATTTAATAAAGTTAACGATTAATTTGAATTTAAATTTTAACCAACGCAGGACAATATCGAATTAATTTCCAATAGTATACTATCTTAAATGAGAATAAAATGCATAATGAGTGCATTTGTTATACCTAATGCTATGAGAGTATGGATTTTAATTTGGTAATTTATTTTTTTGTTTTTTTCCTCTATACTTTTTAATCTTGATTCATTTTGAACTTAACTGGTGTTCAATGGTTTATTTCTCGGTTTTCTGTGTGTGGTAGTCCCAAATTCATATTCCTTAGCTAATTTATGGCTAATATGAAGATGAAACCACACATTTTATTTGTGGAACTTAAGGCATTTGGGACCCGATGATTCTGTCTAAGTTCTACAAATTTCCATCATTCCATTTCTGTTATTCAATTTCTGCTGTTTTTCATTATGTTTATGGAATTTATGTTAAGTGTGTTGGGGGATATTGTATTTGTTAATGTCATTTTATTAATAATTTCACAGTTTTTGTTGGTGGTCTGTATTGTTTATTTAATGGTTATATATATATGTGTGTGTGTTTGTGTGTGCGTGTATTTATTTGGTTGTGTTTGTGTGTGTATTTATTTGGTTGTGTATGTGTGTGCGTTTCTTTGGTTGTTGTCTATGGCTTGAAAATCTATAATACGCAGAGGTTTGGAAATTCTGTTCCGACAGACGAATAGACGTCCTAATGCATCTGAGCCTCAGATTTTGATTTTTTATTAGATAATTTTGCATACGGTTTATATAACGTTTCTTCCTATTTCGGGGCGATTTTTTACATTAGTAAATCAATCCGATTTCAATATACTTGCCGGATACAATAAATTTTGTTATCACATCAGTAAACTTTATATTTTTCTTTTTTATTTTCTTTTATTTTTATATATTATTCGCCAAGACATTTTTGTTTATTGTTTTGATAAGAGTTTTGGGATTTCATGTTTTACCAACTGATCTCTATTTGTTCGTAGAGCGAGTTTTGAATTTTTCACATGTTTAAAGGTCACTTATTCGGCACTTTTTTCCTTTATCAAACGGTCTCTGTATATATTCATTATCATCCGAAGATAAGTTTTATATTAATTTCTTGAGGAACCCTTTGGGGATCATTTTAAAAACACACACACACAAAAACATGAAATGCTAATACTTTTTCCACGACTTAACAAAAAAATTCATTAGAAGTTACTTTACTGTAAATTTTTGCCTCACTTGGCAAATGAAGAAGAAAATCACCAGAAGTTCCGTATCATAAAAAAAAAATGATTGATATGAAAAAAAACAAACAAACAAAAAAAAAACATGTTACTTTTAAAACGATAGGTATTTGTTTGTGTGTCGTATGCTGTCTTTTTTCTTCTTTTACAAAGACAATTTTAAGTCTTTATTGTTTTGTTTATACCTATTTGATATCATATTTTTAACAACGACACAATCGATATTTTCAGGTTAGTTTTAAAAAAAATGGAAGTTTTCTTTGCGCGTATTTTAATAAAGTTATTTTCGATGGCTAGTTTTAACGAAAGTAGTTATTTATACGATTTCGCTTATTAACAGAGATTCTTGCTACTGTAATTGTTGTTTTAATTATTTTTAGGACACGATCGAAAATTTCAGGTTAGTTTCTTAGCCTATTTTTTCTCATCAGTCTAATCTGTGCTTACTTTCTCTCAGCAAACTCAGTCCTCTCTTGTCCGGGCTTATAAATATAATATTCTGTTAACAGCAATGATGTTTGAGCAATGATGTTGGATGACAGTTTGAGCAAATGATGTAATTATCTCGAAGATGTCACGGACGTCCGACGTAATAAACGCCCCGGTCCCTCGGAATCGCAAGCCGCCACGTGACGCCAGACTGGTCTGTTAATTTTAACCTTCCGTCTACCAGACGGGTCCATTGGACCCGACATGTACATTCAAAATATTTATTCAAACCAGAAATTTCTTCAAAACAAACTAAATGTATAAATCAGACAATAATAAGTTAAATAAACAAATTAAATAGTTTTAAGTAAAAATTCTGGTGTAGAATGTTTTTATAAAACTTGAGTAAAATTTCCGGTAGTTCTAGGGTTAAATGTAATGAGTTGAAGTATGACTAAAGACTAAATATTTTCAAGTCAAACTAAAAATTGTCTAATTATCAAGCTCTTAAAAAATTGTAAGCATTATTTTCACATTTTTCCCATTTTTCTCGTAATGTCTAAAAATATAATAAGTGAAGAATAATGATAGTGATTCAGAATCGAAGATTTATCAATGATGGTTTCAAGGAAAATTGATGAAAATTCAATTAACAAACCATTTAAGGAACTAGTATGCCTTACACAAATTATACTTCTCTATAAATAAAAGTGAATTTTACACCTTCTTTAGAAAATTTAATATTTTACAGAAAATGTTCACCAGTAAAAAAGTGCATTCCCAAACTTTTTGCGAAAATTTAATGTTTTTTTTTTTTTTTTTTCTTTTTTTTTTTTTTTTTTTAATGAAGTACTGTAATGTACGTGAAAATTTGTAAAAAAAAATCTTTGAAATCGTTTTATAGAGTTTACACTTTTTGAGAAGATAAAAGTATAGAAGGAGAAATAGGGTTCTTTTTCAAATTATTGTTTTGAAAAAAAAAAAAAAAAAAAAAAAAAAAAAAAAAAAAAAACTTTCAGGTACATTTTAAATGTCAAATATCTAAGACAAGTTTTGTTAAGCCCTATAAAGTATTTTAAGGCTGAAAATTTCTAAGAGAGTGTTATTATCAGTAATAATAAGTTTTTTAGTGACTATAAGCAACACGTTGTTGTTTTTAAAATTATTTGTTTAGGGAAGAAGGCAAAAGTAATGTATTAAAATTGTATTTCCCAAATACATTATAAAGAACTGTTTTCAGGTAAGTAGCTCTGGGAGGTATTTGGAGTTTTTCAGAATTGTATTATGTATATCAATGAAAAAGGCATAAAAAACGCATTAAAACATTTAGAATATATGGTGGTAACCTTTCTCAGTGTATATAACTTAAACAAAAACAGCTAACGTAGCAGCAACATAAAAACAGCTGCAATGTTGCTAATTTAACGCGTTTTTTTTAACTCAAATAGCCACCACTATTTCCGTATAGTAATATTTGCCTGTATTAAAATGTTAAGGCGAATAATAAGACGAATGTTATTATTCGGAAACTGTGGTTTTTATCTTGCAAAAATTCTACAACAATAGAGAAGAGAGAAAGAATTTGCATCTTAAACGAGATTTGGTTAAAGGGACAAGATCTATCGTGTATTACGCGGGATCCCGTAATAACCGTTCGGGTATTAAACATTATGTTTTTACATTAGTCCCTGTATACAGTTTTAAGAAGATGGAAGAAAAGTTTAATTTTCTTTTGTATAAAAAGCCATTATTCCGCCACCAGAAAACACTTTGAAGTTTTTTTACATAGAAAATATTTAAGATTTTACAATTACATCCCAGTAATGAAATAACAAGGATATTTCGGAAAATAATAAAAAAGTGAAGACACGATGGGAATTAGTTTCTATGTGATATTTATAAAAAAAATATTTCATATCATGAAGTTTTATGAGGTAATGTTTCCTATAATACAGCTGAATTACTAAAATTCTTTTTATTCTCGAAGTTATGAGAATCTATTTATGTAAAATCCAAGTATTTTTGTGTCCCTTACAATACCGGTTGGACCGGCTCATTGATCGCGGCCATGTCATGTTTAGGCTTCCTATGGAGAAATCGGTACCAGCTTCAACAATGAGTAATTGTTGAATAGCACTAATGGCAGGACACAGGCAGGATTTCCACAATAGCGCTAAATTTTGGCCAACATGGGTAATACCGCCAAATTTGGCGACAAACATATGTTGCCATGCATGAAGCCAACTTGGCGATAGCTGGCAAATTTAGCGAAATCCCCATTGAAAACCTATTAATCTTTCATAATCGAGCTCACCGCTATTTAATTTAAACTCCGCGCATTGAAGTTTTTTTTTTTTTTTTTTCAAAATCTATAGGTCAAAATTTAAAGCGTAATATGCGAAAATTTACGTCTTTACATCTTAATCCCCATGTTACTAATAAAATAACCGCCACTAGACGGGGCTGCGCTATCTGAGCTCCTAACTACACAATTTTAATGGCTTTAATAGCCGTATACGTAAATTAAATTCTCAGTATTTTTCGGCCTTGGCGAAATAGAGAAAACTGATAGAAAATAGAAGAAAATTTGGCAATGTATTTCCACATTTTAAAATGTGTTAGTTTCATCTATCACTCCAGAGCAAGCGAGAAAAACTACTCATTTTCTTGCACATGTGTTGTATATCTTTATATTTTATTTTCCGTCATTTTTGACGGGTTGTCTTTGTAGTTATAATTTAATATCGAATCATTTAAAAAATATTAATCATTTTTATTATTCTAAAACTGAACGTTTAAAAGTTTTCTTACAGGGTATAGTATCATTTGTTAATATTTTAATTATATTCTACGGAAGAGAAAAAAAATTACCTCAAATTTCTGAAAATTTAATTGTTTACTTGCATAGCAATTATTTCACTCGTGTCATTCTTTATAAAGCATAGCACAGTAGAAATAATAGAAATAAAAGTTTTTTTTTTCTAAAACTTTCGTTTTAAAAACTTGGTATGTTCATTTTAATGTAAAAAATATATTAATATGTTTTCAAGTTTTAATCTGATATGAAATACTTTACTATTAAATATGCCAAACAAATTCATCTCATTTTGTTAATTTAAGATTAATTAATGCATAACACCGTAATGCATTTCGCATTCTGTTCTTATACAACTATAGGTTTAATTATTTATGGATGTTGAATACGACTATTTTTAAATAATAATTTTCGCTTTATTTAATCACAGATATCAGCGAAGATTACAATTGCACAGTCGTGGTATTCAATGGCCCTAAACTATAGTATATACAGGGAATCCCGAAAACATTGACTGCGGCCTTTATTCCTTAAATATTGATCCTAAACATATATTATAAATTACAAATTTGCGAATAAAATTCAGCACAATTTTATGAAATCGATTAAAACTTTCAGGGAATTAAATTTTAAATAAAACAAAATTTTAATTTTTACACTGCCCCCGTACTAAAAATTTTCCAGTGAGAGAAAATGGGCCCATACTCTAATAAGGTCATGTACAATGTTTCAGCATTTTATTTTAAAAAGTCGTAGAGATATGAAAAATCACAAATGCTCTTAAATCACTTTTCGATGTCTGGAGGATTATCTCGTTTCAGAGGTTAGAGATATATTACGAAATAAAACAATGACTGCATTGTTATGTGGAGTGCAAATTATGATTAAACCCTTGCCAACTTTTTTTAAACATATCTCTTCGACTTTTCATGATAAAATGCTGAAATTTTGTACATGGCCTTATTTGCGTAAGGAGCCTATTTTCGAATTGGAAAATTTGTTGTACAAGGACCACATAAAATTTTAATTTTGAATTTCTCCAAAATGAATCCACTGAAAATTTTAACCTATTTAATAAAATTCTGCACTTTTTTTTGTAAATTTGTAATTTATTATATACGTCTTTCATCTCAATATTATGTATATATATATATATCCGAGTAAAAGTGGTGAATAATTTACAAAAAGCTATATTCTAAGTCAGTAAACCTGCAAAATTCTAGTAGTGTGGAAACAGAATTAAACGTAAATGTTTTATATAATACCATGAAACGTATATAATAAATTTGAATACTCTAAGACCATTTATAAATCCAGTTAAAAGAAAGATAATAATAAAATATGGGGAAGAATCGCTTCATTAGCATTAGTATAATACATTTTATAAAACTATTAAGAGTATTCTTGAAAAGCGAAATTGGAAATATTCATTTATTAATTACAAATTTGATAAAAAGTTCCTAAATACTTGCCAGCATTACTAAGAAAATTTATATAGCTGGATTTTATTTTCATATTTCGTGTGTGATAATTACAGGAAAAACTTTGTCTTATAATTGAATATCACATACCATTATTATTCGGATTCATTAGAGTATTTTCTTCGCCTTAATATATTTTAATAAGATAATTTATTTTCAAATTTTGCGATACATCTCTGAAGCAAAGTCCCTTTTTTAATAACCAAAAATAGATGCAACGCGTCACTAATATTATAGTATAAGAATTTTGTGATCTCAAAGCTAGATAATTATGCATATAAATTTAAATATTTATAATTTATATCTTTGAAATACTCCATACATTGAAATAAAAACTACTGTATCTGAGTTTAATAACAAAATTCCCAGTAAAAAATAATAACCTAAAAGTTTCTTTAATTATCACTGTCATTGTTTGATAAATTTTATTATAAATTACGCTTTATGACATATTACTTCATTAAAATATGTCAAAGAAAAATTATTTGTGTCCACAAACAACAATGTGAATGGAAAAATGTATTTTTTATAATTAAAAATTATCATAACTTGCATATTTTGTGCGTTATAATAATAACTAAAATTTTCTCTTCAAATTGAAAATCAGATATTAAATACTATTATTATTCAGATTTATAATAGTAATTTATAGCCTTCAAATTTTTCTTAAAAATAATTTATTTTCAAATTTTGCTCTACGTAAGGTAAATGCACCTATAGCGGTTCACGTACCAGTTGTGGGCCATTAATTTTTAAAGTTTAGAAACAAGCCTAAAATGAATTTCTTGAACATGATTATAAGAAATATGATTAACTAGTATCCTTAAATGTTAACTTTCCATAAACTGTTTGGAGTAATTGATTTTTTCTGCTTTTACATTTGTTTATTTTCTACAGTGTCTTCAAAAACAGATTTTTTGGCAAATTTTTAGAGATTTCATTAGGAGATATGTTTTTAATTAAAACATTGTTTCTTTAATATTATGTTTCATTTTAAATTAAACTACTGATGATATACTCTATTATATTGTAAACAATTTTTTGGTTAATCTTAAAGGTGTATGCATAAGAAATTTACTGGTCCCCACTACTGGAGAATAGACGGAGGTAATATTTTCTTTTTTCATTTTTTTTCAGAAGAATGTATTTAAAATGTTTATTCTGATACAGGAAAATTAAGACTAGGTTTTAAAAATTGAAATCTTTTTGAATTCACTAACACTTTAATGATTGGATAAATGACTTGGAGTGACCCATTGCTGGTGCGTTTACATTATTTGCAACATAAAAGAAGATGCCCCTCATAAAATTTGATAATACTTCTGAATTTGAAATATATTCCATGAGCATTTTTTAACAACAAAATTCTAGTTCTTTCACTGCGAACGGTTATGTCGTCTCCAAAAAATCATTGTTCAATTTTGGTTGGGTTAAGAAAACCAGAAACTATATTTAGAAATGCATTACGATGTTGGGGATGAATATTTGCGGCTATAGTTTCCACATTTATTGCTCGTACATCTTCTAAATATTAGGTAATTACAATTTTTAAATCCTCAAATAAGGACTACGACGTATGTTTTATAGCAAAATGTGCGATTTAGGCCAATTGTAGCTCAATTTAGAGGGGGTTTTATGCATTTATAAACAATTTTCAAGCATGATATATTTTTAAAAATCTATCAAAATAATTAAAGTTTATATGCCAAATTAAGATAAAGTAACTATGGCCATTGTTTCCACATCTGGAAAATTATTGCCTTGAGTAATAACAAAGCACTTTTACTAAAGCAGGCGTGTTAGGCCTTGCGATTTTGGTCAAGTCAAGTCAACGCGGTGCTTAAGGAGTACCGACGTGGATCGTTTTAGCGCCACGCGAAACCTCCAACGAAATTGTAAAAAGCAACATAACTTAAATTTAGAAACAATGCTTATAAAAATAAAAAGAATTTAGAAACCCTGGTGGAGGGCCCTGAGGCTCATTCCGGGGTTTGGAAGCACCTGAGGCACAAATCCGCCTCAAAAAATATGGCGCATAGAGCATCCAAATAAATTTGGTTGCCCTACACTTCGTTGACAGACTAATGTTTGACCTGGCAATAGTTGGAAAATGAGAAGGCAGGTGGCGCCAGGAGTCACAGCTAAGCCTGACATCCAGGAAAACCAGAGGCCCAAACTAACACTATCTCTGAAAAGTTATAAAAAAAGGGGGGGGCACATAGCTCACTAAAGTTTGAAAGTCAAGCCTTGTGTCCCTCACAAGTCGCAGATCTCCCGGCTTTCGCACAAACGGGGAAGCCTTGAAAAAGGCTTTGTGGTACTAGACATCGAAATTTCCACGACTGCAAGTTTCACATTGGCGTTGACCAAGATCTAAAAAATGGGGTATTTTAAATTTAATAAAGACTAATCTATTAAAATTTAAAAATTAAACTAACACTGAGTGTATCTGTGACCAAGCCGGATAGCAACTACTCCCGTAATCCCCGATACAGCTCGGACCGTTTAGATCTGAAAAGAGCACTTTGCTAACGGGTTTCCAGGGAGGTGCACACACGCCAGCGGTCTCAGGTGAACTGAAGCTGGGGGGTCAAAAACCGGGGTTTAAATAGAGTAGCCGAGGATCTCGTGAGCAGGTTCCCCTCGACCAATGAAATTACTGGAAGGGCTAACTCGACCGTAAACGCTGATTGGAGCTAGGACTATGACGTCATAGACAATCTCTGGCCCAGAAGGGCAGAGAAGAGAAAATAAATGAAATTAATAACGGGATGAGAAATATTTACAAAATTTTAAGAACAAATAAAGGCAGGTTAAAAACCCTAAAAACTACTTTAAAGTCTAAAAGATAAAATTGTAAGGAAGGTTGCACTCGCGGCTGTTTAATAAAATAACAGCAGATTGCATGACGTCGGGGGAAAGCCAAAGCTAGACGAAAATTTCTTTCTGTCTAGGGAAAAATGAATTAGCAGGGGAATTCTGCGTTTAAGTAACTCCAGAGGGGTTACGTCTCGATGTTTTCGAGCAAGGAATAAAATCATTATCCCTAGCTAAGATAGCGAGGGGACGTTTCCGGCCCCTGCCCACCCTAGCATCGTAAGTTCGAATTGAGTTTAACGCAGGATTCCTTACTGAGGGAATTGAGCTGTGAAATTTAATGGCAAGTTTTTTAATCTCACCAAAAATAGGCCTAATTTTAAGATCATTATGGATGACGTCATTGCGGACATAACGGGTTGCTCGAACAAATTTACGTAATAATTTATTTTGAAAGGTTTGAAGTTTTTCAAGATGAATTTTACTAGCACTACCGTACACGACCGAACCATAGGTTACGATCGGTCTAATCATAGATTTATACAACAACAATTTATTTTTGATTGACAGGGAGCTGTAATAAGCCAAGAGAGGGTGAAGGGATGATACAGCAGCATTCGCACGATTCAGGGTTTCTACAACGTGCTTGCTCCATAATAATTTTGAATCCAGGTGAATGCCCAGGTATTTATAGTCTAATTTCCAGGGAATTGGTTCATTATTTAATTTAAAATTTAAGTTAGTGTCTGGGGTGAATTTTTTATTCGTGAAAAAAAATGGCAGCACTTTTAGCATTATTTACTTTAATTCTCCATTTTCTTAACCAGGTCGAAAGTTTATCAAGGTACCCTTGGAGTTTATTGAACACTTGGAGTGCATGTTTGTGTTTGTGTAGAACGGCAGTGTCATCGGCAAAAATTGCTAAATCGATGTCAGGCTCTCTTGGAATGTCATTTACATAAATTGCAAATAACGTGGGCGCAGAAATTGAGCTCTGGGGGACCGAGCTGAGAATAGGTTTAGGGTTAGAGAGAGCATTTCCCACTCTAACAACAAAAGATCTGTTTTTTAAATAGTCAGCATAGATTTTAATTAGTTGGCCAGGAAGGCCGAGAGTTATAAGTTTAAAAAGTAAGGCGACATGCCAGACTTTGTCAAAAGCCTTTTGCACGTCGAGAAAATAGCCCCTGTGACACCGCCTGATCTAATTCCTTCGTGTAGGAGTTCCGTGATCCTCAACACTTGGTGTGTTGTTGAATGACGAGCTCGGAACCCGAACTGTTCCGGTATAAGTACTTCACGAGAGTCAAGGAACGCCTTAAGGCGGCTCACAAGGACGTGTTCATAGACCTTAGATAGACATGAAAGTAATGAGATTGGCCGAAAGCTGGATGGGGCGTGGATGTCATCGACTCCGCTTTTAGGCAGAGGGACAACAATCGCCTTTTTCCAGCAATCTGGGAAAATATTTAGAGAAAGCATGCAATTAATTAAGATAACAATGTAGAGAATAAAGTTTTCAGGCAGATTAATAAGCATAATTGTAGAAATACGGTCCACCCCTGGAGATTTGTTCTTTTTGAGGCCTGAGATGTAATCCCTAACCTCCGAAGGGGAGGTAGGGGTAAGAGTGTTTTGAGTGTCAGAATTTAAATAATTTTGAACTGTGCTCTCCAGTACAGCAGTAACCCTTGGGTTGGCCAAATCTTCATGAGGTGTGAATTGATTCCTAAGACTTTCAGCAATCTCCTCAGCCTTAGCAATATTAGTATATGCAATGCCGTTACTTGGGCTATTAATGGCCGGAATGTGCTTGTGTGTGCCTCTGATACGGGAATCAGCCTTCCAAATTGTGTTTTCTTCAGTCGACAAGGATTCGACAAAATTGTTCCAACGTTCATTTTTAAACTCATAAATAGCAGCTTTTACCCTCCTATTTAAATTATTTAAAAGGGACCTAAAGTATGGAGTCCTGTATACCTGCCATATTCTACGTGCACGATTCCTCTGTGTAATCATTTGCCTGATATTCTCGGGTAACTGTAGAGAGTTGTTAGAATTATGTCTCGGCTGAGAACATTTCTCCAACACCCCACGTAAAGTGTCACCGAGTTGCTCTATGGCTTCAATGACCTGCCAATCCGAAATTGGTATGAGATCTGGAGTATCCATTCTTTCTAGCAACGCAGTATAGTCCTGCCATCTAGTGGAGATACTCTGAGGTACACTTAGGTCATAAGAGTCAACCCTAAAATTGAGAATGACCGGCAGACCGATCAGAAGATAAATCATTACACGTTCGAATAGTGTACGGGTATGGAAAATTGCGGGTGATCGCAAGATCTAGATAATTATTTGATCTCATGTAGGTGGGGGAGGGGGGCGCTAAAATTTGCGCATGATTTCGGTCCACCCATCTACGAAGTTTACGTCCATAAGTATTAATATTCCTGGAATTCCAGGAGTGATGATGAGCATTAAGATCAACCGCTAAAATAAAATTTGGAAAAGAGTTAGTGAGACGGGTAAGTTCAGGCTCCATTAAATTTGCATTCCTATTAGGAGGGAAGTAGACAGCTGCAACAAGCAGTTTTTGAATAAAGGGGAAGTCCAAAATAATCGGGGCAGTTTCCACAAAATTTTGATTGGGAATATTAATGAAATTAGCATTAAAACCCTTTGTAATATAAATAGCAGTGCCGCCATGGTGACGATTATTATTGCCACTACGAGCCCTGTCAACATTGAAACACTCGTAGTTTGCAATTTTGGAGACGTAACCCTGGAGGAAGTGGGTCTCATTGACCAAGATGATGTCTAAATCATTGTTGTAAATCCAAGCACCGAATTCAGTTGCTTGGCGCTATGACCATTGTGTCGTTATAATTTTGACTTTTATTGCTCGCACATTACTTCTAAATATCACGTAATTACAAATTTTATATCGACGAATGACGACAATAACGTATTTCTCACTGAAAATGTTTGAAATGAACGATTTAAGTCAATTGTATCTCAATTTAGAGGGTTTTTTTAAATGTATTTTTAAACAATATGCAAGCATGATTTTTTTAATCTATCAAAACAACAAAAGTTTGGTTGCCACATTAATATAACGTAGATATGGTCATCATTTCCACATATAGCAAATTATTACTCAGTGAAAATGACAAAGAATTTTCTCCAAAAGCCGAAAGCTATGTTTGAGAATACATTGCAATGTTGGTGATGACCATGGTGGAGCTACGGTTTTTAATTTTATTTTTCATACATAACTTCTAAATATCACATAATTCAAATTTTTTCTTCATCAAGTAAAGACAATAACGTATTTTTCATTGCAAATGTTGTAAATTGATATTTAGGGCAATTGTAGCGTAATTTAGAATTTGTTATAAATTTTGGTGAATTGTAGTAAATTTGTTGAATTGTAGTAACATTTAGAGTTTGTAATGCCTTTTTAAACAAGTTTCAAGCATGATCTGTTTTTAAAAATCTACCTCAACAATAAAAGTATTTTTGCCGTAATAATATAAAGTATTTAAAGTGAAAAAAGATATGATGCCAGTTCATAATTAATTAAAAACAAATACAAAAAATACAGAAAATTTAAAGAAACGTTTTAAAGCACATATAAATCTTTAAAAAATATTATCAAATGTTTCGGGCTTGTTTAAAGCTTCACTAGTAATGTAAATAAACGCAAATTCACGAGAGTTGATATAAACTGAATTTGCAGTTGAGACCGGGTGTTATAAACAATTAAACACGGAGTTGGGTAATTGGGTCACATTAAAATGGCATATTCTACTGGAATTAAACTAGCCTGGTTTACAAGGTCGGCGGAATTTCCACTCAATGTGACTTAGTAAAATTCCAGAAGAATAGTCCATTTCAATCTAACTCAAATAGCCACATCCGTGTTTAATTGCTTGTGACACATGCTCGCAAATGCAAGTTCAATTTATCTCATCTCCCGTGAATTCGTGTTTATTTACATCACTAATTAGGTATTTTAAACAAGTTCCAAACGTTTAATGTTATATATATATATTTAAAAAAATTATATGCGTTTCAACTGTTTAAATAAATTTTGTGTAGAATTTTTGCATTTGTTTTTAATTTAAAGTAGCTAGTCAGGGTTTCCACATCTGGCAAATTATTGTCCAGAGCAAATGACAATTAAATTGAAATTTCTTTTACCCTTTTTATGTGCGCTCGTAATCATATAAGTACGTAGCACCTATAGTCGTCGTGTGGTCCACCCGTTTGTCTGTTCGTCTGTCCGTATATGACAGCGCAAATACTACTCAATCGAATGGTTTGAAATATAATATATATCGTTGCAGAATTTGTTATTTCAATTTTTTTGAAAATCGAATCAAAACTTAAAAATATATTAATAAAAGTTTTCTTCATTCTATTAAATCTATCCATACGTAATTAATTCAATGGTATTCCATGATAGGTAATGATCCTAAGTTGGCATGGTAATTATTCTAATAAATCCTATCATACGTAATTAATTTAATGATATCCAATATTATGTAATGATGCTAGGTTGCGATGGTAGTTAGTCCTATTATTTCCTTATTTCTGAATTTGATATATATGATCGTAATAAATTTTGTATTCATGCATTTTTATATGAGAGTGCAACAGCTATTGCACCAAGATCTGAATATTTGTAAAACTAGTTATAGTACGAGCGCACCTCATTTGCCATGTTTTGTGCAAGATTTCTGACTTGTTCTTCTTTAATCTTTCATTGTAGGATCCATTTTGAAGCAGTACTATCATGGTTATAATGTCAGTAAGGTTTTTGTGATACATAGCTTCTTTAACCATCAAACTCGCAGCCGAGTATCATTTCAAATAGGGAGCCATTGGAATAAATTCACACCACTCATATAATATTGAACACCACACAGAATTAAACCCAACACGTTTAATACTCTAAAAATATCACATATATTAAAAATGAAAACAATAAGTCAGAACTACATAAAACTCTTCCACCGTCTACGATCATCGGTATCCTCTCGTTGCCAGTTGTGTTACCTAAAGTTCGGCGGCAGACTGTGAATTAAATAATAAGGTCCATTCTAGGTATGTAAGTTTGTCCGCTGGTTTCACAATTGACAATGTCATTTAACGTAAATATTAAATGCATTAAGGTGACATTGGACTTTCAAAATCACGAAATTTGACTAGAAAATCTGTTTTACTTTTTTTTAAGAATTATGAAAATAGATGCCCCAATTTATCTGATTCAAAAAGATTTTTCAATTCCGATGCGTCTTCGAAGAGATATAAGCTTTTATATCAATAAAAAATCTATATAATTATACAGTTTTTTTTTTGTTGTTTGTTTTTTGTTTTTTTGTTTTTTGTTTTTTTTTGTTTTTTTTTGTTTTTTTTGCTTAAAATGCTGATTTCTCAAAATCGAAAATTTTGCACTTTTCTAAATTTTGAAACATTCCATGCCCATTCCTAATTATAAAATTCTTTTGAAATTTATACCGTTTATCCATTATACAATACTAAAGAAATGTTAGAATAAAAAGTTGCGTTTCAGAGGTATTTTAATGTTGAAATTTATATACCTTTGAAAATATATCGCTGCCTTTTTAGAAAAAACAAAGCATAATTATAAATATATTTTTTTATACTTATACAATACATTCAGCGAACATTTACAATTCACGCCAACTTCCATTATAATATATAATATGTGTCTGATAAGTAAATATGGTCATATTGTATGCAAAAGAAATGCGCAGCGCATAGGGCATTTTAAAATCTGTCAATTCGTTATTTAAAAATAATAAATAAATATTGAACAAATCAAAAGCATTATATTATTTTAACGCAGAATGTAGAATATAACTATTTAAGGGGTCTCAGGACTCTTAAAATTGGAAAAAATGAAAAAAAAAGACCATTTTCAACATTTAATATGTTAAAATGTAGTTTATTTTAAGACACAATTTTAATTGGAATAAAATATATAAGTATGTTCTTTCATTTCGTGTATTTAAAAAATTATAAGATGCAGAATTAGCATTTACAGGGGGCTCCAAACTGTTAGATATTTTTCGAGCAAAAAATCGGCATAACAGCTTACGCGCACGATTACAAAATAAGTGTTGCAACTAGAATGAAAATTTTGGTACCTACTTATACTTCAGATTGTAATAATTACCTTAAACCTAAATAATTTGTATTTAAAGCTTTTTTATATTTTTAATACAAAGTTGTATTTAGCTAATGCAAAATTAAGAAAATTTCAACGGTATAATCACCTAAACAAATATTATTTTGAACAATAAAAAGGAAATTTTAGGTTCAGTTTATACAGACTAACATGAAACATACGTTTTGAAAATTTCATGAAAAAATATTCATAAGTTTTTGGGGTATCGTGCGCGTTATGCCCAAACACGTCATTTGGAGAAAGATGGCTTTAAAGTTTCCGAAACGACGCTTCAGCTATTGAACGTGTATAAATGTAAAAGCCGTAACTTCAGTTCTAATAGGAATTTCAAGGAAACAATTACATCAAAATGTTCAGAAAAGATAGGAGTTTAACATCTAAAAAAATTAAAATTTCGAAAATTTTAAAGCTTTAAGAGTCCCGAGACCCCTTAAGAATATTTGCCATTAACAAGTCTTCCAATTTTCAAATGAATCCATTGAAAATTGAAGGATTAGATTTTTAATGCCCACCGTACCCTTAAGTGTTTTTTTTTAAACCGCTTTTGTGCCAAATCCCTTTTGTTCAAATACTCATTTGACAACTGATCCGATTACGGATAAAAAAACAATACTTTGATGATAAAATGAAATGTGAAAACAAAAAACTAATTTTAATTTTCTAGGTTTTTTTTTTTTTTTTTTCAAAATAATTTTATAACTATTTCCTACTGAGCATATTAAAATGATTGTTCTGTGAATTTTGTATTAGATTTTATTGTATTATAGTATTATATTTTAATTTTTTGCGCACGTTTTGTTTTAAATATAATTTCATATTTTCACAAATAAAAGAACGTGACAGTAATAAAACCTTTCTTTGACACTTGAAATTAGAATTAAAAAGAAATAGTAGAGATAAATAGTAAAGAAAAATATAATAGTCACAATCACTTATTTACAAGCACAGTCCTTTACATTTTATTTTAAATGACTCCTTTTTACCAATTGCTGTTTAACCGTAAGAATTTCCGCATATTTGCTTGATGACTTTTGAGAAATAAAGTATATATTTTCTTAGAACTTCTCTTTTTATTTAAATTATTATTCTTTTGTGTGCTTTAAATTAAATTTCATCTCAATTATTTTGAAGATGAAAGAACATAAAAAGTATTAATCCCTTTTTACGACATCTGAATAAAAAATACAAAGAAAGAGAAAATATAATGAAAGGACTCTTTCAAAGAGGAAATATAATAGTTCACTTACGTCATCCATTTATTTTTTGCTTTCACATTCTTCACTTCTTTTCTTATTAATTTTGAATCAATTTCATTTAATAATCTCTGTTTAACCATAAATTTAATAATAAAGAACATTTTGATACGAGCTGTTAATAAAAAATGTCAAAGACTAACTTTTAATTCAATTTTTTACGTAAACTTGTGGCCTTTAACTTAAACTTCACATTAATTTGAAAGAAGCTGGTGTACTAAATCCTTTTTAATACCCAAGTTAGAAATAATAAAGAAAAAAATCTTTTGTGTGAGAAATAAAAAAGAAACCCTTGTTACGTTATTAAATTTATGTGTCACCCTTTTCTTCTTTTGTGATTTATTTTCCACTTTTAACTTTACTTTCCTGAAAAATAGCCGCTTTTATCCTGGAACTTTAAAAACTATTGTTGTTTTTTATTATATATTGTTCCACAAATAAAATGAAATTCTCTTTACAATTTATGAACTGAAACAGTATTTTTTTGGAGCATATTTCTATGTATTCCTCAAATGATTAAAATTTGTAAGTTCTTTACAAGCTCAAATATCAATAGCTGAAGAATGAATTATTTTCTATAAAATCTCACAATTACACTTTAAGGGGCATTATAGGAAATTGAGAGTTTGCCAATAAAAGTTATTGAAACTTCTTTTGGACAATTTATATTTCGTATATCATTTAATATATGTTTTTCAAATGAAGCTAATATAAATTAAAAGTTTATTGTTGTAAAAATACTTATTTTTGCGTAAACATATAATTAATCTTTTAATCAACATAATTTAAGGGGCCTTGTACCTTTTAAGCGCGACGAAAATTAACGAAAAAATTCAATGTTTGAAAGAGTCTATCTCCAAAACTTTTTTATGTATAAAAGTGAAATTTTGAATATTGATTAAACAGAATGTGCTTTGTAATGTGCTACCATTAGAAACTGATTGGCCTTTCACGGAATTTGTGTATTATTGAAATTAGCTCTTTTTTTTACTCTGTAAGTCATTGCGCGCAAGATATCTTGAGAACGTGTTTATGGATTGCTATGAAATTCGGTGCAGATACTAAGCAATTGTGTGTGTTTAAAATTATCTACGTTTTAGTATTTTCAGTGGTAACATTTTTAGTTATGATAATTTTTATTCATTAAAAAGTGTAAATTTTAGATTTTTTTTTAAATATTTTTTTTACATAGTTAATGAAATAATTTTGACCTAAGAGTAGATCATTTTAAACACACATGCTTGCTTAGAATCTACACCAAATTTCATAAAACTCCATACACACGTTCTCAAGATATCATGCGCGCAATGACTGACGGAGCAAAAAAAAAAAAGAGCTATTTTAATTTCAACAATACGCAAATTCCGTGAAAAGCTAATCAGTTTCTAATGGTAGCACATTACAAAGCACATTCTGTTTAATCAATATTCAAAATTTCACTTTTATATATAAAAAGGTTTTGAAGATAGACACAATTGAAACTACTAAAGATACATGACCCCTTAAAAGAATTATTTATATTAAAAATATATTTATCGTATTAACATAGATATATATTTAGCAATAGAAGCCTACATGTATTTAGGAGAGTGGGTTATTAAAGGGAAAAATCTTTAACTCATTTATGCCTAACGTCATTTTTGGGAGAATTTCGAATTTTAATAAATTTGTATAATTGCCTTCTTCTTTATAACATGAAAATTGTATGAAATAATTCTCTATAAAGGTCTATCTCTGTTACGGAGAGATGACAGCATAAGACGGTTATTTATTTGCTTAAATGAAGGTTTTTTTCGGTATTTATAGATTTTTCATTTTTCAAAAGGGTGAAATATAAAAAGAAAGTTCCTTTGTATTTTTTTCTATGAAGGATGCAATTAAATAAATCATAATCTTATCTTGTTGACTTCTTTGAAATACGTATATTTTTTTAAATTGTGAAATAATATGTTCAAGTCTATATTTTGTGCATGTTTGTAACGTATAACATATAAGACGCTAGGCATGAATGGGTCCTATATTTGTTAGCTATTTACGGGATTTTCTTTTTCAAGATGATTATGAAATAATTTGATTTTAAGACTCAAATACGGTTATTCTTAGTTTTTTATTAATAATACTTATAATGTTATTAGTCTCTGTAAAGAGATAAATATATTTTTTATAGTAATTCAAAAAAATGCCAATTATAGTATATAATATACAATTTAAAAGTTTATTTTACATACATTTAGGCAAATCATACACTGTAAAAAAAAAAAAAAAGGACTAAAAAACGGAAATACTACTGGCAATCTAGACGCCAGTACTATTTCCGTATTTTTACGGCAATTTTTACCCATAAATTAGAGAAAAATTTCCGTTTTTAATCAGAAAAACGGAAAACTTTCTGTAATTTAAGGGCAAAAATTCCCGTAAAAAAAAGGGAAATAGTACTGGCGTCTAGATTGCCAGTAGTATTTCCGTTTTTGAGTCGGGTTTTTTTTTTACAGTGTATAATTTTGCATATTATACAGTTATAAATATTATGCGTGTTCCCATATTTAGTATGTTTACATTTTATCAAATAAATAAATAAAAAAATTAACATATTATTTTAAAAATTTTACCCATTTATTTTGCAACATTTTAGTGTTATTTTACCAAGAAATTTTAAAAAACAAAATTTCAGGTACAAATGTGTTAAAAATGAAAGTAAGACAATTTGAAACAAGTTACTTTTTAGGAATTAGAAATTTATATTCATGTAGTGTATAGTTCATTAAACTAATATTTGAGTGTTTTGTATATGTAAGTTAGTTAACTACAACAGAATTCTGCTAATTCGTACACCTCTAATCCGAAATTCCCGAAATATATCTTCTAAAATTTAAAATTTGTTTAAATTTTAGAAGAAATAAAAGTTTATTTGAAATTTCAGAAAAAAACATAAAAAATATCAATTTTAATACAGAAACAAAATTAATAATACAAATTAAAACATATTTTAGCATACACATAAATATATTCCTTTGAAAAGCATAATTTTCAAACTCTAATGGATTATTTTTTTTATGAACGCATTCCATCGTATCTGAAAGGCTAATAACTTCGTTTTGTCTGCTATCATCATCCGTGATCTAGCTCTAGTAACGGAAGGGGATATATCATACATATTTGTCATACGTTATTGAGTATTACTTTAGAATGTTCTCTATCAGAAATGCATTGAGCATCATTTTAGTTCATTAACAGGGACATGCAAAATAATGCTTTTACATAATGGTACATGCAGGAAATCGTTTACGGTATATTTTAATGATATTATGATATACCAAACATATGAAACTTCTATGCATTACACATATGGACTGCAACATGTCTCCTGTAGTGTTTAAAATAAGTAGTTTTACTAGTTTGTTTATATGGAAAAACAAAAGAATTTTATTACGCTATAATCTATAAAGTTACAATTGTTTGGAGTGTATTTAAATAATTTTATGCTGCTTCAAACATATTGAAATTGCGTTTTGTATTAATTGAAACGTTTTCTATTAATTACGGAGTACCTAACATTTACTGTTCGCTTACAGAGCCATGCAAGAGAATTCAGTAAAATGATTAATTATGATCGATAATTGCTTGAAGTGCATTTTCAGCTGCTGTATGCATTTGTAAACTATTTTTAGTGCATTGTATGGTGTATATAAATTTTATAGATCTTATACACTGCTCTATTAAATAATTCTCAGTCATTACTGGCTATGAACAGCAATTTCTTAAAATGGATTTTTACTGCATTATGTTTTTTTTTTTTTTTGTTGTTGTTTATTTAGATTTTTTCTTTTGTTGAGTAAAATAATTAAATGTGAGAAAAATATTTTAGGCTGTTGGAAGTTGTCCCATATTCTATGCCTAATGCATAATTTTTCATTTTTGTTTATTTTATTTATATTGGAATTCCAGAAAATCCGAAATTTTTCTAACAACAAGCTAGTCTTGGTCCCAAATAATTCGGATTAGTGGACTTTTACTTTGTTTAAATAAAAGTATTAAATTAGCTTTATTATTAGATTAAATACAAAACGCATTTTATTTTACACATTTAGACCCACATTTTAGACATAATTGTTCATAACTTTAAAAAATAAATTACTTTTTTAATTACTTTATCTTTTATAATTTTTCGAATTGTAAATGTTAATCTTCAGATAGTGTCATTAACTATTCGTAATCCTTAGGAAAGACGTCATTATTGATAATGACGATCTGGAAACTTCTAAGATGAAGATCTTTTAATGGTATTTTGAAATATGATTGAATAGCGTGTCCGGAAGTGATTTTTTCGAAAAATGAAAGGATTTTGGAATTCATTCTGTTCCGGTCTCACCTTAATAACGCTGAAATATTCTTACTTAATATTGTGAGCCATTGATTAATTATATTTTGTAGTGAAATCTTTATCGAAAATTTTTATATTATATTGTTTTAAAGAATAAATAATAGAATCTACAGCATTTGACTGGCTTCAGTACAGACATTTTTATATTTTTTGCAAACATTATTGCATTCAAAAAATCTCCCTAAATACATACTGGAAAAATATTGCGCTATTGACATTAACAGACAGGGTGGTCTTAAAAAAACGTCTACGATATATGTACCCCTAAAGCATAATTGTAGAGTGTCAATCTGCATTTCGTTCCAAAGAGATTTCAGTCATATAGGGGAAAGCAGGGCAAAGATGTATATTGACGAAATACCCGGATTCTTGAGTTTTACATCTTTTGAGAAACCCTCAACTGGCATAGGGTTAAAATAATTAGTTTAAGGCAAGAAGGAACACGGTATTTGTGTAATGTTTCAGTTGAAATGTTTGTTTTATCATTATTTTTTTTTTATTTACTGTGTTCCAACATTCTTAAATAAAGCTTATTTAAACTTACTGAAACTTTCTATGTTAGTGCGTATAGCTTATTTAATAAGGATATATTTCCCACAATGAACTTGTTGCTAGTATGTTCAGGTGCAGTTTTGTGACTATCTTTATGACGCCCTCTTTCTCTTTGTGCACAAACACATATCATGCGAGGATTAAAAAAGAATATTGAATAACAATAATTTGAGATCTCATAAAATTTAAAAAAAAAAAACTATTACAGATGCACTAGTGTGAATAAGATTTTTATTAAACTGATAAAGAATGTACTCTTCTTCTACAATTTCTGAAATTGTTATAAAGATATGTATATATTGTGTTTTTATAGCAAATCATAGCACTTATAATTGAAATATTATTAGTATAATTCATTAGTTTAGTTGCTATATATGTATAATCTCAGTCTGCATAAGTTTTAAAAAATATGTTTCATGTCTAAGCTTTAAAATTCATTTAATTATTCGTGCTCGCATTTTTATCGCCATTCAGAAAAATTTACCACATCAGCAGTAGAAAATAGTGATCATCTGAATAGCGCAGTCAATGTATCTAACGACACATAAAGTTAAAACGTTCACAACTATGGTGAAAGGTCCCTTTTTTTAAAAACAATCATATTTTGATTCAGGTTTCCACTTTGCGATTTTACTGTAAACTTCCTAGTAGCACAATAAATGTGGTGGTATTGGCACGCCAATCTTGTCAAAAAATGTTACAATCAGAATGGTGATTATCCCATTAACGCCCAAATTATTATCTTCGTTAAAATGTAAATTTTGGATTTCCCACCACTTTTAAAAGAAGAGTAATTTTTATCCTATTTCATCAAGGAATTTGTCTCGCGAAAGAAAGTATATATTTATCTTCATATTTACTGGTGTGAAAAGCGCTTTTTTGTTATTAAGTCTAGCCCCCTCATATGATAACACTGGGCGTTAATGGGTTAAAAGGTGACTTTCCTTTTATTATCATTCATATTGACACTTTGCGACTGTATTGTAATATCCATTACTTAGTTATTTGAGAACCCATTAACAAATTAGACGCACATACTTAACAATGACATGTATATTATTCAGCTTCCTAATTGCTTAATGACCATAACGACAATAAGAATTGTTTTGCGATCACGGCTTATTCTCATTTTGGTCACATTTGGTTAAGAAATCTATTATTATAAGCTAAGCTTATATCGTGAAATTGCAACAGTGAAATATTTTGTACACCAAAAATAAGAAAATAAAAATAAGTGTAATATATATTTTTTAAAGTGCAGTTTTATTTACAAAATTCAGTTTTTTGCTTTCATAAGCTGTACTAGATATAACTAGAAGAGAAAAATATGTGTTAATGACAAAAGCGGGTTCATTGAGGTATAGGTTTTTTTTCCTAATAGTTAAAATTATTATTTATTGAAAATGGTTCCTGGTATTAATTAAAATCGAGACATGATTTTTTAATTGAAAGATTTCCCTTCGTCTAACTTATAAAATTAACTGAATTTCTGATTCTTATTGGTAATTCTAAATTTAAGAAAAAAATCCAGAAATGGGTGTATACATATATGCATCTTTGGTGCAAGTGGTTTAAATATATTAAGAATGAGTGATGAATATATATATATATATATATATATATTTTTTTTACCAATCTATTTTTCTACGAATTTTTTTTTAAACTTATAAAATAATGAGAAAGTCTGGTACGTATTCGAAATTCTGAATAAAAAAGAAATTTTCGAAATGGATGCATATATTCCTTTTTGATGCAAATGGGTTAACAATATTAAGAATGAGACAATTAATCGTTAATTTTACCAATCTATTTATCTACCAGTTTTTAAAAACTCATAAAATCATGCAAACATTTTTCTCACGAATTTTTTGAAGTAAATTAGATAAAACTTTTTGTGCGAAAAAAGTAGAACAAACTGTTTTCACAACATTCCAGTAAATCGAAACTAATGCCGGGATCCTTTAGTCAGTTCATCTTTGAGTTTATTTCTTAATAAGCACGGCATAAAATGTGTTTTAAGCAACCACGGTTGTTCGTACTTTGCAAGATTTCATTTTAAAGTTTGATGACGTGTCAGGCCTTTATCGCTTATTTTTCTTTCCCAACTTGGAGGAAAAAAACTAATTTAACGTAAATAACATTAAAATTAGCTATCCTTGTTAAAAAAGGTTAAAGTTTACTGAAATTTAACAAATAAAACATTGTAAATCTAAAATAATGCAGAGTTTCTTTAGTGAGTTCATCTGCAAGTTTAGTACTTATCAAGTTTAGTAAGGAATAAAATGTGTTTTAACCAAAAACTTTAGTTCTTACTTTGCAAGTTTTTCGTTTAAACTTTGACCACGTGTTAGCCTTTTAAGTGCAATTTTTTTTCCAACTTCTCGAAACGAAATTACTTTAACGTAATAATAACGTTAATAAATATTAAAATTAACTATCCACATCACAAAACTTGGAGTTTGGTGAAATATATACAAAAAAAACCTTCTAAATCGAAGATAATGTCGAGTTTCTTTTATGAATTCATCTGCGAGTTTAGTGCTTAATAAGCATGACATGAAATGTATTTTAAACAACGACTCTTGTTCTTATTTTCAAGTGTTCTGTTTGAAATTAGATCACCTATTAACCCTTTAGGATGCTCTTTTTTCCAATTTGGTGGAAAAATGACTTTAACATGAATAACAATAAAATTAACTATCCACATTACAAAACTTACAGTTTAGTGAAATACATAAGAAAACCCTTCTAAATCGAAAATAATGTTGAGTTTCTTTTATGAATTCTTCTGCGAGATCAGTGCTTAATAAGTAGGACATGAAATGTGTTTTAAGCAACGACTCTTGTTCTTATTTTCAAGTTTTCTGTTTGAAATTAGATTACCTTTTAACCCTTTAGGATGCATTTTTTTTTCAATTTGGTAGAAAAATGATTTTAACATGAATAACGATAAAATTAACTATCCACATTACAAAACTTAGAGTTTAGTAAAATATATAAGAAAACCGTTCTAAATCGAAAATAATGTTGCGTTACTTTTATGAATTCATCTGCGAGTTCAGTGCTTAATAAGCAGGACATGAAATGTGTTTTAAGCAACGAATCTTGTTCTCATTTGCAAGTTTTCTGTTTGAAATTAGATTACCTTTTAACCCTTTAAGAAGCATTTTTTTTTCAATTTGGTAGAAAAATGACTTTAACATTAATAACAGTAAAATTAGCTATCCTCATCACAAAACGTTAAGGTATACTGACATTTAACAAAAAAAAAAAAAAAAAAAAAAAAACGTTCAAAATGTAAAATAATGCATACTTTCTTTTTTGAGTTCAATTGCGAGTTCAGTGAATAAACAAGTAAAGGATAAAATGTACTTTAACCCCTTCGCGAAGGGAGCTCTTTGCTTAATTTTTAATCTTTTACCACCGGTTTTTAAAAACAGAAAATTTTCTGTATTTGAACCAATGAACCAATGCAGTTGTTAATGAAATTCTTACAAGAGTCGTTATGCTCTTGTTCATCTTCTATTGATCAGTTATCAATCGATTTGTCACGCTGCATAGGTATTAAGCATATAATGGAATTTAAAATTCACGAGCATTCTGTAATTGAATCGCGAAAATGCTCTGATTAAATAAGGTGAACTTTACAATTAAAAATAACTGGTGAGAATAGTGAAGGATTCTGCCCACCTTAAGTGGCACTTATACCAGTCGTTCGTTCCCAAGGGTTAAGCAACAACTCTAGTTTATACTTTGCAAGGTTTTTGCTGAAAATTATACCACACCTTAACTCTTTGTATCCGAACTTTTTTCTATTTTGAGGAATATTTATTACGGAATGGAAAATAGCTATTCAAATTACAAAAGCAAAGAATATTTCTTACGTTAATACTATGGAAAATAGCTATTCAAATTACAAAAATAAAGAATATTTATTACGTTAATACTATGGAAAATAGCTATTCAAATTACAAAAGCAAAGAATATTTATTACGTTAATACTATGGAAAATATCTATTCAAATTACAAAAGCAAAGATTCAAAGAATTTTAAAAAAATGTCATTTACTGAAATTTAATCTATGTAGTTATTTTGCGTACTGTTGACAATGGCCTAAGGAAGATTTTTGAAACACCTTCTGAAAGTGCTGGACATATTGTATTACAATTGGACTAAACAGACATTAAAACTTTCTAGTGTTTCTCTTTTATCATTAATTATTCGTTCGGAAAATTCGTCCCTATTATAACTTTAATGAGGGAAATATATGCTCGAAATAAAGGAAAGGCCAATGGTGAAATGTGAACTACGCACACTTTTACTAATAATAATCATAATAATATTATTATTATTAAATGATGAAACATAAATGAAGTCATAATTATAAATGTATCGACATATATTATTATAACTAATAATACCAAATAAAAGACATTGCCTTGTTAATAGTACATAGTCTGAGTATATTTACACGAATTGGAGCACAAACGGACAGACGGCCAAATAAACCGAAATCATAAAAACTTTTTAACCATGTCGGATATATTTAAAAATTACTTAATAAAAACGGAAAATATGACATATGTGCCTTAAATAGCAATCTTTTTCCTATGCAAAACATTATATTCAGCAGAGACTTTTAAAAAAATTAAAACATTTTTTATGTTTTTTTATTAGATTGGACAATTTCAAGTTTAAGACTAGCTAAGTAATGTATCTTAGTAATGAACAAAATTTAAATGTTCTTCCCCGAAATACATTTCTTATTAAAAGAAAATTTAAAAGAATAGTAATATTGAGCAATCTTGAAGCCTATAGTTCCAAGAAATGTTTTTTTTAAATACGGATTTCCTTTAAACTTCCCAAACTCTTTATAAAATACTATGAATTTAGATAAATAATAATATAAAAATGAATAAAAACTTAGGTACTAATTTTACATAAAGGAATGTTTCCTGGTAAAAATTACTTCATATTCTAAAGAAAGAAGATAACCAAAATTATGAGAATTTCCTATGATTTTTCT
This sequence comes from Maratus speciosus, assembly GCA_963932465.1. NCBI lineage: Eukaryota > Metazoa > Arthropoda > Arachnida > Araneae > Salticidae > Maratus > Maratus speciosus. Next base: position 352,925,539 of record OZ010799.1, on the reverse strand, counting down.
TTCCCCTCTTGCAAATTATAATTGAACAAATATTGAGACTGAATTTGCATAGTTGTGTTTATGGCTATTTGTTGCTAAACTTGACAGATTTCACTGCTAAAAATTTGTATCCTTTGGCAAAGTATTTTATGGAGATTTCTAACATGAACGTTAATAACGATTGTAGTACACTTCAGTCGTGATTATAATAAAGTCATTTTCTTTTAATATCTCTATTTTCCAAATAAACTTCACTAAATGCGCATTCAATCTGTATTGTCGCTAAAGAAATGCAATAAAACAGTTTCCAAAAAGAGGCGTTTTGATATATTTTAAAACATTTTTTAAAGTATTCAGTTTGAATTTATTAAATGCATGTTCACCATTGTTCCAGAACAAAACCCAATACTAAAATGCCTAAACACTGTCAAACATTTGCCGCAAAGTAACAGGTCTGTTGACCGTCTTTATAGAAAAATGTTATATAACCGTAATTTAACTGTATTCTGACCATATTATAGTCAGATAATTGTATTATTATGGTCAGAATATAGTTAATTCATTGTTATTTACCAGTTTTCTATAAAAACAGTCGATAGACCTGTTACTTTGCTGCAATTTTTTTAAAGTGCAAGTTTATTTCATACTCACTGTAAATTATTTTTAATTTGATTTTTAAGGAAAAATGTTTTTTCGAAATCAAATTTTTTTCAGGTGAAACTAAATTTCTGTATCGGCATAAGATGAACTTGATCAATAAAATATTTAATTGTATAATTGAGATATAAAAGGAAGTGTTCATTGGTTCATCATTGAATGGTTCAAAATGTTCAAAAATAGTTTAGATACAAAATCCGTAGCCCTTTAATTCAAAAATATGTATAGTTCAGTCGACAGTGTTCCATAACATACACTGGTCATCAAAATTAAACGATAAAGAGAAAAAATATGTCCACTAAGGTAATGCTGTAACTAATGCCCAATGCTGCAATTATTTATGTTAATTGAATACTATTGAACTAAAATTGCACTTCCGCGCATACGTTAGCATCGGAAATATGCAAATTAGATGATTGACAATGTGGTGCGCAATGCACATATGTTGGAATTCTAGTCTGTAATGTTGTTTAAAGTGAATGTGGTGTCTGAATGTGACCAGTATTCCTTAGTTATGGCACAACGGCATCATTTAAGTTAAGGTCAGACATGGTGAATAATTGGTAGAATAGAGGAAGGTAAAAAAAGATTGAGGTCTCCAAAAATCCCTCAAAGTGTCATATTAAGAGCTTAGGGCTTCTTTTTAAGCACTGGATCCGTTAAAAGACAGCGTGGTCAAGGGAGACCAAGAGCAACAACTGCATCCGAGGACCGTTTTTTTGTCATTGTGGCTAGAAGAAACCGCGAAGCTACTACAAGAGATTTGGTTTCAGACCTTCAAGCTGCCACAAGAACTCGAATTAGCCATTCTTCTGCTGCACGAAGTCTTAACAAGGATGGACTATATGCGAGAAAACCAAATGTTTGTGTCCCACTCACTCCAGCTTTCCAAGAAGCCCGTTTAAAATGTTGTTCTCGTCGAGTTCAATGGAGTCAAGAAGATCGGCTCAAGTATTGTTTACTGACGAGTCCAGATATAGTCTGAACACTGATTCTAGACGTGTTTTGATCTGAAGAGATGAAGGAAGACGCAAATTTCCCTTCTCTTGTCCGTGAAATTTCCCGTTCGAGCCCAGTCTTCTTGGCTGCATTAAACATGATTACAGCAACAGTTTAAACGGGCCCCTTGGGCAGCTGGAGTGAGTGGGACACAAACTTTTGGATTTCTCGCATATAGTCCATCCTTGTTAAGATTTCGTGCAGCAGTAGAATGGCTAATTCGAGTTCTTGTGGCAGCCTGAAGGTCTGAAACCAAATCTCTTGTAGTCGCTTCGCGGTTTCTTCGAGCCACAATGACAAAAAACGGTCTTCGGATGCAGTTGTTGCTTTTGGTCTCCCTTGACCAGGCTGTCTTTCAACGGATCCAGTGCCAAAAAAGAAGTTCTAAGCTCTTGATATGACACTTTGAGAGATATTCAAATCTTGGGCGACCTCCATTAGTTTTTGACCTTCCTCCATTCTACCACTTATTCGCCACTTTTGACGTTATCTTAAATGATGCCTTTGAGCCATAACTAATGAATACTGATCACACTCAGACACCACATTCATTTTAAACAACACTACAGACCAGAATTCCAACATACGTCCGTTGCGCACTACATTGCCAATCATCTAGTTTGTATATTTCCTACGCTAACGTATGCGCGGAAGTGCAATTTTGTGTTCAATAATATTTATTTAACATAAATAATTGCAGCATTGGGCATTACTAAACAACAACAAAAAAAGCATTTGTGCCCTACCTACGGAAAACACCGTAAAAACATCAACAGACATCTGGAGACCTGAAAACATTAGGAAATTCAAATATATACACTTATATACAGACATAAATACAAATACATTTTACTAATTGTGAAAATGAATCATGGAATCCCAATGTATAATGATATACACTGGTGTCCAAAATTAAGGACCAATCACAAAATGCTAATTTTCAAGTAAGCGAATACTCAAAAGGAAGTAATATAATTAGAATAATTACTGTCCTTACAGCACAGCTGTTCCATATAGCATCTCATTCATGTATAACATGGTTACAAGTGTTGCAGCCACTACAGTGAAGCAAAAAAATAGGAAATTCCATACATCTCATTATGAGTCGCAAATGATCACTATATGTGACTCCACTGAGACGTCACTGTGACGACTGCTTTATAACAAGTCACCACGTGACTTTACAATGTAGTTACATTGTGACTCTCATGTGACTGTCATCTGTAGACTCAATTTCGAAGTCATCGTGAAAGCTGCATTGTGATAAGTTACCATAATAATGTCACATTAAAGTCACACGATGACTTTCAGGTGACAGAGAGACTACTGTGGTGTCACCACTGTGCTCTTTTGTGAAAAGTCACCATCTGAACTATAATGTGATATTATTTGGTTAATTATCATACTGCAACGTTCATGATGACTTTGAAATTGAGTCTAAAAATGCCCGTCACATGAGTGTCACAATCTAACTACATTGTAAAGTCACCTGGTGGTTCGTCACAAAGCAGCAGTAGCATTGACGTCTAAGCGGAGTCACATATAGTGATCAATAGAGACTCATAATGAGATGTGTGGAATTTCCTATTTTTTGTTTCACCGTAGTGACTGTGACACTTGTGACCATGTGTGACATGAATGAGATGCTATATGGACTAGCTGTGCTGTAGGGATATAATTATTTGAATTATATTATTTCTTTTTGAGTATTCGCTTACTTAAATATTAGCATTTTGTGACTGGTTCTTAATTTTTGACACCAGTGTACTAAAATGTCTTTTATCGGTTTTTCAATATTACAAAACGTAATTACATAATATGTAACCGGCAAATAAAAACACTTTATCTAAAATACGACATGATAATCCAATACCAAGGTGCATTTTAAAATTTGATGTATCTCCAAAGTGAATAACTAAAAATTATTAATTCTGATTATTTTATATATTTAATTACTTAATTATTATAATGAAATTACTTGAAAAACTTAAAAAAACAAGTAAATATAAATTATAAATATCCGTTTCAAACACAATAATTCTTTATATACTTCTAAAGTCTTTTTAACGTGTTTTTTGTATAATTATAATATTGTATGCTTTTGCTGACGACGAGAATTGTGTATGATATTTGTTTTATTTAAAAACGAAAATAATCTTGAAATAAAGAATATAGAATGATAAATAAAGGCACAATATTGCTTAATGGTACACAAAACACGAACTTTCATAAACTAAAAGTTAATTTCTACGTTTCGAGCTGTTTCTACAGCCGTCTTCAGGAAAATATGATGGTAAAAAGCTCAAAGTTCAGAGACGAAAGCTTCCTGTGCAAGAAATAATTAGTCGAAACTTGACCAATGATTTGAATACAAGATCGTAGTGTTGCCATCTAGAGAAAATAAATAATTATTAATTAATTGAGATCAAATGAATCAAAAAGGTCGATTTAAGAAACCACGAGTGCCGCCATCTACATATGAGGGACAAAATCACGTTCAACTGAGTTTTCCTTCAAGTTTTGGCAACATAATACAAGTTTAAGCTGAAATATTGGATGCAGAATTATGACTTTATGATATTATGCCAGATTTTTGGGATATTATAGGATAAGTTATCGTTATGGTAAACAGACTAGAATACCCTATTCATTAATAATTATTTATTTTCAATAGATGGCAACACTACATTCTTGTATTCAAATCATTGGTCAAGTTTCGACTAATTATTTCTTGCACAGGAAGCTTTCGTCTCTGAACTTTGAACCTTTTTACCATCATATTTTCCTGAAGACGGCTGTAGAAACAGCTCGAAACGTAGAAATTAACTTTTAATTTATTAAAGTTTGTATTTTGTGTACCATTAAGCAATATTGTGTCGTTATTTGTTATACTATTTTATGGTGCAAGTGTCCAGTATGTGTTATTGAATATACAATGGTTCAAAATTAATACTTTGAACTATTTTAATTTTAAGTATATAAGTACTAAGATTGCACTTTTGGTATATAGTTAATATTGCTATTATGATTATTACGCTTTCAATGCTTATTTCTTTGTTTAAGCTTTACAATATAAATAGTGTTTTTATCGAAAAAATGCATAGAAAATTACTTTTTTTCTATAAATCCAAGAGTGGGGAAACATTGATTTCACATTAGGCTGGCAAGATATAAAGTGATATAAGGAACCCTATTCCAAGAGAAATATTAAAATGCCTTGTTGGATTTTTAAGATTAATAATAATTTTAAGATTTTTTAATTTGAATTAAAAAATCTTTTACTGAAAATAAACTTTAATTATGCATTTATATTTAATATCTTCTTTTAAATTCATTCAGTGTATAAACATAATATACAATTAATGCACATTATTAATACATTATTTTTTCTTCTAAAATTTGCTTCAGACTTTAAAACATAAATAGTATTTCGTTGCTTTCAATCGGTCTATTTACTCAGAGTTCGCTGAGTTCCTAAAATTTTTTCACTTTGGTACCGCTAGTTTAAAAGGTTAACCTTTGTTGTATACTTCTATTGCACTAATCAACAGTGGTTTTGTCCTAGAACTAAAATTAGTTGATTCTAGATCAGATTTTAGGTGCTGATTCCGAATATGCTTTCCGTTTATCTCTAAGTGGTCTAGGTTTTGAGAAATTTGCATATTTAAATGTATGCAAATTTAAGCTTTTTTGTGCAATTTTATGCAAAGTTTATATACAATATATGTCACATCTTATTACGTTTTCTAGATAATGACTACTTGACTATTTGCTTCAGATAAATGTCACGATTTGCATATTCTTAGCATTTATTTATCAGTTATTAAGCCTAGTTTGCATATTTTTCAACGGTGTAGTGTTTACATCACTATCAGCTTTAAAATAGTTGCCACAGAATTGACGTAATGTTTTTCTAGACTAGATATTTATGCTGATTTCAAATCTGCAGTCTGTTTTGTCATGTCTAGATTTTGAGTAAGATGAATTTCTACTTTTGTACGGCATTAACACAGGTTTGATATAAGATGCTTTTTAGGGGTGTGCAATTCATTGACAAGAAGGTGAACAGGGTCATATTCATATCAGAGACATAAACAAAAATTTATATAATCGAAAAAAAATAAGTAGTAGAATCTATCCTAACTAGTTGAAGTTTTATCATACAAAGTATCATAAAAAGCTGATTCTGGCTTTTTTGACCAAAAACTAAAATTTCACTTTTTTCAAAAACTAGACGTGATAGAAGAAAACAGATACAAGATTTGAAATGAGCTTAAAAAACTGGTTTAGAAACATATTAGCGTACTCGTTCGGCAGAAATATTTGAACGTCAAGAAACATTATTATAAAAACATGAAAAATATGCAAATTAGGTACAATATTTCACAGTCACATGTGAGTATAATCTCAGAAACAACGTTTTAGTGAAGTAAATTAGGTAGTAATCATAACATAAAACAAAAAACCCATTCTGATATAGTTTTATACCTTAATTTTGAAAATAATTGTATAAAATTTACTAAATTTGCATAAATTGAAATATGCAAATATCTCTCAAGCTTGACGTGCTGGAGTAAATCTAAAACTAGATTCGGAATAAGCACAAAAAAACCGCATAAAAAACAAGTAATTTCTGTTTTAGGACAGAGTAAAAGTTAAAATTTGTTGACCAGTGTTATGCATGCTAAAGGAATCTAACGCGAAGTACTGGTAGGAAATGTTGAAAAATTTAGTAAAGTTGCGAACCCTGATTTACTGCATAAAAAAGTAGATATTCTAAATCAAAATATTCCTCAATTCGATTGAAAAATACTTGTTTTATGATTTCTTAGAATGCTTTACTCAACTAATAAAACTATATAACAAAGCAACAAAAAAATAAGAAAAACTACACTATTTGCATCACTTCTGCTGATCGGTCGAGCACAAAAAAGTTATAAAATGTAGTTTAATAAAGCAGAAATGGCATTTAAACAAAATATTTTTCTTTATAGTTTTATAATTTAATATAAACCTTAGATGATCTTAGATAAAACACAAATAATGTTTTTTTTTTTTTTTTTCATTCGTTCTATCTACTGCATAAAAAATAAAACTTTCATCAAAATATTCTTTCATTTAATTTTTAAAAACAATTGTCTTACAATAATAATATTCATTATTAACCTAAAAAAACAGTATTACAAAGTAATAAAAAAACGAAAATATTTAACGTTATTGTTGCTGATTTTTTGAGTATAGAAAGATTTATAAATTATTGTTTGATAAAATAGAAAAAGGCTACAAAAAATATTATTCATTATAGTTTACGTGCATAAAACATATAAAACGATGTTTGTTGTTGTTGTTGCTCAGATTTTCTGAAAATTTGTGTAATTAAGTAATATAAAACGATTAATCAAATAAAATAATTTTAAAATGTGTAAGTAACGCTAGAATTAATTTCAAAGGTGGAAACAAAATCAAACAACTGTTTATAAAATACAGATATTTTATGCAGAATTTTTTTAATTGTAAATTTCTTGAACAAATTTATATTTCATATTGTAAAACTGTAAAAGTTGTAAATGCTACTGATATTTTATTTGATTTTTCATGTCTTAAAATACACTGTTAAAAATTTGCAGCATTCTGGCAGGTCATTTGAACGTTTTTTTCCGAAAACGGTTACACAATCGTAATTTTAACACTATTCTGACCATATTATTGTGATTTTATGGCCAGAATATAGTTAAATTATGGTTATGAAACTGTTTTTTCAAAAAACGGTCGAATGACCTGCCAGAATGCTGCAAAATGTTTAACAGTGTACAACGGTCTTACACATGCGTTATCAGAAAAATAAAATATAAACATTGATTCGATTAAAACTATTTAAAAAAATTCCTTTTTTTTGCGTTCCGTACTTAAAAAGTAAAAACGGAACCATTTTAAGATCTCTCCTGTATCTGTCTGTCCGTCGGTCACAGCAATTTTCCTCGTAAATTATAGAATGTGGAATGTTCAAATTGACTAAATTAATAAAAGCTATTGACCCACATATTTATAGATTATCAACCATTCACAAATATATTTATGAAAAATGTAGAAGGGCTAATTAAGTCACTTGAAACAAATATGTATTCTTTGTATATCGAGTGGGGTATCGTGTGAAATCTTTTGTAACGTCGAACTCAAAAATACATTTCTTTTATTTTTAGGTATTATATTTTCAGAAATATGTGAATATTCGAAAATGTGCAAAAATACCCCCCCCCCCCTCTATTGCCGAATCTACTGAAACTGCAATTATGAAAAAAAAAATAAGATTAGTCGAAGATATTTTAAACCTTTCAGCAAAACTTTAGCCATTACCCTAGCACACATAGTTTGTGAGAAAATCGCATGTTTCCGTTACACAGAAATTTCGATTTGCGGGGCTCAGCAAAGGCGTTGGGGAACTATGGAAGTACCTACCGTCTCAGACTTATAAAATGATTGCTGATAATGATTTTTGAAAAACATTCTGGGTAATTAGTCGAGATATTAACCCTTAAAGACACGGAAAGTTTTGGAATCCATAAAGCGTACTCTATGTGCAATCGGCTTTTAAAATCTAGATAACAACTTTTAATATTTTATTTGGGTAATGCAATGGCAAGTTACTAATACAAATATTCATTGTACTGAATCCTCTCCCGGTTATTTTGCATAAATATTGCAAAATGAATTATTAGCCATTTAACTTTTTATTAATCATTTTATTATTTTTTGGTGCATTATTCACTCATATATATTGTTTGAATTACGTTACATTTTTGCAAATACGTAATTAAAGACATTCTTTTATTCTTCTTTAGTTGCTATTTATGCTAGATTTAGACTATTAGGGAACGCTGTTGACGTATTTAACAAATATTAATAGTATTAATAAAAACGTCGTATTACACATTTGATTCTAAAAAGAATATTTTCTGTATGTTATTTGAAAACAGCACATTATTAATCTTTTAAATATATTTTTTACTATAAATACGTTATTCAAATAATTACACATTTCTAAGACGATGTTCATTATTAAGAAAATGATTTTTTTTTTTTTATTAACTATTTCCAAAATGGGAAAGTGATGTCTAGATGCATTAATTTTTTACTTGAATCATATTAATATTTAAAAATAATTATTTTCAATACTTTGATCGTTCATTGCGCTCTAATTACGTAAATATAACGTTTTATCGTGGTACGGTGCGGAAAAGCTTCTTACATATTTTTACTTAGTAAACAGAATGTATTTTATTAAAAAGAGACATATGAAAACCTTAATAATTGTTTAAGTTGTTTTCAAATATATCTATTTTGTAATGAATCCAAATATTTATAATTATCATAAAAGGATTTCACAAATAAAACAAAATTATGTTTACAGTAAAGAAACAGCAAACATGTAAAGATACACGAAACACAAAAATGTTTCTAAGGAAATGTTTTGAAACAAACATTATTAATAATACATTTCACTTAATTTAATTTTGTGTCAAATTTGTTTCTTCAATAATACAAGTACAATTAATCTTCCTGCAACCTTATTTACGGCTAGAAAACATTTGTTATCATTTATTTGTGTAAATTATTCTTCTCTATACTTCATTATATTATTGCTGAGGACCATGCTAACTATAATTTTATTTCAAAATATTCTATGAAATTAATGATATTTTGTAAAAATTTTTAAAGTGTTGACGGAGCAACTTTTGAGAATACATAATCTTGTAATAGGACGAAATAAATATTATAGTATTATGAAATAAAACAGATCAAATTTTACCTAATCTTTTGAAAATTTATAAGGAAATATGTGATAATCTTATATAAGTGTAAAAAAACGAAAATTTCGCAAACTGAAAAATATTTTAAGTTACACTTTTGCATCGTGATAGTTAAATGATATTTCCCATAGAGGTATCATTGTTGATTATCTGCGTATAACAATGATAAATTGTTTTAATAACAGTTTCTGTATCCTCAAGTTCTGAAGCATTTAACATTACTTATGTGCATCGCTGAATTTTTCAAAGCGCCCAAACATTTCTTTAATTATGATATTAAAACATTTTTACTAATACGTTTTGTGAGTTTATACCAAAGTTAACGTTTCAGAAACAAACTTCTTTCAATTTATCTGCTCATACAGAAAGTATTTTTACTGTTAAAGTAACTCTAAAAATTAAAATATAAGTTATATTGGGTAAAATCACCTATCATGGGCCACATACCAGTAATGGCCGATTTAATATTCCTACGACACGAGATGCGAAACGCCAAACATTTAAACTTAGCGCCAATCAGAAGTGATAAAAGGGCCTTTCGACTGTCACATTATGACTTTGTTTTGACAAACCAACACACGTCACGTGAACAGTGGCTGCTCCTACCGAAGCTTCTTTTTTTCCTGTTTCAGCTAGTAAGATTTTTAGTGATCAAAGTTCGATTTCGTGCTATGTACGAAATTTTCAAGAAGGATAAACGAAAAAAAGCAAGTTTTAATAACATTTATAAGTATAAGGAATATGTAAACATATTGGAGTTATCATATTAAGCTTATTAGGTGTCGTTAGAGCATGCGTAGCTGAAACTTTAATCGTAAAAATGCTAAAATAGTATCAAATATTTAATGCATTTATATTCTGATTGCAGTATGTTGCTTGTACTGCACTTTGTCGGTTAAATTTCATGGAATGCTCTAAAAAAAATACATGTTGAATTTTTAGACCTTTTTTGAACAAACTTTTCTATCCCTATGATTATACATTCTATTCTTACACAATTTTGCACAAGTATTGCACGATAACCACATGGTCATCTACTACAACTTCAGATCATTCAGAACATTTTATTTCACATGGTGATCACAATTTTTTTTCATCAACTTGCTGCTGGTCCCCTAGTGCCTAATTAACCTCCTAACAAAACCGTCGCTGAAAAATATGAGTTTAACACGTTTCTAAGTTTCTGAAGTTTCAGGAGAATTTCATGTATTCCTGTAGATATTAGAATAAAAAAGAAACTTGCTCACTTAAACTGATAACATGGAGCTCACAGGCTATTCACACTAATTGTATATTACACACTTATTTCAAATAATAATGTCCCTCGAAAAATGAATTAAGGGGGGGATTAGCTTCCCCCGCTTTCCCTCTTTATACTTAACCAATGGATCTCTAAATCTTATTTGGGAAGTGCCTTGTTCGAATAAAACTGTATACCAAATTTGAAGCAAATCGGGTAATTCTGCAGGAAAACCCAATTTAGCTAAATTGAGGGTGAGATTATCTCCCCTATTTCCCACCTTTATACTTAACCAATGAATCTCCAAATCAAATCAGTGAAGCGCTTTATCAGAATAAATTGGTATACAAAATTTCAAGCAAATCTAATTAGGGAAACGCTTTATCAGAATAAACTGGTATACCAAATTTGAAGCAAATCTGATATTGCTGCATGAAAACTCCATTTATCCAAATTAAAGCGAGGATTAGCCCCCGTTGCATATTTATACTAAACCAATGAATCCCAAAAACAAATCAGGGAAGCGTCTTACCAGAATGAACATAGAAAAAAAATTAAAGCAAATCGGATATTTCTATCAAGAGTTATCGCATTACGTACCTACATACGTACATACATACATAGATAAAGCACCTGCAGGCACATTAGCTCTCAGGCTTTCATAGCCTGTGAGCTAAAAAAGGTTTGAAATCGAACATATCTCGACCTTCAATCCGATGACGTATGTTATTTTTCTGTCCTTAATTTTATAAGAAGTATTAAAATAAATTTTTTGCCAAGTATACGAAATATAGAGATATTTATTTAGTTTCAAGAATTAATATTCAGACAAAATCTGAAATTCCATTTCCTGCTCTTTTAAAGTCCACTGTTCTTTAAAAGAGGAAAAAAAAATAAATAAAAATTAAGTTTTCATGCTAATGATATGGAATAGGTTATAAGGATTTTTATACATTCTATACTTTATTTACTTTATTTTTGTTAAACTCATATCAACAAAAATATGTTTAATGTTGATATAATCTTTTATTAACTTTTGTAGAACATTTGTATCAATTGTGTGCGTTCCATTCATTTCTTTAACTTTGTTGTTGCGCATGCTAATGATTGAGGTATTGATACGTATTTTATCAAATGTAGACATTTAGACAAATTTAGACAAATTAAGACGAAAGAGACAAGCCACCATGGTTTCAAAAATCGCGACTGTCACGTGGTCGATATTTGCTAGCTTTCGCTAATAGTACAGCTACTTTTAAGGTTTCCTTCATCGCGTGCTTCAATATCAAATTCGATATTTCCCATTAGTTGTACGTTTCTTAGATGTGTACCATTTTTATAAATATTTTATTAAGTTTCCTGCTTTTAGAATTTTGACTTTGCAACCTCGCATTTTTTGAAAACTGATTATGATGTTCCATACTTAAATGAAATATATCCTGTTAAAAATTATAAAGAAATAATAAGTAGAAAACCTCTAATTATAAATATCTATTCAAAATGATTTTGCAGTACTAATATCATTTATATATATATTAGAGAGTGTAAAAAATAGTTCTGAGGCAGAATCACTTAAAGGCATTATTTATTTTTTTTTTTTTTAGTTATTCTGATAAATGCTATATTTAATATGCTACATTCAGAATATATTGCATATTATGTATACACAGGAATATGTTACTTCAATACATTATCGTATAAAGCCTATAACGTAGATAAACATTATCATTAGCCTAGAAAGAATCATTATATTCGGTCTTCACTCGAGAAATTCACTGAACTGATTTTAAATTATCAATTGTCACAGGCCAAAACTATTATAGCTGCAATATATTGTAAATGATAATGTTTGTAAACGGATTTTAACTTCCAAAGGTATTATTAATATAACAATAATTTTTTTTTATTTGAATATATCTATAGAATAACAAGACAGAATAAAATAGAGAATAAACTATACTTTTAATATTTGTCCTTAATTTGAAACACAATAGTAATTTTGAATAATACTTTTTTTCTGAATGAAAAAATTACATAACATTTAAATAGTTAATAAAAGAAAAATTTAGAAAAGAAAATAACATTCTTCTTAAAAATCCTACTTAGTACAGTTTAATATATATATATATATATATTACGAAACAATTTAATGGGTTAAGTCGAACAATCACGTCGTGCTTTTTACGACATATTACTTGATTCGTACCACCTTTTAATCAGCCGTTGGTGAGGTTGTATAGCAGGCATACCACTTAGCACAAGCATCGCTAGTGGAGGTGTCAACTCTGTAAAAATTTAGCAGCTGTAGAGCGATGATAATATTGGTAGAGTTCAATCAAACTCTTATTTATTCATGATGAAGACAATGCAGATTAGGCCGCGTGAGTGGTGAAAAAAGGCGTATGAAGAAATCCGGAGTTTTCCCAATTAAAAACATGGAAACGTAGTCATAGGAAACTGTTTATTCCATCAGAACATACCAACATTAAACAATTCCCACAGGATGAGAAATCAGAGCATTCCACTCGAGCATGAACTAGTTACTCATGCGAAATAGATGTTAATTCACGAAATGAATATTCTACATGGCTTAGGACACCAGGTAACAGGTTATGTAAACAATCAGACAGCACAAAATATCTACTCCTGAGCTCATGCTCTAGCTATTTATAAGAATGCGCGGAGGAAAACCGATTGAAATGAAAATTTCAGGCTAACCAAACAAAATCACAAAGGAGACTCCAAGTGAAACTGCGATCCGTCACTCATCCAATGGAGAGCGACCGAGAAACGTCACAGAAAAGAATCCCGGTACCGCTACTGGAAGGACTTCGATGTGAAAAGGCCGTCGCCTAGCGGGCGGGAAAATGAGATGAAATAGAATAAAAATGTAAAAATGGCTTTGATAAACATTCGAAAAATAAGTAACTGCGTTCAGAACTTTACAGTTTGGTAGACGATAAAAATTAATAAAGGGATTAAAAGTTTAGATTACGTTTTGGACTAAATCTATTAAGATGCGCGTTTTAAAATTATAGGAATTTAACTAGAAATAAATAATAGAGCGTATTAAAAAAAAGGAAATAATGAATATGTCGGCAATTTAGAATAATTTAAATGAATAGTAAAAGTAAAATTTATATGTATATATATATAGTAAAACATGTAAAATCGGAATCCTTAAGAACCGGAAAAATCCATTTTAGACAGGTTGTTTATTATACGTACATTTGCCAGATGTACTTTTGGACAAATCAATGCAATTTTATCGTTTAAGGCAGCATTTCGCTTTAGTGAGCTCTTGTTTTCCCAGCTTTTACTGTACTTCTATCTTCTAATAAATTTATCTTCTGTATTATTATGTAATATATCTTTTGACAGATATAATGCTCGAGACATATATAAAAAACACTTTTTGAAAATAAATAAAACATAACTTTGTATAATATCTGAAAGCCATCTAACTTTGACATGTCTGGGAACATCGTTCATTAACTATTCCATGTATTCAATAAAATGAAGATTTTTTGACATTAAAAGATAATCTGTTTTTGATATATGTAACAGGACAGGTGATTTATTCATGAAAAATAAAGAAAGAGCCCCACCTGGGAGGCAACTTAGCTCCTTAATTGTCGGGGGAGGGACAACCGAAGGCAGAAACGGATTGTTCGTAACACGCTTGATCAAATTTTCAAGAAAGGGTGATATAAGGGGCTCAGATAATTACGGAAAAAATGGAGGGGGTGTATAATATGAAAGATTGTAAAGAGGGCTGTGCAATGATGTATCATGTGAGGGGAGATGGGAAAAGTTAGAAAAGTGTCCATCCGGGTGCAATTCAGCCCTTAATGATCGAGGGGTTGACTAACAGGGGTTACAAACGAATATCCCGTATCCAGTTACCCGTTTGGTCTTCAATTTTTCAATGAAAGGGGTGATATAAGGGGATTAGATAATTAGGCGGAAAGATACGATTTTCAGAAATCAATAAATGGAAATTGGCGTAATGCGTACTGTTTTAATATGTTATGAAAAATATGAATCTGATGGCATATCTGACTTTAGTAAAGAAAATACTACGATTTAAATAATTTGCAATAGAAATAATATTAGGCTACATTTCTTTTTCCGTATAAACTTTTTAAAAAATAAAATAAAAAGTTATTCATGGATTTTCATAATTTTTCAAATTTATGAAATAGAATATTATTTTACGTATATGTACCAATTTTCAAATCCGTAACTGAAATAGTTTTAAAATTTTCCATAAGCTACAAATCTATTATTCTAAATCTCTTTTCTATGGGAAAGTAATTGAATATAGATATCAACGAGACAGAAATATAATTCAATACAACACATGTTATTTGCAGGACAATACAGGTGTTATTTGAAATAAAAATAACTCGTTTTAATAAAAAAAATTTAATTGATATTTCAGGATTTTGTGGACGGATTTTTTTTATTTTTGGAACTTCTGTAATAGAATATTATGTACTATATAAGTATTACAAAACACGACCTCCACGGACATTTTCTCCCGACCTCCCTGGACATTTTCCGTTCGAATGAGGACTATTTATTTTTGTCGTTTGGCAACAGAAACTTTTTGTTTTGTAGATCGAACGAAAGAACGATTTTGAGATGTGGGTTTTTTTCCCCATCAAACATGTTTTTAACGAATTCGAGATTAATTCATCGTATGTATATAATGTAAATATTTTTTTTGTATAAGTGAGCCATATAAATAATCTAAAATGAAAGAGATGTTTCTTCATTTCCGACTACTTGATGTGAATTATTTTTAATTGCCGAATCTATCCTGGAATTAATAAGTTCTGATTCTAAAGAAGGCGGCCTACCTTGGATCGGTAAGTATTTTTTACTTACCTTTATAGATTTATATCATATGTTTTATTGTGTATCTGATATTTACTGGCGCCCGAACAGGGACTGCCTAAAATATTTGAGTCAGAATAAGAATTTCGTTGAATTAGAATCTTTATTGAAGTGCTTTGTTTATATACGATAATTGCAACCATTTTTGTTTTTGATAAATTTTATTAGTTATAATATTGATTTAAGAGAATGGATGCAGTTAATAAAACAAAACGCACTACTGTTAGGTCTCAAACTACGAAATTAATTAATAGAATAGAAGCGGCAATTTCAGAAAATAGTGCCGATGAAGATACATTAGAACAGTTTCTCGCTGAGTTAGATTTGAAAGAAAAAGAGCTTAATTATCTAGATACTGAAATTCAAAAATCTAGTAAATTAGATGAATTAGAAGCTGAAGTTTTGAAATGTGATGAGTATAATTCGAATTTGGTAATTTGGAAAACGAAAGTAAAAAGGGCTAAATTGAAATTAGAAACTAAATCTAATTCGAATGTTTCTACTACAACAATAAACAAATCCGACGAAACAGTTGTAATTCGGGGGTTAGAATCCATTCGCATAAATTTACCCAAGCTAATAATTGAAAAATTTGACGGCGATCCTTCGGATTGGCAAAGATTTTGGGACCAATTCGAATCTACAATTCATAAAAATGCAGAATTGTCTGAAGTAGAAAAATTCAATTATTTAAAGTCATATCTGACTTCAAATGCTGCTAACTGTATAAAAGGTTATAGTTTAACTAATAGTAACTATTTATCTGCAATAGAAACTCTAAAAGAACGTTTCGGTAAGAAACAATTAGTAATTAGCTCACACCTTCATAAACTTTTATCACTTAATTCAGTAAAGAAATCCAGTGACGTTTATGCACTCCGCAAATTGCTGGACACTTGCCAGACCGAAATCAGAAATCTGAAATCTCTCGGATTGGAGATTGAAAATTATTCAGCGTTACTCTCTCCCATTCTAATTAAATTATTACCTTCTGACATAGTGTTACAAATAACAAAAAAATGTGGTAACGATGAAGAATTAAAAGTTACGGACATAATTGATTATTTGAAAATGGAAGTTATTTCCCGAGAAAGAACTGCTTTTTTAATTTCTAATCAAGAGTCTTCGAACGCAGACATTACGTCTGGGAGGCCAGTGCGCGACAAGCAGTCGCCGAAAATAATTCCTTCAGCATCTGGCTTAATAAATGAAACGGTATCATTTTCTAAACAAAGTAAATGCCCGGAATGTAAAGAAAAACATTTTTTGATCGAATGTGAGTTATTTAAAAATAAATCATTACAGGATAAAAAGGAAACTTTAAAGCAGTACGGTTACTGTTTTGTTTGTCTCAAAAATGCAGGGCACATAGCAAAATATTGTAAAAAATTTGTTAAATGCAGCAATTGTTTTAAACGGCATTATAAAATTTTATGTCCCGAAAAAGAAAATGCCAGATCACAAGAAAATAATGAAAGCACGACATTATCAAATAAAACTTGTAATCGCGCAGTATTAATGCAGACTTTTAACTGTTCGTTTAGAATCAAAGGATCAAAATAAACACTTGTTAGTACGCTGTTTGATAGACACAGGTAGTCAACGTTCTTATCTGAGTAAAGATATTATTAATCGAATTGGATACGAAGCAATAGGAGAAGAAAAAATGATTCATGGTCTTTTTGGTGGTATTCAAGAAACACACTTTCATAAGCGATATAAAATATATTTAAGTAATTTAGAAGATACTTTTAAATGTAATTTTGATATCTATGATCAAGACAAAATATGTACTGAGGTTCCAAAAATAAAAAATGGGCCTTGGATAAAGGAAGCTAAAAAATATGGGATAAAATTTACAGATTACGATGCATATACAGGGAAGCAAAAAGTTACAAATGCACAAGAAATAAGTTTACTTATCGGAGCAGATATTTATGGAAAGTTATTAACGGGGAAAATTAAATCCTTGGATAGTAATTTAACTGCTATACAGACCAAATTGGGGTGGACATTGATGGGTAAAACTAATGAAAAAGATACAAACGATTCCACAAAAATTGTTTTATCCTTACATGTAAATGAAGCAAAACTCACAGATTTATGACGTTTAGACACTTTAGGAATTCTTGATCCAGGTGACAAAGGGTCTAGTTTAGAACTCGAACAAGCCGTAAAAGAACATTTCAACAAAAATATTCATATAAACAATGAAGGACGTTATCAGGTTAGTCTTCCATGGATTGTTGGTCACCCCCCTCTCCCCAGTGCTCGGAAAATTGCAGAACGTAGATTAAAAAACTGCGTAGATTCATTAAAGAAATCCGGCAATTTAGCTGCCTATGAAGCAGTATTTAATGAGTGGCTTCAAGAGGGCATTATTGAGGAAGTCGAATCAACTCCAGGAACGGAAGCTGAATTTTTTCTGCCACACAGAGCAGTAATAAAAGAAAATTCCACTACCCGAATACGCCCTGTTTTTGATGGGTCCGCTAGGGAAAAAGGCTCACCCTCTATTAACGATTGTTTGTTGAAAGGCCCCAATTTAGTAGAACTTATCCCTTCATTGATAAATCGGTTCCGATTGAAGAAAATTGGTGTAATATCAGACATAAGAAAAGCATTTTTTACAGATTTGCTTAAATGAAAATGACAGAGCATTTTTAAAATTTTTATGGTGGAAGGAGGGAAATTCGGAAGAAACGAAAATTTTCCAACATCGAAGAGTTGTTTTCGGGCTTACATGCAGTCCCTATTTATTGGGAGCAACGTTGCAACACCACTTAAAAAAGTCACCTCCCTCTATGCAGGAAACAGCTTCTAAACTTTCAGAATCCTTTTATATTGACAATTGTGTCACTAGTGTTGACAATGAAAAGCAACTCAATAATTTTATAACAGAGTCAAAATACATTCTCAGCCAAGCTAAATTTGACCTCAGAGGTTGGGAACACAGTTACTCTAACTCCTCAATGAAACCAGATTTTTCCTTAGAAAACAAAATTGTCCCAGTTTTAGGCCTACGATGGCTGTTGCCCTCAGATGTTCTTTCCATAGATGTAAGGGAAATTAATAAAGATGTTGAACTTATTACTAAAAGGAAAATATTGTCGGAAGTTCATAAAATTTTTGACCCCATCGGTTATACCTGTCCAGTAACTCTTTCCCCCAAAATACTTCTACAAGATTTGTGGAAAAAGAAAATAACTTGGGATTCTGAATTACCAACTCCGATTGCCCAAAAATTTCAGAAATGGAAAAATCAATTGAGCTCACTTAAAGATATTGCTATACCTAGATGTTTAATAAGCGACCCAGATAACATCGGTGATTTAAGTTTGCATGTATTCTGTGACGCGAGCAAGGTAGCTTATGCTACATGCATATATTTACGAAATGAGAACGAAAAATCAATATCATGTCAACTGATCCAAGCACGATGCAGAGTAGCACCGCTAAAATGTGTTACCATCCCCAGACTCGAACTCCTCGCATGTACGATTGGTGCACGATTATCTAAAGGGGTTAAGTCCGACTTAAAATTAGAAAATCTTCCAACTTTTTTCTGGACAGATTCTACTAATGCGCT
The DNA here is from genome assembly GCA_963932465.1 of Maratus speciosus. Lineage (NCBI taxonomy): Eukaryota > Metazoa > Arthropoda > Arachnida > Araneae > Salticidae > Maratus > Maratus speciosus. Next base: position 352,906,365 of record OZ010799.1, on the reverse strand, counting down.
GTACTGGATAAAAAGAAGTGAAAACTGGGCTCCATTCGTATACAATCGTGTTAAAGAAATTCGATCTCTTAGTAATCCAGAAATTTGGCACTATGTGCCTGGAACTCTTAATCCAGCCGATCTACCTTCCCGAGGATGTTCCGCGGAATCCCTTAAACAATCCCTCTGGTGGGAGGGACCTGATTGGTTGAAAAAACTCAAGAATTTTGGCCAAAAAGTAGTTTGAATCCCGATTTTGAAATAATTAACTCTGAAAAAAGAAAGACAGTTGTCAGTGCAGTAAATATCTCTAAAACTCCAATTGAGTTATATGAAAATACATCTTCATATTTGAAAATGATAAAAGTTACTGCCTGGATGTATAGATTTTTTGGAAATATCAGAAAGACACCGAATGAGCGAAATTTAGAGAAAATTTTAACATCTGAGGAAATAAATCACGCAGAACACGTCGTATTGAAATATGCTCAGAGATATTTATTAAGTGAATCTAAACCATGTTATACCTCTTTACAGACTTTTACTGATGAGGAAGGTCTAATTCGAGTAAAAACACGAATCTCTATGCGAAAAGATTTCCATTCTTTCCGGTATCCGATAGTTCTGCCTTTCGATCATAATATTACCTATTCGCTCATAAGAAGAAAACATATTGAACTTTTTCATGCAGGGATACAAATTGTAATGTCAGTTTTGCGCGAACAATTTTGGGTATTAAGATGCAGGCGTACAGTTCGAAAAATTATAAAAAGTTGCATGACATGTAGACGATTCACTGCCTCACCTGCTGAGACACCTACTGCCCCTCTCCCTGAAGAACGAGTCAAAGATGCTTCAATTTTTGAAAGTGTTGGTCTCGATTTATGCGGACCGTTATTTTTAAGAAATGGCTCGAAAGTTTGGATAGTTCTTTTTACGTGCGCCATATTTCGCGCAATTCATCTTGAATTGGTATCTTCACTTTCAACGGAAAATCTTCTATTAGCTATGAGAAGATTTATCTCAAGAAGAGGGAGACCCTCTATTATTATTTCTGATAACGGAAGAAATCTAGTGAAAGCATCATCAGAATTGAAGTCTATAAATTTTGAACGCTTGCAAAATTTTGCTATTGAACGAAAAATACAGTGGAAATTTAATCCACCTTCAGCTCCCTGGTGGGGAGGTTTTTTTGAACGCATGATAGGAATGTTAAAAGGTATTTTATGAAGAGTGCTTGGAAAGGCCAGCCTAAATTATGAAGAATTATACACCGTGT